>CAMZMU010000093.1:40788348-41388348 GCA_947311845.1 Poa pratensis | reverse complement strand
CACCTCCCGTGGGAACCTCTCAAACCTCAGCTTCGACCGTCCAAACACGGTTCCCCCTGCATACAGCCCGACGGTGGCTCGTGAGTTTGAGCGCCACTTCGATCCAAGCAGCGGTAAGACGTCTCTGATGATCTACAACCGTCCGGCAAGACGTCTCTGATGATCTGCAACCGTTTGGAACGGTCGCAGGTCATCAGAGACGTCTTGCCACTGGTTGCCCAAAGATGCCTCTCCGAGTGACGCTGGAATGTTTTGTGTTTGAGCGCCACTTCGATCCAAGCAGCGGCAAGACGTCTCTGATGATCTACAACCGTCCGGCAACACATCTCTGATGATCTGCAACCGTTTGGAACGGTCGCAGGTCATCAGAGACGTCTTGCCGCTGGTTGCCCAAAGATGCCTCTCCGAGTGACGCTGGAATGTTTTGTGTGAGTGAGTAACCTGTCTGAGGAGGGGGCTATATATAGGGTACGTGTGCTTCTTTAGTCCCGGTTGGTAACACCAACCGGGTCATGTGGCTCACGAAGTGGTCGTGATGATACTGCTGATCCAACAGCTCACAATCCCTCAAAAGAAACACACCCCTGATCCAACGTCTCACAAGCGCTTGAAAGAAACACACGATCCGTGTGCTTCTTTAGTCCCGGTTGGCCGTCGGCTGTGGTGGAGCGGCCGGACTCTCCAGAGCGTCATGAACTACATCACGGCCGGCGATAACCCCGCCTGCGCTACCCTCGCTTCCAGTCCAGGCGAGCGCCGCCCGACGACAGCGACGACGACGGCGGCGACTACGACGACTACGAGGACGAGTATTATAGGCCTAGGCAGGAGTATGACTAACCTGAGCCACATCATTGGTTAGGACAAATGGTTCGTCTATGTACCCAAGATTGTTGTCATTCCCTAATGCTGGTCTAGCTACGACGACGATCGTGTAAAATGTATTATTTATCTCTGCATTTCCAACTAACGATCTTTAGCATCTGAATAAGTAATCTGGTTTTGAGTTAGTTATGCAAAAGATAAAAGTTAATGCATTTTTAATTGAATGGATTATCCATAAAATATGGTATACTTTGTGTGATAATTGGATGGGTGCCATTTTGCACCATATTTCTTCACAAAAAATGTCATTTTTGACAATCGAAAAACAAAAAACGATATTTAGATAAGTAATTTGAAAAAATAGAAAATTGTTTTGAATTAGATATTCAGATTCAAACACTTTTCATGTTGAAAGTTTTGTCAATTCAAAATATGCAATAAAGTTAATGCATTTTTAATTGAAAATGGCAAAATGGTTAATAGTTAGAATAATTATTTTAGAAAACAGAAAATGGTTTCGGATTATTTATTCAAATTTAAACACTTTTCATGTTGAAAGTCTTTTCAGATTCAAAACCATTTGAAATTCATATTCAAACACCTAAATAACAAAAAAAAAGGCGGGAACAACATTTCAGAACTGAAAAGTTCGAAATAATTTTGAAAAAGTACTCTTTGGTCCCGGTTCTTGCCAGCAACGGGACCAATGAGTGCCGCTATAACTGTCTGACCTCTTCTTCTTCCTCATTCATCTCCAAAAATCGACGAAGGACACGGGCGCGCGACGGAGCGACACTACGCCGTCAGGCTGCCCGACCTCGCCCTCGACGCCGGTGACCTCGACGCCCGCGCCGCGCCGCCCGCACGCCGGCCGCCCGTGCTGAGAGGAAGGAGAGGAGCCCGTGCACAGTACTGCGCCGCCCGTGCACACCGCGCTGCTCGCCGTCGACGGTCGGGCCATCCTCGGCAACCACCGCTTCTCCCACGACCTTCCCCCGGCCGCCGCGCCCATTTCCGCCGTCTACACCACCCCCTGTAACCCGAGGTGAGCCCTACGCCGTCCGCCACTGTCTCGGCCACGGCGGCGCCGCCGATACGGTGACTTACTGTTTTTTTTTTCCTTACTCGAATTAAGAAATTAACAGAAACATTTTATTCTGTGTGTATGTTAGAAATTAAGTAACTCGAGATTTATAAGTCCAAAATTGATGAATCAAAATTCTTTGGAAAGCTAATAAAAAATTTTGTCCAACCACACAGGTCCCATATTATTTAGATTAATAATAAAAGAATGGTATTTAAATTACTACAGAGTGTTTAAATCACCAAATTGTTTGTTTCTGATGCTCTGTTAGCTCAAATAATGTGAATCCAATTTTGTTAGCTTAGTATTGTGATAAATTAGCATCCCTAATTTTTGTGGAATTAATTGAGCAACAGAAATAATTTGGCATTCAATTAACGTTTGTAGACCCTTCTGTACTACGGCATTTTTAGCTGTCAAATGGTTAATCTAAATGAGTTGAATCCAATTGTGTTAGATCAAAAATATTCAGTACTTGCTATCCCTCAAAGGATTTAATTTTATGATTAATAGAACTTGTGCAGTAGCCAAAACTTGATTAATTGTAGCATTGTAGATTAAAATGTGTAGATTCATAATTTGTTAGATATGTTAATTGTTAGGTTAATTGTAGCATTGTAGATTAAAATGATTAATATGTTTAGAAATTTGTTAGATATAGAAATTGTTAGGTTATAGAAATTGTTAGGTTATAGAAATTGCTAGGTTAGTTGTAGATGATTTTTTGTTAGCCATTTGTTAGTGTTAGTTGCTAGGTTAGTTGCTAGGTTTTAGCTATTTTTTGTTAGCTATTTTCTGTTAGCCATTTGCTAGAATTAGTTTTGTTAGTGGTAGTTTTAGTTTTGCTATATATTGATGTTAATTTTAGTTTTGCTATATATTGATGTTAATTTTAATTTTAGCTTTGCAAATGATTTTGAAGTGGTAATACATGCTTTTCAGTATATTTTAGCTTGAGTCTTATGTTCTTGAGCTTAATGGCTTTAATTTCTTGATGATTTAGGGTTTAGGGTCTCCGAGTTCGCCGTCGCGCCCAAGAATCCCCGCCCGAGGTGCTCTGCCGCTCCCCGCCCGAGGTGCTCTTGCAAATGAGATTATAAGGCAGCATATGAAGTTTCTAATTTGTTCTTGCAAATGAGATAATATTGTGTATGTTACACACAAAAATCAAATTGTGAAGTTTCTAATTTGTGCTTGTCCTAATTAAATTTGAATTTTCCTGTGGCTTATCTCCCTAGTGTATGTGCACATATGGTCCTAGGCACTGAATAAAAAGGTTGCCAAGTGTTTGCATTATTTTTTATGGCCTTTTCTTATTTTCTTAGTTTTTGTACTGAAAACAAAAGGGCAAAAATGTCCAAATTATTTGGGTTCTACAAGTAATGAGGATCATTCCCTATTTTTTAGTGAATTTTCTGAGGTATGAAAAAGGTAGCTCCTTTGTAAACCTAAGAAAAGGGGATTTTCTGAAAATAAATAAAAGAGTATTTTATTTTAGGTTTTTGGGCAAGTCAAAAATTGTGTAGATGTATCTTGACATATGGAACAAGTTACCCAACTAAAGTTTTGTGCATTGTTCTTAATTTGCAGAAACTACGGAACGAGACGAAAATCAGGAAAACATCCTCGAGGATATAATCCGCGGGCCGGAAGATGTTGGCGATGTCACCTCGCAGTTTCTGAACAACTCCGGTGAGGGAGATGAGTCTCTCAACCGAAGAGACGGCTCCGGTGAGGTAGAACCCGACGGCTGGGGTGGGGGAGAAGTCGGCGAGGGAGAAGCCGACGAGGGAGAAGCCGAAGGCTCCGGTGGAACATTAAATGTTGCAAACTCCGGCGAGGTGCATATACATATATTAATGAAGCCGAAGATTGTATTAATTAAGCCTCTGCTGTCTATATACATATATTAACGCTCTTTCTTCTTTTAGCCCTCCGGATCGAGCAAATCTTCTGTAAGGACAAAACGAGGCCCAACCAAAAAGTTGGGCGACCAAGAAAGGTACAGGATCGAAAAAGTCGCTGAAGACGGCACACCGACTGCTCCCCCTGGTGTTAAAAATAAAATGGTAAAGCAATGCGGAGTTCTTGTTAGGGACTACATCCCGATCACCGTTCGAGAATGGCATCAGCCAAAGGAGGGAGGAGTAAGATATGTCGGCGAGGAGGGCAAAGAAAGACTATGGAGAAAGCTCATGCTTAATTTCACCCTGGCGCCAGAGGTGGATCCAGATGAGGAGGATCCAAATGAGGCAGAAAAGATTGCCCGGAAAAACATGGAGCAAAAGTCAGGGACTGGGCTCTTAAGAAGATGGCCGAGCTATTCAAGAACTGGAAGAAAAGATTGAACATCGAGTTTGTCCAGAAAAATAAGACTCCGGACTTCGATAAAGGGTATGAGAAGATAAGGGACTACTGGGAAGAATTTGTGGCGTACAAGAAATCGGAGGAAGCTCAGGAAAAGTCTGCAAAAAATAAGGCAAATGCTGCTAAAAAGATCTACCACCATACTATGGGGGCTGGTGGCTACGCTTTTAGCATGCCTAAGTGGGAGAAACTTGAGGCGGACCTGCTGGCTAAAGGGATCACTCCAGAGCCACTCGCATGGATCGAACGGGCAAGAAATTGGTTTTACGGGCATGGGGGCACGTTGGACGCAGAAGGGAAGTGCGTATATAATAGAAGACACAAAGATAATCCCCTACTACCCATCGAAGGCATTAGAAATGCAGTAAAGGATGTTGCAGAGGGACGGTTCATTCCCGATAGAGAGGATGATGAGCTCACACGCGCCCTTGGGAATAAGGAACACGACGGACGGTTACGAGGCGTACCAGGCTCCAAGCCCAAGACAATTGCGATTCCCGAGCACAGGAAGAAATTTCCTGATAGAAGCCATCAGAGGAGAAAGGAAAGGGAGGCAATGGAAGCACGCGCTGCTGCAGACCGGCTAAGTAATATAGAAGAAGAATTAAAGCGGCAGAAGGATCAAATTGCCGCACTTAGCCAGCAAGGTACTAGCGGCGAATCTCAGCGGCACATGGTAGAAGCTGCATGCGATGGTACCGGCGGCCCATCGAATCGGAAAAGCAGCGTGGCTTCCACGGAGTTCCAGGATGGTACTGATGATGCAGTGACGGTGGCTCCACTTCGTCGCTACCCAGTGGATGATATCACGGAGAGCACACCTTGTGAGATGCATGTGAAAGTTTTTAACTTAACCATGAAGGTGGCGGTCGGCTATGTCGTACCAATTGGACCTAATCCAACTTACCATTTCTCTCCGGTTCCAAATGGCTACGCTGTTGTCGCGGTGGATGAAGTGATGAAAGATTTTGAGGAGCTGAAGCTGGAACACCCTGCAGGTGAAGATGGGGAGGTGCTTGAACTTGGAGAAGCCAAGAAAGCGACCATTCTATGGCCAAAGGAATTCATCGTGCTTCCGAACTGGCAGCCAAGGCCATCGACTCCTCACCAGTCTCCAGCGCAACAGTCCTCTTCACCGCCTCAGCATTCTCCAGCGCAACAGTCCTCTTCACCGCCTCACCAGTCTCCAGCGCAGCCGTCTCCGCCGCCGCGTCAGTGATGCATGTAAAATGCATACATGAACTTTGCACTTTAATTGCTTATATTCCAATCATATTTGCATCATATAAGGGTTATATCAATGTTTTATAATGATTTTTGGGAATATTCATTTATTTCCTATTTTTATGGAATTAACCCTGCATGGGCAGAAAACCCCGTTTTCTTATTTTAATGTTTCAGGGACCCAAACGTCAACGAAATCACCTGGAAATTTACGGGCGTCAATATTTGGAAGGAAAAAAGACCTGTGGGCGAAGGAAGCGAGCAAACGGAGACTCGAGGGCCAAACGAGGGGTGCCCATGCGGCCTGGTACTGTAGCCGCGTGGGACCCACCCATTTGGGCCTCGTGGCTCCGTTGCCTTCGATCTTTTCTCCACCGACATCGTCTTGACCTAAAAACGCCTATAAAAAACGTCCCCCGACGTTCTCTGGAAGGAGCGCCGCACAAACACAGAAACACCGAAACGGAGATCAGGAGCTGCAGATTGGACGGGGAAAACTCTGGCGGGGCGCTGCCTGGGTGGTCTCCACCTTCTCCAACGACTTCTCCACCGTCTCCATGATGAAGGGGGAGTAGTCCACCCCCTGGATTTGGGTTTGTGGTGGTAACTTATGTATCTCTGCTCTCTTTGAGCTTCACTAATTAGTATCGTATGAGCTGCTGAACATGATTACGGTCATCTATGTAATTCCCATGGTGGATATTGTGGTGTGAGATAATATTTGTTATGCATTTACTGTTGTGTTGGATCTTTTATGACTTGTCATACTTTGGAGATATTCTATGATGCATGTGATGGTTTGATTTATGCATAATGCCTTGTTTATCTTTATCATGAGGTGATTGACACCACCAAGTGTAGATAGATGAGAGAGATGTGGTCACACACACGAAATATAAATCATTGCACTAGTGTTTAGAATATTATCCATTATGAAGTATGATGTATGTGGGTACTGGGTGGCCAATGTGACAGAAGGCATAGGTATTGAGTGACACAGTACCGTCCAACATCCTTTATCTGGGGGTAAAAAGGGAGAAGTATGATGTGGGTGTGACAGCAACCACGCTAGCCTTACGAGGGTGACACTAGCAACACAAATGAGTATTTCTTTCAACTATGTGTTTTAGGACATGTAGCCGTTATAAAAGCTACCATTAAAACATGACAATTATGTGTACTTTATCTATAACATGATAATCACCATAGATGAGAGAGAGAGGATTAAGTGAACCCATGAACCCATGTCCATTGTTCCTATAAGAGAAAACCTTTGTCTTGTCCTCTTGCATTGAAGAGGATTGGGACACTTTTACATTCTTGCTTGGTTACATTAAACTTCCATCCATCAAATCAACCACCTTGCTCCTTAAACTTGTTTAGTGCATAATCAACTAAAACTTGTGACACTTTAGTTGTAGGGAATAGATAACTTTTCCTTCTTGCTCCTGCGGATCGATACCTTACTTCCACATTGAGAGGTGCTATAGTGATCCCCTGCTCTTGGGGGTAATCAAGTACTTTTCTGGCGCCGTTGCCGGGGAGCGTAGCGCTGAAGTTTCTATTCTTGTGTGCACTAGACTTAATCTTGCTTTATATCTTGCAATCATCTAAGCTTGGGGAGGTTCCTTTAAACTTGTTTGGTTGTGAGTTTCTCATTAGTTTTACTTTCAGTTTTATATATATCAAAAAAACAAAAACAAAATTAGAAAATGGAAAACTATTATGAAAACGCCATGATAGCTGCTGAATTTAGAAAATCAAATGAAGGGAAAAGATTAGGAGAGTACATAGAGCTTCTAAATCAAATTGCTAATGTGCTCCTTAATATCCATGAGGAAGAAATTTGTTGCTCTGAATACTCTAGACACTTTGAATTCCAATGCCCTTCCAATAATGAACATGTCATTGCAACTTATCATACAGGTAATTATGCTCACTTAGGGATGGAAGAAGTAGAGCAATTTGTTACTTTTATGGCAGCCTATGAATTATACACCTTCATTGATGAACATGAAACCTGCCCTATAGCTTCTCAATTTAAAGTTTTCATTGCCAATATGCTTGATCTCTGCATACTTGAATCTAATGAAAATATCTATGTTGTTGACACAAGGAAGAGAGCTGCCCAAGAAAGCTCTAATATTTTGCAGGAAGAAGATGACAAAAGCTTAAGCTTGGGGATGCCCGTGCTACCCCAAGAAGATGATGAAAAGGATGAACAACTAGAGAATGAAGAGGGGAAGCTTCCACCTTCACCACCTATGGATGAGGGTAACACTCAAGATGTTGTTGATGATACACTTTGCTTTTATGATTCTGATAATGAAGAGGACTATCAACCTATGCCTAATGAAAATATTATTGATAACAATTTTAAAAATGATGAGGAGTATGGTTTAGATATGCTATATGATAATGCTTTAGATGATGGTTCTATGCTTATTGATAATCCTACATGTTTGGAACTTGTTACTACTTTATGTGAGGATAAAAATGATATACTGGCTGTTTGTGATAGTGCTCTTACTCATGAGAGCCCTACTTTGTTCTTGAACTCTCCTACTTACACCATAAAGGAGAAATTTGCTTATGTTGAGAAATACTTATGTGGTTTGCAATTATCTTTAGTTCCAAATCTTTGTTGCAACCATGATATTAAACTTGATATTGATCTTAACAACTATTTTGAAAGAGGGAAGCATGCTAATAAACTCCAAAATAAATTTAATGATCCTCATTATGTTCCCAAATTATCTAAGTTGGAAGATTCTATTGGTTATATGGTTGAATACACTTTTACTACTTGCAACTATTATTAAAGAGGAGGTGATAAGAACCCTCTTTATGCTACTAATAATTATGGGCTGCAAGTAACTTTTGTTAATATGCATTGGAAAACTTCATTCATATACAAAATGCCAATGCATAGAAAGAAAGTTAGACTTCGTTGTTATTACTTTTGTGTTCTATTTTTCTCTCAACCAGGTTTCAACTTGACTATTATTTTGATCGTTTGAGAGCAACATGGGACCCTGGTATTATGCATGGAACACTTCCCAAGAAAGAGGGGAACATCAAAGTTCAAGCTCTTGCATTGAAGAGTATTGGGACACTTTTACATTCTTGCTTGGTTACATTAAACTTCCATCCATCAAATCAACCATCTTGCTCCTTAAACTTGTTTAGTGCATAATCAACTAAAACTTGTGACACTTTAGTTGTAGGGAATAGATAACTTTTCCTTCTTGCTCATGCGGATCGATACCTTACTTCCACATTGAGAGGTGCTATAGTGATCCCCTGCTCTTGGGGTAATCAGTCAGCTGTTTCCGCCCACCGCTCGTACTATGAGGGGTAAGCGATCACCGAAACGTAAAAGGTAGCCCCTCCCAGCAGTACCTCATAAGAATCTTCCCATTAGACCTTATGACAGGACTGTAGCGGAAAACGCCGCGGAGGTGGCTGCCTACAATAAGGCTTTTTTTGCACCAAAAAATCCCGAGCAAAAGCCGGTATACGATGAAAAATCCAAAAAGTGGAGAAAGTCCTTCCTTGCGCAGCCATCCCAAATATCGATGAATCTGCAATCTAACTATGGTCGTGAACTTAGTAAGCTAGCACGTGCCCAGTCTGAGCAGGACAAGGAAAGAAGTGCAAAAAGCGGGAAACAAATTGCCCAGCTCGGACAGCAGAAAAATCAATCGGTCCCCCCGCTCATAGTGTGTTCCGATATCGACAAGGACTTCAGAGCCGATATGGATAAGGACCTGCAATTAGTGGACCCCAGAGCCATAGCTGCTGCTAGAGAACATGGTATCACTGTATCGCAGGCCATGGAAAAAGCTACCGCCGTGGGTATGACTCTTGGTCAACTTTTAGGCTATGAAGAACAACCAATGTTAGAGATAGCACGGAAATATGTCACAGGGGAGTCTATGGTCAGTAATGAGGAGCTCACGCGTCTACCAACACATATGCGAAATCTGCACAACTGGTACATGGTGCACACATCAAAGAAGGGCGCGAAGGAGTGGATTGCGGTGGACGTTCAAGTGGAGCATTTCTTCAAACCTTACAGTATACAGGTTCAAATGACTGAACTGTTTCAGTTATTCAATCAGCGCGACCTCGACAAATCTATCCTCAGTTGCTATTGTCTGTAAGTGATTTATTTTCGTAATTAAGTCTCTAGCTCAGCTCGTTCATTGCCTGTATTATATTATCCTGACTATATATATATCCTTTTGTACGCTATTATGTAGAATGAAGATGATGAAATGCAAAGCATCTAGACATTATGAGGTTGGGTTCGTTGACCCATATATCATTAATGAACATACGTTACGCAATCACCCCAGAGACGTGGAGCATGACCTGACCACCTCTTTAATCAAGCAAAACTTCTGTGCGGAAATACTATTTCCTTACAACTTCAAGTGAGTGTTTCTGTCTTGTACATATTTTTATTTGGCTTTCTCGATGTTAAGTGTAATTGATGAGTTATGCATGTCTGCTTTATGTAAACGTCCGCAGGTTCCACTGGATTGTGCTAAGCATTCAAGTTGACAAGTCCATAGGTTAAGTCCACGACTCATTAAGTTGGGACCAAGCGACGTGGAACTCAATGAAATAAATGCTCAATAAGTAATTTCAATCATTATCGCATTATATCAGCCTCATTCGTTCGTTTCCTGATATCAAGTAATTAATAACTCATTTGTTCATTTTTTTTGGCCAAAGCAGGTGTTGAACACTATTCAAACCGAATGTAGCAGGTCCATTCAAAGATGAGCTAAATTATATATCGGTGAAAAGTCCGCAGCAGCCACCGGGGAGTAATTTATGTGGATTCTACGTTTGCGAGTTCATTCGCGAGTTGACCTCTGAGCGGAGAACAACTTCTTTGAGCAAAATGCGGGAGAAGCTCGACCCAGAACGGCGCATACGAGCAATTCAAGAGGAATTGGCGGGATTTCTGCTTAGGGAGGTCATCGATGAAAGGGGAGAACATTATGATGCGGACGATGAACTACATATGTGATCTATCTCCATGTAATTAAATAGTTGTATTCTCGCAAGAGATCGAATATTAATTATATATGCATCAACGTGTACTGTGTATATAGTAGAGCGTATAATATGCGTACGGAAACGATGGAAAGCACGTCGGCGATGCGAAGAAGGGGGAGATGACGGAGGCACCGGCGAGAGGGAGAGGGGGCACCGGCAAGAGGGGGCACCGGCGAGAGGGAGAGGGGGCACCGGCGAGAGGGAGACCCTAAACCCTAAATACAAAAAAAACACTCATTGGTCCCGGTTCGTAACACGAACCGGGACCAATGAGTCTCCCCCCACGCCCAGCCAGAACTGACCACGTGGAGCCCCATTGGTCCCGGTTCGTGGCTGAACCGGGACCAGCATTCGTCCCGATTGGCTAGTCCCGGTTCGGGAACCGGGACGGATGGCCCAACCGAACCGGGACCATAGGCCAGTTTTCTACTAGTGATATGACTAAATTATCTTTCATGCCAATGAAAAGGAGAGTGTACGGTTTAGTAAGATTGAATTCAATCAAAACAATGTAATTGACCAAAGAAAGCCCACTCCAATCTTACACAAAATAAACAACCATCACAACGCACAGCTGTGTGTAATTAAGGAATTGTTATGCAATCACATACTCAGACTTGTCTATCATTGGAGAGGAGAAGCGGAGAGGAATTACGTTATTTGCTTACAATGAAGGCGCCTCTACACTTGGCTCTCCAGGGAATCAGCGCCGTCGGTCAGCTAAAACAACCTGATGCAAGAGCAAGACATGAGTTGCTGGATTAGAAGAACCGGCCTGTGCGTTGGCTATCTACCGAAATTGGGGATCGGATAAAACAGATCTGAGTTGTTCTTGCCTGCTAGCTCATGAAGCTAAATTTGTGCTGAGAAAGATGAACGAATCAAGATTAGGATGGTGCTGTATATATTGTAGATTCGAACTGCAGTCAATGCCTTCCTCCACAGCATCAGCCATCGTGGACGGCCGTGTGGTCAGAACCTGCAGATATTCAAAGAACCTCAAATCCTCCTACGCTGCAACTTCATGGATTGCAACGTGCTTGAGGCCAAGGAAATTCAACGATTAGAAAGGGCAGAGCGGCGCTAGGGATTTCGACGATACAGAGGCGGCGGAGCGGAGTAGTCTGCACGCGAGGGAGAAGATCGTTATTGCAGTCCATCTAAGCAGTGGTTGATTGTAAAAAATAAAATTCTGAAAATGGCCGCGCCGCGCCGACGGAGGACATGGCCGCGCCGCCGAGGTCGTGCTCGCGCTGCTGCGCGCTCGCGCCGGCGTCGGCCCGCGCGGATCCGCGGGGAGGTGGAGGGGAGGCGTAGAGGCAGCGCGCGGGACCCAATGGTCGCCGGACCGCCGTCGGCGACCAAAAAGGCGGTGGTGGAGGGCGGGCGCGGCGGCGGCTATTCCGGCGTCGACACCGCGTCCCGGCACGCGGCGCGGGGCGAGGATGGAGTGGAGGCGACGGCGCAGCCCTCCGCATGCCGCGATTTGAGGGGGGAGCAGCGTGGCGGCGGCGCGCCGCGGCGGCGGCGCCGGCGAGGTCGGGCCTGCGCGGGGAGAGAGAGGGAGGGAGTTGTGAGGTCGCTTTTCCATGGAAGTCCCTGGAGTTACGGCAAATTCTAAATAGGTCCTTTTACGGGTTTTTTTTTGTATAAAACTGCGTCAAATTTCCTGCGGGAGGGGTGACTGGGCGACGTGGCTTCGTTTCATTGGTAGATATTCACGTGCTACAGTACCGCGCGGTTGTGAGCCAATCTGGAGCGTTGGTCGTGATGATCGGAGGTGCAGAGTAATTCGGGTGACGTGGCGAGCGAACAGGGTGAGAATCAGACCTACTTTTATATATAGAGGCATGCGTATATGCATGTATCATGAGTACACCAAAAAAAAGTCCAAACAAATAAAAGACAAAGAAAACATTCCCCACGCGGTCCACTCTACGTGCAACACTTGTCAACGTAGGAGTGCTCCACGCTGCACAAGCCTTCCTTTAGTCTCGTTCGCGAAGGAAGTGTGGCGCATGGTACTTAGCTTGCTCGTCGTGATTTTATGTCTTCTAAACACGAGTTGTTTGAGGTTCCTGTGGTGAGCGACTGAACTTGAGGCTACAGTTTTAGCTGTTGGGTTGCCGGTATATTTTGGAAGCAAGGAACGATATAAGGAAAATTAATCAAGACAGACAAAAATGCACGAGTGCGAGGATTACTGCGTACATCGACATGGTAGTGAGACATTACTATAAGGCAAAACCCGGTAATAGGCGTGAGTCCTGTAGGAAATTGTGTCTTGCAACATTTTATATATCTACTACATTGTCTGAAATTAAACTTCAGTGTGGAAGTGTCACGGAAATAACAGGGAATTATTGATGTGCAGTACTTAATGAAATATTCTTAAGGAAGCCGGTACATCTATACTGGAACACAGTGTATATGAATATGCTGGAATTATACCCGGGAACAGTATAGAGTGGAATGTCAAGTTGTCCATAGGATTGGCTCTATGGATTGTTAAAGCCTGCGAGTTTGAGTTGAATTCGAACTCAGCGCATGACTCACACATGCGTGCTGGGACCTAATTGTTTAACAGTAATAGACTCGGTAATTGGCTGTTAGGTATGGTGGTCGTTCTAACATGTCACGAGTCCTATCTAGAAGCAGATTGATTTATCTGGAATTTGGAGTCAATATAAAGGTCCCACCCTCTAGCCTCAATATGCATTGTGAGCGGCACCACCGATAAGGCAGAGGAATAGAGGGTAGGCCGAAATTGCTCCAACCCTAATTTTCCCACATTGGTATCAGAACCGATGGTTCGTGACCTCCCGCCGGCCGTCGTCTACCTCCGGCCGTCGTTGACCGCCGAAGGAAATATCCGCTGCGCACTCTCGCCGATCAAGTCCGCTCTCCGAGTTTTTTTCGTCGACGTCGTTGTCCTATTCTATTGCGAACTCGACCGCCGTCGCATCTACAGGTGATCGTGTAACAGCCCGAAGTTCGGAAACCAAAAAACGCGATTAAAATTTCCGCTTTTGTGTTGCATTGCATCATGGCATCCAAATTTAACTTGCTAAACAACCCACAAATGGTTTGGCACCATTTAAAAACCATTGTCAAACTGTTTCAATTACAAATCTCAAATCAATGCAAGTGTTTAAACTTGCAAAACAAATTTACTTGACATCTTATATTTGTCAAGTAAATTTCAAGAGGTCAAAATTAATATTTCTCACTTGCTGTAAAAATTCTAAAGTAATATCATTTTGGTTTTAAGAAGAATGCCAAATGTTTTATAAAAGGAAGGACATCCAATTTGGCTTGATCCAATTGGATTCAAACACTTTCAAAATCCTTTACACTTTCAAGACAGAAGGCTTGGATTGCTCCACCATGATGTTGGGAGCCTCCACTCTTTCCTTGGGGACATTTGGGAAAGTAATTTATGTTCAAATAATTTTTATAAAGAGGAAAGCCCCAAATGCTTATTGCTTTGCTTTCAAGTTTTGAAGTAATTGTTGACCACCAATTCCCACTTTTTAGTTTTATATGTGTCAACAATGTTCAAGACTTCAAAATATACTTTTCCCAAAGACAAAGAAATGGCTAAGTATTTTAAATCTTGAGAATACCAAAAATGTCAATTCCCAACTCTCTAAACAAAAGTTATTCAAAACATTTTATCTTGATTTGCCAATTTTTGTGGTGCTTCTACTTGTTAGTGGGAGGCTACATGATTTTTCTCACATTTTTCTAAAATGTCTAAGTGCCCTATTTAAATCAGTGACTGCTGCTGAAATTAAAAGAAACAGGAAAGGGGGACCAATCCGTGATGGAAGAATTTCTGCCAGGGACTTGGTTGTAAAAACTCCATCTCCCTCCCTGTATCGGCCGGGAGCTCTGCTCCCCCGAACCAGCGCCGCACCGCCGTGCGCCTCGCCCCTGGGCCCTCTCCCCTCTGCCTCCACTGCAAGGAGAGCGAGCACACGCTGCCCACCTGCCCCCTCCCATTACCCACCTGCCTGCTCCCGTTTTCTCCTCCCTCTGCGCCCCACCGAGCCGCCATGGCCGCCGCACTGCGCCGTCGCCTCTCCACCGATTGAGGCCATCCCGGACCAATCCCCGACCACCAGCGGCTCCGCCGTGGTCCGCTCCACCTCCACGCCCGAGGAATCGCGCGGGGAGGCACAGAATCGACGTCGACGTCCGTGACCTCGCCGCCGCCGCCCGAGCTCCGCCACGCTCGATCTCGTCGCCGTCGACCTCCCTCTGGCCACCCCGACCTCTCCACTGCTCGCGTGGTGAGCTCCTGGCCCGTGCTGGCCCTTCCTTCTCCCTCCCCCTCTGCGCTAGCTCGCCTCGCCGTAGCCATTCATCGCCGTCGACGCCCGTACGATGAAGTTCATCGTCGCTGTAGCGCGACCGGTTGCAGAGCCGGCACAGCCGGGCTGCAGGCCGTTGGCCTCTGGCCCATACCCGACCCCAGAGCCGGCCCAGACCGGGCTAGAAGCCGGAGCTCTCAGGTGCCAGGCCGGCCTGCTAGCCGGCCCAACCGGGCTGGAAACCGGCTGAGCAGATTTTTCCTGCTGCTTTCTCTTTTTCTTTTTCCCTCGATAGCGCATGTCACCCCGCTCCCCCTCTCGCTATTAGGTACATCGACTCCGATGATTCGTACTAGTTCCTCCCTCTTCCTCGAGTCGAGTAACTAATTTATTTATCGTTGGAATTAAAATAATTCGAAGTAAATAATTAGAAAGAGGAAATTCTAAATTTAATAACTTTTAATCGGGACCTCCGAAAATTGTGTTCCTTATACCAAAATGCTCAGAAAAACATGAGTGATCTAGAATCATCATCATCATGCATAATTGATCACAATTACAATAATGTGCTCTAGTAGTAATTATAATCACTAAGTTTAAATATGGGGTTTATTCCAAATAATACAATAAATATAACGGGGACCCCATTTAACTTGTTGCTCCTGTTCAATGCTTCTAGGGTGCATCTAAAATGTCATGTCATCATTTTTGTATGCATTGCACAATTGCCATGTGTTGATTGTTGTTGTTGCTTTCCGGTGTTGTTTGCTCTCCGGTAGATCACGAGTTCGGAGTTGAGCATCATTACTCCGACGCGCAGTTTCACTCCTCCGCTCAACAAGGCAAGCGTAATCCCCCCTCTGAGCATATCTTATACTATATTTCCGCAAATATTTTCTCCACTATAATATTGCATGCGGTTTCAAATGTCAATTTTATTGGATTAGAGTATCCTATAGTTGCATTAAGATTCCGATGCCAATTACCTGTTTCCCCTCCTATTATCCATAGGATTGTATTGTTCGCCTGAAATACTTACTATGTTATGTTGATGCTTAGCCATGCTTAGTTAATTGCATAGCTATTCGATGGATGGTTCATGTTGGAAACCGGTGATGAGATGAGAATGATGGTGGAGGAAATTGTGGTGACGGATAATAAAATGCTTAAAGGTGGGGATGAGAGGCCACTGTGGTTGTGGTGCTTTGTCTCGTTCTCGCCGCCTAGGTGCGAGTTCTTTACCTCTTGAACCAAGACTGAGCGTGCACCCATGCGTGAGGCCTATGCAATTGCAGGAATCCTCATAGACTAAATAACTCGGGCGGGGCTAGCCAGGGTCCTCTAGTTCGGGCTTCCATTTGCGCGTGCGTGTTGATGGTGGTATGAACTGAGATGAGGATGGTGGTGTTTAGGAAAATGAGTGGCCACGGGGCAGTGTGTTGGATCGCTGCTCCGTCCTCACTGATGATCCTGGGTTAGTCCTTAACGAGGGAGAAGTCGACACCGCTCCCACCCAGCCGGCTTTCCAAGGAAGAGAGCTAATGATCAGGTAATGGGCCGGACGGTACGCGTGGTAAACATTGTACACCACTGCAGGGTTAAATCTTTTCGAAAAGCCGTGTCCGCGGTTATGGACGAACTTGGGAGTGAAGGTAAGATCATAGAATAACTTTAACGGAATGCTTAAAAACTGGGTACTAGAGGTACCACTCACAAATGTAAGGTGAGCTTCCTCGAGGGTGATTCGGGGAGGTGCCTTTGATGAACAGGTACAGTGGTTGCTGATGGTTATGATGAGAAAGGTTATCAAGAGAAAAGAGTCACTTCTTACCCCTTTTGAAAACTATTCTGATTAGTCGATGCCATTGAGTTATGTTTTCATAAATAAAATCAGCTTTATGCAAAACAGCCATAAAACCTTGAAAGCCTCATCGAGCTAAAGCTCTATATTAATCTTGCGAGTTCGTCGAACTCAACGTCGTTTGTTTTGTTTCAGAGGAGGACTTCACCGACCTCGAAGGTGGGTTCTTTGTGGACGTCGACGAGTAGTCTGGGGTTCCCAGGTGGCAGCTTGGGACATCCCGGAACAGCTGGCGCTGGATGTTATCTGCAGGCCTCTTAGGCCATAATTTGGTTCTTGTTGTTTAGAACAACTTAATTTGCTTCCGCTTGTTGTAGTGTTGGGTCTGTGACCTCTGGTTGTCATTTGCTATCTTTCTCTATTATAAGAGTTGAACTATAATGATTTGTGTCGTAGAGTCTGTGATGTGCCAGTTGTTCCACAAGTCTTGATCTCTCTATTATGCTTTGATAGTGTGTCTGGTGGTGTCGGATAACCGGAGACACGGTATCACTGTATAGCAGTCGGGTCGGGGCGCCACAAGTTGGTATCAGAGCAGTACTGCCTGTAGGAAACCCTTCTACTGGTCGATGTTGAGTCTAGTGTTTGTGAAAATATTTTTAACCTAAAAATGAGTTGTGAAAACCATCTTAGGATTCTTTTTACTCCTTATCTGGCTACACTCTAATCTCGGAGCAATCTTACCTCGATTTGACTTAAAGGTTTTACTTCTCATCTGTTACTTCAAAATTAGGAGTATCACGTTGGGTGGGCCGTTCCTAAATCTGTTAACCTGTTACTCCAGCTCACTAGTTACAAATAGGCGTCGGAGCAGGAACCACGAGATCTTAAAGGCTGGGATCCATCTTAGTTATGTATCAGGTTGTCGGATTCAGAGTCTCCAACTCCTTTCGCCGGACTGATGCAACTCCAATTCTTCAAGACCACGGTTAAAACCAGAGAATGGAGGAGCCCAAGGTCTTGAACCGAAGGTCCCGGATTGTGCTGTGATTCTGGCATGATGAATTGTGTGGGTTGTTACCCATGTGATTGTTATGCTACTTATGATTCTCGGCACATGAAGCTGACCTTTAACCCAAGTCCTTTATGTGGTCTGTGTGGTAAATGGTTGAACCTTAATTTCCCACACCTCGGATGGCTATGTAACTTTAACTCTGCCATATCTGGAGATTCTGTCTTGGAATCATCTGGGTTATGACCAGAATTCTCTTAGCGAATCCCCTATCTATGTTCATGACTCTGCTGCATCTCTCCTTTTGGGCATGGTTATCACAATTGAGTAATAACCGGTGCATCTCAACATCTTAGGATTTCTCCTGAGCATGTTTCGTACTCTGATCTGTTTCCAACCTTTGTCTGTCAGTTGACAGTAAAGTTTTATCGTGCGTTGGTATGTTCCGATGCAAGTCACTCTCTTGATCCGTCAAGATTTTCCCTTCGTCTTGTTTGGAGAAATAACTCTAGTACCTTGTCCACTTCTCGGACCAGGTTAAAGTATTGTAGTCTTCAGAATGAGGGCCTCGTTTAGCTTTTGTTCTGCTCCACCTTAGAGTGTCACACTCTTTTATATCAAGGGGTCGTGCTGAGTGTCATGATCCTCTTGATGAAGTGATGCTCTTACTCCTCGTTACTTTCCGTGTTCCGAGTGACTTGTTACTCGAGAAGGATAAGTCGTGAGCAATGATGTGGCTATCGGATATTCTTAACAGTTCTTACTGTGCGGAAATTCAGGGATATCCATTGCCCTCCTTAGCATGATTGGTTAGCAAATCAATAAGCTGAGTTTGACAGTGCTACCAAGTCAGTTGGCTCTGATGCACTCCCTCGGTCAAAGAGCTAGGTTGTGCCGAAGCTCCCAAGACCACCCCGTTGTGCCTTGAAGGCATGATCCTCTCTTGAACTCAAGATCCACCGGTATGTCGTGATATCCTATATGTGGATCGTGATAATTTGGAGGTCTTTCCAGAAGTATCGCCAGGTTGTCACCTGACCGTGATGCTGAGCTTATGAGTAAGCTGGTCCTCTGAACAACTTCTTCTCCAAGAAAATCATGCTGGATGTCCAGAATTATTCGGTTGAGCTTAAACAACTTGGAGAGTTGAAAGACAAGAGCTCTATCCCGACATAGTTCCTTTTCAAAGGGATGTCTAGTCTGTCCGTGTTGAAGCGAGGTGGTATCTCCTCTTTGGATATGCTAACCTCTAAATCTTTTGATTTGAATTGGGCTATCGTCAAATCAAACTCAGACCTACCTACCTGAATGCGTTAGTCTGACCAATACTAATGCCTCGCTCTAGTGAAATATGAGTCTACCGTCTTGGAGTATCTGGATAAGTTTGTGGTTGAGCCCATCAACTACCTTCCTATCTTCTCCATGGTTGAGGAGATTAATATTGGATATTGGGCGTTAGCATTGTAAAATTGTTGAAACTAACTTTGTGTCTACACAAAGTAGGTGTTCTGGAGTTAGAAGTGACTTTCCCTGGTTCACGCGCAAGTGCTGAAAGATGTCGCCGTGGATCTGAGTGGATTGTCTGGTTCCTCGAAATCATCTCAACTCGATCATGCATGTGTAGAATATTCTCGGAATGGTATGTTGTTACCTCCATTACCTGAGAATTTCATCTATGCATCCAAGCCACTGATTGAATTGTTCCAGAAAGAGAGGAAGTCTGAGAACTTCCTTGTCTTCTATGGTGCTTCCCATCAAGAACTCAATCGTGTCTCGCTGCAGGATATTCAATTGGGGCAGCTGTCTCCTGACAAGTTGCTAATACTTGAGTTCCGTAATCTCGTTCCTCCTTTGGAGTTAGACCTTGTAGTCCAACCCTTGGGGTCCTAGCAATTGTAATCCGTTGGTATGCATTGCAAAGCTTCCTATTCTTACCGGTGCTGAGTCTGAACTATCTACATACCTGACCAGATCTAAATCTCAATCAGAAACGATAGTTGGTGATCCTCAAGAAGTTTGTCCCGATGTCTGGAAAATCAAGAAGTGTTCCCAATACTAACGTTTGCGGAGTTTCTGAAGTTCTCTCGATCTAGCTTTCCGATCCTTCTCCAGTGATCTGAAATGCTCCTCCGTGAGGAAAGTTCTGCTCAAGCTAGCTGTTTGGTAGAAGTTGCCTCTTCATTTGTTGGAATCTTGTTTAACCTTCGTCTTCAGAAACTTAAGGCCTTGTGCAAAGTTCATATTCTGAATCTTTGGGAAACAGTTGTCTACCAACTGGAAACTCCTTATCAATCCCCCCGTCAAACGCGTGTGTCTCCTAACTGTCAAATCAAGGGATGCTTGAAGTCTCTTCCTAAGTTCTACTAGGAGGTACTCCGTTGTGGTATATTCACCAAGATCCATCCTTCCGGTGAGGTTTCCTTCTCCCCTATGGTGTACGCTGATAGTGACCTCGAAGTGAAGACGATGGAGAAATCCAGGATGCCTCGGTCAACGATCGTGTGGTACCGTCGTAACCTTTCCCTCTTTCCTACTCTAAGAATCTCGGGACGAGATTTCTGTAAGGAGGGTAGAGTTGTAACAGCCCGAAGTTCGGAAACCTAAAAACCCGATTAAAATTTCCGCTTTTGTGTTGCATTGCATCATGGCATCCAAATTTAACTTGCTAAACAACCCACAAATGGTTTGGCACCATTTAAAAACCATTGTCAAACTGTTTCAATTACAAATCTCAAATCAATGCAAGTGTTTAAACTTGCAAAACAAATTTACTTGACATCTTATATTTGTCAAGGAAGTTTCAAGGGCTCAAAATTAATATTTCTCACTTGCTGTAAAAATTCTAAAGTAATATCATTTTGGTTTTAAGAAGAATGCCAAATGTTTTATAAAAGGAAGGACATCCAATTTGGCTTGATCCAATTGGATTCAAACACTTTCAAAATCCTTTACACTTTCAAGACAGAAGGCTTGGATTGCTCCACCATGATGTTGGGAGCCTCCACTCTTTCCTTGGGGACATTTGGGAAAGTAATTTATGTTCAAATAATTTTTATAAAGAGGAAAGCCCCAAATGCTTATTGCTTTGCTTTCAAGTTTTGAAGTAATTGTTGACCACCAATTCCCACTTTTTAGTTTTATATGTGTCAACAATGTTCAAGACTTCAAAATATACTTTTCCCAAAGACAAAGAAATGGCTAAGTATTTTAAATCTTGAGAATACCAAAAATGCCAATTCCCAACTCTCTAAACAAAAGTTATTCAAAACATTTTATCTTGATTTGCCAATTTTTGTGGTGCTTCTACTTGTTAGTGGGAGGCTACATGATTTTTCTCACATTTTTCTAAAATGTCTAAGTGCCCTATTTAAATCAGTGACTGCTGCTGAAATTAAAAGAAACAGGAAAGGGGGACCAATCCGTGATGGAAGAATTTCTGCCAGGGACTTGGTTGTAAAAACTCCATCTCCCTCCCTGTAGCGACCGGGAGCTCTGCTCCCGCCGAACCAGCGCCGCACCGCCGTGCGCCTCGCCCCTGGGCCCTCTCCCCTCTGCCTCCACTGCAAGGAGAGCGAGCACACGCTGCCCACCTGCCCCCTCCCATTACCCACCTGCCTGCTCCCGTTTTCTCCTCCCTCTGCGCCCCACCGAGCCGCCATGGCCGCCGCACTGCGCCGTCGCCTCTCCACCGATTGAGGCCATCCCAGACCAATCCCCGACCACCAGCGGCTCCGCCGTGGTCCGCTCCACCTCCACGCCCAAGGAATCGCGCGGGGAGGCACGGAATCGACGTCGACGTCCGTGACCTCGCCGCCGCCGCCCGAGCTCCGCCACGATCGATCTCGTCGCCGTCGACCTCCCTCCGGCCACCCCGACCTCTCCACTGCTCACGTGGTGAGCTGCTGGCCCGTGCTGGCCCTTCCTTCTCCCTCCCCCTCCGCGCTAGCTCGCCTCGCCGTAGCCATTCATCGCCGTCGACGCCCGTACGATGAAGTTCATCGTCGCTGTAGCGCGACCGGTTGCAGAGCCAGCACAGCCGGGCTGCAGGCCGTTGGCCTCTGGCCCATACCCGGCCCCAGAGCCGGCCCAGACCGGGCTAGAAGCCGGAGCTCTCAGGTGCCAGGCCGGCCTGCTAGCCGGCCCAGCCGGGCTGGAAACCGGCTGAGCAGATTTTTCCTGCTGCTTTCTCTTTTTCTTTTTCCCTCGATAGCGCATGTCACCCCGCTCCCCCTCTCGCTATTAGGTACATCGACTCCGATGATTCGTACTAGTTCCTCCCTCTTCCTCGAGTCGAGTAACTAATTTATTTATCGTTGGAATTAAAATAATTCGAAGTAAATAATTAAAAAGAGGAAATTCTAAATTTAATAACTTTTAATCGGGACCTCCGAAAATTGTGTTCCTTATACCAAAATGCTCAGAAAAACATGAGTGATCTAGAATCATCATCATCATGCATAATTGATCACAATTACAATAATGTGCTCAAGTAGTAATTATAATCACTAAGTTTAAATATGGGGTTTATTCCAAATAATGCAATAAATATAACGGGGACCCCATTTAACTTGTTGCTCCTGTTCAATGCTTCTAGGGTGCATCTAAAATGTCATGTCATCATTTTTGTATGCATTGCACAATTGCCATGTGTTGATTGTTGTTGTTGCTTTCCGGTGTTGTTTGCTCTCCGGTAGATCACGAGTTCGGAGTTGAGCATCATTACTCCGACGCGCAGTTTCACTCCTCCGCTCAACAAGGCAAGCGTAATCCCCCCTCTGAGCATATCTTATCCTATATTTCCGCAAATATTTTCTCCACTATAATATTGCATGCGGTTTCAAATGTCAATTTTATTGGATTAGAGTATCCTATAGTTGCATTAAGATTCCGATGCCAATTACCTGTTTCCCCTCCTATTATCCATAGGATTGTATTGTTCGCCTGAAATACTTACTATGTTATGTTGATGCTTAGCCATGCTTAGTTAATTGCATAGCTATTCGATGGATGGTTCATGTTGGAAACCGGTGATGAGATGAGAATGATGGTGGAGGAAATTGTGGTGACGGATAATAAAATGCTTAAAGGTGGGGATGAGAGGCCACTGTGGTTGTGGTGCTTTGTCTCGTTCTCGCCGTCTAGGTGCGAGTTCTTTACCTCTTGAACCAAGACTGAGCGTGCACCCATGCGTGAGGCCTATGCAATTGCAGGAATCCTCATAGACTAAATAACTCGGGCGGGGCTAGCCAGGGTCCTCTAGTTCGGGCTTCCATTTGCGCGTGCGTGTTGATGGTGGTATGAACTGAGATGAGGATGGTGGTGTTTAGGAAAATGAGTGGCCACGGGGCAGTGTGTTGGATCGCTGCTCCGTCCTCACTGATGATTCTGGGTTAGTCCTTAACGAGCGAGAAGTCGACACCGCTCCCACCCAGCCGGCTTTCCAAGAAAGAGAGCTAATGATCAGGTAATGGGCCGGACGGTACGCGTGGTAAACATTGTACACCCCTGCAGGGTTAAATATTTTCGAAAAGCCGTGTCCGCGGTTATGGACGAACTTGGGGAGTGAAGGTAAGATCATAGAATAACTTTAACGAAATGCTTAAAAACTGGGTACTAGAGGTACCACTCACAAATGTAAGGTGAGCTTCCTCGAGAGTGATTCGGGGAGGTGCCTTTGATGAACAGGTACAGTGGTTGCTGATGGTTATGATGAGAAAGGTTATCAAGAGAAAAGAGTCACTTCTTACCCCTTTTGAAAACTATTCTGATTAGTCGATGCCATTGAGTTATGTTTTCATAAATAAAATCAGCTTTATGCAAAACAAGCATAAAACCTTGAAAGCCTCATCGAGCTAAAACTCTATATTTAATCTTGCGAGTTCGTCGAACTCAACGTCGTTTGTTTTGTTTCAAAGGAGGACTTCACCGACCTCGAAGGTGGGTTCTTTGTGGACGTCGACGAGTAGTCTGGGGTTCCCAGGTGGCAGCTTGGGACATCCCGGAACAGCTGGCGCTGGATGTTATCTGCAGGCCTCTTAGGCCATAATTTGGTTGTTGTTGTTTAGAACAACTTAATTTGCTTCCGCTTGTTGTAGTGTTGGGTCTGTGACCTCTGGTTGTCATTTGCTATCTTTCTCTATTATAAGAGTTGAACTATAATGATTTGTGTCGTAGAGTCTGTGAAGTGCCAGTTGTTCCACAAGTCTTGATCTCTCTATTATGCTTTGATAGTGTGTCTGGTGGTGTCGGATAACCGGAGACACGGTATCACTGTATAGCAGTCGGGTCGGGGCGCCACAGATCGATCTCTTACAATCCGCCACGGTCTCGCACGCTGATGCTTTGGTGTCAGAACGATGGGCCGCCGATCTAAACGCGTGTGCCCCGCTCGCGGAATCAGGTGCCGGCGAGCACCTTTCCGGCTAGTTCTCGTCGCTCCGTGTCAATCTGGAAAGTACGGCTGATTCTCTTGTTTTACTCATCTCACCGATCGAGGAGGTTAGCTGCCACTTTGATCATGGAGGAGACACACCACGGGTGCCAATCTTTCTTTCTCATGCGCGTGGACCAAGGAAGGGTACAGGCAGCAAATTGCATGGCTTCGTACGGTCATGCACGCGTGATCGATCTGGAACAGCACACAGATCGATGAGTAGTGTTCTGGTCCTTGTTACTGTAACTCGGTTGGAAATTTCTCTTCAATTCTCGTGGAACGAGGAAGGGGACATACGCAAAAGGAAGCCAGCAACCAAATTCTCTTCAATACTTCAGTTCGAGGAATACAGAGCGATGTTTACAAGGCAATTTCTACTGCTCCAGTTCACTCGCACAATCGAGGAAAGAAAATACCCGTCTATGTTTAATAATTTATTTTCCACTCGATCAAGGAAAAGGCGTCAAGGAAATAATTACGCGCGCATTATGCGTCGGAATTTGGCTGCCACTTCTACACATGATTAACAATCACGGTCCCACGGATTAAAGTCTTCGATAGCCTCATCGGTAACACTTTTCTGTCCTGGCATAAGTATTGTTTACTCTGACGTGGTTCTAGTTAATTACACGGTTTAGAAAGGAAAATCATGCATTTATTTTAGATGAGAGCATTGATTATACTGTTGATTTCTAACCGGAAAAACAAAGAGGAATTTGGACTAAGGAAAATAAACTAGTTCAATATTTATATTGAAATCATTGTCTGATTCATTAGCTGCTATTTTGAGAGTGAACAGAGTACGTGAAATATTTTCTTTACGTATCCTGGAAAAGTTTTTTTTTATTCTTGTGGACTTCTTTTATTGGACACCACTCGCCTTTAGAGGAAGTTGGAATTCACTCTGAGGAAATTATTAAACTCTTGGAAGACGGATTAATATTGTTTTGTTACTATGATTTTTTTGTAATTGCTACGGGGATTTACATTATCACCGGAATATATTGGACACATTGGATTACTTCGGAATCGATCGGAGTATTTTAATAATTCATCGGAATTCTCTGGCGCAACGATGATGAGGTGATGATTACCCCCAAGAGCAAGGGATCACCGTAGCACCTCTCAATGTGGAAGTAAGGTATCGATCCGCAGGAGTAAGAAGGAAAAGTTATCTATTCCCTACAATTAAAGTGTCACAAGTTTTAGTTGATTATGCACTAAACAAGTTTAAGGAGCAAGGTGGTTGATTTGATGGATGGAAGTTTAATGTAACCAAACAAGAATGTAAAAGTGTCCCAATCCTCTTCAATGCAAGAGGATAAGACAAAGGTTTTCTCTTATAGGAACAATGGACATGGGTTCATGGGTTCACTTAATCCTCTCTCTCTCATCTATGGTGATTATCATGTTATAGATAAAGTACACATAATTGTCATGTTTTAACGGTAGCTTTTATAACGGCTACATGTCCTAAAACACATAGTTGAAAGAAGTACTCATTTGTGTTGCTAGGTCACCCTCGTAAGGCTAGCGTGGTTGCTCTCACTCCCACATCATACTCTTTCTTTTTACCCCAGATAAAGGATGTTGGACGGTACTGTGTCACTCAATACCTGTGCCGTGTCACATCGGACATCCCGTACCCACATACATCATACTTCTTAATGGACAATATTCTAAACACTAGTGCAATGATTTATATTTCGTGTGTGTGACCACACCTCTCTCATCTATCTACACTCGGTGGTGTCAATCACCTCATGATAAAGATAAACAAGCCATTATGCATAAATCAAACCATCACATGCATCATAGAATATCTCCAAAGTATGACAAGTCATAAAAGATCCAACACAACAGTAAATGCATAACAAATATTATCTCACACCACAATATCCACCATGGGAATTACATAGATGACCGTAATCATGTTCAGCAGCTCATACGGTACTAATTAGTGAAGCTCAAAGAGAGGAGAGATACATAAGTTACCACCACAAACCCAAATCCAGGGGGTGGACTACTCCCCCTTCATCATGGAGACGGTGGAGAAGTCGTTGGAGAAGGTGGAGACCACCCCGGCAGTGCCCCGCCGGAGTTTTCCCCCTCCAATCTGCAGCTCCTGATCTCCGTTTCGGTGTTTCTGTGTTTGTGCGGCGCTCCCTTCGCGAAACGCCAGGGGACAATTTTTATAGGCGTTTTTAGGTCACGACTAGGTCGGTGGAGCAAAGATCGACGGCGGTGGAGCCTCGAGGCCCAAAAGAGGTGGTCCCTCGCGCCCAGGTACAGGGGCCGCATGGGGCCCTCTCATATCCAGCTGGTTGGGCTTCTGGCCTTCATTTTGAATCCATTGCGTTCGTCTCGAAAATTCTGAACCGTGCTCTTTGGCCTTGCCCTTTTCGGAGTCCCGAAGCTTCCGGAAAGTCTGAAACACTAAAAAGGAGATTTTCTGGAAAACAGGGTTAATTCCAAATAAATGGGAAAACTATGAAATATTCCCAAAATCATTATAAAACATTGATATAACCCTTATATGATGCAAATATGATTGGAATAGAAGTAAAATAATGCAAAGTTCATGTATGCATTTTACATGCATCAGGTGACATGCATGAAGCATGTTTATAATCGAAGTGACATTACTTATTATTTTGGAGGAATATGGGAAATACTCCAATGGAAGAGGAAATCGATATTTACTCAACGGTATGTCCAATGTTATTTCTCGCACTAAATATTTGTTTTTAACTACTTTTCCATATAGTTGGATAATGGACTTTGCCTCTACATCATAATTTGATGGAATACAATAGCAAATTTACTGACATGTGAACAATTCCAAAGGAATAATAAGTGTATTAATTAGTCACTAATGATAAATTGTATATACTTTGGAATTGGAAATTATATATGTAATCGAACTCTGTTTATGGAGGAACTTTCTTTTTGTCACTTACGATGAGAAGGAATCTTAATTTACAGTTCTCTACCGGAATTTGTTGATTATGTATGATATTTGGAAAAGGAAGAGTGAAACTATTGCTCAACGGAAACGTTAGTGCAATATGGAATTTAACACAACGGTCTCATGTTTTATTAATTTCGTTAGAAGTTTGTTGTGAAGTAACTCCATAGGGAGGAATACTGATATTAAGAACACATGCTCGGAATTTATTATTGATGTTATTTACGACTTGGTCATACTCTACAAACATAATTACGCTTGTTAATTCTGGAATTATAAACTTTAAGTGAGAGGACTATCAGTTATGGATTTCGCGATGTGACATTTGGTTTTACACTCCCATTAGAGGTTAAGTTATTTTATCTCATTTACAAATTGGTCACATATCAAGGAACATAATTAGTGGATTATTAATTCTGGAATTCTAAGCTTTAGTGGGAGGATTATGATACTTTATCAACACATGTTTACGGTATTTTTGGACACTCCTACTTGAGGTGGATATATTTATTTATTTCATGATTCACTTGATATGGTTATTAATATCTTTGACAATACAAGTCGGAAGGTTTTTGTTGTATTAACATCTCATACTGAAGTGGAAAATCAGTTCATCAAAGGTTTACAAGGTTTGAAACTGATTGGTGGGGGAAGTACACTTCAGGAATATTAATTGAAACTAATGTGATCAGCATGGAATTATTCACTGCTGTCTTATGTCATATACTCCATGGTTGAATGGAGGAATACAACTCTTGGTTATTCACTGGATTATGAAAGCATTACATACTACTATTTGTTGAGTAAGTCATTATTTATCACAGTCACTGTTTATATTTTGTGAACTGGAAGGAAGTATTCTATTTATATTTTGGTAGTATGGAATTGGAATCATTGTTTACTACATAGCACACCAAGATTTTATTTTTAATGTTTATATTCTAGTGGATCAAATGGTATTTCAATTTTGATCTGGAAAAGGGAAAATTGGTGGAAAGTAGGAATATGTTATTTTCTCATGAAGGGTGTGTTTATTAATAGTCACACCGAAATATATGTGCTAAACTCAAAGGAAAACACCAAGTTACACTCCCAACACTAACATGCTTAGGAAAAGTGGGAGGAATTAAATTGGGTCATATCTTGGCTACTATTGTGTGTTATTTGAGGAAGTTACTCTATATTTTAGAGGAAAGAAAAATACTAAACTTGTTGCTAATGTTAACTATGGGTGGAAACATTGCGGGAAGGAATAAACTCAATGATGAATAATAAAAGTTTGGGAACTTGTTATTTTACCAAACAACCGCATGCCTATAGGTTGTTATTGGATTTATTTACAAGGAAGTTTAATGCAACGTTCTTAGTGGAAGTTACAATTTAAGTTTGTTGTTTAATTCTTTACACAAAGGAAATATTTATACTTTGTGGAAACTCTGGAATTTAGAGTAGCTGTTGTTGTTTAATTATTTACACAAAGGAAGTGTTATACTTTGTGGAAACTCTAGAATTTAGAGGAGGTGGGAACAATGACAGTGTCTGCTAATTGAATTGATCAATTCATGTATTTTGGCACAAGCTTCACATCAATGGAATATCAGGTCATATGGTTTTATTACTGATGGAAGATATTCATACACAAAGATTAGTGTGAATTGTTTTGTGTTATCATTATACGTGCTAACTATGTTCTTATTGTTTTTAAAATATCACATTGATGGAAGTGAAAGCTTGGTTCAGTTCCAACTTTCATATGAAAGGTATGTCTAAAGCTTCCTGCATTTTGGGAGTGGAATTACATAGATAATATTTTGATATATTTTTCTATGGAAAAGTGCAAACCTGTCATGTACTTTTTGATTAAGCGAATGATACTCTGCGAGGAATTAATTTAAACTCGTGAGGAAAAAGGAAGAATAATTGTCATCCTCAGTTATTGTGGGACATTATTCGTGCGACCTGATCTTAGCCATGCCGTTGTAATTGTTGCTATTTTGATTAGCACGGAAACGAGCTGTAATTATTAGCAAACGGAATATGAATCTTATTGAAATTTTGGAATCACATAATGGACTTGTCGCGTGATGTCAAGGAAATATGGATTACTCATTATTCATTGATGATCTCAACCTTCAACTACGTGGATATATTGACGCTAATTGTCATCTTGGTGAAAGGTAATCTATTTTATGTTACGTGTTAATATTTGCTTTTGTAGATCTTTATGGTGTACAAGGGAAACATGTTTTAGTACTTGTTATTTATGAAATATGAATACTTTGATGCATTAAGCATTGAAGGAAGGTCTATGGCTAAGGAATTTTCTGTGTGAACTTAAGGTCATGGAAAGGTGCATCATAACCTGTTACTTTGTGATAATTTGACTCCAAAAATCACAAAGGTTTATATACAACGTGAGTGCACTGAAGGAAGGAATTAACGCCTAACCATGTGATAGCATGGGAATTCACTTAGCTGAAATAAAATGTTTTCAGTCAAGTGGGAGATGTAGGAAATTGTGTATTGCAACATTTTATATATCTACTACATTGTCCGAAATTAAACTTCAGTGTGGAAGTGTCACGGAAATAACAGGGAATTATTGATGTGCAGTACTTAAGGAAATATTCTTAAGGAAGCCGGTACATCTATACTGGAACACAGTGTATATGAATATGCTGGAATTATACCCGGGAACAGTATAGAGTGGAATGCCAGGTTGTCCATAGGATTGGCTCTATGGATTATTAAAGCCTGCGAGTTTGAGTTGAATTCGAACTCGGCGCATGACTCACACATGCGTGCCGGGACCTAATTGTTTAACAGTAATAGGCTCGGTAATTGGCTGTTAGGTATGGTGGTCGTTCTAACATGTCACGAGTCCTATCTGGAAACAGATTGATTTATCTGGAATTTGGAGTCAATATAAAGGTCCCACCCTCTAGCCTCAATATGCATTGTGAGCGGCACCACCGATAAGGCAGAGGAATAGAGGGTAGGCCGAAATTGCTCCAACCCTAATTTTCCTACAAGTCCAACATAGGGATGTAAATGGTCACATATATGGCGCCACATGGTCCCATTTATTTTGGTCAAAAGCTTAAAAACGTTTTTTGTTTCCTAAGAAAACAAACTACCGAGCCACTTATACGGGATTATATGGCGCTGTTTAGCTGACCATTTACATCCCTAGTCCAACAAACCTCTGAGATGGACTCCACCGCCACCGGGAAGGTTCTGTTGAATGTGGACACAACTATGTTTGCCGATAAGGGGCTCTAAGCGATCATGAACAAAGACATGTTGAAGTGAAAGCCCTAGGGATCAGCGTCGTATGGCCATGGGGGCAATTTTCCGGAACCACGCTGGAAACTATCTCACTGCGGTCAGCGAACCCTTGTTGGCTTTCACGTCTCCGGAGCTAGCCGAGGCACTGACGTGCAGTGGCCATTGCGTCTTTTGCTTGTCCCTAATCCAGTGATTTGAATCTTCAAATCCGGATCACTCTCAAGTGGGTTCTGTGGTGACATACATCTAGCAACAATTTCTATGCCTAGTTTTGGGCATGTTGGGAGTTTTCTTAACGAAGCGGCACATATTTTTGCTACGACTTGTGATGTTTCTAGTCTAGACTTTATTTCTGATATTGCTCCGGATTGCACCCAGGAAACTCTTTGTATTGACGTTGTGTGTTGTGTGATCGATGCTTTTTTTTTACATTGTACGCCTGCTGGCATACATTATTTGTATTGATAAAAGTACGGATACAAAGATGACACAAATACAAGCAACATAAAATTAGGAGAAAATAAGCGATTAAACTGCTGCAAACCGCCATCGCCGTAACTACCAAGCATCCACGTCTTCCGCCGTCGCCGAAGAAGAAGAACACCACCAGTTGGTCCACATCTTGACGCTGAAGAAATCCCTTGCCATAAGGCGTTAATGAGCCGCAAAAGCCACCAGCCCCGTAAGGCTGGATCTATCCCGATAAAGAACATCGGCCGGAGGAACCCTCCGAGCCTCTTTAACGTCGGATCTGAGGCCAACGCCACCCCACCCTTCTACAGGCAGCCAGATCCCCCACCATCTTCCACATATCCACAACAATCAACACCGCCGTACTCCAAGTGCAGCCCCTTCCCAGCGTCATGCCTACACGTAACGTCAGATTGAAACTACTCCAACAGTTTGGACTCCACAAGCCTCTCGCCGGTGCCAGCAACACCTCCGACGAGCAGGAGTAAGGGCTGAAAGACCATTATTCCTACGAGCACCATCGGCATCAGCCCCACCATGACGCTGACGGAGGAAACACAAAACCTAAAAAACTTAGGACGAAAACATCACACGAACAAGAACCGGAGCTCCCCTCCCCCGCATGCCGCCAAGACGGCGAGCAGAGGGGAAGGGGAGTGGCGGGTCGCCGGCGGGGAAATCTGGATGTGGAACCGGCGGCTAGGTTCTTGAATCTTGAGAGACAATGTTTTTGTTGTGTGATCGATCAATATAAGGTGCCGTGTTTTCTCTCTAAAAAAAACGGAATTGGTATGAGCTGAAGCGGTACGGAGTCATCCGGACCGTTGATCTGATCTGAACCAGTGTAGGAGGGACAGGGGAGACAAATACTGAAGAGGGATTTCAGGTCGTCACCCTCTCATCGCTACCCGCGCCGCCACCCGGCGACGGAGCCTTCCTCGCGCCGCCCCGCCCCGCAGAAGCTCCTCCCCCGACCTCCTCCGGTCGCAGCTGCTCCTCCGCCGACGAACTCCGAAGGTCCCCCGACCTCGTCCGGCCGCCGCTCCTCCCCCCAGCTGGTGACCAGTTCCGCATAGCAGGCAGGATGTTCGTTCTGAGCCAGGTTGAGCACAACCTGCCAATGCCGCCACACTTGCTGAGCCGCCCTCTCGTTGAAGCCATCAAGGCCGAGCTTGAGAGGCTCTTCCTGGATAAGGTAAAACCAACCTGATCACATTATCATTAGCACCGACAAAATTTTGACCTGTTCACCTTGCTGGTTCTTAATTGTATGTGTTAATCTGCGTTTGGACGTTTACTGTAGGTGGTCACAAATCTCGGGCTCTGTGTGTCCGTCTACGACATCCTCGCCGTCGAAGGCGGATTCATCTTTCCAGGAGAGGGCTGCTCGACGTATAAAGTAATGTGTGCTACATTTTTTTCTTCCATTTTTGTTTGTCAAGGAACGTGAGATGCTACTATTTGCTAATATATGTGTATTAGTATGCTTGTAGGCTCTTTACAACGTGGTTTCGTAAAGGGGTGACTAGGTTGCCATTGTTGGAAGTAAAGGCGAATATACATTAGGTCAAGATGATTAAGCTTCATTTTTATTCACACGATTATAAACTGCATACACGATGATAAAAATTGAACCATCATTTTCCCTCTCAAGTACTTCCAACAACTTGGAAAATCACAAAATTGAAATTTTATTAATTTTCAATCGAAAATTCCAACTTTTGGCTTGATACACCAAGTTTTCATTTAGGTGGTTTTTGTCTTGGTCATTTAAAATTTCTAGTAGAATTTCTGAACAAATACAGTTCAAAAAGTAGTAGTTCCCCGCAATTTTTACTTATGTAAATGATTATTTTGATTACAAGATATGATTTGCCTCGTTGTAAGTTATTAGTTCTGATTATTACTGTGACTCAAGTGGATAGTCTAGTCTGTACCTAGCTTCTGTTGTGCTATTTGCTAAATAAATCACTATGAATAGTATGCCACACCTTTACCATGGATACTGATGGCGGTATCACTAGCCCTTTCTTCTGATATTGCTGTTACTACGGACTACAAAATGTGTGACCTCGACGACGTTCTTCTTTTATTTTGAGGCTTCATACGTTTTACAGACCATTCTCAGATTCCCCTTATTTTCTCCATTTTGGATAGGTTTCCTTTAGGTTGTTGATGTTCAGGCCCTTTGTCGGGGAGGTTATTGTTGGGAAGATCAGTGAGTATGATGAGAAGGGTTTACAAGGTGAGTCTGTTATTTTCTCACTGACTTTTGGCTTGCAATCACTTACAGTCCCTTGCTTGAATTGATATGACTGTTTTTAGTACTTATGAGTTACTCCGTATTCTGTAAGTTTCTAATGTCTTGCACAGCAGATAATTTGTGCATATTTTCAATACCACATTATATTCTCTCCAATGTCTAAGCAGAAGATCAAAATTCTGGGAGATCTCTACGTGCTTTTTAAATTTGATCATGAATTTTTGTCAAAATGATATTTCAGGGCATGTTTGGCTGCTTTCAATACACTATCATTTTTTTGTGCCACAAGTTCAGAAAGTCATTGGCATACTCTACCATACTTTAAAGCAAAAAATTGTTTGCTGGTATGCCTCTCGCATTTTGGGCCTGATCTAGAGACGTAAAGCCGAGATGAAAATTCACAAACGCTTTAGGAGCAATAAGCATGCTATATTGTTTGGAGCACACAAAAGTTAAATTCTAGTTTAGCACACTGTCTCGAGGGTAGTTCTCCTGCATGAAAGAAAAATTACGCTTAGTGTGTCATTGTAGATTCTTAGATTCCTTTTTTTGATTAGCATACACATTTGTCTGATTCCTGCTCAGCCTGTTTCTTCGCGCTTTCACTATATTGGACTATTGGTACTTCATATGTCTATAGGATGTCAAGATTTAATTGATCACTTCATGTTCAGGAAATTATTAAGTTATAATGTTATCACTATGTAAGTTGCGTCATTGGAGAAGCTGTACACAGAACATGATTGGTTTTAACTGGTATACTGTTTTCCTTCTCCAGTTTCACTTGGATTTTTCAGCGATGTATGTGTTCCGGCACACTTGATGCAATTTGGCGCAGTGAGGTAACACACTGCTCTTTGTGTTATTTTGTTGCTGCGATATATCAACCCTAGGGCGTGCTTTATTTATCACACAGGTTATATTGAAGATTTGGATTTTAATTTGAAGATTAACATGTCAATTATTCCATATTAGCATATGTTTAACATATGCTCCAGCTAGTTAATTTGCTATGAAAACTACCCTCTTTGACTCAGTCAGAGTCAGGAAAAACAACATAACAGAGACACATAAAAAATGATGTGTGCAGGGGTATATGCACATCTGTTTTCTGAAGGACCAGCAGTTGTTAGCTGGAGTATCATGCAATGATCTTTTGTCCCTTTCCTGCCTCATGACTCATGAGAAAAGTATTTTCTTTCAGAAAATCTGTTATTTATTATCTGTACATCTCATTTCTTCTTCATATATTCCCAGGGGGGAAGATGGTAGGTGGATGGTGAAGAATGAAGAAGGTGATGAACTTTATCTTGATATAGATGATGAGGTATTTTATTTTTTATTTTTATTCAAAGCAATTACAGTTTACCATCGTCACTGACCACATAAACCTTATGATCATTGCAAATCTCTATGCAGATACGAGTTTTGGTATCTAGCATAAAGTATCCACCTATACCAGTTGAGCAAAAGGAGGATGACAAGCCATTTGCTCCAATGCAGATCAATGTACGTGTTCTTGTATGTGTTGTTATGGAATTCACAATTTTGATATGTTCATGTTCAGGATCGTTCATATATCACTAATATGATTAGCGATTTCTAAGTTGGATCAGTATAATGCTCATTCTGTTTGGCAAATGTCTCGTCAGAACTTTAAGTCGGATCACCATCATGTTCGTTATTTTTGTTACATCATATAACATGTGCTAGCTATTTGCTTTTGCTGTTACTGGGAAAGTTCTTGTCGACTTTCTCCTGTCTTTTGAAGGGATAATAACAGTAATTGGAGCAAAGCCCTTGAGGTTTAAGCCCATAAAGCTTTTTTCTTTGAGTTGACATGATGGTCTTTTTTTTCTCACACATTACCACTTCACATGACTCAACCATTTAAATACCAAAAATGGAAGGGCCATCTGAAGCATATCATGGATGGCTTACAAATGTGTGCATTGTTATATTGTTGCGCCTTGCACGTATATCATGCGACATGTGTCAACGTCTTCCATAGCATTTTACTGTTTTGTGGGACCTTCCTTTTTTCCGTGTAACCATATGTAATGTGTTCCCGAATATAACGACAGTTCGCTCACTATCAGCATATTTCGGCATAGAGGTCTTCATATTTTGAGGAAAATATCCTATAAATTAATCGACATGAGCTTTACAAAGAGAAGATACATTGTGGGGTGCAAAGGTGTTATGGCTTTACTCCAACTAGAGTCATGACTGTTCCTCGTCCATTCTCTGAGCCCTTAGCCCCTTTGAATATTTGGGTTGGCCCAACCAGATACAATGCTTGTGCAGCACATTGCCTGTGCCTATGAACTCTGTAGTCCCCATGGTCATCCTTGAAGTATAATTAGTGGGAACTGGATGTAAAAATGCCACACTAGAAGGAGCAAAAGGTGTGGGCGTGGGTTCTGGTTCCTTTCACCATAGCATTTTATGAGCCACCTCTAGTATGAAATGATGCCAAAAGTGTAGGAGAGGTCCAGTGATTCAAGCGGCTAAACAACCCTTTGGCACCCCTAACATCATTGAAGCACTAATTTCTTTGTCTTTAGAATTACTACTTCCAGACCGTTTATCATGACAATCTAGATATCTGTATTGCAAGCATGTTCGTTATCTATAGTATTTAGCAAAAACAAATGCCGGCAAAATCAGCTTTTGTCTGTGTTTTAATGCCCTTCTACTGTCAATGCACAACATGTTTGTATGCCTCAAATGGGTTTTCTCTCTAAATCTTTTGAATTTTGGGTGCTTTCGTGAATAATTAGCGTTATCTTTTCGCAGGGGAGTATTAGAGGGGATGGTCTTGGCCCTGTTGCTTGGTGGGCGGCAGATGAGGAAGAAGAGAGGGAGAGGGAGAGGGAGAGGGAGAGGCAGAGGCAGAGGCAGAGGCAGAGGAAGAGGAAGAGGAAGAGCAATAGCTGCAAGTTGCTTCTGGGAACTGCTTCACGGGATAAGAAATTTAGCACAATAGCTAGCATGCTATAGAAATGAAAGAGTTGTTAGGAACTATGTCCTTGCTGTTAATCTGCTGCTGCGCGCCAGCCTTGAACCGATAGCAAAGAAAGAAAAAATTGGAGTGGTTAACATATGTGCATTCTGATAATTTGGAGAACGACATCGCAGTTTTGCTCTGCCAAGTTTTTGGGTGTTGCACCTCCAGTAGTTATCTCGGTAAAAGATCTGGAAGGGAAAATAGCATGTGTTGGTTACTGTGAAAGTGTGAAAGGTGGACAAGATGCAGATGCCGCTTATATTTTGTATTTGCGGCGCAGGCGTCTCCTGAGAAAATCGACGACTATGATGTTTTCAGTTCTCAGGCATCCTAGTTGAGTCTTGCCGATATTTTTTATCGGTGTTCTTTTCTTGAGCTGCCTGTGGTTTCAATTGCACGCCATTTGCAACGATCACAATTAGTATCGTCAGACGTTGGCCTCCTTTTCATGAGAGCAGTTTTAAAAATCAAAAAATAGAAAATACGAGCAAATCGTGGATCTTTCTACAACCCTTCAGATATTAGTGAGCAACAGTCGTGTGTCTCTAGGAAAGCCGTTTCCACTTTCCAGACAACTAAATTTATGTGCAATGGTTGCCAAAACAGGCTTAAATTCCCACACGGTAAATGTAGTAAGACAAAGCTCGACAATCACAGTAAAGGTTGTAACTTGGTTGACACAAAAATTCTGCTACTGATATAGCCGTACGTGATTGGGCAATCCCGATGAACATAAACGGCGTCTAATATCTACCTAGCATCGATTGATGCCGCAGTAACATGAGTATTCAACGTGCACTCCTTTCCTTTGGCCAAATTCAAGAGTATGGCTGAGAAATCTTGTTTCAATTCAACTTGAGCAGGTCTGCAGGTGACTGTGGTGTTCAGTATGTGACTCTGACGCCCTGGTATCTGAGGATCTCTCCGATGAGCTCCCCCTTGCCGGAGCCAACGTATCGGCCGACGATCTTGTTGTCCCTGATGAAGAGGAAGGTGGGCACCTCCACGACCTCCATGTCCTTGAGGAACTCCATGCAGGCGTCGTTCTCGTCGCCGTTCATGCGCGCGAACACGGCGGTGTCCGCCATGGTCCGCGACAGCTTCAACACGGTGGGGTACACCTTCACGCACGGCCCGCAGTGCTTGAGCCCGACGTCAAGCACCAGCAGCTTCCCGTCCTCGCCGCTGTTCTCCGCCATCAGCGCCTCCACGTCCGCCCGGCTGTGCAGCTGCACCACGGCGGCGTGGTTGTCGCCGTAGTAGAGCACGTCGCCGGCGAGCTGGTCGGGCCCGATCCCTTCCTCCTCGTGCACCTTCTCGGTGCCCTTGTAGAAGGAGAAGTGCGGTACCTGGGTGATGCCCTCCCGCTTGCACAGCTCCCGCGTCGCCTCCGACTCGTCGCCCATCACCAGCAGGAAGTCCACGTCGGCGCAGGTGCGGCTCAGGTCCACCATGCACGGGTAGATGCGTTTGCTGTTCACGCTGTGGCTCGCCGCGAACTCCACCACCACCAGACGGTTCTTGGCCGCCTGCAGCGCGCTGTCCAGCTCCTCCGCGCTGTGCACCTGCACCACGCGCTCGTCCTTGCTGCCAGACTCGGACGGCTTCGCCTTCTCTTTCTCCGCGCCGGACACCGCCGCCCGCACCGCCACGCGACGCCTCTGCGCCGTCGCCGGCAGGAACCTGACCTTGCTGCTGCCGCCGCTGACAGGCGTGGCGCTTAGGCTGGCTGTGGCGGTGGAGCTGGCGAGGGTGGCCAAGAAGCTGGCGGTGGAAGCCATTGATGCTATCTAATTAATCGAGCAGCCCGCAAGCGATCGAGTGTTCCTGCTGGATGGTTGCTGAGAGAGACGGAAGAGAAGAGAGGGCGAAGGTGGACGGAATAAAAAGGCTTGGATAATGGATGAGAGGGGAGTTTGCCTCCAATCAAAATCCATCCACTCAAGATGGTTTGTGGCTGGTGTTTCATTCAGCTTGATTTTTCTTTGATTTTTCCTTAATTGTACTTTTGTTGGTTTCTTGGTGATTGGGGAAGAATTTAGCCCCACCACAATCCTCGATCAGATTTTTTCCCCACCTAGTTATGTGGTCAATTTGCTTTGAATTTTCAAGTGGACTTGTTTTTTATACTTATGTGTGCTTGGTGCTTGAAAATTTGGATGTTTTAATAATTTGGCGGTGGAAAATCTTGCACCTCTTCTCTCTGAAATTTCAAATGGACTTGTTACAGTGGCGAAGGACGAAAAAGTTTTGAGTTAGGGCAAACTAAAAAAATGATGCATAAACTGGAATAATATCAAGACATTAACACTATAAACGATTCATAACCAGTTAGTATAATATAAATATAAACATATTTCAATATAAGTAATAAAATCTAAAACATACCAATGGCAAATCTTTTTTTAAAAAAATCTACCATTTTCTCGATTAAGACTTTCGATAGGCCCCCAACCGATTTAGAACATCATCAGAACTTTGTAATACGAGTAAGCTTATTCACATTGAATCTATAAAATGAGTTTCTATAGTCAAGACAATAGAATTCCAAACAACTCTTAAGGTAACTCAATTAAACAATTGTCAAAATCAGTGATAACAAAGGCTATAGCAACATAGAAGGTTTCCACACTGTGAAAATAAATCAACAGTGACTTGCTCCCTCCCACAGTACAAGCTTTCCAAGGTTTTGTTAGATTTAAAATTAGTTATTGAAAATAGAAAGAGTTGGTTTCTGATTAGGCTAGATCTTATCCTTAGTCTGGAATCGATTTTGTGTAGTTTTTACTAAAATAATCATAACTTTCTCATACGATATCCGTTTTTGACATACGACCACTCAAAATGTTCAGAAAAAACATGTGTATAAGAATTTGTTCGTGAAAAATCAACCTTGCCCTATGGGGAGCTTCACCCCTGACTTGTTACATTCATGGTTCAGTTATTTTTGGTTTTTGTTACAAACATTTTGTTTCTCTGTTGCATATGTGTGATGATTTTTCTCCAGTTTTTTCCATGACTAACGAGGATCTGTTGCACGCGATTTTTTGCTACATGGTCCAACTTTTAATGATGCCAGATTATTAGAATGATCTTGTTTTGCTAAGCGACCATTTAGTGTGGATTAATTTGGAACGGATGGAATACAACTTAATTTTTAGAAATGGATTTTTCAGGGAAAGAAAAATCTTAGAATGCTGTTAGAATATAATTATTGGTCTCCACGACTGATGAGTGATGACTCCATCCATCCACGGACAAATCCATCTCCTCTTTTGCTCTTTGCCGTGCCTTTCTTCCCTCTTCCTCCCGACCCCCACCAACCCAACTCAACGTGGTTCCAAATCTCGCCTATACTCTACTACCGCGTGCCCTCCGGCTGCCGCTAGCGTCATCGCCGACGCCCCAATCCCGCTCCACGCCCCTCACCCTAGCACCCCCGCCTCTCGCGCGCGTCGCCGCCATCGCCGTTCCCGTTCTTCCTCATCGCGACGTCGCGTTGCTGCTGTCTCCACCTCGTCCGCAATCTTTAGCCTTTAGGTTTTAAGGTATGAGCTTGTTTTCATCCAATAGTTTTTTAAATTCCACTGTCCTCCACAATCTACTTGTTTGCCGGTGCACACCATCTAGATCCGCCCCTGACCTAGGGTTAACTGATAACCGTGCTAAATGATGTACACTTATTCGCTTCTTTCCTTTTTCCTGTTTGATTCATGCACAATTCGGCGCCACCATTGTTGCACCCATTTGGGGATGTTGTTTGCTTTTGGGTTCCCAAACCTAGCTGGTACTGAAAACATGTCTTTTCCAGGGGACTGTTACCCTGCACGAGTGGCAGATGCCGAGGATAAAGCCGAAGCAGTTGCTAATTCAAAGCAAGGCGAAGAAGAGTCCCAGTCGAATCAGTTACTCTACTATCATTACTTGGAACCTCATCGTTGTCTTGGTTGTGCTATCGCTCTATGCAACTTACAGGCACTGGCATCACAGGTTGGTGCCCTTTTTTCTGAAGATATTATTAGTGCTGGACTGCTGGTAGCCGTATGTGTCCCAAAGCACACTTAATCTAGCTAGTAATGCAATAGGAGGACTCAGTTAAGTTTATGATTGGTTGTTCGCAAATTCCATTCATATCTACCTCTATTAATGAGCTCTAATGCTTTGTCACAGGCCGGCCTTCGAGCCTGAAATGGATCTTACTCGGGCTGAGGTACGCTAGGCAATCTGTGCATGATACATATGCTCTTATTTTCTTTCTGAATCTCCATCAGTTTTCTGTTTTATTTTAATAAAATCGCGAGCATGCTGTATTTTCTGAATCTCTTCCTAACTTTTAATTGTTGCTATTGATTTTTGTTTGTTTTGTTGTTCATATCCTACTAGCGGAATGCCTATGTGATATTACGGATGAAAAAGGAAATCAAGTTGCATGTTATAAAATCTAAAACCTGCTGAACAAATAATGTTGAGTCTTAAAAGGATACTGGAAGTATCTTTTCTCTATAGGGTTAAGTGTCAGTACTTTGCATCGTATATGATTAGTGTGTCCTCAGTTTTTCTTACGAGAAGCATTTGAATGTATGCATCTTCTTTGGATTTAAAATTTTACATGTTTTGATTGCCATTATGAAATGCAGAATGAAATTGTATACCTTGAGAAATAAATCTTATGGGTATAAGAATCATACGTTTGGTAGTTTGATATGTTGGAGTCAGTAAGTTCATTCCATCTTGTTTTCATGAGTTGCAGTTGCAGTAGGAACCATGATAAATCTTCTATGTAAAGAACAGCCTTGGGCAACCTTTTGTTTCTTCTCCTAAATTTGCTATCATCAAATAATTCGTTGTTTATTAAAATGCAACTACTTCTGTAAATGATTTATTTCCTTATAACTCCTTTTAGAATTATCATGTCTTCTATCTGAATGCCCTCACTCAATTATCAACTGGGGGGGATATTAGACATCAAACTCATTGTTTGTTTTGTCTTGTGTATTTTCATTGTAACTTCAAGAATGAAGAGAGGTCTGAAGATTCAACAAAAATAAGTACACCAAACTACGCAGTAAGTTTTTCCTATCGTATCTGAACATAGTTTCCAATCAATTTGGTTATATGTATGGGCGTATATTATGTGTATATATTGGATTGATGTAGAATATAGGTTTATATCTCGTTTTGAATTGTGCTACTACTGACAGCTAAACCATATTGTTATTTCCAAAATTCCAAGGAAATTGAAGCATGATACCATGGTCAACTTAAAGTATAGCATGTTGACATGCTTTGAAAATTCCATAATCAACTATTCTCTTTGCGTAGGAAGAGTATGCCAATGAAAAAACACACGGCATGGAAAACCATTTTGTTCTTAGCAATCTAGCAGCTAGGCTTTATGTGTGAACCATGAGCAAGATAAGAAAACTGGTCACAACCCGAGTGAAGTTTTGGTTGACTGGTAGCTTCCTGCTTCAGTGCTCCGGCTCTTATACCGTCTCCCACCGACGGTGGAAACCGTCCTTGTCGCCATTGCGACAACTGCAAATGTATCAGCAAATGTAATTGATAGTTGACCACTGAGATTTCTTGTACATAGTGCTTCTAAGGCGTTCTGAACTGTGCTAAGCACACAACTGATTTTGTTTTATCCTGACATCCTCTGTTGTGTAGACTTATAATTTGGCACGATGATTCACTAATTATTAGCAATAGAATCAGCTCAAGGATAATGTATGCTATCACATGTCACATACATTATGTTAATAAATATTCTGCACCTGGTGAAGTGGTTTTATTACATATGTTATCTCCCTAGGTCTTGCTGTAAAGTATCTGTGATGTACAAAGAATATAATGCTTCTGGTTGATTTTTTGTCAGGTAATGGACACCGCGAAAGGCTCAATTTCTATAGAAATATACAAAGATGCTTCTGCTGATGTTGTGGACAGATTTGTCAAATTATGGTGAGCACTGGAATTATATTTACGGAATCTGTGATTTACATAGTATTACATGCAATAGTGAGGGCACATAATGTGATCCTTATTCATTCAATAAAACGGGATGCACACTCTTTTGTTATTAGTCCCATACCCTGTTCCTTTTCATTGCCACAGTCTATTATTCCAGAGCAACTACTACGCAGCATCTTGACTAAAATCCTTGTGAAATGTATGTCTAGTTACCTGAAGAATTGAATTTCTATCAACCATGCTTTTGTACTGTCCTAAGTAAGCCTTCATGAAGATAATGCTCAACCAGTGAGCTCATGTTTACACGTTAGTAAATTTTTAATTTTCAATATGGCCATCCTTTTGAACAAATAAAGATAGCTTTGCTCTTTTAAGTAATACAAATATATATTGGTTGTAATGTATAACTATTTAACTAGACTGGATTGGTATGATAACATACCGCAGTGTGTTTTAGTGCACATATTTCTACCACGGTAGCAAACTAGATTATCTAATAGAATTATGCTAGAATTAAATCAGTTTGTGGAAACAAAACTTTATACCGTCGATAGAAAGCTATAGTACTGCTAAGAATTCTTCAAGACGAACCACACATTATTTGCGTATTTTATATCTTTTATTATTTCTTCTTTGGCACAGCAAGAGTGATTATTTTAAAGGAATGCCATTTCGTCATGTCATAAAGAACTTTGTAATCCAAGGAGGTGATTTTGATTTCAATGGAGCTGCCCAAGAATGGATATTGAAAGGCAAAGCCAGTGGAGAAAATGCTCTCAGGTTTCATTCCTGAATATTACAGTTATTAAATTCCTTGCGTCCTTTGTTATGGCAGGCCTGATTTTGTTCTTAAAACCGTACCTGGATTTATATGATTGTGCAGTCCAAAGCATGAGGCATTTATGATTGGGACTACAAAGAATCCTAATAATAAAGGATTTGATATATTTATAACGACTGCTCCAATTCCTGACTTAAATGACAAGATCATTGTGTTTGGGAGAGTTATTAAGGGAGAAGATATTGTCCAGGTATTTTATCTGAATTATCTCTCAACCTTGTGCATTAGTTAAATTTGACATAATCACTTCAATACAATTTGTATTTGATTCATCTTTTGTATTGAGGTTTCATGTTTTTACTTCTCTCTCAACCTTGTGCATTAGTGTAACTTCTTGCATTGATGAACATGATGGTTATTTAGTCTCCATATACCTATGAGATTCAACTGGTGACTTGTTTAGTGTAGTATCTAGACTAGCCGTTCTTGAATCTGGGGAGTCCCTGGGTAGCGCAATGGTAGGACACATGGTTGTACTACTAAGCTACCAGGCTCGATTGCCACCTTCGTTTTAAGAATATTTTTGCTAGAGGTGCTAAGGCCTTATCTATGGTTCTGAATTTGTGTAGTGTTAACTAAAGTTATTGCCCATGTAATGAGATCAACGTCATCACCTTATTTGTTCTGTTTTTCTTGTCTACACAAACAGGAAATTGAAGAAATCGACACCGACGATCATTACCAGCCCAAAACCCCTATAGGTATCATTAACATCACGCTCAGGCAGGAGCTCTGAGCTGACCCCACCCCTGACCTTGTACCAACCTTCGCCTGTCTGTACTGTTAATCTCAAAAAGTAGCTGTTGTATTGATTACGCGTGGACGTGATGCCTTTCTCCATATGCCCATGAAGGATGGCAACTTGCAGTGGAGGCGCATTCTGGGAACTCGCCTGGCACTTTGTTCCAGTTCATGCAGCAGTTGTGTATAAATTTATCCCTTGGTGTTATTTGGCTGCGGTTTCATGCAGTCGTATTCCGTGTGTTCGGCTGTTCCAGTGTAAATTTTAACCGCTTTTAAAGACATGAATATGGCATTGTGTTTATCTAACTTGTGCTAGGAACACACAGAAATGAGTTATGTGCTTATTCAACCCTGAAACTTTTCGAATGTGCAGCTCGTATCTGCACTTCCACTGCCTTTTCCGCAATGGTTGGAAACGCCGCAGCGTATCAGCCTGTTGATGTGATACTTTTTCTCAGATAACTTCAGTTTCGAGAAGGAATTTTCGAGGGAGCCCTTGCTTGCATATTGCAGGCATGCCCTGATGCTCTACTTTTATGTCTGTTTGTTGCAATGTAGTTTCAGATTGCGAGCAGGCATGCCCTGATGCTCTACTGTTATGTCTGCTTGTTGCAATGTAGTTTCAGATTGTGAACTATGGAATTACACAAAAAAAAAAAAAGATTGCGAACGTTGGAATATATGTTATTCAAACAGTTGCATATTCAGAAAATGAGACGTGATAGTGGCAATCATAAACGTACTTCACGCAGTTATTTGGAATGCCAATTATCATAATGCGACAAGCACACACTGGCCATCCATGGTCCATGCTTCTCTCCCACACCCTGAATGGAGAAACACATGTGCCATGGGTTGCTGGTGCTTCAAACGAAGGTTGGCGATTCTTGTTAGAATATTGGGCCCATTTGTGGGCAGCCCATATAAGTAAATCTTGAAATCTCAAATTGCCCCATGTGCATGGCAGAATTTTGAAGGTGTAAGTAGGTGCAAATGTTTAGTCCCACATTGCTAGTTGGAAGAGAGTTGCACCACCTTATAAGGGAGAGTGTTGTGGCACTTGGTGTGCTAGTTGAGAACAGAAGGCTCTCTACCGCGCACTCCTCGTCCGTCTGTCTCGTCACGGGTTGCGGGAATGAGCCGAGCCGATGCCTATATTTTTGCTGTTCGGGAAAAACGAGTTTTTGCGTATGCGTATAGTTTTGCCAGTTTGGGTCGCTCTCGGATCGTGGGCTGCTATCCGACTCGGACTTGGACGTGTGCGACGTGGTTAGCCCACGTTGTACCCGTTAGGGTTTCCCGAACCGCACTATATTGCCTTGCACTGCGTGCGCCGTCACCTCTGAAATGCCAACTCTGGCTCTCGACCATGAATGTGTGGGAAGTTAGTAGTGATCTTCCTGAAGGAACTATATCTGAGTAAGCTCAGAACAAGTTCAAGAAAGACACTACTATCTTCCGAGGATGCGTTCTGAGTGTTCTTGATGGTCGTCTGTGTGATGTGTATATGCACATAGAAGACGGCAATTAGGGTTTCCCGAGCCGCACTATATATTGCCTTGCACTGCGTGCGCCGTCACCTCTGAAATGCCAACTCTGGCTCTCGGCCATGAATGTGTGGAAAGTTAGTAGTGGTCTTCCTGAAGGAACTATATCTGAGGAAGCTCAGAACAAGTTCAAGAAAGACACTACTATCTTCCGAGAATGCGTTCTGAGTGTTCTTGATGGTCGTCTGTGTGATGTGTATATGCACATAGATGACGGCAAAGAGCTCTAGGATGCACTGAATGCTAAATTCGGTGCAACCGATGCAGGTAGTGAACTGTATATCATGGAGAGCTTTCACGACTACAAGATGGTGAATAACCGTGGCATGGTCGAACAAGCTCATACAGTGCATTGCAAGAGAGCTCGAGCTCCTCAAGTGTCCCCTACCTGACAAGTTTGTGGCTGGATGCATTATTGCAAAGCTACCTTCGTCATGGAGGAATTTCGCCACGGCTCTCAAACACAAGAGACAGGAGATATCGGTTGAAAATCTAATAGCGTCTCTCGATGTTGAGGAGAAGGCTCGGGCAAAGGACACTGCTGAGAGAGGTGGTGAAGGTCAGTCTAGCGCCAACATGGTGCAGAAAAACCATAACCACGGCAAGAGCAAGGCCAAGAGCAAGCCTGCTTTCAACATGCCTACCAAGACTACTTCTTTCAAGAAGAAGAAGAAGAAGATGCTGAACAAATCTGAGCTAAAGTGCTACACTTGTGGAGAGCTTGGCCACTTCTCTGTGGACTGCCCAGATCGTGCAGACAAGAAAGGGAAGACGGCAAGGACTGCCAACGTCATGACTGCTAGCAATACTGATGGGTATGGTAATTTATTACCGACTGTACTTTCAGTATTTCAATCTCCATGTTGGTGGATTGATACGGGTGCTAATGTTCATGTGTGTGCTGACATTTCTATGTTCACTTCTTATCAGGTCGAACGAGATTCTTTCGTCCTAATGGGGAATGGATCACATGCTTCTGTTCGTGGTGTTGGCACGGTAGATCTGAAGTTTACTTCGGGCAAGATCGTGCAGCTGAGGAACGTGCAGCATGTCCCTACTATGAACAAGAATCTCGTTAGCGGATCTCTTCTTTGCTGAGATGGATTTAAGTTAGTCTTGGAGTCCAATAAAATAGTTGTGTCAAAGTTTGGACAATTTATTGGTAAAGGGTATGAGTGCGGAGGCTTGTTCCGCTTTTCATTATCGGATTTTGATAATAAGTCAGTAAACCATATTTGTGGCAATGTGGATTCGGATGCCAATGTGTGGCACTCTCGTTTATGTCATGTTAATTTTGGTTTAATGAGTAGACTTTCCAGTTTGAGTTTAATTCCTACTTTCACCGTTGCCAAAGGTTCTAAGTGACATAGCTATGTGCAATCTAAGCAACCTCGAAAGCCTCACAAGGCAGCCGAGGAGAGAAACCTGGCACCTCTAGAACTCGTACATTCGGATCTATGTGAAATGAATGGCGTGTTGACGAAAGGTGAAAAGAGATATTTCATGACTTTAATTGATGATGCTACTAGGTTCTGTTATGTATATTTGTTGCAAACTAAAGATGAAGCTTTAGACTAATTTAAAATCTATAAAGCTGAAGTAGAAAATCAGTTAGAGAGAAAGATCAAACGTCTCAGGTCGGATCGTGGTGGCGAGTAGTTCTCCAACGTATTTGATGAATTCTGTTCGGAACATGGTATTATTCACGAGAGGACGCCTCCCTATTCGCCCCAATCAAACGGGGTTGCTGAGAGGAAAAACCGCACGCTGACCGACTTGGTGAATGCCATGTTGGACACTGCTGGTTTATCTAAGGCATGGTGGGGGAGGCTTTATTGACTTCGTGTCATGTCCTGAATAGAGTTCCGAACAAGGATAAAGTGAAGACACCTTACGAGGAGTGGTCTGGGAGAAAACCATCACTTTCTTATTTGTGCACTTGGGGATGTTTGGCGAAAGTCAATGTTTCAATTCCTAAAAAACATAAGCTCGGACCAAAGACAGTTGATTGCATCTTTCTAGGCTATGCTCAGCGGAGCATTTGCTATAGATTTTTAGTGGTTAAATCTGAGATCCCTGATATGCATGTTGATACTATTTTGGAATCTCTTGATGCAGCATTTTTTGAAACATGTTTCCTATGAAGGATATGCATACCACTGCTAGAATTTCTTCTGAAATATTTATTGAACCTAGTACATCTGATGATCATTTTGAAAAACCACATGTTGAGGAAGTCCTTGAGAAGGATGACAATGAAGCTCCCAAGAGGAGCAAGAGATAGAGGATTGAAAAATCCTTTGGTGATGATTTCATTGTGTACCTTGTGGACAACACTCCTACGACCATTACAGAGGCATTTGCGTCTCCTGATGCGATGACTGGAAAGAAGCTGTCCATAATGAGATGGACTCGATTCTTTCTAATGGAACGTGGGAATTATCTGAACGACCCTACGGTTGCAAACCTGTGGGTTGTAAGTGGGTGTTCAAAAAGAAGCTAAGGCCTGATGGTACTATTGAAAAGTACAAGGCACGGCTTGTAGCCAAGGGCTACACCCAGCGCGAAGGTGAAGATTACTTTGACACATATTCACCTGTTGCTAGACTCACCACCATTCGTGTGCTACTTTTCCTGGTTGCCTCATATGGTCTTAGCGTTCATCAAATGGACGTAAAGACAACTTTCCTTAACGGAGAGTTGGAAGAGGAAATCTATATGGCTCAGCCTGATGGGTTTGTAGTAAAAGGTGAAGAGAGAAAGGTGTGCAAATTGTTAAATTTTTTGTATGGGCTGAAGCAAGCACCTAAGCAATGGCATGAGAAGTTTGACAGTACTTTAGCGTCTGCAGGCTTTGTCATTAATGAGGCTGATAGGTGCGTTTATTATCGCCATGGTGGGGGCGATAGCGTTATATTATGCTTGTATGTTGATGATATACTTATTTTTGGAACAAGCATGCTAGTGATTAATGAGGTCAAGTCTTTTCTGTCAAAGAGTTTTGATATGAAAGATCTGGGACAAGCTGATGTGATCCTGAACATTAAGCTGATTAGGGATGAGAGTGGGATTACGTTAACACAATCACACTATGTTGAGAAGGTTTTGAGCCGCTTTGGCTATATAGACAGCAAGACTTCTCCAACACCCTATGATCCCAGTGTGACACTCAGAAAGAACAAGAAGGAAACGTCAGATCAATTAAGATATTCTCAAGTGATCGGTTCACTCATGTACCTTGCGAGCGCGACGAGACCTGATATCTCTTTTGTTGTGAGTAAATTGAGCAGGTTCATGTCAAACCCGAGTATTGATCATTGGCACGCACTTGAAAGAGTGATGCGCTATCTGAACGGTGCAGTGTCATGGAGGTCTTGCAAACAGACCATTTTGACGAGGTCAACCATGGAAGCAGAACTTACTTCTTTAGATACAGCTTCTGTTGAGGCAGAATGACTGCGTGAGCTCTTGATGGACTTGCCGGTGGTTGAGAAACCTTTGCCGGCCATCCTTATGAACTGTGACAACCAAACGGTTATCATGAAAGTGAACAGTGCTAAGGATAATGCGAAATCATCAAGACACGTTAAAAGACGCTTGAAGTCTGTCAAGAAAATGAGAAACTCCGGAGTTATAACTGTTAGTTATATTCAAACTGACAAAAACATGGCAGATCCCTTTACTAAGGGACTATCACGTAATGTGATAGATAGTGCATCGAGGGAGATGGGGTTGAGACCCGTGAGTGTTACACCATAGTGTTAACCCAACCTATATGATCGGAGATCCCGTGAATTAGGACCTGAGAAAAACAAACTAGTGGTTTAACAGAGGAGAGTTATTTTATAACCCTCTCCGTGTGAAGATGCATAACTCTCAAATTCTGTAAGGCAGGTTGGCAATATGCCTTAATGTGTTTCTGTTGGCTATTCGTAGCAAAGGTGCTATCCTACAGAGCGATCTTGAAAGAACACACCTATATGAGTCCGACTGTTAAACGTTGCAGTATATGAGATTTGGATGATCTCTAGTAAGCTCATGAAGAGACCAGGGAGTATGACGCATATGCTCCACCCGCGGGGTAGGCTACTGGCAGCCACGTATTGGTTATGACTTTGAGTGAAGTCTATTGACACCAAACTTGCAATTCAAGTTTCGTCCATTGTTCAAGTTGCTGGTAGATGTAGCTTAAAGCTATAGGCGGAAGTTCAACTTAACAGTCTCTACTGAAACATTGGTATATAAACAAGAACGAGGTTTGGCAAAATCTCTAAATGGGAATTTGAGATCTGGTGGGGGATTGTTAGAATATTAGGCCCATTTGTGGGCAGCCCATATAAGCAAATCCTGAAATCTCAAATTGGCCCATGTGTATGGTAGAATTTTGGAGGTGTAAGGAGGTGCAAATGTTTAGTCCCACATTGCTAGTTGGGAGAGAGTTGCACCACCCTGTAAGGGAGAGTGTTGTGACACTTGGTGTGCTAGTTGAGAACATAAGGCTCTCTCCCGCGCATTCCTCCTCCTCCGCCGCCGTCCGTCCGTCTCGTCACGACACGACACGCCGCGGGTTGCGGGAATGAGCCGAGTCGATGCCTATATTTTTGCTGTTCGGGAAAAACGAGTTTTTGCCGTCGATGTGGTTGGCCCACGTTGTACCCGTTAGGGTTTCCCAAACCGCACTATATATTGCCTTGCACTGCGTGCGCTGTCACCTCTCGAACCAATCTAGGTTTTGCCATCTCGTGCCTTTGCGCCGCCACCGTAGTCTACTCCATCCCGATTGCGGCGTGCATCGACGTTTGGGAGAGCAGGTCTCCGGAACCAGTCGCCTTTGTGATCCTGTACGGGAGAGGACGAATTAGGTTTTTGGGAAGCGATTCACGCGACTGCTCGCCGCTTCCACCACGGGTCGTCTTTCAGCCAGAGCTGCGGATCATCTCCGCAGGCGTCGTCTTTTTCGACCCGTCATCACCAACGTCATCGTCAACAACATCACCGCTGATTTCGCCGTGGTGAACCTATCTGCATCGACTGCTGCCTCCTCCTCTACAAACGTTCGGTACGTGCGACGTATTCCGAACTACATATTTACTATGGATATGTTGGCGTATATGTTGATGCTACTGTTCATGTTGGTTAGTACGTCTAATGTGTTCGTATTTCACATGTTAGTAGTTGTTGTAGTCATGTTTAATATTCTGCAATTAATCATGAAATTATTGCCTAATTTTCCAACAATTCTTAGAATTTTTGTGGTGCGTTTATCTGACATGCTGCAAACTCGTGTTTGCCTGCAAACACACGAGCAACATGCTATGACGAAGTGTTTGCTAGTATTGTGTTTATGCTGCAAACACACAAGCAACATGGATGTGTTGGAACATTAAGTTTTTTTTTCTTGCTTGCGTGTGGGAAAAAATGTTGTGACTATATCTATACTATTATTAAAAGAGCAAACATGTGTTGAGCTGTGTTGATACATCTCTACTATATAATATGAGTAGTGTTTCTTCCTTCGTCTGTTGGTAAGTCGCGGTGGTACGTACGTCGCGCCCTCGATTGAAAACGATCGCTAAAAATCAAAACCAATCCGTGATCATGAAGGTTCACGATCGCACGTTTCTCTCTGCGTCCGTCTAATCTTTCCTCTGTGTCCGGCTCGAGCTCGATCTACACAATCCATAAGCCGCCACGCTTGATAAATCAAGTTACACCCAGCCGGAGGCTCGCCATGGCCAGCGACAACAAGTGCTACGACTACTTGGACGAAGATGATGACGAGAAGGGATTGGAGCGGACGAGGACGACGTCAGGACTGTCGCGAGTCGCCGTGACCGGCGATAAAGACTACGAAGACGAGAATGAGTAGGGGTTAGAGCCGTACGAGGACAACGCTGGGCTCCTTGAGGAGGCCACGCCGGCGGTAGCGGCTTGCAATGACAAGCGACAACGACTACGACTACTGCGAAGAAGACAAGAACGAGTAGGGATTGGAGCCAGACGTTGTCGGGCTGCTCGAGGAGGCCACGCCGCCATCGGGTCACCATGGCCAATACGAGGATGAGGAGGGGTTGGAGCCGGAGAAGTTCTCAAGTTCCGTCCGTGCTCGTGCTAGGATGAGGAGGCGGCTAGAGCCGGATCTCGTCGGATAGGCAGAAGTCCACGGCCCCCCTTCCACCTAGGCGCTACCCAGCCCAACGCCGTGCGAGGCTGCGAGCCCCGTTGCAACGACCACTAGCAGATTCAGTACAACAAGTTGTACGCACAAACTGATCAAGCATAGCTGCATAGGCTTCAGAGTTCAGATAAATGAGAAACTAATTTATTTTGACCCCGTGAACTTGCTCATGAATCCCCAATCTAGCTAGCATGCAGTCATAGAAACTTTGGATCATGAATTCCCAATCTAGCTAGCATGCAGTCATGGAAACTTTGGATCTTGTTGTGGCTTTCTCTTTGCTCAACACGCACCAAAAGTATTCCCCAGTGACTGGCAAGTGGTGATGTTGTTCATCAGATCCTTGACCTTTTTGGCGTCGGCTGCTTTGCCTTCAGCGAGTGGAGGAACAAGGGACAAGGATGACATGCTTTCTGCTTACAGCTGTTACCTGAAGAGCTAAGGTAGGTCTGCACAAACTTCTTTCGTTCATCAAGATCTGTTGTAGAAGGAGCAGTAAGCAACAGTGGATAGAGAGCCAAAATTGATCAAAATCTTTCGTTCATCAAATCTGTTGTCCTGGCCAGGTTTTATGCATGCATGTTTCATTGAATTGGCAATTAGGTTAGTATTTATGTCTTTACTGTACCTCCTTCTATGTTTTGCTTCTTCAAGCTAATTCTTTGGCGATTTAATAATTTTTGTTTTGTTATTGATCTTTTGTATAATTGAACAAAATTTTGATAAGGATTTTGCTGTCCGACTCATAATCTATATGTGCTCATTTCAGTACTTTTTTATATCCATGATATTTAAATACATAAGATTGGAAAATGATGGAACTGAACATATTTGTCATAATGTGAGCTCATAACAACTTATTATTTCTCATTTTTCATAAACGTTGGTGTACAGACGTATAATGAAATTATAAGAGATTGTGGATGTGCCCATTATATTTGCAAGGTCACTTGGATGTCACTGTCACATTTTTCTACCCGTTGCAACGCACGAGCAATTTGCTAGTTAAATCTAATCCGTTCATATCGATCAACGATCCAGATAACTTCCGAAACGGCCCGCCGCCCCACGGCCACCCGCCGCCCTCACCACCTCCTCCCCTCTGGCCGCTCGTCGCTCCCCTTGGCCCACCGATGCCACGGTCGCCGGCCGATTCCGGCCAAATCCGGCGAATCCCTACGCCCCGGCCATCCCCGCCTCCCCGGCGAGCTCCTCCGCCGCCGTCGCCCAAGCATCTCCAACGACCACGGCGGACATGGCGACGTCGCGCGCGCAGGTCAAGGGACATGACGGCGAACATGGCGGACACGCCCAGCAGCCCGCGTCTCCTCTCATGGGCGATTATCCAGGACTCCCGCACGGCTTCCTCCCGCACGGCTCTCCGCCTTCGCGAAGCCACTGATCTTCGTCGTCAACGCGAGGCCGTGAGGCCGCGAGGCAACGCGGACGGACGGACGAGGTGGCCCGTGGCCGCGAGGCGACGGCGGCCGGACGCCAATGGCACACCCGGAGGTCAGCCTTCTCCGGCAACGCCGACACGGACGCGCAGGCGGAGGTCGATTGGTTCCATTCTCGCGGCCGCCGGCAAGCTCCGCTGCAGAGATCGAGCAGACCGTGGTTGACTTTGCTTGATTTGTTTGCTACCGGTAGAGAATGGAACCAATCAATCCTCGCTAGCTCCTAGCTCCATGCTCGTGCGCGCGACTCTGCTTGATGGAGCAGGCCGAGCTAGCCGGCATACGGCAGCGACCTCAACTGGGCAGGGACCTCACCTGGATCTTGTGCGCGTTGGACACCTCAACAATTCCCAATTCACCTTGTTGTTTTGCTTTTTTCTTATTTGTACAATTCGGTTTGCAAAGCAAGTTTAGTTGTACAATTTATTGTTAGCAAGGTTCAGTTTATAAAAAATATCTAATAGAGGAGTGGCAGAGTTGGATTGCAATTACTTGAGACTTAATTTGACTTTATTTGTGCATTTGTTGATTCATATGTATGTATTTGTGTAGATGAAAACATGTTTTAGTGCCCTATAATACATCATCTCTTGGAGAACAAAAAATTCCGGTGCCCTAGAATACATCATCTACCGGAGCGAAACAAGTTTATGTGCCCTAAAACTGAAAAAGTGGTGCCCCTAAATCAAAAGGTGGTGCCTATTTTACATCATCTATTGGAGATGCTCTAAACTAAGATATTGTTGATACTTGATAGAGGGACTGAAGGAAGGAGGGAGATGGGTAGACGGGAATAATTCATGGGGCAGGCAGCCAGACATGCTAGAACAGTGCAGTGGCTTGGCTGTGCAATCAATTGGGGGATATTTCTTCTTTTTATGGGGCAGGTGCTATAACTTGCAGTGGCTTGGTTATGAAATCATCTAAGATATCTCACGAATAGGAAATAATTAGACGATGTGCAGAGGTAGAGGGTGATTTGAGCTGCAAACAAAACCCGCCTATTAACGCACGACTTTAGACATGCCCTTCCTATTTCTGTGAGTAACAGACTCTTTTCAACCTAAGCATCACTTTTTGCATATACTGGTCGCAGATTTTGCAGGGATCATGGTCGCATGGTGAAAAAACTAAGTAAAAAGTTCAATCTGTTATAAACTTTCTACCGCTAATTTGCCTCCCAAGGACTACGGTGCGCCTGGTCTGCCCACCTGCCCTTCGCCGCAACGTCACAACTATCTGGCTATGTCGCCTCCGGTGGGGCCGCCACCGCATCCCTCTTCGGCGAGCTACAATCGTCGGAGTGGCGCTGCCGGCCTACGGGAAGGTCACTGATGCTTCTCCTTCCTTGCCAATAAGTGTAGCTTCGGCGAGCATGCACCACGTGAATCTCCCAGGGACAAGGGCATATTCTGCGATCGAAACGACGAGGATGGCGACAACCTTCATGTCCACGGCCTACTCCGTGCCTCTTCCTCTTCCCTCTACATACATGCGATGATGCCCGGGGCGGTACCGCCACCGAAGGTCGTGCTGAAGGATACGTATGGGACATTGAGGATATGACATAATTTGTGCCGAGAAGCCACCCAAGGAGCATGTCTTCTTCGCCACGTATCAGTTTTGTTGGCTTTTGGCTCAGATTTGTGTGCTCCATGATGCTTACATATGTATGGTTCTCTTTAAATATAAAATCTAGGACCATTGCAAAGTGTAAAAAATTAATCCATATAGCCTGGTACAGTCTTTTCCTACTTGTAAATTGGCCCCACTTAATTGTGAAAACGTGCGTTGCACGTACATGACAACTAGTTGAAAAAGTTTTCAAAAAAATTCCCAGGTGAGTGATTTACTATGAGGGTCGGATGGTACATATCTTACATTTAAGTGAGACTAGTGGAATTTTGCGCGTCGTCACGATGCGCCTTTGTTATTTGTTAAATTTTTATTGGCGATATGTTGTTGTAATATGTCGTGAACAATGCTTTATTAAAGTATTGCAGATGTCCAAAGCGTATTAAAGGAATGGTTTAGAATTGAGAAAATTAAGTAACAGAATCACTTAGATGGGAAAAAAACTTATTATTTTCTCTGCATGTTCATATTAAAATGTGCATTATTGTAAACTGATGCATGTAAAATGCATACATGAACTTTACATTTTATTACATGTTATTCCATGTTATTTGCATCATATAAGGGTTATATTCATGATTTATATTGAGTTTTGGGGATAATTAACAACTTCCCCATTTTTCTGGAATTAACCCTGCGCTGTCAGAAAACCCTTTTTCTATATTTTGATGTTTCAGGGACCCAAACGACGTCCAAATGACCTAAGATTTTACGGGGATCACTTTTTTGGAAGGAACGAAACGTAGGCGCAAAGGAATCGAATAAACGGACACCAGAAGGCCGAAAGGGGTGGGCCCACGCGACCAGATTCCCTGACGCGTGGGACCCACCAAGTTGGCCCTCGGGCCTCCGCTGCCGTCGATCTTTCTTCCCGAAGCTTCGTCTTGACCTAAAAATGACTATATATAGACCCCCCCAGGGCTTTCGCGAAAGAGAGCGCCGCCGAAACACAGAAACCACGAAACAGAGACCTGGAGCTGAAATTGGAGGGGAAAACTCCGGCGGGGCGCTGCCGATGTGGTCTCCTTCCCCTCCAACAACATCTCCGCCGACACCATGATGAAGAGGGAGTAGTCCACCCCTGGACTATGGGTTTGTGGAAGTAACTTATGTATCTCTCCTCTCTATGAGCTTCACTAATTAGTACCGTATGAGCTGCTGAACATGATTACGGTCATCTATGTAATTCCTTTGTGGTGGATCTTTATTATGAGTTAATACATGTTTGAGATTGCAATGGTTTTGTTTCAGTTATGAAAGTAGATGCATATTATGTACCCCATTCTTATTTACTTGTCATGATCAAGCATGTTTATGAGAGCATGTGAGGGGGAACGTGTGCATTAGTTGGAGTAACGGGGAGTGGCTAGTGCAGTGAACGTGAGAGAAAGTTCTGCGATCCACTTGGGTTTTCTACCTTACTTTGTTGCTCACTAGGGATAAACAAAAATACCATGCTACCGGAGAGTGGATGTGACCTTGGCCACTACCTCCATGACTAGATCTAGCATGTTCTTATTTTAACTTCATGTCATTGAATTTATTGCTATGCTCTGATTTATCTTAATTACTAAGGTGTTATGATTTAGTTCGCATCTTGGTGGAGCATAAGAGAGAGAACAACTTATACTTGAGATCTCTATGTTAGGACGTGATGCCCATATTATTAATAACTTGTCAAACCATGTCTTGCCATCTTACATGTTAATTTTAGTGTTTCATTGTCTACCACGTTATCAAGAGAGAGTGCATTTGTGAAACCATGAACCCCGGTCCATTTTTAATCATAAGAAACACCTTTCCAACACTTTTATCACCACTTTTGTTTGCTGCCATTATTAAATCCGAAAATACAAAAACACTTTTACATCTTGCATTCATCATAAAAAACCCAAAAATATCATTTATCATTACTACCATCATCCTTGCATATTTATTTTACCATCATTGCATATTTACTACTGTTTGCATATTTATTTTATTATCATTCTCACACCTTGTGCTTGACAACCACTTGGTGAGGTTGAGGGCACAAAACAATTTATTTTGTTGCAGGTTCTCAAGAGAAGGATAAGGAGATAACACCTGAAATACTGGTTCCCCGAGAGTTCGATATTAAACCCTCGAGTCACCCCTCGTGGGGAAAACTGTCTTCCACTACTACATACACTCTGCACTTGGAGTCTCAACCTAACCCATTTACTTTTCACGCAGGTAATCACACGAAGGGCCGTCAAGACCTTTCTGGCGCCGTTGTGGGGTAACTACGTGAAGGGCCATCAAGACGTTTTCTGGCGCCGTTGCCGGGGAACCATAGCTGAAAGGTTTATCCAAGGATCACTCACCAAGTCAACTTCATCACCAACTTGTGTAACAACCTAAGCTTGGGGAGGTTGCACCTACGTGAGCATCATCTTATCCATTTTACCTCAATCATTTTATTTTGTTTTGTTCTTGTCTTGCATATCATCTTTATATTTCGGTTTGCATATTTATATTCAGTTTTGCATTTTTGTGTTGCATTTGTTATTTCGAGTTGCATTAGTGTCATTTTACTTTCAGTTTTGCATAAAAAATTTAAAAACCCATAAAAACTAGTGTTGTTTTTAATATGTATGCTAAGCTATGGAGAAAGGTTATGTCAAAACTATGGGAGCTTACTATGAATACCGATCAACCAAAGAAGGAAATAGAATTCTTGAATTGCTTGAACATCTTAATGATATGGCCACTGAGTTTTGTGAATTACATAATATAACTTGCTGCTTTAGAAAAGACTATAAACACTCTCTCTATCAATGTAAGTATAATAGTGATCCTATTATTGCTTCTTATCAAGAGTGTAAATTTGCATGCCATGATATAGAACAAGTTGAGAAATATATTGCTTATGTTGCAACCCATGAGATAGACTTTCTTATTGATAATTTTTTGCAACTAGTCATGAAGCTCGTGTAATGAAAGGACACATTTCTATTCTTCTCCAACTTTGCAAAAAGGAATTTAGTGATAATGTTTATGTTAAAGAAAGAATTCTTGCTTCCATGGAAAGTACTAATATTTTGCAGGAAGAGGATGATGAAAACATAAGCTTGGAAGAGGAAGTATGTGAAGAGGAGATTGAAATGGATGTGCTCCAACCTAAGCTTGGGAAAGAGTTGGATCTCCCAACTTCACCATCAACAAATGATAGTAACACTCAAACTCAAAATCTTTTGTTATTTATGAGAATCCATGTTATGTGAGTGTGAAACTAAAAATGCTCCTTTACTTTCTATTAATGCTACTAGTGAACTTATTGATGATAATGAGGAGTATTGCTTAAATATGCTATATGATAATGCTTTAGATGATGGTCCTATGCTTATTGATAAACCTCCATGTTTAGTTGTTACTAAATTATGTGAGGATAAAAATGATATACTTGCTGTTTGTGATGTACTCTTACTCATGAGAGTCCTACTTTGTTCTTGAACTCTCCTACTTACACCATAGAGGAGAAATTTGCTTATGTTGAGAAATACTTATGTGGTTTGCAATTATCTTTAGTTCCAAATATTTGTTGCAACCATGATATTAAACTTAATATTGATAACTATTTTGAAAGAGGGAAGCATGCTAATGAATTCCAAATAAATTTAATGATCCTCTTTATGTGCCTAAATTATCTAAGTTGAATGATTCTTGTGGTTATATGGTTGAATTTATTTCTACTACTTGCAACTATTATGAAAGAGGAGGTGATAAGAACCTCTTTATGTTACTAATAATTATATGCTGCAAGTAAATATTGTTAATATGCATTGGGAAACTTCTATTTATGGTAATTCATTCATATACAAAATGCCAATGCATAGAAAGAAAGTTAGACTTCGTTGTTATTACTTTTGTGTTTTGTTTTTCTCTCAACTAGGGTTCAACTTGATATTATTTTGATTGGATTGATAACACCATGGGATCCTGGTATTATGCATGAACACTTCCCAAGGAAGAGGGACACACAAGGTTCAAGCTCCCTCATGAGCTACGTCCCCTTTGATTATCAAGTAAGTAAGCCTAGCTATATGGCTATAAAGAAAGCGCTTTACGGGAGGCAACCCGGTTGTTTTTGTTTGAGATTTTCTTTGAGTCCTCTTGCTGTAACAAGAGAGTAGTTTGTTAGTTTTGTTTCTGGGATTTTTAATAAAGAACCAAGTTTTACCTATTTTGGGTTTGAAAAGTTGCTATTCATTTTCGGAGAGTTTTCTGCCTGCACGAAGTCTGTGCACGGTTTGATTTTTCATTTTTTATCTGTAACTCCGATTGAGCTGTAATTTGAACTGTAGCTTCAACTTTTCATCCTCTGTATACGTGATTTTTTCAGATTTTTCTGACGAGTTTAAGTAGGGTAGAAAAATGCGTTTTGCTGCTGCTGTTTTTCTGGACAGATTCTGTCTTGATATTGTTTGATGCATTCTTTGAGCTTTTTGCTTGAATCTTTTTGATTCAATTGAGTTTATGAGTAGGCATACAACATTATATACTCTCTGGACATTCATATGAATTTTTGCCTAAGGATTTTATGCAGCAAGGAACCTATTTGTTTATCACTACTAATATCACCCCACAGAAAAGAAATGGGAGAAACGGTGTTTTGAAGTTTTTTCACAGGGATTAGAGGAGCTGCACCAAGAGCTATCCAAGGATGGTGAAGACCATAAGCTTGGGGATGTCAAGACAACCCCACTAGACCAACACACTCTCGGTTTGCACACGTCTAACTTCTGTTTTTCGATCAAAGCACTTTATCGTATAAACTTGGAGCGTCTGTTTTTTTTTGCTTTTGTTATTTCGGTTTGATTTTTATAAGACCACCACTATCATTTATATATGAGAGAGCTACTGGAAGTTTGGGTTGAATTATGTTGGATGCTATTAAATATATTGGGATAGGGATGTTTGAGTTGATTTTAAAAGATACATATAGTTGCATAATTCATGTGCTTTGAATGAATGTTAATTTGCAAGTGTGTTGTCAAGAGCTATCTTTTACCATGTTTAGATGTTGAATTTTAACTTTACTTGGTTTAACATGGATTGATTAGTTCTATGGACACTTATGCATGCATTTAGATGGTCAACTTTCTCCCTATTGCTAGCCCAAAAATTACAACAAGTAAAAAGCTTGTTTCCCAACACCTTCAACCAAAGTTTTTCCAGTGAGTCCACCATATCTACCTATTAGCTTTATGCTATTCCAAGTATGTTTATCATGTTATATTGTGTTATCTACATTTCTGAATTTAAATGCTTATGTTATTGATTGTCATGGGAAAAATTGGTTAAAAGCTCTCACGAACTTGATGCACAATTTACTTTTATTGCATTTAATAAGCATGAACCATTGTGATTAAAATTATGAAGTTGTGGGCTTGACAATTGTTTTGGTTGGGAGTTAGCCCATATGTGCTGTCACATGGCAAGCTTTCAACATTGCACTTATTTATATTTAGTTGATGTCATGTACTTTTGTTTATGGATGCCTATCATGGGTGAAATGAATGTGGATACTTAGTAAGTTCAAAGAGTTTGTATAAATGGTTAGAGAAATGCCTGGGCCGCTAATCTAAGCCATGCATCATTCATGGTGGAAATTTACAGCATAACCATAATGTTCATTCAGTGATGCACCTCATAATAAAAAGCTATACCCATAGTAAATAAAAGAGTGCTGAGATTGTTCATTGTCTGTTTGTCTTGTTGTTTTGACATGGGCTTGTTCATGTCAAGGGGCAAGAGGTACCCCAGTGCAGTTCTTGATGATACTATTATTACTTGCAATGACCTTTATTTGAATTTACTTTGTGGACCAAAGTGAGTAACACATGGTGTAGGTACTTGTATTCAAGGGACATGAGACATTCAACCAATACATTGTCAAGCACACCACTCATATTTGCTTTCACTTTAAACATTAATCATTCAAGATGCTATGATAGGGGTAATGAGAGCTCCACACCAATGACTACCACATTGCAAGCATTAACTTAAGTAGAAGTGTTTGGAAGTTAGATGAAACTTATTCATGCTTTACCTCTACTTATTTATCTATCCAAAGTGTCCACCTTTTATATTCAGTTTTCATAAGAAGTACTCTATGACCACCATAGGATGTTTTTACTTTTCATTATGCATACATTTGGTCCATAGTACTTTCTTCTATATTACACTTTGTGAATTTATCATTGAACATCTTTACATTGAGTATTTGATATCACTTCATAATTTATCTTGCATATTGTTATTCCTTTGAAGAATGAATCATTTGACTCTATGTAGCAATAGTAATCACCTTTGATATCCATTGATAGTATTAAAATGCAAAGTCCATGTTAGTTTTATCACCTTCATACTCGGGACGAGCATGGGTTAAGCTTGGGGATGTTGATGCATGTAAAATGCATACATGAACTTTACATTTTATTACATGTTATTCCATGTTATTTGCATCATATAAGGGTTATATTCATGATTTATATTGAGTTTTGGGGATAATTAACAACTTCCCCATTTTTCTGGAATTAACCCTGCGCTGTCAGAAAACCCCTTTTTCTATATTTTGATGTTTCAGGGACCCAAACGACGTCCAAATGACCTAAGATTTTACGGGGATCACTTTTTTGGAAGGAACGAAACGTAGGCGCAAAGGAATCGAAGAAACGGAGACCAGAAGGCCGAAAGGGGTGGGCCCACGCGGCCAGATTCCCTGACGTGTGGGACCCACCATGGCCCTCGGGCCTCCGCTGCCGTCGATCTTTCTTCCCGAAGCTTCGTCTTGACCTAAAAACGACTATATATAGACCCCCCAGGGCTTTCGCGAAAGAGAGCGCCGCCGAAACACAGAAACCACGAAACAGAGACCTGGAGCTGAAGATTGGAGGGGGAAAACTCCGGCGGGGCGCTGCCGGTGTGGTCTCCTTCCCCTCCAACAACATCTCCACCGACACCATGATGAAGAGGGAGTAGTCCACCCCTGGACTATGGGTTTGTGGAAGTAACTTATGTATCTCTCCTCTCTATGAGCTTCACTAATTAGTACCGTATGAGCTGCTGAACATGATTACGGTCATCTATGTAATTCCTTTGTGGTGGATCTTTATTATGAGTTAATACATGTTTGAGATTGCAATGGTTTTGTTTCAGTTATGAAAGTAGATGCATATTATGTACCCCGTTCTTATTTACTTGTCATGATCAAGCATGTTTATGAGAGCATGTGAGGGGGAACGTGTGCATTAGTTGGAGTAACGGGGGTGGCTAGTGCAGTGAACGTGAGAGAAAGTTCTGCGATCCACTTGGGTTTTCTACCTTACTTTGTTGCCTCACTAGGGATAAACAAAAATACCATGCTACCGGAGAGTGGATGTGACCTTGGCCACTACCTCCATGACTAGATCTAGCATGTTCTTATTTTAACTTCATGTCATTGAACTTATTGCTATGCTCTGATTTATCTTAATTACTAAGGTGTTATGATTTAGTTCGCATCTTGGTGGAGCATAAGAGAGAGAACAACTTATACTTGAGATCTCTATGTTAGGACGTGATGCCCATATTATTAATAACTTGTCAAACCATGTCTTGCCATCTTACATGTTAATTTTAGTGTTCCATTGTCTACCACGTTATCAAGAGAGAGTGCATTTGTGAAACCATGAACCCCGGTCCATTTTTAATCATAAGAAACACCTTTCCAACACTTTTATCACCACTTTTGTTTGCTGCCATTATTAAATCCGAAAATACAAAAACACTTTTACATCTTGCATTCATCATAAAAAACCCAAAAATATCATTTATCATTACTACCATCATCCTTGCATATTTATTTTACCATCATTGCATATTTACTACTGTTTGCATATTTATTTTATTATCATTCTCACACCTTGTGCTTGACAACCACTTGGTGAGGTTGAGGGCACAAAACAATTTATTTTGTTGCAGGTTCTCAAGAGAAGGATAAGGAGATAACACCTGAAATACTGGTTCCCCGAGAGTTCGATATTAAACCCTCGAGTCACCCCTCGTGGGGAAAACTGTCTTCCACTACTACATACACTCTGCACTTGGAGTCTCAACCTAACCCATTTACTTTTCACGCAGGTAATCACACGAAGGGCCGTCAAGACCTTTTCTGGCGCCGTTGTGGGGTAACTACGTGAAGGGCCATCATAAACAAACAGCATTCGCTGAATTAATTTAATTCCATAAATTGGAATGGTCAGGTATCTTTGTAATTTGCCGTAAATATCGAAATATTTAATTTAACTCCATAGTCTGAGGAAATGCGTTGTAAGGGAATTCGTTAAATTCAATCTATAATTAGAGGAAATGGATTTTTATTTTTTGCAAGCATTTAGTGAATGAAGCATTTTTTAATTTTAGGTGCATAATTAGAGTGTTTTCCAGCTAAATTATCTCTGAATTTTAAACAACTTGGGAAGATATAATAAGTTCGTTTTTTGCCTTCTAAATTAGTTGAACTCCATAATCAAATGGATTACATTATTTGGACATTTATTAAATTCAGTTCATAATTTGAGGGAATTAATTTGGATTTTCTCCAAATATTCGTCGAATTGAAATCTTGAAATATGTGCATTATGCCATAAGTAGTGCAAGTAATGGTTGGTAATTTTTTTTCTGGCTGCGTAGTATAATCAGAGGAAATGTATTTTGTGAGCATTTATTAAATTTTAATCCATAATTAGATGAACTGCACCTACAATGTATACAAATATTAGGCAATTTGAATTGTTTAACTTTGTTTGTATTTTGGCATTAGTAAGTACCAATTTTTTTTCCCAAGCATGTTGATATATCTTGGGATACCTCAAATATTTTAGCATTTTGAAATGTTGAAATGTGCTTCTTTTTCCCTAATAATATTTAAGTTAAGTATGTAGTTAGTGGTACTGCATATTTTTTGGATTCGTGCTAACAAATGGGGAAAGTTCGTCTATGTTGCATCCAAATTTTGACCATTTTGAATTGTGCAATTATGTTTTGTGTTTTGCTATATGTAGTTAGCATTGATTTTTTCTGAGCATTTGTGTATATAGTTTAGAGAATATCCAAATATTTAGCGAAAATGAAGGGAATTCGTTAAATTCAATCCATAATTAGAGGAAATGAACTTTTATTTTATGCAAACATTTAGTGAATGAAGCATTTTTAAATTTTATGTGCATAATTAGAGAGATTTTAGCTAAATTATCTCTGAATATTAAACAACTTGGGAAGATATAATAAGTTCGTATTTTGCCTTGAAAATTTGGGTGAACTCCATATTCAAATGGAATACATTATGTGGACATTTATTAAATTGAATTCATAATTTGAGGGAATTAAGTTAGATTTTCTCCAATTATTCGGTGAATTGAAATCTTGAAATATGTTTTCATTATGCCATAAGTAGTGCAAGTAATGGTTGGTACTTTTTGTTTTTGTCGATTGCGTAGTATAATCAAAGGAATTTTATTTTGTCAACATTTATTAAATTTTAATCCATAATTAGATGAAGTGCACCTACAATGTATACAAATATTAGGCGATGCACTTACAATGAAATTTAAATTTGCTAACGTGCATATTTAAAATTCGTGTAGGTTTGAGAAGTAGTGATTTGAAAGAAGTTTGTGTAATGATGAAATCCGTTGGAATTTACTGAAATTCCTTGGAGTTAATTTGACTCTATAATTGGAGGAAATACATTTTATGAGCATTATTAAATTCAATTTAAGTTCAATTCATAATTAGAGGAAATTATTTTGTTTTTTTTCCGAAAAGTCATGTAATAAAGTATTTTAAAATTTAGCTATATAGTTAGAGAAAGTTAAGTTTTGTTATATTTAAAATATGTTAAATAGTTTGAGGTGATGAAATATGGTTCCATGTTGTTATAATTTTTTATTTGGCAGCATAATCGAAGGGAATATATTATTGTGAGCATTTTTTAAGTTTATTCTATAATAAGGGGAAATTGAATTCTTATTGCCTACAAATATTCACGGAATTGAAATATAAATATGTTTGCATTATGTCGTAAATAGGTTGCATTTATTTTTGTGGTCATTTCGATATTTCTTTCATATTTTGCTGATGGGTAGATTTCAGGGTGTTGATTTTGCAGTAGTAATCATTTTGTGGGAATTTTTAAGACGAACTGAGCCCACCTGTCGTGGTGAGAGTTCAGTTATATTATATATAAATGGTAACCTATTTGGATTCGATAATACATTTGTATTTTGACTTAAATACTTAATTTGACTGTATAATCGGAGGGAATATATTTTATGAGTATTTATTTAATTCACTTCAAAATTAATTCAACACGACAGGTGTTTCGCAGTATTTACATTTGTGGTACTATTATTTTGATATTTGAAAGCCCATGATTTAAATGGGTCATTGTATTTAAATAGTTTACCAACCTCTTTTTGAATAAGATGTTTTGTGCCAAATTGTTTTATTGGGTTCATCACATTGAATGACATTGCTGTTGTTTTTAATGAATTTTATCTGACTTCGAAAGAAAGTAATGGAATCCATATTTTATGGAAATTTTAAAGTGTGTAATAATTTGGGAAAAGGTCACAAAGTATTTGAAATATCTGTTTCATTTTTTTCGGAATTGAAATAATTTAGAAAAGTTCACAAAGTATTTGAAATGGCTTTTTTCATTTTCACTTTTTTTTGAAATTGGTTCGAATTGATTTGGAGTTGTATTTGGAAAATTACAAAAGTTTTGGAAAATAGAAAAACAAAACAAAAAGGTGATTTTTCTTTTATTTCGTAGCTAGAGAAGATGCATTTTTCTTATTTCCAAATATCTAGGAAGTCAAAATGTTCAATAGTTGTTGATTTAATAGTTTTAATCATTTTTTGAAATTTTGTGAAATACAGTGGACCCACCTGTCAGAATTTTGGCAATTTCTGTTGTTCTCAGAAAGATTAAACTTCTGACAGTGGGCCCATCATGTCAGTGACATGGAGAGGGTCGGCGGCGCGGCCACGGCGAGGCTCGCCGGAGGAGGCTGAATGGGCTGCCGCGGGTGTGTGTGTTGCACGCGCACGGGCGCGGGATACCGAAAGGCAGCGGCGCCGTGAGCAAATGTTTGCCGGAACAGTGGCTCGAGCACGGCGGAGCGCCGCGGCCGGAGTTGGAAAAGAAGCATTCGATTCCGGCGATTCCTGCTGTTCCAGCAAGCGGCAGTGGACGGAGAGGAAGAGGGAAGCTGGGCGGAGCTGCTGACGTCTTCATTTTCTCACGGGGAGGCCGGAGACGGCGGCATCGCGCGCGGCAGCCGACGGCCGGAAGCGGGGAAGAGCAACTCGATTCCGGGCGACTGGGACCACCCCAGCAAGCGCAATTCGACGGGGAGGTAGAGGAGAGTGAGACTGTAACACCCCAATTTTTCTAGACTTGGAATTGTGGTGTTAAGTTAGAATTTTCAGAAATAGCAAAAACTTTTGTTTTACTTTAGACAACTCTTGCTTGAGCTCATGATTGGTTTCTTAGGCCCACTAGCTTTGTTTGAAATCCTATTAGTACCACTTTTATGATTTCTTCTAGTTTTAAATTTAGTGGCTTGATCTTCATGTTTGTTAAAACATAGCTAGTCTGGAGCCCTAGATTAAGCTTTTCTGGTGTTGTTTTTGAAATGCACCTTGACCATCTTGCTCCTTGAACTTTCTACTTTTAGTTTATGCATTGTTTGACCCTTTTAAAGCTTGTTTGAGCATAAAACCATCTTTGTGTTTAGGGCTACTCAAAACAGTGACCATTTGGTCATTTTTCTCAATTTGCTTAGTTTTCAAAATTCTTTCTTCTTTCTTTTAGACTTAAAAACTTTTGCATCACCTCATTTAGTTCACCACACTCATGTTTTTGGTTAGCTCATGTGTTGACCACTTTTAGTCTTGTGAGTTTAAATTAGTAAATCAAATTAGTGTTAGTCTAAAAACCCTAACCCTAGTAATTCGACCCCCCTCTCTCTCTCCCTCATCCATCCCTCTCCCCTCTGGATAGAGAAGGTCCTAGTCAGCTAGGACCCACCTGTCATCCCCCCACCACCCCTCTTCTCCACTCACCACCCTCCTTTCTCCACCGTGACCAATGGAGCCTCACTCCCTCTCCACCACTGGCCAGGCCACGCCACCCGACCAGGACTCCCCAGCCCACACCTGCACCGCCCTCTTGAGCCAGTGGCATCGCTCCTCTTCCCCTCTTTTGACCCCCTGGTCCGAAACCCTAGCTCGAGGAGAAAAACATCCCCAGCCCACACCGAACTCCCCTGCGCTCCATTCTTCTTCCGCAGCACGCCCACACACCACCTCTCTCCACCCACGACGCCACGCCAAAGCTCCTGCCCTCTGTGACCCTGAAGACCGAGGTCTCGTCTCGTTCACCGCCGGCGTCGAGCAGCTACTGCCGGCGATTCTTCCCCCCTTTCTCCGCCATTGTTGGCCCGCGGAGCTTCCCTCGTCGAGACCTAACCCCTCCCCCTTTCTTTTTGCCCAGAGACCGCCCGTGGACGCCGTGCCCGTCCTCGACCCGAGAAGGACACCGCCGTCGTCGCCATGGACTCCGGCCGTGCATGCGGCACCTGACTGCCTCCCCGAGCTCGCCATCACCTCCTCCCCCGACTCCAACCCCTCCCGCAGCTGCACGCAACCCCTAGGTGAGCCCCTGCCGCAGCACCCTCCCTTCCTCTCTCTGGCCGTCCTCGCGTTGTGACGCGTTGGAGAAGAGACGCTGGGAGCCGTCGATCTACAGATCTACGGTCGCGTTTGAACGACGTGGTCGTTGACCATTTTCCATGCGCTGGCGCGCGCGTTGCGCCGTGATGGGCCGGCTCGGTCCACCAGCGGCCCAGATCCACGCTGGCCTCGGCCAGATCGGCCCAGGAGCAGCCCGTAGGCATTTTTATTTCGTAGATTGATTCTTTTTAGTTTCTGTGCTATATTAGTGTTTAGTTTAATTAGTTTGTGGTAGATCTATTAGGGTTTTAGTTGTAGAATAAATTTTGTATGACTCCTGTGAGTTTTCTTAAGCATGCGGAGCAAGTGTGACTGAAAAATATTTTATGGTTTGTGTTGTGTATTAAGTCTTGTAAAAAGTGCATAATATAGCATTTCTATAATATCTTGAGCTAGGATTATCCAATTGGAGTGAGTCCAATTTCTACAGAAAGCTAAAATCCATACCTTTCCATAGAATTTAACCTTACATGCAGGAGGTTCCTATAACTGGAGTTTTAATTCTTTTGGTTTTGAGACCAGTAGCTTTTGTGGGATTTTTAATTCTTGTTTGGTGTTATGTTTTGATGCAAATCCAATTTCTGTAGCTTTGTATGACTACTAGGAGTACTGTGGTAGAAGGATTTAATTTTAGGAACATTATTTTAGGACTTGTGCATTTTTCCCCAAAACAGCGACTTTGCTTCTATTAAAAAGTCATATTTTAATGGATTGTTTTTAATTGTTTATGTTTAGGGTTGTGGTAGAGGTTTTATCCAGAGGGTGTTTGTGTAATGAAATGCTTGCTGTTTTGTTTAAGTACTTTAGATTGTTGTCAACCCGCTACTTAGAATTGACGGTAGTTCCGTTTAATTTTCCGGTACGATAGAACCGCAAGAGGAGGAGCAGTACGTGGGAGCTGAACCCGCCTACGAGGAAGAACAAGACCAGGGACATTTTGCTGAGCAAGGCAAGCCACCTCACCACTCTACTGAAATCCTATTATTTATACCAAGCATGTTTTGGTTTTCAAAATAAAATGATGCATGTCTTATTTCTTCTGTGGCATTTTGTCACCCCAAAACTATTTTACAAAATATTGTTTGGCCAAAGATATCTACTAGTATATAATAGGTTTTATAAAAATAAGCCTTTACTTGAGAAACCTTCTACTGAAGGCGCTATCAAGAAAATTATATTTTCTAGTAATATATCCTTATGATCTTACCTCAAAACTATAGGATGGGAACCTGGTTTGACGAAATGTTTTCGGAAGAAAACCCGAGTCGCTGGGAGCGATCGGCGAGAAAGTATTTTATAAAACCCATGTTGCTGGGAGCAAATGGAGATGTTCATGAAAACCCGAAGTGCTGGGAGCATTCGGTGAGTTTACGAAAACCCGATCTGCCGGGAGCAGTCGGAGGTGGAGATGTTTTGAAAAACAAAGTACTGCCCTAGCGGCCGCCCGAACAATTGACCCGTGCAACCACATTACCTGAGATGGGTAGGGCTTAGCTGGAAGCTTGTCCATTTTAGTGCGGAGGATCTCATACTCTATAAGGGCGGGGCCCTCGAAGCCGGGTTGTCATCTGTACGAGGCAATACACAAGCGGAGTGACCCGCAGCCGGACGATTACGTTGGGTCCCCTGCCGTGGCGGTGTGTGTCCCGAGAGAGACCAGGTGTCTAGTGGAGCACACGGTGCCGGGGGGAATAAACCTATCGGGAGTTCTCTGTACTAGGGTGGATTAGTGGAAAGCTTTGATCAGGTTATCCGAACCCCCGCATACTGTCGTATGGCGGACCGTGGCAGACACGACGGAATGACCGTTTGATGTGGTGAAAGTGCACCACCTCTGCAGAGTGTAAAACTATTCGAATAGCCGTGTCCGTGGTCATGGACGGTTGGAAAGGCCACCGATCTAGGCGTATGGGAAATTTTATGTTTTCAAAGGAAAAATGGTTTCTCGGTGGAAAAAAAACAAGGAGGCATCAAGAAGGTACCTGGGAGTTACGGATTCTGGGAGAAGATGGTTGGTCTCAGGGAGACAACTCAGTCTGATCTCGTGGAATGGAAAAAGGAGTATCCCATCCTAATGTCTTTGAAAGGATTTACAAAGTGTTTTACAAAAATGTGGGAATAGTACATGCTATTTCTACAAGAGAGAATTCTATCTCTAAATGTTTGGTTTAACCAGGATATAGAGATGTTGTAATCTCTATGTCCAAAAGCATCGTTTGCGAAAACTAAGCTCTATAGCAGTATATAGCAGCTATCCCAGTTTTCGAAAATGATTTATTGCATTACCATGAAAACTTAAGCCTTGAGGTGGTATTGCGAGTACGTAATTGTACTCATATGGCTGTGTCCCTGGATATTCAAACGTCCAGATTACAACGAGGAGGTCTACGCTAAAGAGGAGGAGTATGTCGACGACTACGCCGCTTAGCTGTCACCGGTCAACTGCACTTGTGGGATTGCGTCCGTTGGAGACGAGGGCCGACGCTAGCCACGAGCTTCCGATGTATCGTAGTTAATTCCGTCCTGCGCGACGATGATTTGTAGACTTGGTCATGTGACCACTTTGTGTTGTAAGACTTTTATTCGTAAGACTTGAATGATGTAACTCTTGATACCATGTTGGTTATGTGATTGGGATGCACTGATCATTGGGATCGTGATCTATTTTACATAACGTGGACATCTCGGACTTCGGTACGAGGGGTCCTTACAGAGGCGAAGGTCGTGGTGTTGTCGAAATCACCGGGAACGGAGCAGAACGGCGGCGCGGGGTGTCGGCGGCGCCGGCGATTTCGGCGTCGCGCAGAGAAGAGAGAGGGAGGGGGGCGTTCTGGACGTTTTTGCATAAAAGACCTTTGGGTCTGTTGTAATTTCATGTAGGTCCTTCTCCTCGTGGAACTGTGGACTGCGGAGCAAGCGCTGGATTTGTGAGATTTTTTTTAGAAAAACGTCACAGAGATGCTGTGCAAGCCATTGGATCGAGATTTGACGGTGTGGATCGAAGTACTGTTCAACACTGTTCCTAGGAACAGTGATGAACAGTACCCCGAGCGCTGAGAGCTCGCTAAATCGCTCAGCTTTCATATATAGTAGTATTGGAGGAGGTTACCGATCATGGGTTACCTCCGACCGACGGCTAGCGCCATTCTTTTTTAGTTAACGATGATTGGCCGCAAAGTTGTAGTTTTGTTCCACATAGGCACCCACAGAAGCGCTCACAATAGATGTCATCGTGAGCGAGTGCATTGTTTTGGCCCCGAGCTCCCGGAAGCTCGGTATTTTGAATATGTTTTAAAAAGTAATAAAAAACCTCTTTGCATACATGCATTTTGTATTACAAATATACATTTTTTGTTAATAATACGAGTATTTTGTATTTTTTGGCTACACACAAATCACAAAATTGTCTCTAAAATGGTAAGGAAAAAAGCTCAATTTTTTCTTTCATATTGCAGATCATGATATTTCGATGATTAATAGTATGTGTACACTAACATGTATATGAATTTTTTCTTTTTGTAATAGTTTGGTTTGTGCATTCTAAACGTCTCTGTAACTCTTGATAATCTCGTTACTACATATGGTGAGTGTAATTCATATCTTGTTGATATTATATCCCTCCTTTCCCAAGATTGAATATTGACTATACATCGCCTGGACCTGCTAATTAACAGCAGGTACAGAACGCCAAGTACAACATCGACGCGTAACATTGAGTAACAGTGCCGAAAAAAAATAAAGCATTAACGAAAAAGTGTCGCGACCGCATCGTCCTCAGCTTTATCAACTGAAGCTTTTCTAATAACCTAGGTGGACATAAATATAATGTTCTCCGGTGTTGGGTCTCTTTTGTCGTTTGACTGACAGAAACATTAAAATGACACTATGTTGCACGCACATTCCGCTCCTCTTTTCCTCCGGTTAATTCCCCTGTTTTCTTGGCTGAGAACGTTTGTACATAGCCCATGCATATACTCCAACGACACTGCATGCAGTAAACAGTCATCACCACCATATAATTCAGGCATGTTAAAATGTACAGTATGATGCATCAAATACTGAACGACCTTAGCTTATGTTGCTTTGGGCAACTTACCAGCACACGAAGAGAGAAGTTCCAACACCTGCCCTCGGCCGTGGTTGGCTGAAAGAACCTCCGCCGTGACCCCAAGCTGTGGACGGGCAGTACATGCCGCCCTGTCGACCTTGCCAATTTGAAGCCGGGAAGGAGGATGTGCCTGCGTATCCTCCCCAACTTGAGCATTGCCCACCGGAAGCCGTGGAGGAGGAGGAGGCGCCGCCTCAGAAGCCCCGTGCCTGCGCCCATTCCCAGAGCCACTCCGAGTTCGGGTCCGGCGAGGACGGGAAGGGGCGGGAGGAGGCCGGCGTAGAGCACCTCGTACGCGTCCTTTGCCATTGCTAAGCTTATTGGTGGAGGTTGTACTTATTTCTTTGTGTCACGGTGTTACGCGATCTGTGGTGTAAACTCCCCGCCCTAGCTTGTGCTTATATACACCCACAGGCCATCACAAAAACAAGTCGGACTGAACTGCCGTTTGAAACCGAGTCGAACTCAACTTACTATAGCTAGCGCTGACTGACTCGATGTCTAAACCTACACGGACACTAGCTAGGTCCAACTCGAACCTATCCTCGGACAAAACACGTGCTAGCTACTAAAGGGACACCAAACTCAAATTAGCTATTGTATGATTAATCCAAAAACCATGAACAAAGTACCAACCTACCACATATAAAACTGTGGCTGATGCGCTTCAGGCGAACATGGATCGTTGATATCACTGACAGCTGAAGGGGTCGGACTCGAGCAGCTCTCGCTCCCCTCGCGTTTTGAGAGTCGACTCTCGTTCCCCACCGCCGCCCCTCGCCTCCCTTCTCTCCGGTGGCTCTGCTGCCGGCGTGAAGATGGTGTAGGAGGTCGAGCCCCCTTGTATATAGTAGCAGTAGGATCTGTTTTGTGTTTGTCGTAGCTGTGCCCCATGTGGCGAATCGGAGTAGGTCGCCGGACCCCATCGGCTGGATCTGGTGCGCCCTCGCGCAGCTTCTCCTGCTTGCTACGCTCCGGCGGGCATGGCGGGCTGCGGTGCTCGGTCGAGGCATCTCCGCAATAAGAGCCGTCCTCCCCTCTTGTTGTCTGACGCGGTTGCTGGCGGGCGGTGACTGCGTCATGGCGCTGCAGTGTGGTGCGGAACTCCCGTGGTGGGAGACGCGCCGGCGGCACAACGCCGAGGGCAACCTTTCCAATAAGCTCTTTTTTTGTGCAGGTGGAGCGGCGTAGCTGGGGGATTGTACTTCTCTCTCTTTGCTTGTCTTGGTGACGAGGAAGAAGAGAACTCCTATGCTCTGGTTCGTCGCTGCTTCGATATGCTGCAGGGGAGCGGAAGTGCTTCTCTGGGGAGCTTCCTCACGACGGCGCTTTCTTCGTCGTCGTCTTCAATGGTCGAATGGCGACCGCTCCCGCCTCCGACGTCGACTACGGTTTTCCGGTTGGCGTCTGATGGTTCAATTCAACCTCCAGGCCTTGGTGCCGCTGCGGAGCCCCTTCGAGTTGTGTGCAGCATGCTCCCGTCTCCTCCTCCCAAGTGGTGCGTCCCCGGCGAGGTTGAGATAGGCTGCGCAGAGCTCTGTGTTCGTCGCGCTGGAGAAGGAGCAGGACTCAATTGCATTTCCTCTCTTTGCTTCGAGGTCCTTAGTACAAAATGTTTGGGCTTGTTTGTAATTTCCAACTTTCATGTAGCCTTATCTGTAAGTTGTAACTCCAGTGTTGACTTTTAATGAAGCTCTCGGTCCTTCAGGACCGAGCTCCTGTTCAAAAAAGATATCACTGACAGCTTATCCTCGAAGATTCTCCTTCAGATAGACTTTTGATATTCATCAAGCAAACAACATAACTTTCCTTTGGTGGTAGACTATGGAGGTCAAAGGGAGGAGAAGTAGCCGTAGGAAAGGCCGGCTATGGACTCAACCGAGGTGATATTTTCAACAAAAGGAAGGGAAGCAAAAGCCAAGAGGTTATCTCTAATCTTCCTCTATCTTTTCTCTTGCACTAAATTTGTAGTTCCATTAACTTTCTTGTGGAACATCACTGCCAAAGCAATAACCGCACATGTTTTAATCCGGTACTATTATAATCCCCAAACAAGATCAGACAGCTATGTCTTTGTGGATTGCTAATTGCCAGGTTTTCTTAAGTTACAAGTATTTCTTGACAAATTCCAAAGAAGAAAAATATGAAGGGTTTGTACTCAGACTACCAAGAATGGGTAGCAGAGCTTTGCAAAAACTGTCAGAATAAAAAACACATCTCCAGCTTCCAATGTATCAACGGTAATGGATTTATAATTTGTCAATGGGAAGTATCTTCAGTGGTCTACCAGCCTTCATCTTAGGACCCCAGTCTTTTTCTGGATTAGGTACAAATCTTGGGCTCTTTCTTGCAACTAAACCTCCAGTCACTTGAGAAAACGATGCCTGGTAAATGTCAAATGAGGAAAAAAAGGACAAAAATTAAATACAGGAAGAAAGTTCAATGAAATCAACTAGAAACTAAAGAAAGAAGTCCAAAAGTTCACTTTAGAACCCTTAATCTGATTTGGTTCAAGTTTCACCTCTAAACTCTAAAAAAACAGTTCCAAATACAATACCGAACCATGAAAACCATTCACAATGTCCCTTCCTTCTCAATCAAATGGTTTATCATCTTTTACCCTGATTTCGTCATGATTGAAGACATGCATGAACTAGAGAACAAATGGAATACGCCTACTCATGCAGATGCCTACTAGCAGTTTCACGTCCGCTTAAATGATCGGATAGTTGACTGGCATACACATACACCCATATATTGATACACACCCAACGCCTAGCTTAAATCCATCTCAAACAAATACATGTCCAAACCGGACGGCGTACCTAGCTGGCTTGATTAACTGGGATGGCAAGTCATAGCATGTGTAAAGTATTGATTCACAAACATATTCCAATTCAATCACTAATCCACATACGAGAGACAATTGGAGGATCGAGGTGCATGGCCTATTGGAGGAGCTCCTCACCAATTTTGCCTCCACCTGGGCAGTAGCCAGAACGCTGGAGGCAACGCAACAGCTACGCGGGCGACAAAACCAGACCTAGAGGGCGGCAGCTTGTGTCGGTGTTTTTTACCGCCAATACTTAACATGTGGCGGCGTACGCATGGAGATCCGATGGGTCAGCACACAAGACGGTCCAAGCCCCGCGAGACACGGCGGCGACACGGCGGCATCAACTCTTACTCCTGTTTGCAGCGAGATTGTATTGCTTTTGTACCGTATGATCAAGTTTGGTGTATGCGATGTGTTAAGTCATGCCTTCCGGGTGCTCTCTACCCCACCTTATATAGGTGGACAGGGGTAGGGTTACAACTTACAAGGTGCCCGGGTTGGCTTACAAGTTGAAATACCGAGCAAAATATGGCTGAAGAATGTGGGATTTTACCGCTCACTAGAGATTGTAGATCTCCTTGCCTTGGCATGCAAGGATGTTTTTTAACTGGTATCTGAAGGCAATCAACGAATCAAGAGAACTGGTATTGCTAAGCAGGGGCTGCAGTCCTACTTGGATACAAACTATTCCATTTATTCCGGGTCTGTATTTTGCGTGTCTTGTACTCCAAGTTGACGATCCACCTCGTATCGTAGTCAAACTCCATGTCAATGGCCTGGCCTAACCTATGTCCAGGGGGCCTCCATGCAGTACCCGGTTTTCCATGTCATCTGGGGCAGGGGCACGGGCCGACAACGCCAAGAAGCACGATCACTTTTGTTTCTCGCGTAGAACAGACAGGAAGAGAGACTAGAGATGCAAACTCTGTTTCTGCCGGGCGAGAAAAAAATCTCCGGCGTATAGGGATTTGGTGTTTGAAAATAATTTGAGGTATCCACAGCTGGTTTGGGGGATTTGCTTTCTATAGTTTGACCTAAGCATAGGCGTCTGAGTGCCAACAAACAGGACAAATGAGCAAAATAGACCAGGTTCTACCGAGAGAGAGCTAGGACTAGGTTCAAATTGATCACTTCTGGTTACTTGTGTCATTTCCAGTCCCAGCAGATGAGCTTGACCAATGCTAGTCTGGATTGTGTTACTTGCTCAGAAAACCATGAGGCCTCCTCGGTGGGAACAAGTAACATACATGAAACAAAACACCAATTGTACAAGAAATGGTTTGCTTTCACTTGAACACAGGAAACAGGCACCGTTAATGAGAAGAGCCCTTACCTCAGCTCAAGCTAACAAGAGCATAGATAAGATGCTCTTCAGGTGGAATTTCAGGTTAATTTACTGTGTACAGATCACTCTTGGTTAGCATCACATAATTATGTCAGGTTAATATATTTTTAGGGAAATAAGTAATTTCCAAGCATATGGACATTACTTTTGCATAGAAACATTTTTCTACAAGGGCATTGCTTATAAGAAGATACAAAGCTGTGTTTATGATCTATACCTGCAACTGAGGCTCTTGGGAAAGTATCCTGCTACCTGGACGATTTTCAGGTTGAGATTTCACTGGGTGAAGCTTGACCTGCAGAGAATAAGCCATTACTAAAACGGTATTGTGGCTGATTAACCAAGAAAATCCGAGATTTGTATCATACCCAACATCGCATGATGTCCCAAATTACAGACATTGGGGCGTCTGTTTTCAGGGCTAGTGGATCCACATGGCTACCTGATATTTGATACCCAGCATTTCTTATAGATGAATGAAACATAACCATGGTTGGATTGGTACACTTCAATGTTGCACATAAACTGTGAAGACTGACGAATAAAGGCGCATTGGGCAATTCCTGCACAAGAAAATCCTCGTGATTTATTGATCCAATATGTATGTATACAACAGAATGTTAACATCGCATTGTGCACTCAATTCATAGATTCGTTGTATTAATGCATACAATTTTAAATCGGGAAATTTATTTTTACACAACATCTTGTCTAAGAACAATAGGAACTATAGGTTTTGGCTCCCAAGAAGAGCTTCCTGATTGGTTGGTGGTATTGGCAGTGAACACTGAACAATGAAGCATCCAAATTGCCAAAAAAAAGTGTTTCATGAAGGAGGCCAGCTGCTGAAAGTAAAGCTTGATGTTCTTTCTTCTCAGATATACATCGTGGCAGACAGATTCTTGTCACGAATGGCATTGGTCTGGAGCTTCAGGTGCTGAGCACATGGCATCTAATGGATTTCCAGAATGATTGCAGGCAGGCCATTTAAATAATGTTTGGTACTACCTTTTGGCCTGGGAATGTACAACACCTTCAGGAAATCAAATGCAAGTAAGTCTACAGCACTTCGATTCTAGGAGTGTGTAAACCAAGCGAAAACATACTATTCGAAGAAGAAAGAATAATGCTGCACAGCAGGCATAACAACATCTAAGTTTCTATTGCGGAGTTTGTAACAATGTAGCATGTGTAACCCTCCTCCAGTCAACATGTCCGTGCAGCAGAATGAATCCTGATACAACAAGTGGGCAGCCCTGCTAGCCTTTTACTTTAACAGAAAATTCAACAAAATCAAGCATTTATTTAGTATTATTATTTCTTTTGCTAGTTAAGTCATGATATGCCTAACGGATATATGAGGTACTAAGTACACAAAACCTGAATCTGACACTAGTGATATAACCCTGTCATCACATATTGTGTACAATAAAATCTCTTCTAAACAGGTGAGTATGTATATTAAGTGTAAATATGTCTCCACGCCCATCGGCATATGCCACCAATGTATATCCTTCCAGTAATGAATCAGAATGTATGCGCATCCGTGAATTGCTATTATCCTTCTATCAGCACCTTCTAAAAATATATGTATTAAAGAGAGTTCATCTTAAATTTTCTCTAGCATATAATCATCAGTCAACATAAGCATAACCAAATGAGAAGAAGCAAAAAAATGCTACCTCTGATATTGATGTTAGTATAGCTGAAATTTTTGTATAAGCTTGATATACACCACACGTCGCTCGGATGTTTGATAAGATGGAAGCAGCCCATTCCTTGTCATGTATTGGATCACTCCATATAGGTCCACCCATAACAAATTTATGGGCACACTCGGAACACTCTTGAGGTACAGTAGGGCCAAAATTTGGTAGAGCAGCATTCCTCTTATCCTGGAACAGAGGACCATATCCATAAACATTCCATGCAAGACAATGAAACAAGAAAAAAAAGTCTACCTTTGGATTTATTCTTCCAACATTTTGTAAGTGAAATGAACTGCATCCAACACATTGATATACATGTGAAAATTTGAGAGGTGAGCTTTTCACTGTACTAGCGATCTGCAAAGTGAGAGAGACATATTGGTAAGATGGGTAACCATATCAAAAATACCATAATCCCACTAAGAAAATAATGTGTCAAGGAAAGGAAGAGGCAGGAGACAACGTGAAGATTCGCACAAAAACCCTAATGTAGAAATCCATGTGCACTGATATGACAGGAACTATATGGCGTTTGTGGCGGATCGCATGTGACTGCAAGCAAAACAATGAGAATTGCTGAATCGTCAGAATGACTATGAGAATACAAGAGACTCAGGTCTTACCTCAATGCAAGCAAGAAGAATCCTCAAGGCCATCTCATGGCAGTATTTTCCTCTTACTGGATAAGAACCATATCTGTAGGTATAGACAACTGATATGGTAGGAATAAAATGATGCAGTCATGCAGTTGATAATTGATATGGAGTATTAAACTGACTTGGAAAAACAAACTTCCGCATTGCCCCCAGCAAGCACTGCCATGTCTGTAGCTGAGCACATCAAGATACCACCATCTGCAACACATTGCACTGCTGAATCAAGGAATGCAGCTGGTGATCCATAAGGATCAAGGTCAACCTGATTCAGCAAGTATACAGGACATTAAGACGACATGATACGGATGCATTTATGTTCAAACTTGAGTAAAAGAGACCACGTGCACATGACAACAAAAGAAGAGGATATTATAGGTTTTTAAAAATTCACTGCAATCAAGTAATTCCGTTGGTCAATATGCCACCCTGGCACGTGTGCACTCAAAATTCGCTTAAACTCTGAACACATAGAGAAATATCTAGATTGCTTGGACCGGAAATGTGACAAACATTTAAGAATTCTTTTGTAGCACTGTCTTTTAAGAATTCTTTGGTATCATGAAGCTTAGTGCGCAGAGAAGAGGGCCGGACGGCCCGGCCTGAAAAGATGACTACTAGAATAGCGAGAAAATACCATAAAAGAGTATGAGGACTTCTGATGAGCAAAAGGCAAATACTTCTTGCTCGAGTTAGAGGAGATACAGTGCCCATATGTATATGATGCCTCAACAATTACCAAATAACTTGACTAGGATCCAGATTATAGCTCTACTAACTGGCTTAATCTCTAATATAATGCTCTAATGATTGCAGATTCAGTTTCATCGTTTTTACTGGACACTGAACTCTCACAGGACGCTGCTACTGGTTTGGTTTTAGACTCTTGGATGGCCTGACCATCTTGCTGCTGCTGGAGGCACTAGGGCACCGCCGTCATTGACACCGATGAAGGTCGGCAGGGCTTTCGCCCGGAGTGCCAAGATAACCACTCAAGCAACGACGCAACCCCACAAGGACAAAGCAGCAGAATCCTATCACCACCGAAAACCCCTCTAGCTTGGGAACATAGTTACCCCACCGTCCCACCAACAAAGTCCACCAAATGTCACAGGACCAGGTCATGGGGCGACGAACAGCGTCGCCAGAGATGGCCACCTCGTCGCACGAGCACCTGTGCACCAACCAGCTCAAATCTGCGGCAGCGTTGCCCAAATTTGCAGCACGTTGTCGATGCACACAACAGCAACCTCACACAACGCACAACATCCTAGAGCTGCGGCAAGCCGGCAATCACCCAACTCCATGGACACCGGGTCACCGGCGACAGCGAAACGGTGGATCGCAAGAGGCAGAGAACCCAAAGGTCCCGGCAATATAAATCTTAGGCGGTTTCTGTTTTCTTACTTTGGTAGGATCTTAGCATTGCAGCGTAATCCACGTATAAAAACTTAGGAAATACAAAATGCTGAAACATTGAGTTCTGCCCAGCTCATATATACAAAAAGTATATATAAAGGCATGGTTGCGTGCACATTTTTCACTTAGTATATGTTTTAGCACTTTCCACCTAACCATAAAAAATTGGAGAATAAATATAAACTACTATTAGTAAATACAATAGTTACTTGTGCGAACATTAAGTAACTTCCACTTAAGTTTCCTTCGCTATATAAACAGATACATAACAAATGATTGGAGAGTTGCGTTTATGTTAAAGTTGTAAAGCCATACCACATCAAATTCTTTTGGGTGAGTGAGCATGTAAATGCGAGCGTCAGCAAGATGTGGCACCACCTTCGAAGACGCAAGAATGCCATTGTGGTGGATATTTTTCTTACATGACTCTATAGCTACTGCAGTTAATCAAATAAATGTTTAGAATCATTAAACATAAAAGGGTACTTTTTCAAGGACTCAATATAGCCCTTTTAATCAAAAGAATTCTAAAAGATCATCTTCTCACAGAAATATCAGAATGTACCTTCATTATTGTCAACAGCTATAACTTCCCCAATTCCATCTACCTCAAGGGCATATCGGATAGCTCTTAACCCTGAAGCAGCCAAAGCCTACAAAATTCATGACAAGAAGGATCATAAATGAAAGGTCAGCATTGTGTAACTGCAAATACTACTGCCATACTTAGCACATTTACTAAAAAATCGAAGACATTTCTCCATAATGGACGAGACTCCTTGAACTTCCAGAAGAAATATGGTGCCCTCTCTATATATCACAACTTGGATAATTTAACAATAGAAGAACTTCCAAAAGAAATATGTTGCCCTCTCTCTATATCAGAACTTGTATTGTCTTACCATCATTATGTCTCACCAGGAAAAAGAAACACCACATAAATCATATTAGGTACAGGTAGGTGGAACAAATATCATATGAGCAAAAGGACCTCGTAAACATACCTCAAGAACTTTAGGTGCTCTAGGGTTCGATTTCTCTCTTAATGCGGTCTCTTTAGATCCTGCGATAGCAGGATCGAATTCATTGGCATGCTGCTTTGGCGGTATTTCAGTATGCCTACCTGGTTCATCACAGAAATTCCTCAAGCATTGTTTACCTTTTAACTGTAAAGTTTTGTAAGCTAGCAGTGCAAGTTTTGTCCAAACGAATACCTTTTAACTGGATATCATGTTCTTCCTGCCTTTTCAAAATAAACCATCTCAATACAGCAATGGAAAGATCTCTGTTGTTAACCTGGTGAAAATTGAATAAATTAAGCTGAGAACAACCTGAACATATTTCTAAAGCTACCTTCATGAAAATTGAAATAGTCAAATGAAATATTGGAAAATAGCTGCAGTAGATAGCTCTTCTGTGAGTTGTGATGATGCTGTTGGGAAGTGTAGCTACAGTATGTATGGGTTCTAGCAGTGCAGCTAATACATCAGGAACATTCCGACCGAACATAATGGCTTCTTCAGTATGTAAATGTTTGCAGTTCTAACGAAATGAGTGTTCCAACCATAACTGAAATCATCAAATCGACAACCAATTAAGTTTCTTCCAGGAACTGAATTGGAATAGTATTATTATTTTCTGGAAGGAACGACTTCACCACAGTTCATGCGACCATCAGGTGAAGCAATAACGGCATCAACCTGACATAATATCGAATATACAGGAAACATAAACAAGAAGCAATGAGACAAAACCTGAGCCTTGTTGTAGAAGACCGAATTGGACTTATCCAGGAATATCTCCGCGCGCCCTTCCCTGATGGTCTCTGGGCCCCCTGCGATCTCCGGCAGCTCCGAGGCAGAGGCGGAGGAGGACGAGCAGGAACAGGAGGCGAGCCAGAGGCTAAGGATTGGATTTGTCGAAGAATTTACACGAAGGTTGAGGAAGCGAGAGACACCAAATGCTAGGGTCATCGATGTGAAGCGAAGGGTACCCAAGGGTCAAGGCAAACTGTCCAAGGATAAGCTGAACAGATGGTGGCAGTTTAGAGCACTCACAAAGTCCAAATGCTACATATCTGAAGATGTATCTTGCTGTGTTTTGATCTCAGTTTAGATACACATACACTAACTAGCAATTGACTGTATCTTTGTGTTGTATCTAAATGATATTTCATGAAATGTGATTTGTGATCAATACTATCCTCTGTACCACACATTACATGCTAGGACAAGATTGCATGCAAAAATAAACAAAAGAGGCTAAAGTATCAAATTAAAATTTGATCCAGACTGAAGCATCACAACTCTTGCATTAATCGAACCTTCATATGCAATGCGAGAGAATTCAACTAAATTCTCCACAGAAGTATTTCACTGGAAAATGTACCAGAAAAAAGCAAGCAAAGAAATGGCCTATGCCACTCCAAAAAAAAATCGCAATGAGACTAAAAATCACTTGCTGCTTTACTTGATATAAACAAGATGAATGCAATAAGAGTACGATTACTTGCAGATTTCCTAACAGAACTACAGAAACCCCTTTTCTGATAAAATTTTCCTGTGCATACAAATTTCTTATCTCTCTCTATGTAAATTAATCCCGAGTTGATGAAATAGTACCCCACGAATACAAATAATGAAATCTGTACACATAAGTTCCTCAGATATATTCTCCACGGATCAATTAGTACCACACAAACACTGATAGATGAAGCATAGCAATTTGTACCAGCAGTCCAGCAAGCAGGGTGGCAGTGGCACCAGAGCTTGGTCGTGTTGGCGCGGGGCGAGGAGGCGGCGCCACTAGGGCTGAACCATCCTTCCCTCCCCCTGCCCCATTCTTCCGGCGATGGTGGCGGGATGCGGGTGTGGAGCGGGAGGCCGTGCCCGTGGCGCAGCCGCGCAGGTGACTGGTGGAGATTAGGGGGCGGAGGCACGGAAAGGGCGGTGTCAGCCTGTCAGGTCTCTGCTATCTAATCTCAGAGGAAAATACAGGGTCACTTCTCGAGAGTGGCATTTTAGGATTTTAAAAAAAATCGAAAATGGTATTCTTAAGTTTCAAAAAAATCTGAATTTTTTTTGGATGTAGATGATGATGTATTGTAACAGTATGCCAAAATCCAATTTCAAAGACTCTCTATTTTGGGCTGTGCAAAATTGACAAAATCATGGATCTAAAATAGTGAATAGTGCAGATTTTGAAACCTCTAACATTTGTCAGATTTTTAATCTAAAACAACATTCGTCATATTTGTCGTTTTTTGTGTAGCCAAAAATATAATGTATTTCAGCTTGAGATTTTTCCCGTTGGTAGAACACATCATTGCCTACATCTAGAATTTTTTCAGACATTTTTGAAACTTTAAAATGTTGAATTCAAAGATTGAAAAAGATAAGGACCCATATAGCTCGGACTCCATTTTAGGTTTCCGATCACTTCTCTTTAGTTTATGGATTTTAGATGGTCATACATAATTCAATACATGTGAAATGCGAAAGTATAAGAAATTTCTAAGTTGTTACGAAACTACAATACCGTCATCTGATTTAGAAAAATATTCATGAGGTTAGAAAAAATACTTTTATGGGATTAAAAAATGTCCACCGGTTCAAAAATGTTCATGTGGGTTCAAAAAATTCATGGATTAAACAGAATGTTCACGATTTAAAATATGTTCACCACTTTGGAAAAGATTCATATAATTCAAAAATGTTCATATGAGTACAAAAATTGTTCAGAGCATCAATTTTTTCATTACTATGCTGATTTCATAATTTAAATAGAACCTAGTATGTTTATGCGATTTAGTAAAAAATAAAATCACATGTTAACGGCCCACGAAAGCGCGGCCCATTAAATGGTCCTTCAGACGGCGAGAGGTTGTGTCACATAGTGTGTTCACGGATTTTTATTAATGGCCGCACATTGGTGATCCATTAAATTGCGAAAAACCATGTGAACACTTCGAACATTTTATTAAACACATGATTTTTTTTAACTCCGTCACTTTTTGATCCATGGACAATTTTTCGAACATTGTGAATTTTTTAAAACACATGAACATTTTTCTGCATGAACATTTTTTGAATTTCTTGAACATTTTTTGAACCCGTGAGCATAATCTTGCTCTTGCGAACATTTTTTTAAACTCGTGAAAATTGGTTCACATGTTAAAAAAAGTGTTTCACTTATCCCATACAAAAGTTTTGTATGACCAAGAAAAGTTGAAATATAGAAAAATGATGAAAAAAAAGAAAACGAAATCTAAACATAAGAAAAAAGAAAGGAACCAAAGAAATAAAGGAAATAAAACGTAATAGAACCATACTCACCTGTTACTGGGCCGCAGCTCATGCCAAAGCGCTGTGGGTGAGCACCACCATCCAACTCGCTTGAAGCATGTATAGCTGACTCGTGATTTTTTTTTTTCGACTGAAACTACGGCGGGCCGGGGCCAGCCTGAACTTTATTATAAATGACTAGCCGAGAAGTTACATGCTAGGTTACAAAGGGTGAGGGGGTTGAGAAGTAAAGGAAAGAACACAACAAATGATCGATGTTCAAGGGGGATCAAATAAATTACACCAATATAAAAGAAAATCTTTCAACTTGAGGTCGCGGCAGCGGTGCATCCAAAGCCTGACATCCTGGATACATTTTCCGGCGGTGATCTCCGGGGGCTCGTCAATCGTCTTGAAGATGAGCGAGTTTCGCCGTTTCCAAATATTCCAAATGACAGCGGAGAGAATAGTGAGCCTGCCCTTGTCGGGCATCTGTGAATCCCAGACCGATTCGATGGAGGTGGCAGCGGCGTGGGGGCACATGGGGGAAGGAGGCTCCAGACTTCGCGTGCGCGGTGACACCCGAGGAGCAAATGGTTGATGTCTTCGTCTTCAGCGCATGAGGGGCATGTAGGGGAGTCGGTGAGGGAGTGGCGGAAACATCTTTCGTTTGTAGAAACCCGGCGGCGGTGGACTAGCCAATTGTAAATCCTGCAGTTATTAGGTGCGGCATTGTACCAAACAGCTCCTGCATACTCGTCAGTAGGCAAGTGCCTGAAAAAATCAGCATAGGTATCTCTATTTGAGGCAATTTTGTTTGTGAAACGGTTGAGGCGGGAGTCGCCAACATCAGGGTTTAGGTCAAAACCGGCAATGAGCTGAGAGAGGAGGGGCAGCTCCAAGGAGGCGACGATGGATAGGCGAGGAGCGAGAGAGGCGGAGAGAGCGGACGAGAGAACCGAACTGACCGAGATGTTAGGGCGAGTGGCGTGGGAGGCGAGAGCGGGGAACAACTCTGCCAGGGTCTGCAGCCCCGTCCAGCGGTCGAACCAGAAGGAGGTGAGGTGACCCGAGCCTATGGTAACAAGGGAGTTGGCGCGAAAGGAAGGGAGGGTGGAGAGAATGTCTTTCCAAATAGGAGTGTCGAGGCGGTGTGTATCCCCCAGATCACGAGAAAGGTTCCAGCCGTAGAAACGGCGGAACCAAGAGGCCCAGGGCGCGTCGGAGCCGGCATGGAGCTTGGATAAGAATTTGGATAGAAGGGAGGCGTTTTGAGAAGCGAGGCAAATAATCCCCAGGCCGCCTTTGGATTTAGGAGTACAGACGTCAGTCCAAGCAACTTTGCAATTACCGCCATTGCATGAATCTTCTCCGGTCCAGAAGAACGCCCGACGACGTTTGTCAATGGCCTCAATAATGCCCTGCGGAAGGATGCCAGCTGCCATGGCATGAGAGAGAAGGGCGGAGAGGACGGAGTTGACAAGGATGAGCCGCCCCCAATGGGGGTGCACCTCCCCCGCCAACCGGCGAGATACCCATCACAGCGGGAGACAATAGGGGCGAGGTCAGCAGCGCGGAACTTGTGGGTGGAGAGAGGGAGTCCCAGTTAGACAATACTCGTGATTTTTTTTTTCGATAAAGGAAATATATTAATAGGTTCTCAATTAAAAGAAAGGGAAAAAGGGGACCCGTGAATAAGACCGTCATGTGATGGTTTTATGTGTTCCAATTTAGCTCACTCTTTCTGTTATCTCCTAGTTTTTTCGAAACCCAAAAGGATGGCCAAAATCGTGACAGCATGGGTGTGCAAAGCCCAAAGAACTAATAACAAGATGGCATGTGCACGTTAAAGCTGAAGAAGAAAAAAGATAGTTGGACCGTCAGAGATTGTCGACGTCGCTTAGCTGAGATAATGGGCACCCCGTGAGTTTGATTAGCATGGGGTCAACTTTCTCATCTCAATTTGGGCGTATACATGCAGACAGTGATCGCAATCCATGAACTCATATGTGGTCTAAAAGGTACTAACAAGATACCTTTGGTAGGATCATGTGATAACCTAGAGGTTAAACAGTTGCCACGCGGATTGAGCTTTCTGCGGAGACAGAAACAACATGTCAAATTTGGAACAAGTGGCAAATTAGTTTCCTTCTTGGTTAAGCTTTCTCCTTTCTCTGCAGGAGAATATAACACTAACACGGCTGGCTAGTTAAGCAAGGGACTTTGAATGCAAACTGCAGGACTGCAGTATCAATCTGTCGTCACTAATTAAGTGCACGGCTTAATGTGGCACAGTCCTACTTGTGTCTTAAAACAACTGTCCTGCATATAGTCCATCGATGAGGCTGATTTGTGCCTTAACATCGTAATAGTAATCAAGGCATCACAAAGAACCACGGGAGTATCAGTTTTCATAGCATAAATCAGAATGATCGACGAGCAATTAATCGGTATCTAAATTCTACGGCAGTTACGCTGATTCAGAATCTGTGTTAGGGCCGTATACATTTTAGCAGCTTAAAATTAAATAAAAACCTTATGAGGATCTTTATCGCTGGATACCGATCATGCATCTATAGGGTTTTAGCGTTTAGAGTGAACAGGTCCACACATATCAGCCGTAAATAGACACCATGCAGATAATCGAGAAATTATACATACAGTCTTGGTAACCAGTCTGCAATTAAGTAGAGGGTATAAGCCAGGCCCTGTAGCCGTCTGTGCAAGTGCTGCTTTCCTGAGTGAGCAACAGGGGAGTTCTACGTTCCTTTCGCCTGTTGTGACTTGACACCCGATGGTCGTACTCGGCTACCTCTATCACTACGTGAGATTACTCGAACAGATGAGACATAGGACATGAGCACTTCTCATCATCTCATCCAACTAGGCTGCTAATGTAGTTATTACAACAGTCGACCCCACCCTTCAAGGTGCCAGTGGACCCACTCAATTTATTCTTCTTTGTCAGCAAATTAACATTTTTTTTAGAAATGTGAGCAAATTAACATTCAGTTTATTGGTTAACTGAACATAGAACTCTACTAAATCTTTAATTAGAAAATCGTTATCCATGCATTAACTCATGTGACAAAAAATTGTGTTTAGCGTATTTTAGTCATTAAAGAATCTAGAGAGGCTATTGTTGTCGAAACTGTTTGAACATTAAGCTGTCAAATTATAAGGCATTCTAGTGAAAGCTCGCATGCATATACGAGTATAAATAATAAATCATAATTATCATCAATCTGTTATTCTTATTTTGACACCATATTTCAATGTGTTCTTATTTATGAGGTAACACTGATCAACCATAGTGGATTAACTGTGAAATGCTTCAACTCGTGGAAAACAAAGTCATCTTATAGTGGACCATTTGTTTTAGTCAATTCGGGCATATCCATTGATCCTTTTTTTTTGTTGCTATAACTGAAATGCTAAGATGCATAAAAAAATCGAGACGCTCTCTCGGACGAAACCCTGTATGCCGTTGCCCAGCATCTCCCCCGTGGTGGTGGGCTCGTCTCCCCCTAGCTGGACGACTAATTACCAGCAAGTGAAAGGGATAACGATATCACGTTTTAGTGCGGAAGTATTAGTACCAAACAGGCAAACAGTATGAGCTATCGGGTAAACATCTTATTCTCTCAAGTTATATATGTCACAAATATAACCGATAACTGAGTGCTAGCTCAGTGATAGTGGCAGCGAGTGCGCGCCCAGCCCACCCGGGTTTGAATCCCAGCTCACGCATATTTGAAGAAATTCGAGCCGCAGCTGAGGCATACTCAAATTAAATGGGAGATCTCATCTACCTAGGAATGTAAACCAAGGTAGGCATCGAACGATGATGTACATATTTTGCTTGTAGTATAAAAGAAGGTATGATAAAGTAAATACATGGATAATAAAGTAATTAATGCAAGTAAAAGAGCACGGAGAGCTGCTTGTTACTGTTTACTGGCACAGTGGAGGATTCAGAAGCCTCTGGTTCTTTTATTATTTGTTAAGAAAGAGATACCTCTGGTACTATTTATTCCAGAATTTAGAAGAAGCTTCATGAACAATGGTGCCCACAGAGATCTGCTCCAGTTTTCTAGGTGAGCATACGATGCATCCGTGCAGCGGCCTGCTGACAAGGGGACAAATTAAGATCTGCCAAGCGGTACCACTCGAAACTTCTGATTTAGGGTTTGATTGCTTTTGAATTAGCAATGTAGCATGCGAACCGATTGTAGTACTGTAGTTGTTGAGTGATTTCAGAGTGAAAGTCTGATGGGCTCCTGTTTGGGCTGGTTCCACCAGGCGTGGAGCAACACATTTTATTTGACTGTAATGATCCCTGTAACCTGAATGATCTGTCTTAAGTAATATACATCACTGTTCAAAAAACAAAAAGAGTGAAATGCGGCGCCGACGATAACTAGCTATAATATCCTCTCATCTTTGCCACCTCAAAAGATCAGTTAATTTTGTTGTGGTCCTTTCATGCGATGCAATCGAATACTGGACTGACATCCTCAATGCAATTCTGCTAAAAAGATATTTAAAAGTGTGAGAGCCTACGGTATCATTAAGAATCTAACTAAGAAGCTAACACAAGTGTACTCATTTATTTAAAATTGTGAGAAGCCTACGGTATCACTTAGTTGAGTATAACTAATTAAGAATCGATGATTAGCTTGATGCATTTTTCTTCTTCTCCAACGTGATAACAAAACAGCCTCTAACTAAGCGTAATACCTGCTACTTGCAGCATTTCACATTCCCAAATTTGGCTGGATACCCGGTTTGCTGGATGGGCATTTATTTGCTGTAACACACCGCATGATATATAACTCAACCTAATACTGGACCAAGTGTTGTTGTCGATGGCTACATGCAAACTAATTTGGCGTTTTACATATGCTACGAAACCGCAATTGGTTAGCGATCTCCATCATAGCTATATCTCTTGATGTCTAACTTCAAGGCGATATATTACCTCAAACACAAGTCAAGTAATCCACAGACCGGTACTAATCATAATGATCTGGACCATACTGAGTAGATTAACGTAAGTGCTTCTAACACAAGTAATGGTGGTAGTTGTTCTTGTAAAATTACACTCTAGAGCTAGCTGCCTTTTGCAAAGTGCTGCCAGCTGTCTTGCACTGTGTTTAATTTCCATGTTCATCTATTAATTTTTTTTGAACCGAGCTGTTCATCGATTAACGTGTGGAGGAACCAACATACGTCTACGTTGGCAATTTCAGGGTTGCGTTAGGTTACAAGAAAGTGGCACGGGACCAGGAGAGGGCAATTTCTACATTTTGTCTTTGTACTGTCTTTATCAACTTACACTTCGCACGTCCCCAAATCATAGCTAGGAGGCAATTTGTGGTTGCACCGTATATACGCAGAATCTCGTTTTCGTTATGGAGATCTATGCCAATTTGAGCGATATTTTTCTTTTTGAAAAACATAATACAATACAAACGTAAATGCTCACATACACATGTATCCTAACCCTATGAGCGCTTCCGAAACCGGAGACGGCGGCGGGTCAAGTCTTAAGATTGACGAAGTCACCACGCGTCTCGCTATTGACGAGAACATCACCTTCCACTGAAGTTTGAACTCTGCTAGGCTGAGATACATAAGTATCCAACTACAGGTTGGTTCTCGGACATTTTCTCGTCCTCGATACCGCAAATAATACTTGGAGCATATCTTATATGGATAAAAAATGATGCATCATGTCAACTTTCGGTTTGCCATCAAATTTAAGGGAGTGCCTAGCGCTCGGGTGTCTGAGCATTAAGCAAACGCTCGGTCGATTGATCGGGTGCCTGTGTCAAGCGTCGACTCGCCCGCACTACAATGACTCGCTCGCTACATGGGCCTGGGATCTAGCCCAGCGCACTTCTGCTAATAATCTGCCAAAAACAAATTTCAAAAAAAAAAAATCTGCCAAAAACAAATATTCTTTGCCCCGCTACAGTACGGACTACTAGCGATCAGCATACAAGCTCCCAGCGCATGCTCGTGCATTTTTTTCTTCCTATTTTAGTACTTGTAGATGTGCATTTCGTTATGAAAAAATTGTTCACAGTGTTCAGACAAATAGATCAAAAAACTACCGGTGCCAAACAAAGAAAAGGCTGAAAATGAGAAAACACACCCGGCCCAGTACTGCAGCTAGACGAAAAAATGTGCGATTGCACGCTTTTGATAATCATGTGCAATTGCGCACTAAATAAAAAAGTGTGCAATTGTGCGTTACACGAAATTCATCTCCAATTGCGCGCTTATGAAAAATATGTGCAATTACACACGTAAAAAGAAATGCAATTGCAAATAAAACAAATAATTGTGTGCAACTGCACGTTTAAAAACGAGATTTATGTGCAATTGCACGCTAACGAGAATCATGTGCAATTACACATTTTAAGAAAAAACATGTGCGATTGCACACAAAAACCAATCATGTGCAATTGCACGCTACCCAAGAGTCATGTGCGATTGCACGCTACCGGGAATCATCTGCAATTACACATTTGAATAAAAATGTGCGATTGCACACTAATAACAATCATGTGCAATTGCACACTAATGATAAAAGAACTGTGTGTGATTACACGCTAACAAAAATCACGTGCAACTGTGCAGTAACGATGACATCGTGTGCAATTGCGGCCTAAATAAAATCATGTGCAATTACACATTTGAATAAAAAACATATGCAATTGCACACAAAAAAATAAATCTTGTGTAATTGCACGCTAAACGATATTCAAGAGCAATTGCACACAAATAAAAAAAAAAACAAGGCATATCGCCACTCATAAAAAAACAAGGGAGCGCCTAACGCTCAGGTGACCGAGATGTTTCTTAAATCTCGGTCGACCTACGTCAACTTGTGAAACGATCCGTTGGTACATCTCGTTTCCATCCATCTCAGCTGTGTCGCCGTTGTGTGGGCTTTTTTTTGTATGGGCTTTGCTGTTTACTTGTGGATATTAGATTTTGTTAACTGAACTTGAAAACTGGGCCTCCCGATAAGTGCAATTCCACACTAAATAAGAATTAAAAATGTGCAATTGCATACTAATGATAATTATATGCAATTGCACAAAATAAAAAATAAAAAAAATGTGGAAATGCATGGTGATGAGAATTAGTGTGTCATTGCACGCTAACGACAATGTTGCCATCTTCAATACTTCGAGCCTATTATGGGTCCAAGATGCACAGAAAAAACAGTTACCGTCTCACCTCAAAAAATTGAAAAGTGGCGCACCCATGTGCAATAAATGTCGTGTGCAATTGCGCGCTAATGAAAAATCATCTGCAATTGCACAGTAACGACTAAAAAAACATGTGCGATTGCACGCTAAACAAAAAAGCATATGTGATTGCGCACTAACTACAAAAATCATGTGCAATTTTACACTAAAAAATAAGAATTAAAAAATGTGCAATTGCATACTAATGATAATTATATGCAATTGCGCAAATAACAAAAATAAAAAATGTGGAAATGCATAGAATTAGTGTGTGATTGACGCTAACAAGAATAATTTGCGATTGCATGCTAACGAGAGTCACGTGCAATTGCACATTTATATCATGTGTAATTGCACGCTACCGAGAATCATGTGCAATTGCACGTTAAAAAAAATACATGTGTAATTGCACGCTACCAAGAATCATGTGTAATTACACGCTACATATATCATGTGTAATTGCACGTTACCAAAAGAAATCATGTGCATTTGCGTATTGATAAAAATTCATTGAAAAATCATGTGCAATTACACACTGATAAATCATGTGCAATTGCACGCTGAAAACTCATGTGCAATTGCACGCTAAATAATAATCATGTGCGATTGCACACTAACAAGAGTCATGTGCAATTGCACGTTAAAAAAATTACATGTGTAATTGCACGCTACCGAGAATCATGTGTAATTACACGCTACCAAAAGAAATCATGTGCAATTGCAGGTTGAAAAAAAAGTTGATTGATAAATTATGTGCAATTGCAAACTGATAAAAATTGTGTGCAATTGCACGCTGAAATAATGAGGCCCACCGTTCATGGGACTTACCTGTCAGCTACAGAAAAAAAGGCAACGGAACTGATACCACCCGTTCAACTGATTCCAACCGTTCTTGGGATCTCCTCCCTACTCCTACCTCTGGGCCCCACCCCACATTTTGCCTCCAGAGAGAACACATCGTGGCAACCGACACCGCAGCCAAGAAGACACATAAGATTCCACTCGGCCTGAGAAAAAAATTAACAAATACCAAAGCAAAAAAAGGCAACGGAACTGATTCCACCCGTTCAACTGATTCCAACCGTTCTTGGGACCTCCTCCCTACTCCTACCTCTGGGTCGAACCCACATTTTGCCTCCAAAGAGAACACATCATGGCAACCGACACCGCAGCCGAGAAGACACATAAGATTCCACTCGGCCTGAAAAAAAATTAACAAAAGACCAAAGAAAAAAAAACTAGCCAAAACCAGAAAAGGAAAGTCCCAACAAAAAAGCCAATACATAAACAAAAAAAGTACTCCCTCCGTTTTTAATATAAGATGTTTTAGCATTTGTCCACATGCACATGTACACACATGTATGTAGACATGTATTAGTGTGCATGTTCACTTACTTTAGTATGTATCTAGACAACATGTGCAACACCTAAAACATCTTATATTAAAAAATGGAGGGAGTAGCTACAAAACAGCACAAACTATAAACGTGCCACAAACCGAGCACAACGGGCCGAAACACCTGGCTGTGCCTTAGCAAACGCGAAAGTGATCAATCAGATGAAATCATCGACCGAGAGACAAGCTAAAAATCGGGTAGCCGGGCATTAGCAAAAGCGAAAGAAAAAATCCCAACAAAAAACATGCCAACACACATGCACACGTGGATAAAAAGGCATTCACGCCAAAATTCCATGTGCGATTGCGCAACGAAAATTGCAATTACAAAAAAAGAAATACGAATAAATTAGCAATTACATGCTACAATATGTGCACACAAAAGGGGAAATGACTACAAATTTGCAATTACACATGGAAAACATTGCAATTACGCGTGCCATTGTGCGATCATCCATGAAAGGGATATGAAAAATTTATAATTAGACGCATGCATGTACAAAAAAAAAATACAGGAACAAAAAACAAAAGACTAGACAAAAGAAAAATGAAACAAAAGAAAGGCCGCAATAAAAAAAAAGGCCCAAAGAGGCCTACCAGCGATAGCACACAGCCTTACGAAGTTACGATCGTAACAACATGCACAAAAGGACGAAATAGCAACACGGGAAAAAATTTAATCAACCGAGCGTTATGATACTTCTCGGCTGACCGAGCGTTAGCAAACGCCCAAATTTAAACAGGAAGGTTTACAGTACGTACGTGCAAACCATGACTACGTTGCACATTAATCATTTTGGAAGCACTGAATCGGTCAGTACGATATACGCCACCAATTTAAAAGTCGTCGTCTGTTAATTTTTTTAAAAAAAGTCAGTCATCTGTTAAAAGAAATTAAAAGTCGTCGTGTGACACAGTTCGAAAGAAGTTGAAGCACTAAACCGTGGACTATGTCAAAACAGTAAACAAACTGTAGGTTCTTCTCCAGAGGAAATCTCTGTATCGTGCGTGCATGCGACCAAGACCTGTGTAGAAAGAAAGAAAGAACTGATTCAAGACGTCAAGAAACTGGTCGACGGCGTCCGTGTGCGTGCGTCTGTTGCGTAGCAGACTCCGGAAGAAGAAGAACTAGAATTGCCAGATGTAGCCAGCTAGAGCATATCCACGTTGGCCATCCGATCGAGGATGGACGGCAGCGATGGAGTGGCTGCTACTGCTAAGTTGACGTGACCCCATGACGGTGACTTGACTTTAAGCAACATGCGTCATGCACTTATTTCGTGGCGGCGACTAAGACTAGTCAGGTGCCCGCACTGCACGATGCTATGTTGGACGGATTATTGGACACGGATGGAAGTATGGAACAGTTCGTTCTGTTCTTAATCTGCCTTCTGCTCCAAATTACTCTGCGTTTTGCGTTTGATCAAAATCAAACTTTTTAAAATTTGACTAAACATATAAAGAAAAATATCAACATCTATAATATAGAATAGATATAATACGGTTATGAATTTTATGGCGATTCCAATATTATTTATTTTGTATTATAAATATTAATATTTTTTGACATATATTTAGTCAAAGTTTACAAACTTTGACTTTGACTAAACCCAGAACGCAGGGTAATTTAGTACAGAGGGAGTATTTTAAAGTGATCTCAAAATGTTTTCATTCAATCATCAAGATGAGATTGTTATCTAGGGAGAATCTAGCATGGAAATAAAATGAAAACGGTATTTAAAGTTCCAAAAGAATCTAAAATATATCCTAGATGCAGATTATAGTGAACATCACAGATTTTCAATCACCCAAAACTTATTAGATTTTGTTATTTTTATGTCTAGAATATTAACTATTTTGCACTGCGATTTTCCGCGCTTGTAGTACACATCGTTGACCACGTCCACAAATTGTTTGAGATCATTTGAAACTTTTAAATCAAGCTTTTAACTCTTTTGAAAACCAAACTTTTTTGAATGGGAATAGAGCGAAGGCCTGGAGAAGGCATCAGTCAAGCGCGGGCTCTTTCTTCAACCGAGCGCGGAGGGCCTCCCTAGGCCAAGGATAAGAGTGGCCAACTCCAGGCCACACGAACACGCGTGACGACCCCATCCTGCCGGGCCGCAACAGCAACAGAGGCCGGCATCTCCATTTCGTCCTCTCCAGCAGCATGCAAGCGGAGGAAATGAAAACTAACCAGATATGCCAAGCAGCACGTCCCATCGAGCATATTCAAGCACAAGATACGCCTCAAAATCATGCCATCCACCATGGATCTTCGCTGGAGAGAAGCCTCACCATACCATGGCCACTGCTCGAGAGCGACCACGCTAAGCGCCAGGAAAGGCAAGACAGCATATAGCAAGCCTGCACGCTAGCAAGCAAACAATACTAAGCCTATTATATACTCGGCCAACCTCCCCCTCCCTCGATGCCGAATGGGAGGAGGAAGAGGGGAGCCGGGGGCGCACTGGGAGATCTCTGAGAAGCAGGGAGGAGAGAGAAGAAAGGGGAGATAAATGATTCCGTCTTTCGAAACCAAACTTAGTGTGTAGTTGTAAAAGGCTGCACTCTACGTACTTTTGAAGTGATTTCAAGGTGTTTTCGTTCTCTTATCTACATAAGAGTGATGTTAATTATCTTGGGGAATCCACTGCTGCTATCGTGTGTCTGTCAGCCAACAGTTTCTGTAGCGGCTATACCCTTTTGTTGATGACTGGGCCAGCAACTTGTATGTTGTTGATCGCTACACCGAAATAATGTCTGGCTTAAATAAATACGGGTAAATTAGCGCAAATGAAATGTGTGCCTTGTAAATCAAGAATTGTTGAAGTAACAGATCACGGTGGTTACCATTAAAAGACCTTCCCGTTGGAATCACTTCAAAATACCAGCATACCAGCGTGATGTTGCAACCGCGGGAAGACATGTTGCAACACCGTTGCAAACAAACAAAAGATGTTGCAGACAAGCGTTTTTTTTTACAAGGATCAAAGAATCCATATTCCCACTTTAAAATAAAATCGAACAGTAGAGAAGATGGTTCATATTTTCCTTCTACATCTAGTTAAAATTTATTTTAGAGGTGCTATGTCACCCAAAATCTCTTGGCAATCTATGGTTCGTTTTCTTTTTGTTTTGGAAAAGTCCATTTTAATCATGAACTCGTAGAGGTCGGGCAGGTCGAAATAAAAATCCCTGTTGTTTGAACCCCGTACTAACTAATTCCGGTCTAAATCAAACCTTAAATTTGCTCTAGGCACAAACCTTAAATATGTCACACGCTTTTGGTTTTCATGTTACCGTGTGTTGCGACACACTTTTTGACCTTTTCCCACAACCAATGGTATTATGCTACTTATCAAGAACTTTTTTTGCCTCATAAGCGTGTTAAAATGTTGCTACAATTTAAACTTTTTTTACGAGATCGGAGGAAGACATGCTCTAACAATGTTGCAAACAAACATGCAAAAAGATGTTGTGGAATGCTGCGCAACAGACGTACACACACGCGCGGGGTGCTATAAAATAAATCGAATGGTACGAAAGACTGATCCTTTCCCTCTACAGCCGGTTAAAATTCAATTTTTTGAGCAGGTGCTATGTCACCCCAAAATCTTTTGGCAATCTTTGATTAGCTTTTTTTCTTGGACAATGTCCATTTTAAACTCTAAACTCGTAGAGGTTGGACAGATTGAATCCTGAAGTCGAAATGCCTATCCTTTGCACCATGTACTAACTAACTCCAGTCTAAATCGTACCTCTAAGTCATTTTAGGCAGAAAAATGCTGACATGGCTAATAGCAATTCGGATTTTTCAGCGGTGGGATAGCAAGCGGTTTTCTTAACCGCATCGTGGGAGTTCCAACTTTGCAGGCGCGTAAATTGGGGAACATAATTACGGTTTCGAGTAGAGTCTAAGCGGCGGATGAGGAGATTTCTCAAGCGGCGACGACGGACAGGAGAATGTCGTGATCTTTAGGTGTTTTTTCCGCTCCAGGCTTCCAACGAGCCACCGGAAGGAGAGGCTGATATCGAGGTCGACAATGCGCTATCAGGACAACTCGATGGCCTATGAGCGAAGCTCCACAACTGTAACCCACAGAGGATCCAAAGAAAATTATATATTATTCAGTACAATCTCTAATACTCAAGAAAAATTCTATATTATTCGGAAAATATCTAATATTCATGAAAAAATTATATTATTTAGTACAATCTCTAATATTCAAGGGAAAATCTATATTATTCAGTAAAATCTCTAGTATTCAAGGAAAATTCTATAATAATTAAGAAATATCTCAGCTAACTTGTTTTTCTTGCTAGTCTTAGTAAGTGCAATGTTTTTCTTGCCTTTCTCTGGATTTCCATTGCACCCTAACTTGTTGTTCCAGGATTGCCACGCAATGAAAATTTATATTAGTGTCCTACTTGCTCATTTTCTTCCCCTTAGGCTTCTCTATTTCTTCTCTCTTCCTTTCATTTTTAGACCTTCCTGGCATCCTCTTATATCTAGGAGCTTGAGGATATCTAGAAACTTGAGGCCTAGAATCTGCAGACACACACCACGTCTCCTCACCTTCCACACGCTGCAAGCAATGCTCATAGATCTTCTTAAACACTTCAACAGAGTAGCAAGGATAAATAAAATCTACAAATTTTTTTGACACTTGTAGATAGCACTAATTGCATGGTGGCAAGGAAGACCTGCCAGCTGGAAATATCCAAATAAGCATATCCTTTTTCTCAAAATTACTATGCCGCCTTCCTCTACCATTCATATGATTCACTTCAAATCCGTCTTCTCCATTCTAAATCAGCTCATGATATTGTGTCATTGCAATAATTCTCTTGAGCTTCTTAAATATGCGAGGGCATAATTTTGTCACCCTTGCCCTTTGTTCTTGTATTTTTAGAAATTTTTTCTTGCTAATCTTCTCTTGCATACAAAAAATAGGATAAAACCTAGCATCAACTATAGCATGGTTGAATGACTCACAAATTGTTGTCAAGAGACGCAATTTGAACCCACTGGAAAAATCCCTTGCCCAATGCACATAATTTGTTCTCATCATGTCATGAGCCCTTTAAGGTCTCTATTGTGCAAGTTCGGCTCTATAATAGAAATTTTTCCCTTTAGAAGCTTTGGCAACTGCCCCAAAACAATGCCACTCATGAACTATGTGTTTCTTCCTCTAGTTAGCATATATGTGCCTAGCACACATCATGTGCTCTTCAGCAGGAACATAATCCTTTATTGCATTTATTAGGCCATTTTGCTGATAAAAAATAAAAACCTAGCCAGCTCCATTGTTGTTGATGTCAAGCTCCTTAATGAGCAGCTCAACATACAATTTCCAAGTTACATATTTGTTTCCTTCTCAACTACAGCCCAAGCAAGTAGATACATCTGATTGTTGGCATCTCTAACACTATGGCACACAAAACCTCACCCTTCACAGCTCCTTTGAAGAAACAACCCATCAAGGCCTATTACTTTCCTTCATTAGCCTTGAATCTTAACTCATGGCATTGAAGCACACATAAAAACTTTGAAATATGTTTTGCTCCATATTTGTTGGATCCAAACACACAATAGCATTGTTTCCAGGATTGCTCCTAAGCAGCTCCAGATGGTAATCAAACACTCTGGGGTACTCATTCTTCATTCCACAAATCAATCTATCCATGACAATTTTGTTCCAGGCTTGCACTTTGAGGTTGAGACATCAGCAAACATGTCTTGCAAAATAGTGGCTTTCATGCTTTCAATTTTCCACATTGGATTTGCTAAGATGAAGTGTTCATACCTCTGTGCAATGACCTTATCAGTAACTAGCTTGTTGCATCTATTATGTGCATATTAGTGATCACCATTGTATGTAATTACTTGGAATCTGGAAGTTCTTGAGGTTTTGGTTGCATAAATAAGCCTAGAGCAGTGAGGCCATCCACACTTGTTCCTCACTATGTCACTCTCTAATTTCTATTTCAGAAACCCGATGCTCCTCTTTGTAACAAGTCCATATCTTCTCAAAGCTTCATACACAACTAATTCTTGCTTCTGAAATCATAGTCAAGGCAAAATGTGGTATTTCAGTATCATTGTTATACCTTGGAAATTTGCTCTTCCTCTTCATTATTTGACCATATGAATCCTCATCATAAATGTAGTCCTCATCAGATGAATCATAGTTCCAATCCCCTTCTTCTCCTTCTAATTGTTTCTCCATGTTGGTAATAAGCCCAATTGGCACTGGACTTACAACTTCTCTTCCATTCTAGCTCTTAGAGTCTCTTATTACTCTCTTAAAGTTTCCAGCATGCCTCCTTAGCTCCACAACCTCTAAATCTTCTCCATTGTCCTCACTATGTGAAATGTATTCGATGTCACTCTCTGAATCAGACTCTGAATCGTTAACAGTACCATATGTCTGTCCATCTGCAGGCATTTGGTTTTGATCATGCCCTAGAGCAGCTAGACCTTTACTTGGATTGAACACTTGAGAAACTACAATTTGAGTAACTTCATCTTCATCATGATTACAGCTACTGGCCTTCTTGTGTTGGTTTTCTGATTCAGTGGGCTACTGATTACTTGTGTGATCACACCTGCTTCATTGGGCATCGGTACATCAGTGTCACATTCAGCAGGTTCAGCAGCAGTGATTGCAACATTTGGTTCTTTTTTACTCAGTTCCACAATTTTATCCACAAATTCACTCCCACTGCTACTAGGTTGACTATCTTTCTCACTCAACATACACATCAACAACTCGTGCAACACAAATGTAATCTGCCATCTTCACACAACCACTATCGTCATGAATAAACACCAAACCATCCACAAGTTCTTTCCTAGAGAGCAAAAATAAAACTTTATCGATTCCTTCGGTTCAACATGACCTTTCCGATAACCTTTCGCCTTCTGTAGCGACAGTTTGCCCCTCTCTATATCATGCATTGCATCATCACTCTGAAGATAGTCTAGATTTGGACCATTACGAAACTCAACTCCAAAATGGAATCGCATATTCAAAATATCACACGGCTCCATGATTAACTGAAATAAACAAACAATGTGAACAAAATTAAGCAAATTGTGCTATTCCGAACACAATCATCGGAAAAAAGGCTCAAAAAACAACCATTTTCCCGCCGACCCCCCCCCCCCAATTGCTTGCTTAAACCATAGCCCTAATAGCGCAACGAAATGCTAACCTACGACAACCGGAGGAGGAGGGTGTCCAGAAGATTACATTCGTCTTTGTCGCGTCGTTACGATCGTCCCAACCCCGCCGATCAACCACCCATCTCCATTGCCGTCAGCAGAAAGGTGGAATGCAACATGACACGAAGGATGTGCGATCGGACCTCAGTGGGCCGGCTAAGTCTTTTCCATGCGTTTGTGTTGTGCCGAACCACCAAATCCCACGATCACTTAGCCACGTCGACAATACCCGTTTGGCTACCGTCAAAGGATTCGATTAAGACCGGTATTAGTTAGTACATGTTGCAACAAACGACAGAGATTTTTTATTTCAGGGTTGGATCTACCCGACTGATGACCCACAAGTATACGGGATCTATCGTAGTACGTTCGATAGATAAGACTGTCGAACCCAATGATGTCTACTACGCGCTTATATTCTTGTAGATAGTGTTGGGCCTCCAAGTGTAGAGGTTTGTAGGACAGCAGCAATTTTCTCTTAAGTGAGTAACCCAAGGTTTATCGAACTCAGTGAGGTAGAGGTCAAAGGTATCCCTTTCAAGCAACCCTGCAATTAAGATACAAGAAGTCTCTTGTGTTCCCAACACACCCAATACTCTTGTTAGATGTATAAGTGCACTATTTTGGCGAAGAGATAGTAAAATTCAAGTGATATGGATGGTAACAAGTGGTATTTGTAATCGGTAATAAAAATGGCAGCAAGCAAACATGTAACAAAAGTGACTAAAAACGGTGTTCCGATGATTGGAAACAAGGCCTAGGGATCATACTTTCACTAGGGATCTCTCTCAACAGGTTAGCACAACTGAACGCAAGCAAGTGCTACTCGAAACTTATTCTTTTTCTTGATAAAACAGGAGTACTATGCGTAGGGCTACAAAAGCACACCTCAAAGTCTGAGTAAACAAACACCACAATTTCACAAAGAATAATCCATGGTAAATATCTCTGTAATTTATTATCCAAAGAGTCACACACGCCACCCACACTGTCACCAAGGCTTTATGTTGTCAACAATGACTCCGGAAATTATACTAGATAAACCAATTGAGTAGCATACACATCATATGGATTCAGCGACACTAACTGAAAGAACATATTTTATATCCCCTATGTGTTTTGTGTGTTAGGCAACAACATTAGGAAATATCTAATATGATGTTAAGTGGTGCAGGAATTAAAAGAAATATTTTACTTTGCATCGAAACACTTGTCAAGGAAAATGGAAATTGCAACATGTCTGTCCAGGCCGGAGTCTCCGGCCTCAGGGTGCTCAGGGGCCTGAGTCTCCGGCCCATCGAGTTTCGGAGCGAAGAGCTCCACAAGACGGTGCTCTTTGTCATGGGTCCGGAGTTGGTCCGGAGCAACCCCGGAGTCTCCGGCCCTCCTGGACCGGAGTCTCCGGTGTAAGTGGACTTCAACGGCTACAATTTTGGGAGGGGTATAAATACCCCTCCACCTACCTCCAGCCAGCCAGCTCGCCCAGCATTCAAGTCCACCATTGTTGCAAGCTCAAGAATCACTAGATCTCCCAATCCCTCCACCCAAACTCGTTGATCTTTGCAGGATTGAAGGAGAAGGCCCAGATCTACTGCTTCACCAAAGCGTTCTTCATTTCCCCCTCATTCACTTGAGGGATTTGAGCCTAGGGTTTCCACTAGGAAAACCTAGGCATCTTGTTGTACTTACTTGCTTGTTACTTTTCTGTAGCAGGTGTTGTGGTGCTTGGGAGCCCCCAATCCTTTTGTGCGTTGAGCCTCAAGTTTGTTGTAAGGCTCCGGATTCTGCCTTGAATGATTCCGATAGTGGAAGGTGAACCGAGCTTTTGGGCAAGGTTCATCGAAGAATAGGGTGAGGCCATTTGTGGCGTTTGAGTTTGAAACTCACACCCCTCCAACGAGACGTACTCCCCTAAAAAGGAGTAACTCGGGAATACATCCTTGTCTCCGCGTGCTTCCCGTTCGGTTACTCCTTACTCGCTAGTTCTTACTTGTATCGTGGTTAGTCTTGTGTTAACTTGTCATATAGGTAAATTCACCGTAGTTGCATATCTAGAGAATTTACCTTTGTGTCAAGCCTAAACTCGAAAAAGAGCTAAAAATTGAGTAGCACCTATTCACCCCCCCCCCCCCCCTCTAGGTGGCCATACCGATTCTTTCACTAACAATGTTCATGATCACATAAAGATCACACCATGGGAGAGAGAGATAACCACATAGCTACAGCAAGAGCCCTCAGCCCCGATGAAGAACTACTCCCTCCTCATCGTGGGAGGCAGCAACGGTGATGAAGATGACTCCGGGGGCAATTCCCCGTCCCGGCAGAGTACCGGAACAGAGACTTCTGTCCCCCGAAATAAGGTTTCGGATGGCGGCGGAGCTCGGAGTCCTATTTGGGAAAATTCTTTGGGGGTTAGGGTTTTCTCGACGGGACCAATATATAGTCCAAAGGGCGGCGTCGGTCGGTGGAGGAGGCCTCCAGACGCCCCCCGGGCGCGGCCTAGGGTGATATGGGGTGGCCCAATCTTCTCAGTGAGCTGTGGGTAGAACGATGATGGTGGATGATAACTTGTGAGATTCTGACGAACTCTCCGGACGTTCTCCTGTTGCCAATGCAACAGCTCTTCAACCCAATGGATATTCGCAACGCCTCACACCGATGCAACGTAGCCGCTGACCACGAAGCGGTTTTCTGCAATCTACTAATTCCCAGTGGAACAACAGATTACACTCAAACTTTGGTAGCAATAACCTCCAGATCGCAACAAAGGGGAGGGGTGAAGTCCTGATCGCAACAAAGAGGAATTTTGATAGATGAATGCTTAGCAATCCAATCTAGGGTTTAACATAAACGTGGTCTTCCCTCTCTATGCCGCCGGCCTTGGCTATTTAAGAGCCAACCGACCTAGGACTCGAAACCTAACTTAGTTCGACTAAAAAATGGGTACAAACCGACCCAAAATGGGTTCGGCCAAAATCTGGCGCGCATGCCTCGATCAGGCCGGACTGAGGCCGGGCTCAGGCCGGGCTCCGATTTGCATGGCCTTCCGAGGCCGGGCTGAGGCCGGGTTGGAGGCCGGGCTCAGGCCGGGTGCCTCTGGTGCCTGGCCGGCCTGGGTCAGGCCGGGCTGGAGGCCGGTTTCAGGCCGGCCTCAGGCCGGCTGCCTGGCTTCCTTCGTCGTCCTTCCTCGCGCATGCCTCACGCTCCTCCCTCGCGCCATAGGTGACATTGTGCTCCAATTCTTGCTGCTCCTCTGGCCCTCCTTCAATGTTCGTGTTATCAATAACCCTGATCATACACACGTGCATAGACTTAGGTAGTATAACATTCTTATAAATCCAAGTATCATGTCCAAGTAGGATTGAGTTCACCTTATAATAATCATCGGTTAGGATTAATATTTCCTTCCAGTTCAAGGATGGGTAAACACCATAATCCACATATATATCCTCATCATCCTCCCTTTCTTCAAGAAAAGCCGTCCTCGGCTTTGGGTAAGCTGAAAGTGGAAGAAACAAGAAGAACAACGTGTACGCAGAGTATATGTATATATAGCAGGTTGAATAATGTTTGTAAACAGTTTGATTATTCTCAAATGACAAAATGCAACTAAAATTGCTAGCATAACACATTTAATTGTCATAAGGGAACAAAGAAAACCTCAGCAATAAGCAATCACAATTGCAAGTATAAGTGAAGTTCATAGTATCATGATCAAAATGAGAAAAACATATGTATAAAATCTTATTAGTCAGTATTAAATCCAGTGTCCTCACAGAAGATCGATGTTCAAATTTCATGCTATCATGGTAAAACCAACTCAACATATGCAAAACAAAAGATGTTGGATACCATGCTTCAACTGCGCTACTCTGATTTGTAGAGCAAAGTAATGACCATGCAGTAGCACAATTAGGTATATGGCAGGGATCATTAGTCCCGGTGTTGAAGATGCAACTCAATTTGCAGATATAAGTGAAGTATAATTCAGTTTGGGACAAACACAACGTATGTGCAGAATCATATTCAAATCTAGCAAGTCTAGAACAGTCCAACAAAGGTGATACTTTTGTTCGCTGTAATTCATCAACTAAACAAGAATACATCATATTATCATGAGAATTAGGTATTGCATAACATATATGACTGAAAATAGAACGGTTTAATTCAGCAATTTTATCATAGGTAATGCATATGTGTTCTACTAAAAAATTCTCATTCATGCGATAGTCACCAATTAAATAAAATCTGAAACCATTGTCATAGGTGCTAGAATTTACATATGAAATTTCAGAAATCTTATTCATAGCACAACTCATGGTAAGAGGTTCATGTAGCATGATGTAATCAAAATATCAGTTGGTGGTATTTTAGCAAGGATCTCTTTATGTGTAATTAGTACCACATGATCAAAATTCGAATTTAGCAATTTATCACATGGTGCTGAACATGTGTACAGTTTAAATCAGAAGAACCAACCAGCGAAGAATTATACTCACAAAGTAACACGCTTGCTGGCTGTAGCTCCAAATCAGTACCCCTATATTGATTGCGTGGATCACACGTTCGTTGGGAGACCCCAAGAGGAAGGTATGAAGCAGTGTAGCAGCAGTTTCCCTCAGTATGAAACCAAGGTTTAATCGACCAGTAGGAGCAAGAAATCACTTCTGAAGGTTTTGGTGGCGCCGTTTACTCGATCACCAACGTGGAATCTACACACAACACAATCAAACTACTTTGCCCCAACGAAACAGTGAGGTTGTCAATCTCACCGGCTTGCTGAAAACAAAGGATTAAACGTATGGTGTGGAAAATAGTAGTAAATTGCAGAGAATGAAAAGGAACAATGTTTGCAGTTGGTTGTATTATCAGTGTAAAAGAATGGACCGGGGTCCACAGTTCACTAGTGGTGTCTCTCCATAAAAGATAACTAACATGCTGGGTGAACAAATTACAGCTGGGCAATTGACAAAATATTGAGCGCATGACAATGCATATATATGACATGATGATTACTATGATATTCATGTGGGCATTACGACAAAATACATAGACCGTTATCCAACAGCGTCTATGACTAATAATCCACCGCCAGGTTGTCATACCGAGTTCCCCGTTGGTATTAAGTTGCAAGCAACGGATAATTGCATTAAGTAATGTGCGTAATGTAAACAAATGCATTAGACCTAACGGCGCACCCTTAAGCTAAGCATCGGTTATTTTATCCCTAGTGGCAACAGCACATCCACAATCTTAGAAGTTGTTGTCACTCTCCCAGATTACCGGAGGCATGAACCCACTATCTAGCATAAATACTCACTCTTGGAGTTACAAGCATCTACTTGGCCAAAGCATCTACTAGTAACGGAAAGCATGCAAGATCATAAATAACATATAAGATAGATTGATAATCAACTTGACATAGTATTCAATATTCATCGGATCCCAGCAAACACAACATGTAGCATTACAATAAGATGATCTTGATCATGATAGGCAGCTCACAAGATCTAAACATGATAGCATAAAGTGGAGAGACAACCATCTAGCTACTGCCATGGACCCGTAGTCCAAGGATGAACTACTCACGCATCACTCCGGAGGCAGGCATGGTGATGTAGAGCCCTCCGGTGATGATTCCCCTCTCCGGCAGGGTGCCGGGAAGAGCTTCTGAACCCTCCCGAGCTAGGGTTGACGGCGGCGGCGTCTCTGGAACTTTTCGTGGATAATGGCTCGGGTATTTAGGGTTTTCGCGTCGGGAGAATAAATAGGCGAAAGGGCGGCGGCTGGAGACCACGTGGGCCCCACACCACCCCACGGCGCGGCAGGGGGCCCGCGCCCCATGGTGTGGTGCCACGTGGCTCCCTCCGTCTCTCCTTTGGACTCCGTTCGTGTTGGAAAAATAGGAGGTTCTGTCCAAGTTTCGTCCAATTCCGAGAATATTTCCAGACTAGCTTTTCTGGAATACAAAAACAGCAGAAAACAGGAACTGGCACTGTGGCATCTTGTTAATAGGTTAGTCCCAGAAAATGCATAAAAATGCTATGAAGTGTATATAAAACATGTAACAATTGGTATAATATCAACATGGAACATCAGAAATTATAGATACGTTTGAGACGTATCAAGCATCCCCAAGCTTAGTTCTACTCGTCCTCGAGTAGGTAAAACGATAAAAACAAAATAATTTCTGAGGTGACATGCTACAATCATAATCTTGATCAAATAATATTGTAAAGCACATGTTATGAATGAAGTGATCCAGGTCAATGGTCTATAGTTTGCTAGCAAGTAGATAATGAGCAAACAACTGAATCATATAAGCAAAAACTTTTCATGAATAGTACTTTCGAGACAAGCATCAAAGAGTTTTGCATAAGAGTTAACTCATAAAGCAATAGATTCTAAGTAAAAGGTATTTAACCAACACAAAGGAAGATTTAAGCTTCAGCAATTGCTTTCAACTTTCAACATATATATCTCATGGATATTTGTCAACACAAAGCAATATAATAAGTGCAATATACAAGCATATAAAAATTGTTGCACCAAAGTTGACACTAGTGTTTGCTTCTAAGATAGAAAGAAGTAGGAAAACTGACTCAACATAAAAGTAAAAGAAAGGCCCTTCGCAGAGGGAAGCAGGGATTAAATCATGTGCTAGAGCTTTTTAAGTTTTTGAAATCATATAGAGAGTAAAAATAAGTTTTGAGAGGTGTTTGTTAATTGTCAACGAATCAGAAAATGGAAAGTACAATATGACCCCTGCCAACCAGACTTTTAAGAGCGGCTCCCATGAAGGACGTTATTTCTACCAGCAAGGCAGATCATCCCTCTTTCTCTTTTGTTTACACATGCAGATATTTCACTGTTTGTCATTGCTTGACTGATAAATCAGGGCAAAAATGTGAAGAGAATTAAGCGGTTAAAGTTGTAATTAATTGGGACTGGGCACCCCATTTGCCAGCTCTTTTTGCAAAATTAATGGATAAGCGGATGTATATGCCGCTAGTCCGGTGGTAAAGTCTGTTTGACAGTTGACATAAAGACATCCACCCCGTCCTCATGAGCTTGGTAAACATTGACACAAAATAGGAGTAATAAAGTTTGAATAGTTTAAAGGTAGCACATGAAAAATTTACTTGGAATGGCAAGGAAATACCACATATAGGTAGTTATGGTGGACACAGATGGCATGGATTTTGGCTCAAGGTTTTGGATGCACGAGAAGCATTCCCTCTCAGTACAGAGTTTAGGCTAGCAAGGTTATTTGAAGCAAACACAGGATATCAACCGACACAGCAAGACTTATATGAAAACATATTGCAAGCATTATAAGACTCTACACTGTCTTCCTTGTTAACCAAACCCTTTTACTAGAAAATATCTAGACCTTAGAGATACCAATCATGCAAACCAAATTTCAACGAGCTTTACGGTAGTTCTTCATTAATAGGTTTTAACTACATGATACAAAAGCTTAAACATGAACTACTTGATAACTCAAAACAATTGACAAGTATCAAATTATCCAATACAGTGATCTACAAGAATATGTAAGCTTTTTCCATTATACCATCTACCACATGCAACATTTTCTGTTCCAACCAAACACCAATCAATTTATTTCAACATAAACTCTCCAAACAATTATAAGTGAAGCAAGAGAGTACTTTCTTTAAAAGAACTAACAGCTCTGAATAAGAGATGCATGCAAAACAGGAGCTAAAAGCATAGCAATAGCTAGATAAGAATACTCAACAAGTATAAGTGAAGAATAGGAGTATTCATATGAAAAAGCGGAGCGTGTCTCTCTCCCAATCAAGAATGCTGGGTCCAATCAAGTTGACCATAAGAAAAATAAAATACTGAAAATAAAAGCACACAGACGCTCCAAGTAAAGCACATATGATGTGAAAGAATTAAAATATAGTTTCACTAGAGATGACCTGATAAGTTGCTGATGAAGAAGGGGATGCCTTGGGCATCCCCAAGCTTAGACGCTTGAGTCTTCTTGAAATATGCTGGGGTGATCCATGGGAGCATCCCCAAGCTTAAGCTCTTCACTCTTCTTGATCACATTATATCATCCTTCTCTCTTGACCCTTGAAAACTTCCGCCACACCAAACTCAAAGTAATTCTCATTAGAGGGTTAGTGCACAATCAAAAACTCACATGTTCTATAAGGACACAAACATGACCGTTACTTTTAACATTAACTACTGCCACTGATGTTATGTGAAGCTCTTCACCCTAAAAAAGAATTCCACTCAACACTAGTAAAAGAGAGAATGCGAAAAATAAAAGACAGAATCTGTCTAAACAGAACAGTCCGCAAAGACGAATTTTTTCGAGGCACTTACGTTGCTCAGATCGAAAAACTTTAAACTAACGAAAGATGCGTACATATCTGAGGATCACGCACAAAAATTTCAGATTTAAATAATTTTTCTGTGATTTTACAGAATTAAAACGGTGAACAGCAGAAATCCAAATCTAGCATCATCTTCCTATTAGAGGCAATACTTGGCACAACAATGCGATAAAATAAAGATACAAAGGAATTGTTACAGAAGTAAACAACTCCTTGACTCAAAAAGAAAAGAAAAATTGCAGAAATAAAATAATGGGTTGTCTCCCATAAGCGCTTTTCTTTAACGCCTTTCAGCTAGGCGCAGAAAGTAAGAATCAAGTGTTTCCAAGTGATGAGGCATCAAATCATCAAAAACTTCCTAAAAAACACAGCTTGTAACAATAGGCATTTTTGGTTCAGGTAATTCTTGGGAAGCAAATTTAAATAATTCATTATGTGATTCACCCTCAATTTTATCAGTTTTAAGCACATTAGGGGGTTTTGGTTGAGGCACTTTTCGAACATACATGAATTTTTGCTCTTTCCCCACAAAAGCTTTCTGCTTTTTAAACTTGATAGAGGAGAAAGTTGAACTTAGAGTATCCTCTAATTCACCTATCCTGAAGTTTTGATTATCATGGCCAGTGCTAGCTTCTAAAATAGCAATTCTTTTATTAATATCTCCCAGTGATTCATTAACTTTGCTAGAACTACCAAGCAAATCCGGCAAGTTTTTCTCCATGGACTCCAATTTTTTTATAACATCTTCCAAAGTAGTCTCAATTTTAAGATCATTAATAGGTGTGTTCCTACCAAACTTTCAATTATATTGCGTGCTTCCAAAGCAGGAGTCCCCAGAAAGTTGCCTCCTGTCAGAGTATCTAGAACATACCGATACCAACTAGTGATACCAACATAAAAATTTCTAAGAAGGATCATGGTAGAATATTTTTTGTACATCTACGGTGAGCATCACTGATCTATACCAAGCATCCTTTAAACTTTCTCCACCTTGTTGCTTAAAGGACCGAACTTCAATTTCAGGGGTACTCATTTTAGCAAAATTAAAACAAAACAGAAAGATAACAACTTGAAAATAAAAGTAACTAATTTTTTTGTGTTTTTGATAAATAAAGCGAACAAGACTAAATAAAAATAAACTAAGCAAGACAATAACAAAGTAAAGAGATTGGAAGCGTGAAACTACCCTTGCAGAAATCCCCTTGCTCCCCGGCAACGGCGCCAGAAAATATGCTTGATTGCGTGGATCACACGTTCGTTGGGAGACCCCAAGAGGAAGGTATGAAGCAGTGTAGCAGCAGTTTCCCTCAGTATGAAACCAAGGTTTAATCGACCAGTAGGAGCAAGAAATCACTTCTAAAGGGTGTTGGTGGCGCCGTTTACTCGATCACCAACGTGGAATCTGCACACAACACAATCAAACTACTTTGCCCCAACGAAACAGTGAGGTTGTCAATCTCACCGGCTTGCTGAAAACAAAGGATTAAACGTATGGTGTGGAAAACAGTAGTAAATTGCAGAGAATGAAAAGGAACAATATTTGCAGTTGGTTGTATTATCAGTGTAAAAGAATGGACCGGGGTCTGATGCATGTAAAATGCATACATGAACTTTGCACTATATTACTTATATTCCAATCATATTTGCATCATATAAGGGATATATCGATGTTTTATCATGATTTTGGGAATAATTTATTTATTTCCTATTTTTATGGAATTAACCCTGCGCAGGCAGAAAACCCTATTTTCTATATTTTAATGTCTCAGGGACCCAAACGACGTCCAAACGACCTGGAAATTTACGATCATCAGTTTTTGGAAGGAAGAAGACTTGGGAGCGAAGGAAGCGAACAAGCGGAGGCCCGAGGCCCAAAAGAGGGTGGCCCACGCGGCCAGGTACCTGGGCCGCGTGGGACCCACCATCTGAAGCCTCGAGGCTCCGTTGCCGTCGATCTTTCCGCCCACGACTCCGTCTTGACCTAAAACCGACTATAAAAATAGTCCCCGACGCCCTTCGGAAAGGAGCGCCGCAGAAACACAGAAACCACGAAACATAGACCTGGAGTTACAGATTGGAGGGGGAAAACTCCGGCGGGGCGCTGTCGGCGTGGTCTCCATCTTCTCCAACGACTTCTCCACCGTCTTCATGATGAAGAGGGAGTAGTCCACCTCTGGACTATGGGTTTGTGGAAGTAACTTATGTATCTCTCTCTCTTGAGCTTCACTAATTAGTACAGTATGAGCTGCTGAACATGATTACGGTCATCTATGTAATACCTTTGTGGTGGATCTTTTTATGAGCTTCACTAATTAGTACCGTATGAGTTGCTGAACATGATTACGGTCATCTATGTAATACCTTTGTGGTGGATCTTTTTATGAGTTAATATATGTTTGAGATTGCAATGGTTTTGTTTCAGTTATGAAAGTAGATGCATATTATGTACCCCGTTCTTATTTACTTGTCATGATCAAGCATGTTTATGAGAGCGTGTGGGGAACGTGTGCATTAGTTGGAGTAACGGGGGGTGGCTAGTGCAGTGAACGTGAGAGAAAGTTCTGCGATCCACTTGGGTATCTCTACCTTACTTTGTTGCCTCACTAGGGATAAAAAGAAATACCATGCTACCGGAGATGTGGGTGTGACCATTGCCACTACTCCATGACTAGATCTAGCATGTTCTTATTTTAACTTCATGTCATGATACTTATTGCTATACTCTGAGTTATCTTAATTACTGAGGTGTTATGATTTAGTTCGCATCTTGGTGGAGTATAAGAGAGACTAATAACCAAAAGGTCTCTATGTTAGGACGTGATGCCCATATAATTATAACTTGTCATTAAACTGTTGTGTTGCAATCTCATATGTCAACTCTAGTGTTCCATTGTCTACCACTTTATTAAAGAGAGAGTGCATTTGTGAAACCATGAACCCCGGTCCATTTTTAATCATAAGAAACACCTTTCCAACCACTTTTACCACTTTTATTTTCTGCCATTTAAAAATCCGAAAATACAAAAACACTTTTACATCTTGCATTCATCATATAAAACCCAAAAATATCATTTATCATTGCTACCACCATCCTTGCATATTTATTTACCACCATTGCATATTTATTTCTTGTTTGCATTGCATATTATCTTGATATCATTCTCACACCTTGTGCTTGACAACCACTAGGTGAGGTTGAGGACCAAAACATTTACTTTGTTTTGTAGGTAACCAAAAGAAGGATAGGAAAGATAAATCTTCACTACTGATTCCCCGAGAGTTCGATATTAAACCCTCGAGTCACCCCTCGTGGGGAAAACACGTCTTCCACTTACTACACACTCTGCACTTGGAGTCTCAACCCCATATTCTTTTGACGCAGGTAACACGTCATCGGTGTTTTCTGGCGCCGTTGCCGGGGAATCATTGCTGAAAGGTTTATCCAAGGGTCCCCTGCACTAGCTCTGTTTTCTGGCGCCGGGTTTATCCAAGGATATCTCACCAAGTCAACTTCATCACCAACTTGTGCTAACACCTAAGCTTGGGGAGGTTGCACCTACGTGAGCATCATCTTATCCATCTTTACCTTCAAAGCAATTTATCTTGTTTTGTCATTGTCTTGCATTTTTAAGTTCGGTTTGCATATTTATTTTCAGTTTTGCATTTTGTGTTGCATTTGTTATTTCGGTTTGCATTGTTTAGTATCATTTTATTTTCAGTTTTCATCTAAAAACATAAAATCCATAAAAACTAGTGTTGTTTTTAATATGTATGCTACGCTATGGAGGAAGGTTATGTCAAAACTATGGGAGCTTACTATGAATATCGATCAACCAAAGAAGGAAATAGAATGCTTGAATTGCTTGAACATCTAATGATATGGCCACTGAGTTTTGTGAATTACATAATATAACTTGCTGCTTTAGAAAAGACTATAAACACTCTCTCTATCAATGTAAGTATAATAGTGATCCTATTATTGCTTCTATCAAGAGTGTAAATTTGCATGCCATGATATAGAACAAGTTGAGAAATATATTGCTTATGTTGCAGCCCATGAGATAGACTTTCTTATTGATAATTTTTTTGCAACTAGTCATGAAGCTCGTGTAATGAAAGGACACATTTCTATTCTTCTCCAACTTTGCAAAAAGGAATTTAGTGATAATGTTTATGTTAAAGAAAGAATTCTTGCTTCCATGGAAAGTACTAATATTTTGCAGGAAGAGGATGATGAAAACATAAGCTTGGAAGAGGAAGTATGTGAAGAGGAGATTGAAATGGATGTGCTCCAACCTAAGCTTGGGGAAGAGTTGGATCTCCCAACTTCACCATCAACATTTGATAATAGCACTCAAACTCAAAAATCTTTTGTTATTTATGAGAATCCATGTTATGATGAGTGTCAAACTGAAAATTCTATGGTCCTATATGATAACCCATGCTATTATGATGAAACTAATAATGCTCCTTTACTTTTCAATGCTACTAGTGAACTTATTGATGATAATGAGGAGTGTTGCTTAAATATGCTATATGATAATGCTTTAGATGATGGTCCTATGCTTATTGATAATCCTCCATGTTTAGAAGTTGTTACTTATTTATGTCAGGATAAAATGATATACTTGCTGTTTGTGATGGTACTCTTACTCATGAGAGTCCTACTTTGTTCTTGAACTCTCCTACTTACACCATAGAGGAGAAATTTGCTTATGTTGAGAAATACTTATGTGATTTGCAACTATCTTTAGTTCCAAATCTTTGTTGCAATCATGATAGTAAACTTGATATTGATCTTATTAACTATTTTGAAAGAGGGAAGCATGCTAATGAATTCCATAATAAATTTAATAATCCTCTTTATGTGCCTAAATTATCTAAGTTGAATGATTCTTGTGGTTATATGGTTGAATTTATTTCTACTACTTGCAACTATTATGAAAGAGGAGGTGATAAGAACCCTCTTTATGTTACTAATAATTATATGCTGCAAGTAAATATTGTTAATATGCATTGGAAACTTCTATTTATGGTGATTCATTCATATACAAAATGCCAATGCATAGAAAGAAAGTTAGACTTCGTTGTTATTACTTTTGTGTTTTGTTTTTCTCTCAACTAGGTTCAACTTGACTATTATTTTGATTGGTTTGAGAACACCATGGGATCCTGGTATTATGCATGAACACTTTCCAAGGAAGAGGGACACATCAAAGTTCAAGCTCCCTCATGAGCTTCGTCCACAATAAACATCAAGTAAGAAGCCTAGCTATATGGCTATAAAGAAAGCGCTTTACGGGAGGCAACCCGGTTGTTTTTATTTGTGATTTTCTTTGTGTCCTCTTGCTGTAACAAGAGACTTTGTTTAGTTTAGTTTCTGGAATTTTTAATAAAGTGCCAAGTTTTACTCATTTTGGTTTGAAAAGTTGCTTATAGCGTTCGGAGATTTTATTCCTGCACGAATCTGTGCACGGTATGATTTTTAATTCTTATTCTGTAACTCCGAATGAGCTCATATTTGAACTGTAGTTGCAACTTTTCATCCTCTGTATGCATGAATTTTTCGGAATTTTTCGACAAAGTTAAGTAGGGTAGAAAAATACGTTTTGCTGCTGCTGTTTTTCTGGACAGATTCTGTCCCATTTTGTTTGATGCATGCTTTGAACTTTTAACTTGAATCTTTTTGATCCAATTGAGTTTATGAGTAGGCATACAACATTATACACTTTCTGGACATTCATATGAATTTTTGTTCAAGGATTATATGCAGCAAGAAATCTATTTGTTTATCACTACTAATGCACCCCACAGAAAAGAAATGGGAGAAACGGTGTTTTGAAGTTTTTTCACAGGGATTAGAGGAGATGCACCAAGAGCTATCCAAGGATGGTGAAGACCATAAGCTTGGGGATGTGAAGACAACCCCACTGGACCTACACACTCTCGGTTTGCACACGTCTAACTTCTGTTTTTCGATCGAAACACTTTATCGCATAAACTTGGAGCGTCTTTTTGTTTGTTTTGGTTTGATTTTTATTTTGTGAGACCACCACACTATCATTTATATATGAGAGAGCTACTGGAAATTTGGGTTGAATTATGTTGGATGCTATTATAAGATTGGGAAAAGGGATGTTGAGTTGATTTTAAAAGATACATATAGTTGCATGATTCATGAGCTTGTTAATGAGTAATAATTTGCAAGTATTTTATCAAGAGCTATCTTTTATTCATGTTTTGATGCTGAATGTTATTTACTTGTTTAACATGGATTAGTTAGTTCTATGGACACTCATGCATGCATTTAGATGGTCAACTTTCTCCCTCTTGCTAGCCCAAAAATTCCAACAAGCAAAAACTTGTTTCCAACACCTTCAACCAAAGTTTTTCCAGTGAGTCCACCATATCTACCTATTAGCTTTATGCTATTCCGAGTATGTTTATCATGATATTTGTGTTATCTATACCTCTGAATGAAAATGCTTATGTTGTTGATTGTTATGGGAAAAGTTGGTTATAGAGCTCTCTCGAACTTGATGCACACTTTACTTTATTGCATAAATAAAATATGACCCATTGTGATTAAAATTATGATGTTGTGGCTTGACAAATGTCTTTGGTTGAGAGTTAGCTCATATGTGCTGTCACATGGCAAGCTTTCAACATGCACTTCATTTCATTTAGTTGATATCATGTACTTTTGTTTATGGATGCTTACCATGGGTGAAATAAATGTGGAAATGAAGTGAGTTTAAATGAGTTTGTATAAATGGTTAGAGAGACGCCTGGGCCGCTAATCTAAGCCATGCATCATTCATGGTGGAAATTTACTTACATGCTATGGTGAACCTTCTGTGATACACCTTACAATAAAAAGCTATCTAATGGTAAATAAAAAGGGTGTTGAGATTGTTCATTGTGTTTGTTTGTCTTGTCATTTTGATATGGGCTTGTTCCATATCCTGGGACAAGAGGTACCCCAGTTGACGCTCTTAATGATACTATTATTACTTACAATGATATTTAACTTGAACTTGCTTTGTTTCCCAAGTTGAGTAACACATGGAGTAGGTACTTGTATTCAAGGGGCATGAGACTTTCAACCTGTACTTTGTCAAGCACACTACTCATATTTGCTTTCACTTTAAACTTAATCATTCAAGATGCTATGATAGGGGAATGAGAGCTTGACACCAAGGATTACCACATTACAATCATTAACTTAAGTAGAGAAGTTCAGAAGTTAGATGAAACTTATTCATGCTTTACCTCTACTCATATATATATCTTTCCAAAGTGTCCACCTTTTATATTCAGATTTTCATCAATACTCTATGACCATTATAGGATGTTCTTACTTTCATTATGCATACATGTGGTCCATAGTACTTTCTTTTATGTTACACTTTGTGAATTATCATTGAACATCCTTGCATTGAATACTTGATATCACTTCATAAACTATCTTGCATATTGCTACTCCTTTTAAGAATGAATCATTTGACTCTATGTAGCAATAGTAATCATCTTTGATATCCATTGATAGTATTAAATTGCAAAGTCCATGTTAGTTTTATCACCTTCATACTCGAGGACGAGTATAGGTTAAGCTTGGGGATGTTGATGCATGTAAAATGCATACATGAACTTTGCATTATTACTTATATTCCAGTCATATTTGCATCATATAAGGGTTATATCACTGTTTTATAATGATTTTGGGAATATTTATATTTCCTATTTTTATGGAATTAACCCTGCAGGCAGAAAACCCTATTTTATATTTTAATGTTTCAGGGACCCAAACGACGTCCAAATGACCTGGAAATTTACGAGCATCAGTTTTTGGAAGGAAGAAGACTTGGGAGCGAAGGAAGCGAACAAGCGGAGGCCCGAGGGCCAAAGAGGTGGCCCACGCGGCCAGGTACCTGGCCGCGTGGGACCCCCATCTGGGCCTCGAGCTCCGTTGCCGTCGATCTTTCCTCCACCGACTCGTTTGACCTAAAACCGACTATAAAAATAGTCCCCGACGTTCTCGGAAGGAGCGCCGCAGAAACACAGAAACACGAAACAGAGACCTGGAGTTGCAGATTGGAGGGGGAAAACTCCGGCGGGGCGCTGCCGGCGTGGTCTCCATCTTCTCCAACGACTTCTCCACCGTCTCCATGATGAAGAGGGAGTAGTCCACCTCTGGACTATGGGTTTGTGGAAGTAACTTATGTATCTCTCTCTCTTGAGCTTCACTAATTAGTACCGTATGAGCTGCTGAACATGATTACGGTCATCTATGTAATACCTTTGTGGTGGATCTTTTTATGAGTTAATATATGTTTGAGATTGCAATGGTTTTGTTTCAGTTATGAAAGTAGATGCATATTATGTACCCCGTTCTTATTTACTTGTCATGATCAAGCATGTTTATGAGAGCGTGTGAGGGGAACGTGTGCATTAGTTGGAGTAACGGGGGGTGGCTAGTGCAGTGAACGTGAGAGAAAGTTCTGCGATCCACTTGGGTATCTCTACCTTACTTTGTTGCCTCACTAGGGATAAAAAGAAATACCATGCTACCGGAGATGTGGGTGTGACCATTGCCACTACTCCATGACTAGATCTAGCATGTTCTTATTTTAACTTCATGTCATGATACTTATTGCTATACTCTGAGTTATCTTAATTACTGAGGTGTTATGATTTAGTTCGCATCTTGGTGGAGTATAAGAGAGACTAATAACCAAAAGGTCTCTATGTTAGGACGTGATGCCCATATAATTATAACTTGTCATTAAACTGTTGTGTTGCAATCTCATATGTCAACTCTAGTGTTCCATTGTCTACCACTTTATTAAAGAGAGAGTGCATTTGTGAAACCATGAACCCCGGTCCATTTTTAATCATAAGAAACACCTTTCCAACCACTTTTACCACTTTTCCATTTTCTGCCATTTAAAAATCCGAAAATACAAAAACACTTTTACATCTTGCATTCATCATATAAAACCCAAAAATATCATTTATCATTGCTACCACCATCCTTGCATATTTATTTACCACCATTGCATATTTATTTCTTGTTTGCATTGCATATTATCTTGATATCATTCTCACACCTTGTGCTTGACAACCACTAGGTGAGGTTGAGGACCAAAACATTTACTTTGTTTTGTAGGTAACCAAAAGAAGGATAGGAAAGATAAATCTTCACTACTGATTCCCCGAGAGTTCGATATTAAACCCTCGAGTCACCCCTCGTGGGGAAAACACGTCTTCCACTTACTACACACTCTGCACTTGGAGTCTCAACCTAACCCATATTCTTTTGACGCAGGTAACCACGTCAACGGGTATCAGGGTCCACAGTTCACTAGTGGTGTCTCTCCATAAAAGATAACTAACATGCTGGGTGAATAAATTACAGCTGGGCAATTGACAAAATATTGAGCGCATGACAATGCATATATATGACATGATGATTACTATGATATTCATGTGGGCATTACGACAAAATACATAGACCGTTATCCAACAGCGTCTATGACTAATAATCCACCGCCAGGTTGTCATACCAAGTTCCCCGTTGGTATTAAGTTCCAAGCAGCGGATAACTGCATTAAGTAATGTGCGTAATGTAAACAAATGCATTAGACCTAACGGCGCACCCTTAAGCTAAGCATCGGTTATTTTATCACTAGTGGCAACAGCACATCCACAATCTTAGAAGTTGCTGTCACTCTCCCAGATTACCGGAGGCATGAACCCACTATCTAGCATAAATACTCACTCTTGGAGTTACAAGCATCTACTTGGCCAAAGCATCTACTAGTAACGGAAAGCATGCAAGATCATAAATAACATATAAGATAGATTGATAATCAACTTGACATAGTATTCAATATTCATCGGATCCCAGCAAACACAACATATAGCATTACAATAAGATGATCTTGATCATGATAGGCAGCTCACAAGATCTAAACATGATAGCATAAAGTGGAGAGACAACCATCTAGCTACTGCCATGGATCCGTAGTCCAAGGATGAACTACTCACGCATCACTCCGGAGGCAGGCATGTGATGTAGAGCCCTCCGGTGATGATTCCCCTCTCCGGCAGGGTGCCGGGAAGAGCTTCTGAACCCTCCCGAGCTAGGGTTGACGGCGGCGGCGTCTCTGGAACTTTTCGTGGATAATGGCTCGGGTATTTAGGGTTTTCGCGTCGAGAGAAATAAATAGGCGAAAGGGCGGCGGCTGGAGACCCACGTGGGCCCCACACCACCCCACGGCGCGGCAGGGGGTCCCGCGCGGCCCATGGTGTGGGTGCCACGTGGCTCTCCTCCGTCTCTCGTTTGGACTCCGTGTTCGTGTTGGAAAAATAGGAGGTTCCGTCCAAGTTTCGTCCAATTCCGAGAATATTTCCAGACTAGCTTTTCAGGAATACAAAAACAGCAGAAAACAGGAACTGACACTATGGCATCTTGTTAATAGGTTAGTCCCAGAAAATGCATACAAATGCTATGAAGTGTATATAAAACATGTAACAATTGGTATAATATCAACATGGAACATCAGAAATTATAGATACGTTTGAGACGAATCAATATCAATGGCACTCTCCGCAGATGTTGTAGGTACCGAAACAGCGTCCTCAAGTCGTGATGCAGGTTGTACACTAGGCGGCTCCCTTTCTTTAAAAGCAACCTGTATATCACAAGAAACAACACTAGGAGGAGAGATGATAACATTAGCCGAAATATCCTCACATGGCATATCATCTACTACACTCAAATTGTCTTTTTCTCTCTTGCTCTCAAATTGAACGCACTCAACCTCACGTTTAGTGGAATCACACATCTCACTTTTTATAACACTCTCACTCAATTTGGCTATGTGGCTCTCATCCTCACATGGGATTTGATGCACACTATGGTCAAGATGACATACAATGGAAACGTCACCATCCATGATGACCTTGTACTGAGCAGACGAACTGAATTCTTTTCTCCTCCCCTTGCGAAGAAGATGATACTCATGAAATGCGCTGGCTGAATTATGCAGCAGTCCACTCCGCTTCTTGTTCCATATGAACGAAAAATTCTTAACCTCAGGGTGAGCTCGAACTTGAAACTTCTTGCACCTGGGATCGCCCAATAGAACGTGACAAGAATCAAGTGGCACCTGCTAGGGATACATCACAGCACACCAGCTCGGTATGCTCACCGAATGTAAAAGGAACTTCAGCTTTGTGGGAAATCAGCAATATGCCATATGATGAGCTTAGAAGGTATGGCTTCAGACGGGCATGTTTATGTAACTGCAATTTCTCGACAACCTCAATGCTGACCAAATTGAGATTAGAAGATCCGTCAATGGTGGCGGCAGCACATCACTCACCAATCTGCACACGATGGTGGAAAAGGCAATCACCATCAAAAGTACCACGTTCTTCCTCCCAAAAAGCAGCACTACAATAGTTATGTCGGAGGAAGTGATATCTGCGTGCCTCCAAAGTATCCGTAGCACCGTCTGCCATGGTTAGTGAACAAAACACCGCTATGTATACGTGTGGAAAACTCTCAACTCATTCAAAACCGAAAGAAATTGTGTATCTTACCGTTCCGAAGTGAATAGTAGAGCTTACCACTTGTAGAGGCAGAACATGCACGGATGGGATGAAGCGAATATCATGGGTCTCAAAGCATCACACAACAAAACCAGGTTATTTGGTGGAGCTGGGCTAGGGAAAAACCTAACGACACCAATTTACAAATCCTAGTGCTGATCGTATGACACACAGGAAACACACACGGTGGAGATAAACGAGTGATGCATGTAAAATGCATACATGAACTTTGCATTATTTTCACTTATATTCCAGTCATATTTGCATCATATAAGGGTTATATCACTGTTTTATAATGATTTTGGGAATATTTGATATGTTTCCTATTTTTTATGGAATTAACACTGCGCAGGCAGAAAACCCTATTTCTATATTTTAATGTTTCAGGGACCCAAACGACGTCCAAATGACCTGGAAATTTACGAGCATCATTTTTTGGAAGGAACAAGACTTGGGGCGAAGGAAGCGAACAAACGGAGCCCGAGGGCCAAAAGAGGTGGGCCCACGCGGCCCCTGTACCTGGCCGCGTGGGACCCCCCAATTGGGCCTCGACGCTCCGTTGCCGTCGATCTTTCCTCCACCGACTCCGTTTTCACCTAAAAACGCCTATAAAAATAGTCCCCGACGTTCTCTGGAAGGAGCGCCGCAGAAACACAAACACCGAAACAGAGACCTGGAGCTGCGGATTGGAGGGGGAAAACTCCGGCGGGGCGCTGCCGGCGTGGTCTCCATCTTCTCCAACGACTTCTCCACCGTCTCCATGATGAAGAGGGAGTAGTCCACCTCTGGACTATGGGTTTGTGGAAGTAACTTATGTATCTCTCTCTCTCTCGAGCTTCACTAATTAGTACCGTATGAGCTGCTGAACATGATTACGGTCATCTATGTAATACCTTTGTGGTGGATCTTTTTATGAGTTAATATATGTTTGAGATTGCAATGGTTTTGTTTCAGTTATGAAAGTAGATGCATATTATGTACCCCGTTCTTATTTACTTGTCATGATCAAGCATGTTTATGAGAGCGCGTGAGGGGGAACGTGTGCATTAGTTGGAGTAACGGGGGGTGGCTAGTGCAGTGAACGTGAGAGAAAGTTCTGCGATCCACTTGGGTGTTTTACCTTACTTTGTTGCCTCACTAGGGATAAAAAGAAATACCATGCTACCGGAGATGTGGGTGTGACCATTGCCACTACTCCATGACTAGATCTAGCATGTTCTTATTTTAACTTCATGTCATGATACTTATTGCTATACTCTGAGTTATCTTAATTACTGAGGTGTTATGATTTAGTTCGCATCTTGGTGGAGTATAAGAGAGACTAATAACCAAAAGGTCTCTATGTTAGGACGTGATGCCCATATAATTATAACTTGTCATTAAACTGTTGTGTTGCAATCTCATATGTCAACTCTAGTGTTCCATTGTCTACCACTTTATTAAAGAGAGAGTGCATTTGTGAAACCATGAACCCCGGTCCATTTTTAATCATAAGAAACACCTTTCCAACCACTTTTACCACTTTTCCATTTTCTGCCATTTAAAAATCCGAAAATACAAAAACACTTTTACATCTTGCATTCATCATATAAAACCCAAAAATATCATTTATCATTGCTACCACCATCCTTGCATATTTATTTACCACCATTGCATATTTATTTCTTGTTTGCATTGCATATTATCTTGATATCATTCTCACACCTTGTGCTTGACAACCACTAGGTGAGGTTGAGGACCAAAACATTTACTTTGTTTTGTAGGTAACCAAAAGAAGGATAGGAAAGATAAATCTTCACTACTGATTCCCCGAGAGTTCGATATTAAACCCTCGAGTCACCCTCGTGGGGAAAACACGTCTTCCACTTACTACACACTCTGCACTTGGAGTCTCAACCTAACCCATTTACTTTTCACGCAGGTAACTACGTGAAGGGCCATCAAGTGTGCTTTCTGGCGCCGTTGCAGGGGAAGATACGAAGCTTCCTGCAGAATATTTTCCCAACTACACGCCATCAAGACTGTTTTCTGGCGCCGTTGCCGGGGAATCATTGCTGAAAGGTTTATCCAAGGATATCTCACCAAGTCAACTTCATCACCAACTTGTGCTAACACCTAAGCTTGGGGAGGTTGCACCTACGTGAGCATCATCTTATCCATCTTTACCTTCAAAGCAATTTATCTTGTTTTGTCATTGTCTTGCATATTTATTTTCAGTTTTGCATAAAAAATTAAAAAACACATAAAAACTTTATTAAAATGGCTTCTAGTGTTGAAATGAACAACTTTGGTCAATACTATGGAGTCGTTAATGGATGCTTGGTTTAGAATTAAGGGCATTAGTAAAAATGGTGCCAACAAATATACCCCTGCTACTTTGATAAGAAACTTTTATAATGGTCTAGATGGGTGGTCAAAATGTTTTCTAGACTCATTGACTAGTGGAAGATTTGCCTCTGGAAATCCCTCACATGCTAATAATTTAATGGAAAATCTATTTGGGAATTCTATAGAATCAAAAGATGAAATTATGATCAAACAACTAAAAGTTTCTATGGATAGGTCAATATTATGTCTACAAACTTATATGGAAGATTATCCTACTAAAAATGAGATGCATTCATTTATCCTTCATACAAAATCTAGTATGAAGAAGACAAACAACACTATTTCGGGAATTTCTTTGAAAATGGAAACTATATTGAATTATGCCAAGTCTAAAAAGAAGTTGACTAGGGAATTAAATGAAAGAATATCTTCTATGTTGGGACCTTTAGACAAGGATATTAAGAATTATGTTGAAAAAGAGGATGATCTCCAAATAGCCTTGAATGCTGCTTTAAAGAAAGAAATGAGAATTTTGTTTGGATTGAGGAAGTTAAAATGCTTAGTGAAGTCAAGAACCATTGCTTGACTTAGAGAATTGTAGCTTGCATGAATTAATATCTATCTTACAAAAATTTGCAAGTGATCCTTCTATTAACTTAACCAAGCTGGTTTTGGTTCTTATATTGCTAATCATGTCTTGAAAGAAAAGATTGCTAGGTACAACCAAGAGGCTATGATACCACCTAAGCTTGGGGATGTATGGATTCCCAAAGTCCTAGTAACCATTGGAAAAGAGACACACCATGCTATACTTGATCTAGGATCTAGTGTCTCTGTTTTATCTAAAGAACTATATGAAGTACTTGAATTGAAAAATCTTGAAAAATGCTCTATTGAACTTGCACTTGCTGATGATTCCATTAAACATGCTTTAGGAAAAGTAAGTGATGTTTTGGTAGAGTTACATATGACATTTGTGCCTGTTGATTTTCTAATCATGGATATGGGGAATAAAACCTCTAGTCCAATTATTCTTGGAAGACCTTTTCTTCGTACTACAGGTGCTATCATTGATTCAAAAGAAGGGAATGTGAAGTTTCAGTTTCCACACAAGAAATGTATGGAACACTTCCCAAGGAAGAGGGGCACATCATTCAAGCTCCCTCATGAGCTTCGTCCACAATAAACATCAAGTAAGAAGCCTAGCTATATGGCTATAAAGAAAGCGCTTTACGGGAGGCAACCCGGTTGTTTTTATTTGTGATTTTCTTTGTGTCCTCTTGCTGTAACAAGAGACTTAGTGTTTAGTTTAGTTTCTGGAATTTTTAATAAAGTGCCAAGTTTTACTCATTTTGGTATGAAGAAGTTGCTTATAGCGTTCGGAGATATTATTCCTGCACGAATCTGTGCACGGTATGATTTTTAATTCTTATTCTGTAACTCCGAATGAGCTCATATTTAAACTGTAGTAGCAACTTTTCATCCTCTGTATGCATGAATTTTTCGGAATTTTCCGACAAAGTTAAGTAGGGTAGAAAAATACGTTTAGCTGCTGCTGTTTTTCTGGACAGATTCTGTCCCATTTTGTTTGATGCATGCTTAGAACTTTTAACATGAATCTTTTGATCCAATTGAGTTTATGAGTAGGCATACAACATTATACATGTTCTGGACATTCATATGAATTTTTTCTAAGGATTATATGCAGCAAGAAATCTATTTGTTTATCACTACTAATGTGCCCCACAGAAAAAGAAATGGGAGAAACGGTGTTTTGAAGTTTTTTCACAGGATTAGAGGAGATGCACCAAGAGCTATCCAAGGATGGTGAAGACCATAAGCTTGGGGATGTGAAGACAACCCCACTGGACCTACACACTCTCGGTTTGCACACGTCTAACTTCTGTTTTTCGATCGAAACACTTTATCGCATAAACTTGGAGCGTCTTTTTGTTTGTTTAGGTTAGATTTTTATTTTGTGAGACCACCACACTATCATTTATATATGAGAGAGCTACTGGAAATTTGGGTTGAATTATGTTGGATGCTATTATAAGATTGGGAAAAGGGATGTTGAAGTTAATTTTAAAAGATACATATAATTGCATGATTCATGAGCTTGTTAATGAGTAATAATTTGCAAGTATTTTATCAAGAGCTATCTTTTATTCATGTTTTGATGCTAAATGTTATTCTACCTTGTTTTAACATGGATTAGTTAGTTCTATGGACACTCATGCATGCATTTAGATGGTCAACTTTCTCCCTCTTGCTAGCCCAAAAATTCCAACAAGCAAAAACTTGTTTCCAACACCTTCAACCAAAGTTTTTCCAGTGAGTCCACCATATCTACCTATTAGCTTTATGCTATTCCGAGTATGTTTATCATGATATTTGTGTTATCTATACCTCTGAATGAAAATGCTTATGTTGTTAATTGTTGTGGGAAAAGTTGGTTATATAGCTCTCTCGAACTTGATGCACACTTTACTTTCATTGCATAAATAAATATGACCCATTGTGATTAAAATTATGAAGTTGTGGACTTCAAAAATGTCTTTGGTTGAGAGTTAGCCATATGTGCTGTCACATGGCAAGCTTTCAACATTGCACATCATCTCATTTAGTTGATATCATGTACTTTTGTTTATGGATGCTTACCATGGGTGAAATAAATGGGGAAATGAAGTGAGTTTAAATGAGTTTGTATAAATGGTTAGAGAGACGCCTGGGCCGCTAATCTAAGCCATGCATCATTCATGGTGGAAATTTACTTACATGCTATGGTGAACCTTCTGTGATACACCTTACAATAAAAAGCTATCTAATGGTAAATAAAAAGGGTGTTGAGATTGTTCATTGTGTTTGTTTGTCTTGTCATTTTGATATGGGCTTGTTCCATATCCTGGGACAAGAGGTACCCTAGTTGACGCTCTTAATGATACTATTATTACTTACAATGGTATTTAACTTGAACTTGCTTTGTTTCCCAAGATGAGTAACACATGGAGTAGCGAATAGTAGAGCTTACCACTTGTAGAGGCAGAACATGCACGGATGGGATGAAGCGAATATCATGGGTCTCAAAGCATCACACAACAAAACCAGGTTATTTGGTGGAGCTGGGCTAGGGAAAAACCTAACGACACCAATTTACAAATCCTAGTGTTGATCGTATGACACACAGGAAACACACACGGTGGAGATAAACGAGTGATGCATGTAAAATGCATACATGAACTTTGCATTATTTTCACTTATATTCCAGTCATATTTGCATCATATAAGGGTTATATCACTGTTTTATAATGATTTTGGGAATATTTGATATGTTTCCTATTTTTTATGGAATTAACCCTGCGTAGGCAGAAAATCCTATTTCTATATTTTAATGTTTCAGGGACCCAAACGACGTCCAAATGACCTGAAAATTTACGAGCATCATTTTTTGGAAGGAACAAGACTTGGGGGCGAAGGAAGCGAACAAACGGAGCCCCGAGGGCCAAAAGAGGTGGGCCCACGCGGACCCTGTACCTGGCCGCGTGGGCCCCCCAATTGGGACTCGAAGCTCCGTTGTCGTCGATCTTTCCTGCACCGACTCCGTTTTGACCTAAAAACGCCTATAAAAATAGTCTCCCGACGTTCTCTAGAAGGAGTGCCGCAGAAACACAGAAACACCGAAACAGAGACCTGGAGCTGCAGATTGGAGGGGGAAAACTCCGGCGGGGCGCTGCCGGCGTGGTCTCCATCTTCTCCAACGACTTCTCCACCGTCTCCATGATGAAGAGGGAGTAGTCCACCTCTAGACTATGGGTTTGTGGAAGTAACTTATGTATCTCTCTCTCTCGAGCTTCACTAATTAGTACCGTATGAGCTGCTGAACATGATTACGGTCATCTATGTAATACCTTTGTGGTGGATCTTTTTATGAGTTAATATATGTTTGAGATTGCAATGGTTTTGTTTCAGTTATGAAAGTAAATGCATATTATGTACCCCGTTCTTATTTACTTGTCATGATCAAGCATGTTTATGAGAGCGCGTGAGGGGGAACGTGTGCATTAGTTGGAGTAACGGGGGTGGCTAGTGCAGTGAACGTGAGAAAGTTCTGCGATCCACTTGGGTGTTTTACCTTACTTTGTTGCCTCACTAGGGATAAAAAGAAATACCATGCTACCGGAGATGTGGGTGTGACCATTGCCACTACTCCATGACTAGATCTAGCATGTTCTTATTTTAACTTCATGTCATGATACTTATTGCTATACTCCGAGTTATCTTAATTACTGAGGTGTTATGATTTAGTTCGCATCTTGGTGGAGTATAAGAGAGACTAATAACCAAAAGGTCTCTATGTTAGGACGTGATGACCATATAATTATAACTTGTCACTAAATTGTTGTGTTGCAATCTCATATGTCAACTCTAGTGTTCCATTGTCTACCACTATATTAAAGAGAGAGTGCATTCGTGAAACCATGAACCCCGGTCCATTTTTAATCATAAAAAATACCTTTCCAACCACTTTTACCACTTTTCCATTTTCTGTCATTTAAAAATCCGAAAATACAAAAACACTTTTACATCTTGCATTCATCATATAAAACCCAAAAATATCATTTATCATTGCTACCACCATCCTTGCATATTTATTTACCACCATTGCATATTTATTTCTTGTGTGCATTGCATATTATCTTGATATCATTCTCACACCTTGTGCTTGACAACCACTAGGTGAGGTTGAGGACCAAAACATTTACTTTGTTTTGTAGGTAACCAAAAGAAGGATAGGAAAGATAAATCTTCACTACTGATTCCCCGAGAGTTCGATATTAAACCCTCGAGTCACCCCTCGTGGGGAAAACACGTCTTCCACTTACTACACACTCTGCACTTGGAGTCTCAACCTAACCCGTTTACTTTTCACGCAGGTAACTACGTGAAGGGCCATCAAGAGTGCTTTCTGGCGCCGTAGTAGGGGATGATACGAAGCTTCCTGCAGAATATTTTTCCCGTTAACTACACGCCATCAACGAGTAACTATGAAACAAGAGTGTTACAATGCACGAGAAAGACACTAGCAAGTAGCTCAGATTAAAACAGGCACAAGATTGCTCAAATACTACTAGTGTCACAACTGAAAAAATGATTATATGCAATTCGGCCTCTTTTCTCTATTTTTTTTTCTCTTTTTCTGTTTTTCCCTTTTTTAATATATATATGGCCAGCAACTTAAAAGATACAAAGACACACGACAATGAGCAGCCAGTGAGCAGAAACGTTAGCTAGTCTTGTCTGGGTAAACTCCTAAACACCTGTTGTAGAAAGGTTGTGTCTATGTTTTTCAAAGAAGTGGCACAAACTCTACCTTCCCGGACTCTTTTGACAAATCTGAGCGGTTCGAAAGCCGTAGTCAAGGTAGCTGGACATAACTTTTTCTCCTAAAAATTTTGATAGGTCGCATGTCGAAAACGGAGTTCGTATGCAAAAGTTATGGCCTGTCAAAGTTGACTGTCAGAAACTGTGTGGAACACGGACCCGGGGCAGGAAAAACTGGCGAAAACTGGTTTTGACTCGACGAAACACCCGATCCGTCAGCAGAAAACTAGCGAAAACTGTATCGCTGCAGAAACTCAACCGAACTCGGAACAATTTGATTCTTTTTGGGATTTTCTTTTTAGACTCCGACTCAAACAAGATAAGCTACGCAAAAGGAAAACGACCAGCAACTAAAACTTGTAAACCGATGCAATCTAAGGGTATGGCGAAATCTAAACCTAATATTTTTGGCTTTTTCTGTATAGGACGAAAAACAGTATATCTACGGGGATGGATTTGTGGATGCTCACCGAGTAAACGTTGGAAATCTGATACCAAGATGATATGGGGTGGCCCGATCTTCTCAGTGAGCTGCGGGTAGAACGATGATGGTGGATGATAACTTGTGAGATTCTGACGAACTCTCCGGTCGTTCCCCTGTTGCCAATGCAACAGCTCTTCAACCCAATGGATATTCGCAATGCCTCACACCGATGCAACGTAGCCGCCGATCACGAAGCGGTTTTCTGCAATCTACTAATTCCTAGTGGAACAACAGATTACACTTAAACTTTGGTAGCAATAACCTCCAGATCGCAACAAAGTGGAGGGGTGAATTCCTGATCGCAACAAAGAGGAATTCTGATAGATGAATGCTTAGCAATCCAATCTAGGGTTTAACATAAACGTGGTCTTCCCTCTCTATGCCGCCGTCCTTGGCTATTTAAGAGCCAACTGACCTAGGACTCGAAACCTAACTTAGTTCGACTCAAAAACGGGTACAAACCGACCCAAAACGGGTTCGGCCGAAATCTGGCGCGCAAGCCTCGGTCAGGCTGGGCTGAGGCCGGGCTCAGGCCGGGCTCCGATTTGAATGGCCTTCTGAGGCCGGGCTCAAGCCGGGTGCCTTTGGTGCCTGGCCGGCCTGGGTCAGGCCGGGCTGGAGGCCGGGGTCAGGCCGGGTGCCTCTGGTGTCAGGCCGGCCTGGCCGGGCTGAGGCCGGCCTCAGGCCGGCTGCCTGGCTTCCTTCATCATCCTTCATCGCGCATGCCTCCCGCTCCTCCCTCGCGCCATAGGTGACGTTGTGCTCCAATTCTTGCTGCTCCTCTGGCCCTCCTTCAACGTTCGTGTTATCAATAACCCTGATCATACACAAGTGCATAGACTTAGGTAGTATAACATTCTTATAAATCCAAGTAGCATGTCCAAGTAGGATTGAGTTCACCTTATAATAATCATCGGTTAGGCTTAATATTTCCTTCCAGTTCAAGGATGGGTAAACACCATAATCCACATATATATCCTCATCATTGGGTTTTCCTGAGCCCAGGCAACTTCTGGGGCCTATGTGGGTCGCGTTCGAACTCCGATTGGGACGAATTTTATGTCCAGATCGATTGGCGGAAAATTGCCTGTAAATTTCGCGACTAGACTTTTCCATTGGACGTCGGTTTCAGGTCGGTTCGGGGACATCTTTAAAAACTGTCTGGTGGGGACAGATTTAAGGAAATCACCACCTCCAATAAGGCTCCTTTTGCGTTCTTTTCAATTTCCAAGTAATTCCTACACATCAAAGTGTAAAACAAGAATATTGTGCACTTTTGCAATTATTAATAGGTTTGTCCAATAAATGTCTAAAATGATATAAGACTATAATAAACACATGTGGCATTGTTATAAAACAAGCATGGAACATCAAAAATTATAGATACGTTTGAGACATATCACCCAACGAGGAGCAGAATGTGCTGGCAAGTGGTTTCGTGCAAGGTTTCACTGCAAATACTAACAGAAAAGTTTTTATGGGTTTTGTAATAGCAAGTAAATAAAGTGCGAGTAAAAAAAAGAGAGCAATAATAATTATAACAAGTGGCCCAATCCTTTTTATAGCACAAAGGACAAGTCGGTGGTGTTAGTTATGATGGCTAAAACGTTTCTGAGAACATACGGGAATTTCGTCAAGTCACTTTCGCTTCATACCGCTCCTTAGTCTTTAATATTTTGATAAGTGTTGTGTGGGTGAATCTATGCTAATGCACCACCCTTACTTGGACCAGTACATACTTGTGATTAAACATTCTTACAAGTATCCGCAAATGTAAGAAAATATTTAAGAATTAACTAAACACAGACTTAAACTCTGAGATCCTACACTCTCTTGTGCAACAACTTACCGACGGGGGTTTAGGTTTTTGTCGCTCCGGCAACCCCGCAATAAGTAAACTAAATACACAACAATCCTAGGCCCATAAGGTGAAGTGTCATGTAGTCGACGTTCACACGACACCACTAGAAGAATAACACCACAACTTAAATATTAAACTATTAAATACTACTCAACGTAATTCCACTCCTTCGTTTTCGTCGCATCGTCACGATCGTCGCAGCCCCACCGATCAATCGCATGTTGCCATTGACGTCACCAAAATGGTGAAATGAAAGGGGATGCGAAGAAGACGAGGTGCACTGCCGAGCCTCACTGGGTTGGCCCAGCCTTTCTCACGCGTGGGTGCCGCGTCGAACCACCTATCCCTGACCAACACTTTGGCACGTTGACGATCCCCGTTTTGGCTACCGTCCATGATTTGATTTAGATCGGGATTGGTTAATACAAGTTTTTTTAAAAAAAATTACAAGTTATAAATGGCAGGCATTTGGATTTCAGGGTTCAATCTGCCAGACCTCTAGGAGTACAGGGTTAAAATGGACTTTTTTTGTCGAACTTACCCGAGGTTGAACCAAGAATAAGGGCACCTCCAACGGGCTGGCGCAAACGGACCAGCCCAGTCCTTTTTTGTCCGGACGGACAAATGAGGTGCTCCAACGGGTTGGCGCAAACGGACCTGTGTCCGGGCGGACACGAGATTTCGCCCCAAACGCGGCCCAACTTTGGTCCAGGTTTGGGGTGGGACGGACAGCCTCTCGGTCCGCTCGTTTGTCCTCCTTGTCCGCGTCGGGCCCAATGGCCAGCCACACATTCCCTCCCACCTACCCGTCCCCTTTGCCTCCCGCGACGGCCGCCGCCGCCCTGGATCAGCCGCCTCCTTCTCCCGCCCCGGCCGCCCTCCACTTCTTCGCCCGCCCCGGCCGTCCTCGATCCCTCCTGCAGCCCGGCCGCCCTCGCCTTCTTCTCTGTCTCCGACTCGGCCGCCCTCCACTTCTTCGCCCGCCCCGGCCGCCCTCGATCCCTCCTGCAGCCCGGCCGCCCTCGCCTCCTTCGCCTCGCCTTCTTCTCTGTCTCCGACTCGGCCGCGAAGTCCACCGTCCCGAAGGTGCTCGACGAATTGACCGACCAAGGTAATGAACAATAGCTGTCCCTTCTTTGCATTTGGAGGAGTAAAAATGGCGTAGCATGTTCTTATTGTTTCGTTCATGTAGATGGATAGCGATGATGAGTTCTTCTACCAGAACTTCATCGATACATCGGATGAATCTTCGGATGATGACAGCGATATCATGATGGCCGCGGCCACTCTCATCCACCAGTTCAACGAGGATGCACAGCCTCGGCATGTCGGCTCTGTCGTTGGGCGAGCACCCGCGTTGGATCGCGAGCGGGACAAAGGCCACCTCCAACTTTGGAAGGACTACTTCAACCCGGTGAAGACAACATATCTGGCCTCTGTCTTTCGTCGCCGTTTTCGTATGAGCCGGCCATTGTTCTTGCGTCTGCTAGAAGGGGTGAGGGCATACGATACCTACTTCGAGGCGAGGCCAGATGCAACAGGTGCGTACGGCTTCTCCTCTTACCAAAAGTTTACTGCAGCTATCCGGATGCTTGCATATGGAGTGGCTGGCGATCTTGTTGATGAGTATCTGCGCATGAGCGAGAGCACTTGCTTGGAATCGATGTATCGTTTCTGCCAAGCAGTGGTTCAGGTGTTTGGCAAGGAATACTTGAGGGAACCCAACTTTGAAGACACTGACCGCCTTCTGAAGATGAATGAGAGCAGGGGCTTCCCTGGGATGCTTGGATGCATAGATTGTATGCATTGGGAGTGGAAGAACTGTCTCTTTGCTTGGCAGGGACAATACCAGGGTCATGTCGGCGAATGCACGGTCATACTTGAGGCAGTGGCTTCCCAGGATCTTTGGATTTGGCACTCATTCTTCGGTATGGCCGGTTCCAACAATGATATCAATGTGCTGCATCGGTCAACGGTATTCGATAGGGTTGCCGAGGGCGAAGCTCCAAGTGTCAACTACTTGGTGAATGGGCATGAATACAACAAGGGGTATTATCTAGCTGATGGCATCTACCCTTCATGGCCAGTTTTTGTGAAGACCATCCGGAGACCCGACACCGAGATGACGCGCAAATTTGCTCAACACCAAGAAGCTTGTCGAAAGGATGTAGAGCGAGCATTTGGTGTTCTCCAATCTCGTTTTGCCATTGTGCGGCATCCTGCTAGAACATGGAGCAAGGAGATGATGTGGCAGGTCATGACAGCTTGTGTGATCATGCACAATATGATCGTGGAGGATGAGCGAGATGACGCGAAGCTATTCGATCAAGGATGGGAATTTCAGGGAGAGTTGGTTGAGCCTATCCCAGGGCCAGCGTCATTCCAGGAGTATCTGCATGTGCTTGACGAGATGACTGACAAGCTTACACACATCCAGCTCCAAAATGATTTGGTCGAGCATGTTTGGACTCACTTTGGAAACCAATAGTCCTGGCCTCTTTAATTTCATTGAATAAACTATTTATTTCAGTCCATGAACTTTTTATTGTAATAAACCGTTGTTATTTGTTTGCGAACTACAATTTCATAAATTTGTGGACTATTTGATGAAAAACATAGCCAAAATCCGAACCAGTGTGCAAACATGCACAGGCCGTTGGGGACACCTCCACCCCAAATGGACAAAGGCTCAAAATGAGTCCGCGGTCCGTCCCCAAACAGACCAAACCGGACCAATTTCGGTGTCCGTTTGCTCCAACCCGTTGGAGGTGCCTAAGGCAGGCAGGCAGCGTGCCGCAGCCCTAACCCTGACCAGAACACGACCGACCCAAACCCATTCACTCATGGTTCGCACGCTTCAAGGAAAGGAACGACGGTGTTTTCCTTGGGACAGGACTAGGCGTCCCCCGGGGGATCTTTCCATCCGATCCCCCGGGTCGCCAGCCCGACACGTGTCCACTAATATAGGCTAATCCCGCTTTTGCTACAAAACTCCCGCTTTTTGCTGCAAATCGTCCCGCTTTTGCTGCATTGTAGCAAAAAACGGTTCATACACAAAACATGAAGGGAAAAATTCTGGCCTCGCCGGAGACCTCGCCGGAGACGTGGTAGCAAAAAGTTTATGCTATTGTAGCAACTGAAAAGTTTTATTGTAGCAAAATCAACTTCACCGGAGACTCTCGCCGGAGACATCGCCGGAGACCTCACCAGAGACCTCGCCGGAGACGTGGTAGCAAAAAGTTTATGCTATTGTAGCAACAGAAAAGTTCTATTGTAGCAAAATCAACTTCGCCGGAGACATCGCCGGAGACCTTCTCCGGCGGCGTGTGCATGCTACGATGCTGCAATATAACAATTTTTTTGCTATTATTGTTATGTGTTTTGCTACAATAGGATAAATTTTTTGCTACGATGTTTCCGACGAGGTCTCCGTCGATGTCGCCGGCGAAACCGATTTTGCTACAATAGCACATTTTTTTTGCTACGGGATCTCCGGCGAGGTCTCCGGTGAGGTCCGGCGAGTCCGGTGAGGCCGCCGGCGAAATCGGTCTTTTCTCCGGCGAAATTGATTTTGCTACAATAACACATCTGTTTTGCTACGGGATCTCCGGTGAGCTCTCCGGTGAGGTCCGGCGAGTCCGGTGAGGTCGCCGGCGAAAATCGGTCTTTTCTAATCTATTTTCTGGACGGACCTTTTTTGCTACATAGGAGCAAAAGCGGGCAATTATTTGCTACACGGTAGCAAAAGCGGGGCCTCGCCAGGACCCGGGTGATCTTTCCCAAAGATCCTCGGATGATTACTATACTTTTCCTTTTCCTTGCTCCGTCCGTATTAATTGCTCTCTCCTCGTCCCCTCCCATGGCCGCCTTCCCTATATCCCCTCCGTCGTCTCGTCTCGCCCCAGGACTCTTCCCCAACTCCATCCTTGCCCCTCAAGATTTCTCTCTCCCTCATCCTCCCCTCCACCCTCGGTTATATATACGCCAACCCCCGTGCGCGCCCTGGCCCCAACCATTCCACGCTTCTCGTAGCATGCTCGCCAAGTTTCTTGGATCCTCTGCCCGGCCTTGATGGATCATTGGGTGCCTTCTTCTTCTCTTTCCGGCGCGGCCGCCGCTTCTTCCAGTCCACGCTGCCACTTCGATGCGGTGTGGAGATCGTGCGGGAGGTGCGGCGCCGCGGCTGCGGCGGCCGCCGGGTGGGCGCTCGGCGCGCTGCTCACCTGCGTCTTCGCCGTCGGTACGTGCAGAGGCTTTTGCTTCCTTTCTTGTCAATGCTTTGCTGCGCCCACGGCTCCAATACGTTTGCTACCCGTAGCCTTCGTGTGCGATTACCAATTATTTACCCAAGATTAGGGGGGAACCGCAGCCTTGGTGGTGCGATTTTGGATTCCTGCGCCAATTCTTGGTTTCGGGGAGTCTGATTCTCTACTTTCTTGTGCTTCGTCTTGTGAATCCATCGATACATCGGTCGTTAATTAGGGGATTGATTGCTCATTTCCCTCTACTGCTGGGATTCCGGGGTTTACGTTGTGGTGGGTTCTTTATTTGCTCCAATTGGGAACAATTCAATCTTGTAGGCAGAAAATTTGGAGCTTCTTTGCCGCTTTTGTCACGAGACGTGCTAAGCTTATCTTAAAAGCTCCGACTTTTCTTTATTTTTATACAGATTTAATAGCTTCATGGTTGATCATTTTCCTCTTCATAGTATTTCTGTGTGGGTCCTGCTTGCAAGTGTTAATTCATTGTGTATTGCAGTTGTTCTGGGTAACTCATATTGTGAAAAGTTGGTAGTACACTTTGTATCTGAAAGTTTTCCTCACTGCAAGTTTTTTCCTCTTTTATGTTGAATACAGTGGGTTCATTAGTTGGGATCTTCATCGGTGCATGTATGGGGATGTCCACCGAAAGCGGCATGCTCCGGGGCGCCGGGGTGGGAGCAGTCTCCGGTGCAGTCTTCTCAATTGAGGCTGTTGAGTCCTGCATTGAAATTTGGAGATCCAGTGAATCAGGAAAATATAGCATCCTCTTTGTGGTGAGTATTACAAAGTAATCTAGTGGGCTCCTTTTTTTTGTATCGAGAAAGCTGAAAGATCATTTTCATGTACCTACCCGAGGACATACCTCACTATGATATGGACTGGCGTAAGCATGAGATGTGCGTAGTGGAAAGATGTGGAATTTGATATGGTGGCTGATTTATTTTGGAGCTTATTCAGTTGAAGAGAAACTAGAAAACAATGGAAACATAGGTTAGAAGTAAAAAAATAATCAAAGAATGATGTCGCATTTCATTAGTCGTTGCACTATCTTCTCTCAATTTTTATTTGAGTAGGTGAAGCAGGAATTCGTTAGCAGAGTTAGGTTTTACTTGTACTGATGATGTTCTGTGTTGGTTCTTTCAGCTTGACATCATCTCTAGCCTCTTCAGTGGACGAATTGTTTGGGAGAAGGTCAGTCCAGCACTGCAGCGTGCAGTGCAAAGCCAGGTATATAGCTCTTCATTTTAGGTAGCTGTAAATTTAGAATGATTTGTGGTAGGATACCTTTTGCTCTCTCGTGGCTAAAATGGTAGGATATCCCAGTAACTGTGGATTTCTAGGAAAGCAAATACTGTATTCTTCTGATATAAGTAAAACACTTTCAAGCCTTACCATTTGTGATGTAGCAGAGTCTTAGCATTAAAATGGTTACATGGAGAATAATGTTGCCCCATTTTCCTGCAACTGGATTTTGGTGCCAGAGATATCAAACCTTTGAATTTTCTTTGCTGTGGCGTCTAATAAAGTATGAAATCCTTCAGATAAACAAATAAACAATTCTGCTTTTTGGCATATTATCTGACATAGCATAAAATTTTACTCGTTAGAACATTTGACTACAGCGTGGAAAAGATATAATGTATAATTAAACTTAAAGTTTACAAGTGACCAGTACACGAAGGATAAATAATGCATGAAAGAGGTATTAGCACAAATGTAAATACTTGACATAAGTATATGATACAATACTAAATTAAGAAAAAAAATCTTGATAGTGACTTGCATTCTTGAATAGATTACCCATAACGCAAGATTTAACTTGCTCGAGTGATCATTTCACACTATCTGTTTTTTTAGGACCATAGAGTGTTTCCTTCAGTGTACATACTCTATCTATCTGCTTTTATAGGACCAGATAGCGCCAAAAGCATTAACTTCTAGGCACAACAACCATAATTGCATTTGGTGTTGATTGCAACTTCGCAAGGTTCTATGTGATTACAATGGGGGTTGCATGCTAGGTCTGATTCAATGGTTCGTGTAACGCAGATGAGTTTACTGAGTACACCATTCATCGACAACAATGACCTTTTTGAAACTGGCAATACGGGTGGTATGTCAAGAGATCTGATCAACAAGATCCCAGCGATCGAGTTCAGCTCTGCAACCAATGCCGGTGAGGATACCGACAGGAGCTGCTGCTCAGTGTGCCTTCAGGTTAGTGTGGTCTGACATCCTGTATTCTCTCATTATATAGCAGCCAAAAAATAGTTTCTTGTACTGACGATGTGCTAAACTACTAACCAGGACTTTGGATCGCGGCAATTTGTGAGAGCCTTGCCTCAGTGCGAGCACATTTTCCACGTGCGATGCATCGACAACTGGCTTCAACGGAATGCTTCCTGCCCACTGTGCAGGGCGGTGTTCATATAGACCATATACATATGTAAATAAAACTGGCTGCGCACCTGGTGTATTTTCATAGTCGAATACCCGTGCCTGCGGTTCCATATCGTAAAGTAGTCTGTATACATAGAGGTTTTTTCTTTTCTTTTGCCAGTCTCCCATGGGGGTAGGGCTATGTTTCCAGCTGCATGTTTTTGTCATACCAATAACATGATAATGTACATCCTCAAAATGGAGCCGACTAACAGGCTCTCCGAGTCATGGCCATATTTGTCTCTGCTGTTATACCAATATCGAGTTTGCAAAGGTAAATTGCTTGTGAACTTGTCAACTATTAGGACAGAGTCTTACATCGCAACTAAAGGGTTGGTGCAAATTGTACGCTGCTGCTACTATTTGTTCAGGCAGAAAGTGTTTCAAATCAACAGCTGCTGCGTCGTTACTTTAATTTTCAGACGGAGAGACTCTTGAAATGACATGAACTTCTTCACGACGTATCTGAGAGGCTGCAAGTTGCAAACACATGGTGTACAGACGGCGGCCTTTTCTTTTATTGGGAGGAAACGAAACCTCTCCATCATGCTGTTTATAAGAGAGAAAACTGACGTGCCTTCTTACAGAAGATGCAACGGTGACAGAAAAATTGATTGAGATAGCTACAGCTATCAAGAGTTTAATAACCATGTTTTATGGCTGCTGATTGAGAGGTGATTAGTCGATTCCAAGCAGCCGATAAGATCCAACGTCCTTGCTTCTTGTACAGTACATTAACCATAATTCCTCTTATTTCACTCTCAATGTGGATTAGCTGTGAGACATGGGAGAAGGTCTCATGGACACAATTGTATTCTTAGTCATGCTAAAAATTCTCCAGATATTAAATATTCACATGTTATTAACATAAATAGGAGTTTTGAAGAACTGGGGAGCTGGTACGGACGAAGTGATATCAGTATCACTATCGATCATTCAATAATATCTCCATACTATTTTATTTCAGTAAGGAAGTTTGGCACAAGTAGTCCATTACCTTGACTACAACGTCTAGAGAAGAAAACGTGAAAGTTATATTAGAAGAAAAAGAAGGCATCCCAAAAAAGCACAACATGAAAATGGCTTGACCCAGAAGGCCGTCCAGAACGAGGGATGAGGGGTGTTCATTCCCGGTTTGTATCCAACCAGTGGAAACTGTAGGTCACTTTTTTAACTGCTTCTGCCGGAGGGGTCAGAGCTAATGAAGAGAAACGAACTATGGCTATCGTCGCTGATTTCCACGGTTTTGAACACTCTACTGAGGATCATATTGTGTGCACCATTTTGAACGTGAGAGTTATCTTGGTATCTTGCATAATTTGGCCAATGTCTACTGCATTTTGTATAGGCTCTCCAAGTAAAGGCACACGTTGGACTTTACAACTTTGTAAAAACATCCCTCTATCTTCAAAGACGTGTTGTGTTGTCAGTTTTTTTCGAAGGTGCAAATTATGCGTACTCGAGAAGGGTTTTTGTTTTGTTGACAAAACCCAAGTTCCTCTCTATAAGAATGGATATTTTAATCCCTTAATTATTGCCATTTGTTTTGTGCCAAAGAGAGCACATCCCATCACATGACTTCGCTCAACATTGAAACTTTGTCATTTCTTTCATGGGATGCATTATTGCGTTTTCAGCATAAGCATTAGCTTAATATTAAGAGGAAACATCTAGCCATCTAGGTGTAACCAAATTAGACAAACTACCTCAACATTGCAAAACAATATGTTCTCCTTACATACGTGCACAATCGGATTCTACATAACATAATAACTTGATTATTAGACGAAAGATATTATTGTTAAATGCCCCTCTTTATTTATTTTTGAGATCCCAAATTCTCGTCCCCTTCAGCTCTGAACTTACCATTATAAATTCACATTCTTCATACATTTGTATATTCATCATTGGCGAAACATCTGACAAAAAAAAAGAAAAATTTGGCACAAGTTAGTCCACTACCTTGACCACAACTTCTGAAGAAGAGATAATGATATCTCGGAGAGAAAAAAACCTGTCAAGACAATGGCTTGTTCCAAAACATGAGTACTAAGGATAAGGGTTGTTCGCTTATATCCAACCCGTGTAACTTTACAGAAAAAATTCAACCCGCGGAAACCATATGCATATTTTTTTCAATTGCTCCCGACAATGGGGTTGTAGCTAATGAAGATAAATTAAATACGACAATCTTCGTTGGTTTTCACGATTTCATCTTGTACCGGGTTCGAATAATACGTCATATATTTTTCAATGGTGAAATTTCGTTCAACAAATTGCACATCAAGTGTGAAATCATAAAGTTTCATGGCGAGAACTGGGTTAACAAGAATGGTCCAACCATAATTCTATCTATCTCCCCTTTGACCATTAATTTGTCATTGGAAGTTCTTGAAATTACAAAGTTCTATGGCGAAAATTGGTTTCACAAGATGGTTTCACCATGTGGACTAAAAATTACGTGTCGACAATTTAGCAAATTCCCGAGAATAACCGAGACAAGGCAATGTAGCACTCTCCTTTTATTGACATATTTTCGTATATGATAGTCTTTCTTAGGGGTCACCACTTTTAAGGGCAATTTAGGGGTCATTCATGATAGTATAACATGGTATAACAACTTTCTTATTGAAATATCACGGAGAGTGGTACAATAGCTGGTGATGGGGATTGAGTTAGCCAAACACGATGATTTCACTCAAGAGGTACAACATTTCTAGGTAAGTTATGACATGTACGCTAAACATTCGAGATTACGATAATCGAAATAGGATGATAACTTGGGTCATATGCATCGAGTGATGCACACAAGGCCAGACAAAGTCTAGCAATAAATCCAAACAAAGTCGACACGCACAAAAAAAACATAGGGCGTATGCCCCGCGACAATATTCCATCAGGCTAACACTAACCATATGCTAAAAGACAGAAAAAAAATTACACTAAGCGTTTAAGAAGGATTTGTCGCACGTACTCCAATGATGATCATTTCAACCATAAGTCGATCTTGGGATTCTCATCCCCAAAACCGAGATTTGAGTTACCACCTTCAATACATTTCCTGGTTATTGATCCAGTGTTTCCACAGAACTGTGCATACTCGCAGTTGATGTTGCCTCTACCTGTGGTGAGATGCATGCAATTGGTTGAAGTCTCATGTCCCTAGGAAGCCAATTTGTTCCCATATGGCCATATCTAGTGTCGTTGTCATTTTTTTTTGCTCATGCCAATCTTCAAAGCATCTCTCCCTTCCAAAATGGCCCTCCAAATATGTGAGGGCCTGTGTGCCGAATTGTGCCTCTAGAATATCACAAGAAGGAAGACAAACATATTTGAGGATCCTAGTTCTAGGTTTTGCAAAATCCGACAGGCTTGTTTTGCCAGCAAGGAGAGGTGGAACAAATCAATCTCTCCAAGGCCTAAGCCTCCCATATACTTTAGGTATTGTCAAAACATCCTAGGAAATCCAACATGTATTTCTATATGTTTATCCTTTATCATGATGCATTGCAATAAAGGTTCAAGACCTCCGCAACAAAACCACTGTATATGTTTGAAAAAAAACATGTTTTCTTTTGCGAAGAGAAGATGATTGACTAGGGGTGCTAAGCAGGGGCAGTGATGTGGGCTCCACAACGATGTTGAATAAATATTCATAAACCACTCTGCTCCTTAACATGAAGACATACCGTGAATTTTCCAACAACAAATATGGCATGATGTGGTCTCCTTGGCTGAGTAAATTGTATCCATTACTTCAATCTGAAAAAAGACCAAGGTAACCACCTGCATAGCAGGGTTGACAAAACGTTAGGAACCCAACTTCTACATCATAGACCACAATAACTCCACTTCACATAGTTATAAGCCTTTATCATATCTAGTCTGACATTACGCAATTGATTTGCACGACCCCTTTACTTCTTCATAAAATGCAAACAATCTTAGGGTGAAATTATGATGTCTCTGATGAGATGTCCTAGGACAAAAGCAGATTGTTCCTCTGAAATATTAATTGCCAACAATATTTATGTATATATTTTTGCTTGGGCCTTGGACACAAAATGTTTAGAATAACACTGCATAAGCTAAAGATAGTAGAGGTGTTCTTAACTCTTAATACTCCTTTTTCTCTTAACAGGATAATATGGGCTAGTTGATTCTACAAAAAAAATGGAAATGAAAAGTGGGCCACTCAAACACGTAGCTACGTGATTTCAGCCCAATTGAGAAGCTCAGAGGGCATCGCTGTTCATCCCCTCTGCACGCCAACTCTCTATCCTGTCCTGCACGGCCACGGGACACGGAGCAGCAACGCCGGAGAAGACGTGGGGGACCAGCTGCCGCCGTCGGAGTCGGAACGCCATTAATCCTGGGCAAGTTGAAGAGGTGAGCGACTTGAGGAATTGGAGACACGCTTGGCGATGAAGGTGGATCTGGGGACGATGGAGCTGGAGATCCTGGGCATGAACTTCGGGTGCGTCCTCTCGGCGCTCGCGGACGCCAAGATCCCGGAGAAAGAATGCCTCCTCCCGCTCGTCTCCAAGCTCCTGGGCTACTGCATCGTTGCCGCCTCCACCACCGTCAAGCTCCCCCAGGTCCGTTCCTGCCTTTTATCCCCTGGCCTAATTAGGTAGCTTTCCCTGGATTTATTGAGATTACAGCAGTTGTCACCCGTAGATAGCTGTGCCATATGAATCCAAAGATGCGCGTTCTGTGTGCCTGTTCTGATCTGTGAGCTCGTCTGGTGGTGGGTGGGTGTGAGGAAGATTTCATCTTCTTTACGTGAGCATGGCGTGCGGAATTGTGCATAAAAGGCTGTTTGTTTGGTCTCCTAGCTTGGCTGTGACCCTCGGCACCCTTGTGTGAAATTGTGCATAAAACCAGGGAATAGAGAAGCCAACAGCGGAATTATTTGTTTGTTTGCTGGGTGGCTGCGTGATCCTTGTGATTGTTTATGTGTAGGACATGGAATCTTGGCGTTTCGTTCTTGCCCATGAGAAATGCAAAGCCTCCCTGCTCAGAGGCATTTGCAGTTCTCACTTCTCAGCCCCTTGCTTGAATCTAGAACTTCATTACCGAACATGATATCCGGGCTCCCCATGCTTTGTTCTGTCACCACCATTAGTGCACTCCAATCTTGGCCAGTTCACAGAAAACCATGCCCTGCAACCCCCACAGTTCCCATCCTAAAACTTTCAAGGAAACCTTCATCCTTGATGGCTTCTTGCGTGCGAAAACCTTCGACAGGAACCTGCTCGCTGCCAGGTTTCGGAAGTTTGGAGACTTTGGACATGAACAATGGAAGGAGATCGGCCAATGGGACAACCGTGAAAATCTTGGGCATGGACATAGGTTACATCTTGTCAACATCGCTGGATAATAAGATCCCTTCCATGGACTCCCTACTACCGCTCTTGTCAAAGGTCCTTGGGTACTTCATCATCGCTACATCCACGGTCACCAAGCTCCCGCAGGTGCCTCTATCTAGTGTCATGAATTAATAACTAGTTTGGGTTATGTAGGACGTAGGCGGTTGTTCACCTTTCCCATGACAGGTAGCCTGCTCTTTATTTATGTGTTATAGTGTTGTGCCTGATTTAGGAAATTAATTAAAAGATGGAGGCATGTCCGAGATTTGTCTTGTCGTTTTGCTGTGACTTTGTGTTGCGGTTTAGCATGATTCTTGCCGTTTTGTTGACCTTGTGTCGTCAACCATTACAACGGCCCAGGTTCAAAAAAGCGGTAAGCGGTAAGCGAGCGGTGAGGCTCCGATTAGAGGAACTACAGCTTAAGCGGTGCTTAAGCGTTTTGTACGGAGAGAAAAAATATGCAATTTTAGGCATACATTAGCCTAAAATACTTGTATTTTATATATCCTAAACATGTATAATGCTATTTTTGAAGGAAAAATGCACACAGAAACCTCTCTGCCAGCACACCCAGCAGCAGCACACAGCCAAACACGCACGACACAAGTCTCTCTGCCATACAGGCACCCAGCACACACCCAGGCTCCAGCACAAACCGCAAGTGTAGAGGAGTAGGGATTACCTGAGGTGGTGAGGTCACGTCGGAGAGAGGACGAGCGGAGGAGAGAGGGCGTAGATCTACTGACGAGCGGAGGAGAGAGGGCGTAGATCTACTGGCGGAGGAGAGAGGGCGTAGATCTACGAGCGGAGGAGAGAGGGCGTAGATCTACGAGTTCCAATACCGCCGCCTCCCTCTGCTCTCTCTCGACCCGAGAGTTGAAGTGGCCGATTGGGGATTCCTAACCCTAACTCTCAGTTTCCCTCCCTCTCTTATGCTGTTTCCCTCTATTTCCCCTCCCAATTTTTCATCTCCCGCCGCCAAATACCATCGAGGTCGAGCGCTCACGCATCGCGTTTCTTCGCTTCCGCGCCGCTCCAGCACGAGGAAGCGTACGCGAAGAAGAAAGCGGACCGCTTCCGCGCCGCTCCACGCTTAATGGGCCGCTTAGGCCCAAAGCGAAGCGTTTTGCCAGCGATGCGCTCGCTTTTGCGCTCAAGCGTATGCTTTAAACCGCTTTTTTGAACCTGGACAACGGCAAGGATCAGCCACAATACCATGCATTGAAGAGGAATCGACAAAATGGATTTTTGGTTTATGATTATTGCAGAATTTCAATGGAAGAGCTTGGACTACACACACAGCATGGATTTTCACAATAGTAGGAAGGGTTGCAGACTTTCTTGCACTTTGTTGTAGACTTGTAGTACCTGCTTGATAGATATTTCTTTATGCGTACTATAACCAACCTGAATTCAGATAATCAGGCAGTATAGTAATTTGCAGGAAGCAATGTTTTATGTATCGTGTAGGAGAAGTGTAGTGATGTAAGTGTTCTTATAACGGTCAATGTATGGTGCTGAACTGCTGATATAGTAGGCGCGTCATATGCTCCACTGTATTTGCAAAACTGTAGAGTTAATCAATCTTATAAATGGCATTGCAGTGTATAAAAGCCTGTGGAAGTATGAGGCCTATATACTTAAAAAAAATCAAACTCTCATGAAGATGATAATCACAGTAACATGAGCTGTGGCCTTCATAAGATGGTGATTTAAGATCAAATGTAGGAAAAATGATCGTATAGGATCACGTTTTCACATCCATGACTCATCCATGACTTACTGAATGATCTGCACTGGCTGTTTCGAAAATAGCATCTATAAAGTATAAACACAATAAAAAGTAACATGATTGAGTTGCAAATGTTTTTCCTGGGATCTCCTCTATAGATAACTTTCTCTTTCAATGATCTTCATTGAATACAAACCTTTTTGTTGCAGATACTAAAGATTTTGAAGCATGGAAGTGTTAGAGGACTTAGTGTTGCATCCTTTGAGCTTGAGCTCATTGGCTACACAATTGCTCTGGCATATTGTATTCATAAAGGACTGCCCTTTTCAGCTTATGGAGAGCTAGCTTTTCTGTTGATCCAAGGTTTGTCTTTGACCTAATGTCATAAGTTGACATTAGTGAAATATCATTACTATCTTTTCTGTTGATAAAGTTGGATAGAAACTTTTCGCTGATCTTTAACTAATGTATGTTTTGCTTGCAGCAATTATCTTGATTGCAATCATTTACTATTACTCGCCACCGATGGGAAGCAAAACATGGATGAAAGCTTTGCTGTATCCTTGTTTCCCATGAATATATTACCATTTTTCTTTTGGTAACGCAGATGGGAAATTTTGAAAATCACTCGAAATTAATAACGTTATGCTGATTTCAGTATTTGTGCTACATGCTTTTTCCTAAACAGTTTCCGTTCAGATATTGTGGATTAGCTCCGACTGTTTTGGCTGGAAAAATTGATCCAGCTCTCTTTGAAATCCTTTATGTAAGTAGCAAATGGCATTTTAATTTTCATAACACTTGAAAAGTTTTGTATGAGCTCTCTTTTGATTTGGGGACTATTATATTTTGCAGGCTTCACAGCATGCCATCTTCTTTTGTGCTAGAGTACCACAGATATGGAAAAATTTCACAGTACGTCGTTTATTTTCTGTTACACCGTACTACACCAAGCTATATGCTTGTTCTATTTTTTGTAGCAAGTTAGTTTTTATCAGCAGGATAATGACATCATGTATGTTGTTGACTAGCATTTTATTGTATCTTTCAGTACTGTTTGAGAACTTTCTTTTATGTGAAGAGACCTGTTTGATATAAAATGGTTGTTGGTGTTATGCAGAATAAGAGCACCGGCGAGCTGAGCTTCCTGACTTGTTTGATGAACTTTGCTGGTTCCCTTGGTAAGATTGAGTTTTGAAGCCACAACTTTTTTTAGTTGCGATTCTTTATCATCATGATGTTACTGCCTATGAAACTAAACAATATTAGCATCATTAAAATTTGTAATACTGAATACTCCAATTAAGATGATCGATGACTTAAACCAGTCCTATTCTTATTTTGCCAAGTACTTTTGGCCTTTAGGTAACATCGTTTCTGTTCATTAAGTCTTATCTAAATTTCTCCTTATATGGATTGTTGAAAGGTGGCTAATTATTTAATGCTCCTTTCTGTTGCAGTGAGAGTTTTTACCAGCATCCAGGAGAAGACTCCATTAAGTGGTATCCTTTGGTTATGATTAGAGCTCATTTTACTTCATTTTGATGGACATCTCTGACTATTTTTATGTAGATGTTTTATTTGCTTCTTGATGAGCTAACTGTTTTATTATTTAATGCATGTACAATTTTAAAATATGTTTCCCCTTATACATGATTATTCCAGCTTTAGTTTGTTATTAAACCCATCGAGTTTTCATATTAATCTGCCCATTTAAAATTCCTGTTAATTTGAGTTTATCTGGAAGATATGTTAGCTCAATTATTTTTGAAAGAATGTGGTATTAGTAATCAATAATCACTGACACATACTTACACCATGATTGTGCCGTCTAATTGATGTGTTTGCTTTCCCTGTTGTATTTCTCTGGACCCTTGACTCCTGGAAAGTGCTTATGGGCTCTGCAATCGGCATCGCGACAAACGGTACAATCTTGAGTCAGATAATGATGTACCAAAACCCTGTGCCGAAGAAAGAGAAGAAAGAAGATTAAGCAGAACACGAGAAGCGCAGGAGGTTCTTCGTTGTGGTTTACAATTTTGCTCCTGGGCTATTGCTAGAGCAACATGTGCCACTACATGAACTTACCTGCAGACCTACGCAACGATGAAAACAGTAGGTGGATAATCCTGCAGACTTGTAATGATGAAAACACTAGGCAGACATGTATGGATATTTCTTCGTTTGTAATTTTTGGAAGTGTAGTAATGAGTGGTGGTTTAGTTTCAATTGGCACATTGATGGTTAGTTGATCTATACAGTTTGTTTAATGATAGAAAGAACCAATTGCTGGTCCATGTTTAAATTCAGTTTGTTGTTTTTAGTACGAGTAATTCTCTTTGACGTCCAGCTCTTCCCGCCACCCCACGCCCACGCCTTGCAGCCCTGAGCTCATCCGGCTGCTAGTCCTACGATGGTGGTCAAAATACACCTACCAATTGTGTGGTCATTGTTACATATATGGGCTAGGGTTGTCAATTATTTGGCAATTCCATCTTTGTTAATTCTAGTTTTTTTCCTTAATGTGGGCCAACTCATTGGCAAGCAAAACTTGCTGTGACAAATACAGTAGGTCACCACGTTTTTGGTAGGACAAAGTTGTGGTGTAAAACCAAATAAACCCTAGAGGTGCCAGTGAACCACTTCCCTGTCTCCGACTCCAATCCAAAGCCCTTCCTGCCTCCTCCCTGATTCATCTTCTAAGGGCATCTCCAGCTGTGCCCCCAAGAGCCCCCCAGCCGAAAATAGCGCCGTTTTGACCAAATAGCGCCGAATTCTTCCCAGTCGCCCCCCAGGAACCGAAATAGCGCCGTTTTGGCCAAAATTAGCGCCGGCGCTCCCAGGCCAGACCCAGCCCATTGGGTTCTGCCTGGTGGGGGAGGGGGGGGGGGGGGGGGGGGGCTGAAAGCGTGCGTGGGCCAGCACTGTCGGCGAGATATCGCATTTCCCCACCCCCGCCTCGCCCTTTTCTCTGTCTCGTCGCGTCGCCGCCATGTCGCCGCAGGCACCACCCGTCCCACCTCCGCCGCATACAAGCAACTAGGAAGCCCACCTTCTCGCCCAATCGACGCCGCCGGCCGCCCCTCCTCCCTCTGCCGTGATCTAGCCGCAAGGAAGGCTCTCGGGAAGGCTCGCGCCCACCTCGCCTGCTAGGTGTTCGGCGTTTTGTCTGCCCAGCCATGGACTCCGACGACGAGGAGCTGCTTGCCGAACTGCTTGATGAGGAAGCCCAGGCCGCCATCGACGATGAAGAACACTTGCTCATCCTCACCTGTCTTGCCGACCTGCTCGCAAACGAGGCGAGGCCGCGTCGTGGTGGCTCAAAGCCCGGTCGCCGCAACAGCAAGCCGAGGCAGCGCTACGAAGGCTACTGCATCCTCTACTCCGACTAGTTCGCCAACAACCCCACGCAGGACGAGGCGGTGTTCCGACACTGTTTCAGGATGAAACGGAAGCTCTTCCTCGACATCATGCATGCCATCCGAGAGTTCGACACCTACTTCAAGTTGAAGACGGATTGCACCGGCACAGTAGGCTTTACCTCAATTCAGAAGTGCACGGTGGCGATGAGATTGCTTGCATATGGTGCTCCCGCTGATTCGCAAGATGATTATCTGCGCATGTTCGAGTCCACTGCCATTGATTGCTTGAACAAGTTCTCCAGGGAAGTGGTGGCAGTGTTTGGTCCAACATACTTGCGAACACCCAATGCGGAAGACACTGCTCGGATCCTGGCCACCAATGAAGCAAGAGGCTTCTCTGGGATGCTTGGAAGCATCGACTGCATGCATTGGGCATGTAAGAACTGTCCATTTGAATGGCATGGGATGTACAAAGGGCACAAAGGAGTTTGCAGTGTGATTCTTGAGGCTGTGGCTACACAAGATTTATGGATTTGTCATGCCTTTTTTGGTATGTCAGGAACACACAATGACATCAATGTTCTGCAGTGCTCGAATGTGTTTGTCAAGCTTGTTGAGGGTCATGTTTCCCCGGTGAACTATGAGATCAATGGGCACCAGTACACCAAGGGCTACTATCTTGCAGATGGCATCTACCCAAAGTGGTCAACATTTGTGAAGACTATCTCCAACCCTGTGCCAGGAAGCGCGAAAGCTTGGTTTTCCAAGTGCCAGGAGGCTTGCAGGAAGGATGTTGAGCGGGCATTTGGTGCGCTGCAGTCTCGATTTGCTGTTGTCCGGTACCCAGCTCTGACTTGGTCTAAGACCAATATGTCTGAGGTGATGAACTGTTGTGTGATCTTGCACAACATGATCATTGAGAGCGAGCGGAATGATCTGGTGGCTGACACTGAAGCGTACTACAGACAAGGTTCTCTTGCAGATGTAGATCACCAGGTGCCGGCAACATGGGCAAACTTTCTCGCTATGCGTCAGGAGATTCGAGACTTGGTGGTGCATACACAGTTGCAGAATAATCTGGTGGAGCACCTGTGGAGGCACAAAGGCAATGGCAATGCCGATGCCTAGTTTTATTTGTTCTATTTGTTTGCATTGTTGAACTATTTATGTGTGGATTTATATGTTCAACTATTTGTATGTGAATTTGTATGTTAAACTATTTGTGTGTTAATTTGTATGCCGAAATTTTTATGCAAATTTGTATATCAAATTTAGATGAAAATCACCAGCTGGGGCCGCCTGAGTTCGGCGACTGGGAAAACGCCGCCCATGACATCAAATAGCGTCGTTGCCCCAGACGGGCCAAAATAGCGCCCGTTTTTCGGCTCGGGCCAAACGACTAGACATGCCCTAAGCTATTCTATTCTGGGACGGCTTCAAGCCTTCGACGGCAAGGGTTGTGGGGACAGATTCTCGGAGAAGCAGTATAGGAAGGAAAAAAGGAAGGACTACAGAGCGGCGCCGCTGCTGTGTCGCGTCGTGCGGCGCCCGAACAGCTAGCCGAATTCTCCTCCGTGGGCGCGCCTGCGCAGCAGTCTGCGGCAAAGCTGCCCGTAAAGTTGACTTACGCTATTCGTAGCAGTATCATGGGGCCATCGCGTTAAAAAAATATGGGGGTGGCAGGCGACATGCAGCTTGGGGCCATCGAGTTAAAATATGGGGTGGCAGGGGACATGCAACTTGATTTATAGAAAAGTTAAATAAAAAGGCAGCCGACCCCATACATTCCTCGAGATAGCATTGCTATCGATACAGAAAGTAGGTAGCCACTATTCCTGCCAGTACCTATTAAAATTACTTAGAGAATACTTGTCTCTTTTTTTAGAGAGAGCCAAGAGCTTTATAGACAACGATTAAAGTGTTTAAAAAAAACTACGTATCTGTCCTAAACATCTACCAGGTTGTCTACACACTAAATCAAGTTTCTAGAAAAAACTATCACATTTATGCTTAACACTTGTCAGGTTGTCTAATGTCTACACTCAGCTATGAATGTGTTCAGAACAACTACCATTTATCCTAAACACTTAGTAACATGTTGTCTACACACAGCTGCGAAGGTGTTTAGAAACAAGTATTACTAGTTACCACGTTGTTTGATGCAGTAATACCAGAGCAATTACTAGTTTCGTAAATGCAGCTAACTATTAGGTTTATTTGACACACCTATCAGGTTCTTTTAGATCAATTACTAGATTATTTGATATAACTACCAGGTTGTTTGATACACACATATCAGATTTACGAGAGCAGTTAATAGATTCGTAAATGCAGCTATCAGATTGATTTGACATACCTATCAGGTTCTTTTAGATCAATGACCATATTATTAGGTCTAACTACCAGGTTGTTTGATACAAATATCAGATTTACGAGAGCGGATAATAGATTTTTAAATGCAGCTATCTGATTGATTTGACGTACCTATCAAGTTAATTTAGAGCAATTACCAGATTATCAGATATAATACGCCGTTTGATACATGTATTAGGTTTATGAGAGCAATTAACATATTTTAAATGCAACTGCCAGATTGATTAGACATACCTATCAGGTTTTTTTTTTTACAATTATTTTATATTTTGTTTCAACCGGCTTGTTGTTTATATTGTGGTCAGGTTTTACGAAAGCAAATCCCCTATTTTATAATGTAGATACGGAAGTAGCTGTCAAGTTTTTCCATGGAACAACAAATTAATTTGGTGCAACAACCAAATTTTGTAAATAAATTAGCCGAGTCTCTAATATAGCTACAAGACATTTAGCGTAACAAAGCAAGTTTTGGAAGAACTAACTACAGTAATAACGACCGCAACTATTATTCCAAAAGCAAAGCGTGCATGCTTCGCTATGAATTTAAACTAGCAGCAAAAGCGGACAGCTAGCACACGTATTTAAACTACTCCGTAGTACTACTACGAATTGCATGCTCATACGTAGAAGATACTAGCATGCATGTCTCGCACTTTAGCAGGAGTGGAGGCATGCTTGTTGCAGTTAAAAGATTCCATGCATGTCTCATACTGTACTAGCATCATGTAGGAGCAGCAGGCAAAGTCCAAGTGAGCGTTTTTTTTTTGCGGTAGACTACAATCATTGCGCGACAGAGCTACGATCCAATCGTTTTGTAGAGAATCCGCTCGTACCAGGACAGACTAGAAGCACGAGAGGACACGTCGCACGGGCACGCACCCGACGCGCAAAGGAAAGGGAGGGCAGGAAGCAGGCGCGCCGCATCGCCCTCTCCGCCGGCGTTCCTCCCCGAAGGAGCTCCTCCCCGGCGGTGGCCGACCTTCGCGTCTCCTCGACTATACCTCCCCCGTGGCAGGTGCCCGCACTTTTCCCCACAACCCTCTGCTTTCGTGCTGCAAACCCTAAGGCCACATAGACCAATTTCCTCTGATCCCATTCCCATCTAACTTGTTTCAATTTGTATGTGCTTAGCTGGTATTGTTGAAGGCATAAATCTGTCTCCACAGCCATGGCCGCGGCCTTGCCCGATTGTATGCTGCTGGAGCGCTTCGTGTACTATAGGGACATCGTCGATTTCCCGAACAGCGAGGCCGCGCCCTTCAGGGCCGACGGCACTAGCTCCCACGACGGCAGCTTCTCCGTCGCCCTCCGCATCCTCAACCCCCCGGGCATCTCCCGCCTTTATCTGCAGTGGCCGAGGGGCCCAAAGAATGGTTGCGCTCTGGTGGGAGCGCACCGCAACCTCCTCTTGTTCAGGCTCACCTCAGAGCCTGTAACCATCAAGACTCCCCCCTTCGTGGAGTTCCGGCAGGACCACTTCATCTGTGGAGCCCAATCCTCCCCGTCCCAACCACTGCTGCATGCTGCGAAAGATCCCAAAGTGTCGCATATCTGAGCTTGTGAGTGTGACTCATGGAAAGAAGGTAACCATGCCGCGCTTGTTTGATGTTAACCCTGTTGGCATTTTGTGTCGTGGAGAAGAGTTTGCGTTGGCACAGTTGAACCTTCATAGATCCGACCAGAACGAATGGGGCAAGATGAAGGCTAAACTTTGCGTCTTGCGCTCTGAAGTAACCAATCCTCGTCACAAGTGGAAAACTGAGAAGTGGCTGCCCATTCGCTATGAAGCACATCAAATCACCGATTTGGACATCTGGAGAACTGATAGGATCATTGCATTTGACAAGTACTTATGCTGGGTCAATTATCGTGGGGCTGGTATCTTATTTTGTGAGCTGTTTCAAAAAAGCCCTCCCATCTTTTATCTCCGACTACCAATGCTTAACCCTTGCTTGCATCAACGCCCATCACCATACCATGAGATCAACTGCAGCGTTTCTGTCACCAGAGGAAGCCTGGGCGTTGAGGAGCTCAGATTCGTTAACATAGTCCGCAAAGATGCTAAGCTCATTGGCCCATTAGGCTCTGGTCATATGGAGGGTTTCACCATCAGCTACCATGTTTTGAGGATACTGGAGGATGATGCAATGGAGTGGGATATGGTTTCCTTCATCACATCCTATGAATTGTGGACTGTCAACCCTTTACTCCCACATGCAGCTCTGAAGCATCCTGTTGTTAGTATGTCCGACCCAAATGTGGTATATTTTCTGTTGTCAGAGCATCTGAATATCGTTGACAAGGTTTCAGTTGTTAGTGTTGATATGAATACTCGCAAAGTGCTTTCAACTTCCACATATATTAATGGAGTTGAAGACCTTAAGGGCCAGGATGCTGACATGGTGCATCGAAATGGCAACTGTCTGCAAACCTTTCTTCCCTCAGAACTTCCAAAGTTCTTAAAATCTGACCAGGTATTTCATCTTAACTCTGTGTACAAGTTGTTCCTTTCTTTGTAATTTGTACTGAGTAATATATTTTCAGCTTAGGAATGTTGATTGTTGCAATCAATTAGAAGATTCGATAAGTTTCTTGACTGTTTTTGCTACTTCATAATTTGCATTGCAATGATATGTATAACCATCAACATCTGCCATGTGTATAATAAAAGTAAGAACTACTCCCTCTGATTTTAAATATAAGATGTTTTAGGTGTGTAGCATATTGTGTGAACATGGACACTACAACGTGTCTTGATACATTTCTATACATGTGAAGGGGATAAACTCTAAAACATGAACGTTCATACCCCCAAAGGTCGCGGGATTTGAAGAGCGGACGCTCGCTCCCGTGTCGCTGCTTGCGGTGGCACCGGAGCGCCCCCACCTTCCCCGCCCCAGCCCCCCACCCTCCGCCCCTCCCCTTGCCGGCGGCGGCGGTTCTAGCCGCCGCGGCCGCCGCCGCCGGCCGTGCTGCTCGCCCCCAAAGGTCGCGGGAGCCCCGCAGGGCAGCGCTGCATCCAGCTATACTCCCCCGAGATCCAAAATCGCGCCGGCTTGCGGCCGCCTTCCCCGTCTCCGGCGGGGCCCCTCCTCTCCTCCGCGGCTGCTGGCTGGCGTCCGTCTTCGACCCGTATCCTCGCCTCCTGGAGCCCATGCCGGAGTTGAGCTCCCCGCTCCAGGCCCGGCGGCGTGGGTTTGAAGCCTCTGCCTGTGCTGCCCTTCTCCGATGTGCAGGGGTGAGGACCCACCGGCAGCCCTCCACCCCCCTCTGCGCCGGCGGCCCTGCAGCTCCTCCCTCTGGCGAGCTGCAGCTTCTCGTCTGGGCAAATGTGGTGGAGTTTGCTGCCCCTCCCAGGCGCACGGCGGCGGCTGCCATGTCAAGGTGCGTATCCGGGAGAAATCCTGCTCTGGTTTGTACCAGGGCGGCCACGGCGGCGCAGGTTTGCGTCGCTAACCCTTGTTGGGGCGTGGTTTGGGAGATGCACCTCTTGTCAGCTTCTTGCTGTGGTTCTGAGCGAAAGCTCCGCGACGACGGTGCTTGAGGGCGCCGTTTCCCTTGTTGAAGGCGTCGTAATTGAACCTCGTGCTGCTTGTCCGGTGGCGGCAATCGGGCTTTCTTGGCGCCCTTCGACTTCAGCTCTTGTTGGCTGTGCAAGCTTGGCAAAATCCGATGGGGATGGTAGTGGCATTGTCGCGAGCTTCGTGTTGTTGGTGCGGTCTCGGTTGATCAGCCCCCTTCGGCGGCGAGGTCGCCTCCCCACCTTGCAGAGTGCTTGGGGCTGCCCCTTTGGCTGAGCTCGGGGTCAAGGTTCGTGGCGCCGGTGGAATCTCGGTCTTGCAATGCCCTTCGATGGTGTTGGCAGAAACTCCTCGCAGTTCTGGCATTTTCAGCCACGCGAGCTTCGTGTCTGCATCGCTCTCTCGGTGGAGTAAGACCCTTCGGCTATGCCAGCTTCACTCGTTGGTCCCCGTATGCTCCTGGTTCGCCGGCTAGTGGATAGTCGCCATGCAAGCAGGTGGTGGTGCTGCAATCTGCAATGTCTCGGGATTGTGATGCCCTTCGACAGCATCGGACGCACTCCTCAAAGCACTGTCCTGCCTGTCTTCCTGGTGATGGTCGTCATGCGAGCACGCCTGATAGTGCTTCTCAAGTGCACCTGTAACCCACCCCCTCCCCCCTTTGTGTGTGTGTGTGTGTGTTTTGCTTTTTGTCTCTCCCCTTTGTAAATCCCCGTATTATCTGGTTCATTTGAACCCATCTTGTAGAGGCTGCAAAGTCTCAAGGCAAATTTGAAATATATTCAGGTGGGGATTAACTCCCCCCCCGGTGAAAATTCAAAAAAAAAAAACTCTAAAACATCTTATATTTAAAAATGGAGGGAGTAGATATTTGTGCAGTTCAATTCGCGCCCACCTTGTGGAATTGCCAAGTTATGCATATACACGAAGTATAGAATCTCATTGCTGATGATAGAGACAAACTCACGGGATATAAGATAACTGTGTCTCAGTAACTGTTGGTGGCAACAGCATAATCAATGTGTACCACTATATTCTTAAGTTCAGGATTGTTTCTATATCTGATGCCACAAGACTGACTGGTGTAGTTGCTTCCCTCGGGGGAATGTGATGTGTAGTAGGAATTGATTTATTTGTTTGGTATATATAACGCTTTCTCAGTGTTTCTTACAGTAGCATGAGGCTTCAAATTTTAATCTTCCTTTGAGTGGAGGCCAGAAAACTCAGAATTTTGCAAGTTTGACTCCTTTTAATTCTTAATGGAAGTTATCACCAATATAGTACTATCATTCAAAGTGTTATATATTGTCAATATTAAAGAGCTAGAGTTAAGTAATAGTGCATTGGGCAATCAATGCCGACCAAATACTTATAGCACAACAGGTAAGCACATTCACTGATTCATTTGCCACACTTATGCCGACGGTGGTGTCAGTTCAATTTGAATGAATAAAGTTTTAAATTAAAAAAACTAGGAATAAAATCCCTGTAGCACAATAGAAGTATGTACCATTCACGTGTTCAAAAATACTGAAATAGGGACTAATCAGCGAGGCTGTGTGACAGTAGAAACTATTTTAGTGTTCTTTTGTTTGCTACTATAATTAGTTGCATGACATTTTGCGTCAAAAAAGTTAGTTGCTTTGCATCTCTTATGAACTCTTTGTTTTTTATTTCATAGCTCAAGTGAAGGTGTGAAGACGATGAAATCAATCGACTAAGTCTCCCATGCCTATGGCTGGAGAAAGCTTGTTGTGATATTGAAGCGTATTGGTACTACGATCTGTAATGGGCTTTTGATGGACCTCTAGTGTATTTTTGCGTCAATTGCCAAGACTTATATTTCACGATGCTGTGGGATGTCATAAGTGTTGAGACCTAATGCTTTATGCTTACGTGACAAATTTAGTAGTGACGTGTTATCTATTATGACTTGATAATTGCTTAATGATCATGTTCGGGATACTTGTGATGTTACCAGATCCAACAGCACAAATGTTGACACTTTTTTGAAATGTGTCCAGAACAAGAAGTGTCCAATAAATCCTTATCATGAAGAGAAAGCCTTGCATAAAAGTTATTGATGACAATATTACTTGGGATCCCATGAATGGGGCATTTGAGCATTAATGATTTCAGCCTCCCCCAAGATTGGGCAATACTTTCTCCATCACGAGGCCAAAAATTATATATAGAATTCATGTCTTTATGAATCTCACTTGGAGGATAAAACTTGGAATAAATGAGAGGAACAATCTCGACCCAACTCAACGAGGGGCCATTTTTCAGCAGACTATACCATTCAGCAGCTCTGCCCTTCAGTGACAGAGAAAACAATTTCCTCTTGACGTTGTCCATAGAAATACCTGCACACTTGAATAACTCGCACAGTTCATGTATATAAAGCAAATGATTACCAGGATGCACAGTTCCATCATAGCGGTTATTCATAACACGTTCAACAATTTTCATAGGTATTTTAAATGGAACAATCTAAGCAGGTGGAGGGTCATCTACTACCGTAGCAGTGGTAGTAGTCCTCCCAAACAGTGATTCGAATGGAGATAACTCCATGACAGAACAGCGATTACAGTAAATATTTTCCTTACCAATTCTTCTTACCAATAGCGCTTCACTCCCCGGCAACGGCGCCAGAAAATAGTCTTGATGACCCACAAGTATGGGGGGGTATCGTAGTACTTTCGATAAATAAGAGTGTCGAACCCAACGAGGAGCAGAAGGTGCTGACAGGTAGTTTTGATCAAGGATTCACTGTAAACACTAGCAGACAAATTTTTAGGGATTTTCGATATAGCAGATAAATACAGTACAAGTAAATAAACGAGAAAAGTAATAATTGCAACGAGTAGCCCAATCCTTTTGAGTGCAAAGGACAAGCCGGTTGTGTTACTTATAAATAACAAATGTTCCTGAGGACACATGGGAGTTTCGTCAAGTGCTTTCGCTTCATGCAGTTGGTTAATCTTCATTGTTTTGATAAGTGTTGTGTGGGTGAATCTATGCTAACGCACAGCCCTTCCTAGGACTAATACGTACTTGTGATTATACCCCTTGTAAGTATCCGCAACTACAAGAAAGTAATTAAGATAAATCTAACCACAGCCTTAAACTCTCAGATCCTACGCTCTCTCGTGCACCATCTTACCAACGGGGTTCAGGTTTCTGTCACTCCGGCAACCCCTCGATTAGCAAGCTAAATACACAATGCATTCCCCTAGGCCCATAAAGGTGAAGTATCATGTAGTCGACGTTCACATGACACCACTAGAAGAATGACACCACAACTTAAATATCAAACCATTAAATATTAACTCAACGTTATTCCACTACTAACAACAAGACTTTCCGCATGTCCTCAAGAACTAAACAAACTACTCACAAGACATCATATGGATCATGATCAGATATGATATGGTGATGAATAACAATCTGGACATGAACCTTAATCCACCAAATAAACTCAATAGCATCAACAACGAGTAATTAACATCGGGAGAGTCTCCCCAATGAACCGGACAAGGTACAGCCCTAGATGTTACAGCGGAACGGAGTGGAGCGGCGGTGATGATAGTGATGGCATGGTGGATGATGATGATGATGATCCCGATGAAGTCCAGCGTGATGACGGTGACGATGGCGTTGATTTCCCCCCTCCGGGAGGGAATTTCCTCGGCAAATTTCTCCCTGCCGGAGAGCTTTTCTCTCTCTGTGGTTTCCGTCCCGTGGAGGCGGCGGAATATTTCGTGGACGAACCCCCTCGACTCTTAGGTTTTCGGGGAAGATATACACGAAGGGGCGATGTGAGGGACCGAGCGAGGGGCCCACACCAGGGCCCGGCGCGGCCCAGGTGGCTGCCGCGCCCTAGGGTGGCGTGGTGCCCTCGTGGCTCCCCTCGAGTCCCCCTTTTGGCTGGCTCCGGCATCTGACAAAATAGGAAATTCAGCTTTTGTTTCGTGAATTTTGGAGTTCCGCAGATATGTTGGTTTGACGGCGTTTTTTCCAGCAGAAATCTGGCTCCGGCAGATAAATTCCCAATAATCATCAAACATGCAAAATAAGATAAAATAACATAAGTAAAATGTATTAATATGAAATATAATGATGAATAACAGTAAATTATGATATAAAATAGTGATGCAAAATGGACGTATCAGTAGCTTGCCAATGAGGAGCTCGGTCAGAGTTTGTTTGGCTTTTCTTCTTATGTGCTCGTCATTGAGATTGGCAAAGTCTCGGACGATGCATCCCAAGTTGTTGCCGTACCCTTTTGCAAGCTTTGCCGGCTTTGTAGGACGACCGCTGGTGGGGTCCACCTCCATGAATTCTTCTTGCCTGGAGGGGAGCCAGTTTGGGCGTCTCTTCTTAAGTCGACGTTTGGCTTCGCTACCAGACGTCTTGGTGCCTGTTTGGACGCCGCCACTAATAGTGGTATCGCCATTAGATGTGCCCATCTCACAGGGTGCCTCCGTCTCATAGTCGGGATCGTCCTCCATTGTCAACGACTTCCCAAGCAACGACAGATAGGCATCTTGTACAGGATCCTCGTTGCCTCCTATCCGAGAATCCCCGTCCTCGTTGTTGTTGGCCATCTTCGCACTATATAAGAAAAGTTGAAGTTAGTACAACAAATATAAGAAAAATCACTTAACTATTAAAAATTCACTAATCTATTTCAAATTCATAGAAAATATGTCCTATTTTTAACCAAAGTCATGCCAAATTCATGGAAATTTTCGACACGACCTTTGCTAAAAATAGGACATATGGAGTACCCGAATTTACCGGAACGGAAATTAATCAACATTCCGGCAATCTCAAGGGCCTCTCGGGGTACATGCAAACATTCACATGCATTCATCGACCATTTGCCGGTCGCATTGCGACATTCACATCACAGAAAAACATCCATCACCACCACATTTACAGAAAAAAACTCATCCGCCACCACCACACATCCACCACCACCACATATACATTCACCACCACCACATTCACATTCACAGAAAATAGGACATATAGATCAGTAGCAAAAACATAAGAAAACCTAACTAGAGGACAATATATAAGCAAAAAAGTTGCTTTTGTATCAAATTGTTATTGCTAATTAAACTGACTAAACCTAGACAGTAGCTAAACCTAAAATTAAATTGAAACCTAACTAAAATTCAAATTCCAGGAGTCAATCTTCTTGTTGACATTTTATCAAACACCTATAGGGCAGGGGACGGGAAGGAGAAGGAAGAAGAGAAGGGGCATGGGACGGGACTGCCGCCAATACCTAGCAGAGGAGGGGAGCTCGACGGTGAGGCGGTGGTGGTTCTAGGGGCCGGGCGCGGGCGCTCGGGGCGGTGATACGTCCCAAACGTATCTATAATTTTTGATGTTCCATGCATGTTTTATGTCAATTGGCACATGTTTTATATACACTTTATATCATATTATGACATTTATTAGAATAACCTACTAATAGTTGCCAAAGTGCAAAATCTTCTTGTTTTCCTATTTGTTGTGTAGGAATTATCAAAAATACAAAAGGAAACCTTGTTGGAGTCAAATTGGGATTTTTTACGGAGATTGTCAGTTTGACCCTCGAAGATGGCGTCCAATGAAAATCAAATTAAAGAGAAAGTTGTCGCAATTTTCCATACGAAGATTTTAAGCCCGAGATCAGCCCAATTGGAGTTCGGACGTGGCTTGTAGGACCGTTTTGGTGGAACCCTAAAAGGGGGTGACGGAAATCCGAGAGTCTATATAAAGAAGGAAACCCTAGGTCGTGAGAGGCACCCAAGACCACGAATTTTCCTCCTCCCAGGCAGCCGTCTGGGGGAGGAGAACCTCCTCCACACCATCCTCATCACCAACGGCTGCTGCCGGTCGCCGCCTCCACTCCGGGCTGCACCTCTTCATCAACCTCTCCATCTTCTCCAACGACTTCTCCACCGTCTCCATGATGAAGGGGGAGTAGTTCACCCCCTGGACTTTGGGTTTGTGGTGGTAACTTGATCTAATCTCTCTATGTATGATCATTGTTGGTGTCCATATGATGTGCTTTGCATAAGTATGGATCTATCTATGTAATTCCTATGGTGGATATTGTGGTATGAGATGATTTGTTATACATTTACCGTTGTGTTGGAGCTTTTATGATTTGTCATACTTTGGAGATATTCTATGATACATGTGATGGTTTGATTTATGCATAATGCCTTGTTTATCCTTGTCATGAGGTGATTGACACCACCAAGTGTGGATAGATGAGAGAGATGTGGTCATGCACACGAAATATGAATCATTGCACTAGTGTTTAGAATATTGTCCATTATGAAGTATGATGTATGTAGGTACGGGATGGCCGATGTGACAACGGCATATGTATTGAGTGACATGTGAAATACAGCCCAACATCCTTTATCTGGGGGTAAAAAGGAAGAGTATGATGTGGGAGTGAGAGCAACCACGCTAGCCTTACGAGGGTGACCTAGCAACACAAATGGGTACTTCTTCCAACTATGTGTTTTAGGACATATAGCCGTTATAAAAGCTACCATTAAAACATGACAATTGTGTGTACTTTATCTATGACATGATAATCACCGTAGATGAGAGAGAGGATTAAGTGAACCCATGAACCCATGTCCATTGTTCCTATAAGAGAAAACCTTTGTCTTGTCCTCTTGCATTGAAGAGGACTGGGACACTTTTACATTCTTGTTTTGTTACATTCCCATCCATTAAATCAAGCTTCTTGTCCATAAACTTGTTTAGTGCATAATCAACTAAAACTTGTGACACTTTAGTTGTAGGGAATAGATAACTTTTCCTTCTTGCTCCTGCGGATCGATACCTTACTTCCACATTGAGAGGTGCTACAGTGATCCCCTGCTCTTGGGGGTTATCAAGTACTTTTCTGGCGCCGTTGCCGGGGAGCGTAGCGCTTAAGTTTCTATTCTTGTGTGCACTAGACTTTAGATTGATTTTATCTTGTTTTATATCTTGCAATCATCTAAGCTTGGGGAGGTTCCTTTAAACTTGTTTGGTTGTGAGTTTCTCATTAGTTTTACTTTCAGTTTTATATATCAAAAACCCAAAAAAAAAAAAATGGAGAAACTTTCTGGAATGTCTATGGGTAATGATTATTTTAAAATGTATGACGCCTACTCTGAATATCAATAACCAAAGAGGGAAATAGAGTGGGTAAATTGCTTAAAGCTCTTCACAAAATAGCTAATCAGTTTTGTGAGTTACATGGTATAACTTGTTGCAATAGAAGAGTTGTTAAACATTCCCACTATCAATGCAAGTATAATAGTGATCCTATAATTGCTTGTTATCGTGAAGATGAAGTATTATGCCCTGATATAGAACAAGTTGAGAAATATATTGCTTATGTTGGAGCCCATGAGATAGACTCTCTTCTTGATAAATTTCTTGCAACTAGTCATGTAGCTCGTGAAATGAAAGGGCAAGTTTCTATTATTCTCCAAATTTGCAAAAAAGAATTTAGTGATAATGTCTATGTTAAAGAAAGAATTCTTGCTGCCACGGAAAGCACTAACATTTTGCAGGAAGAGGAGGATAAGAACCCGTGCAACCCCAAGAGGATGATGAAAACATAAGCTTGGAAGAGGAAGAATGTGAAGAGGAGATTGAAAAGGATATATTCCAACCTAAGCTTGGGGAAGAGTTGGATCTACCAATTTCACCATCAACAAATGATAGTAACACTCAAATTCAAAAATCTTTTGTTATTTATGATAACCCATGCTATTATGATGAAACTAATAATGCTCCTTTACTTTCTATTAATACTACTAGTGAACTTATTGATGATAATGAGGAGTATTGCTTAAATATGCTATATGATAATGCTTTAGATGATGGTCCTATGCTTATTGATAAACCTCCATGTTTGTTTAGTTGTTACTAAATTATGTGAGGATAAAAATGATATACTTGCTGTTTGTGATGGTACTCTTACTCATGAGAGTCCTACTTTGTTCTTAAATTCTCCTAATTACACCATAGAGGAGAAATTTGCTTATGTTGAGAAATACTTATGTGGTTTGCAATTACCTTTAGTTCCAAATCTTTGTTGCAACCATGATATTAAACTTAATATTGATCTTATTAACTATTTTGAAAGAGGGAAGCATGCTAATGAATTCCATAATAAATTTAATAATCCTCTTTATTTGCCTAAATTATCTAAGTTGAATGATTTTTGTGGTTATATGGTTGAATTTTTTCTACTACTTGCAACTATTATGAAAGAGGAGGTGATAAGAACCCTCTTTATGTTACTAATAATTATATGCTGCAAGTAAATATTGTTAATATGCATTGGGAAACTTCTATTTATGGTGATTCATTCATATACAAAATGCCAATGCATAGAAAGAAAGTTAGACTTCGTTGTTATTACTTTTGTGTTTTGTTTTTCTCTCAACTAGGGTTCAACTTGACTATTATTTTGATTGGTTTGAGAACACCATGGGATCCTGGTATTATGCATGAACACTTTCCAAGGAAGAGGGACACATCAAATTCAAGCTCCCTCATGAGCTTCGTCCTCATAACATCAAGTAAGAAGCCTAGCTATATGGCTATAAAGAAAGCGCTTTACGGGAGGCAACCCGGTTGTTTTTGTTTGAGATTTTCTTTGAGTCCTCTTGCTGTAACAAGAGAGTAGTTTGTTAGTTTTGTTTCTGGATTTTTAATAAAGAACCAAGTTTTACCTATTTTGGTTTGAAAAGTTGCTATATTTTCGGAGAGTTTTCTGCCTGCACGAAGTCTGTGCACGGTTTGATTTTTCATTTTTATTTGTAACTCCGATTGAGCTGTAATTTGAACCGTAGCGTCAACTTTTCATCCTCTGCACACGTGATTTTTTGCAGATTTTTCTGACGAGTTTAAGTAGGGTAGAAAAATACGTTTTGCTGCTGCTGTTTTTCTGGACAGATTCTGTCTTGATTTGTTTGATGCATTCTTTGAGCTTTTTGCTTGAATCTTTTTGATTCAATTGAGTTTATGAGTAGGCATACAACATTATATACTCTCTGGACATTCATATGAATTTTTGCCTAAGGATTTATGCAGCAAGAAACCTATTTGTTTATCACTACTAATATCACCCCACAGAAAAGAAATGAGAGAAACGGTGTTTTGAAGTTTTTTCACAGGGATTAGAGGAGCTGCACCAAGAGCTATCCAAGGATGGTGAAGACCATAAGCTTGGGGATGTCAAGACAACCCCACTAGACCAACACACTCTCGGTTTGCACACGTCTAACTTCTGTTTTTCGATCAAAGCACTTTATCGTATAAACTTGGAGCGTCTGTTTTTTTGCTTTTGTTATTTCGGTTTGTTAATAAGACCACCACTATCATTTATATATGAGAGAGCTACTGGAAGTTTGGGTTGAATTATGTTGGATGCTATTAAATATATTGGGATAGGGATGTTTGAGTTGATTTTAAAAGATACATATAGTTGCATAATTCATGTGCTTTGAATGAATGTTAATTTGCAAGTGTGTTGTCAAGAGCTATCTTTTACCATGTTTAGATGTTGAATTTTAACTTTACTTGGTTTAACATGGATTGATTAGTTCTATGGACACTTATGCATGCATTTAGATGGTCAACTTTCTCCCTATTGCTAGCCCAAAAATTACAACAAGTAAAAAGCTTGTTTCCCAACACCTTCAACCAAAGTTTTTCCAGTGAGTCCACCATATCTACCTATTAGCTTTATGCTATTCAAGTATGTTTATCATGTTATATTGTGTTATCTATATTTCTGAATTTAAATGCTTATGTTATTGATTGTCATGGGAAAAATTGGTTAAAAGCTCTCACGAACTTGATGCACAATTTACTTTTATTGCATTTAATAAGCATGAACCATTGTGATTAAAATTATGAAGTTGTGGGCTTGACAATAGTTTTGGTTGGGAGTTAGCCCATATGTGCTGTCACATGGTAAGCTTTCAATATTGCACTTATTTATATTTAGTTGATGTCATGTACTTTTGTTTATGGATGCCTATCATGGGTGAAATGAATGTGGATACTTAGTAAGTTCAAAGAGTTTGTATAAATGGTTAGAGAAATGCTGGGCCGCTAATCTAAGCCATGCATCATTCATGGTGGAAATTTACAGCATAACCATAATGTTCATTCAGTGATGCACCTCATGATAAAAAGCTATACCCATAGTAAATAAAAGAGTGCTGAGATTGTTCATTGTCTGTTTGTCTTGTTGTTTTGACATGGGCTTGTTCATGTCAAGGGGCAAGAGGTACCCCAGTGTAGTTCTTGATGATACTATTATTACTTGCAATGACCTTTATTTGAATTTACTTTGTGGACCAAAGTGAGTAACACATGGTGTAGGTACTTGTATTCAAGGGACATGAGACATTCAACCAATACATTGTCAAGCACACCACTCATATTTGCTTTCACTTTAAACATTAATCATTCAAGATGCTATGATAGGGGTAATGAGAGCTCCACACCAATAACTACCACATTGCAATCATTAACTTAAGTAGAAGAGTTTGGAAGTTAGATGAAACTTATTCATGCTTTACCTCTACTCATTTATATATCTTTCCAAAGTGTCCACCTTTTATATTCAGATTTTCGTTAATACTCTATGGCCATTATAGGATGTTCTTCCTTTTCATTATGCATACATGTGGTCCATAGTACCTTCTTCTATGTTACACTTTGTGAATTATCATTGAACATCTTACATTGAATATTTGATATCACTTCATAATCTATCTTGTACATTGCTACTCCTTTGAAGAATGAATCATTTGACTGTATGTAGCAATAACTTCATCACTTCATTCATAACATGTGCCTTACAATATTATATGATCAAGATTATGATGGTAGCATGTCACTTCAAAAATTATTTTGTTTTATCGTTTACCTACTCGAGGACGAGTTGGAACTAAGCTTGGGGATGCTTGATACGTCCCAAACGTATCTATAATTTTTGATGTTCCATGCATGTTTTATGTCAATTGGCACATGTTTTATATACACTTTATATCATATTATGACATTTATTAGAATAACCTACTAATAGTTGCCAAAGTGCAAAATCTTCTTGTTTTCCTATTTGTTGTGTAGAAATTATCAAAAATACAAAAGGAAACCTTGTTGGAGTCAAATTGGGACTTTCCTGAAATCTGTCTGAGAACTTTTTACGGAGATTGTCAGTTTGACATCGAAGATGGCGTCCAATGGAAATCAAATTAAAGAGAAAGTTGTCACAATTTTCCATACGAAGATTTTAAGCCCGAGATCAGCCCAATCGGAGTTCGGACGCGGCCTGTAGGCCCGTTTTGGTGGAACCCTAAAAGGGGGTGACGGAAATCCGAGAGTCTATATAAAGAAGGAAACCCTAGGTCGTGAGAGGCACCCAAGACCACGAATTTTCCTCCTCCCAGGCAGCCGTCTGGGGGAGGAGAACCTCCTCCACACCATCCTCATCACCAAGGGCAGCCGCCGCCGCCGCCGCCAAGGGCCGCCGCCGCCGTGGGCTGCTGCGGGTCGCCGCCTCCACTCCGGGCTGCACCTCTTCATCAACCTCTCCATCTTCTCCAACGACTTCTCCACCGTCTCCATGATGAAGGGGGAGTAGTCTACCCCTGGACTTTGGGTTTGTGGTGGTAACTTGATCTAATCTCTCTATGTATGATCATTGTTGGAGTCCATATGATGTGCTTTGCATAAGTATGGATCTATCTATGTAATTCCTATGGTGGATATTGTGGTATGAGATGATTTGTTATACATTTACCGTTGTGTTGGAGCTTTTATGATTTGTCATACTTTGGAGATATTCTATGAAACATGTGATGGTTTGATTTATGCATAATGCCTTGTTTATCCTTGTCATGAGGTGATTGACACCACCAAGTGTGGATAGATGAGAGAGATGTGGTCATGCACACGAAATATGAATCATTGCACTAGTGTTTAGAATATTGTCCATTATGATGTATGATGTATGTAGGTACGGGATGACCGATGTGACAACGGCATATGTATTGAGTGACATGTGAAATACAACCCAACATCCTTTATCTGGGGGTAAAATGGAAGAGTATGATGTGGGAGTGAGAGCAACCACGCTAGCCTTACGAGGGTGACCTAGCAACACAAATGAGTACTTCTTCCAACTATGTGTTTGAGGACATATAGCCGTTATAAAAGCTATCATTAAAACATGACAATTGTGTGTACTTTATCTATAACACGATAATCACCGTAGATGAGAGAGAGGATTAAGTGAACCCATGAACCCATGTCCATTGTTCCTATAAGAGAAAATCTTTGTCTTGTCCTCTTGCATTGAAGAGGATTGGGACACTTTTACATTCTTGTTTTGTTACATTCCCATCCATTAAATCAAGCTTCTTGTTCCATAAACTTGTTTAGTGCATAATCAACTAAAACTTGTGAACTTTAGTTGTAGAGAATAGATAACTTTTCCTTCTTGCTCTTGCGGATCGATACCTTACTTCCACATTGAGAGGTGCTACAGTGATCCCCTGCTCTTGGGGGTTATCAGGCGGCCGGCGTCCCGCACGGCAGCAGACAAGGGCGATCGGGCGACGCGGCGGCGTGGGCGCTCGGCGCAGAGGAGGGACAGATCGAGAAGAGGGAGGAGGGAGGAAGATGGACAGAGGAGGCATGGGTGCTCGGGGTCGATGGTGTGGGTGGGCGGCAGCGTGGGTGGTGCTCGTGAGAAGGGCGCAGGGCGGCGACGCGGTTTGGGGAATTGTTGAGCGGGAGAGAGAGAGGCCCTGCGAGCGAGGCTAAGTCAGTGGGCCACTATACCGCTGGCGAACCAGGATGGCATCGCTAGAGCTAGCGTGCGTACCGCTGGCGAACACGTAACGTTCGCCAGAGCTAGTTGACTTAGCTGTGGCGAACACACATAGTTCGCCAGAGCTAGGTGACATAGCGGTGGCGAAGTACGTCGTTCGCCAGTGCTATGGCAAACATCGCTGGCGGGCGTGAAATGGCGTTTGCCAGTGATATTTTTTCCGCCGTCTCGACCGGGACCGCACGTAGCGCTCGCGGGTAGAAAACGCCGTTCGCCAGCAGTGTGGTCTGTAGCGCTGGCGAAGACACTTTCCTGTTCGCCAGCGGTTGTAGCGCTGGCGGGCGCTTATTGAAGTTCGCCAGTGGTAGGCTGGCGGTTGTAGGTCTTTTCCTACTAGTGACCATAACTCTTCCAATGTAGCATCGACGTACTGCTTCGAGCAAAGGCGTGGGGGGTGTGTATGTGTTTTGGCGCAGGGATGCTTGTCAGGGTAGAGCTCACAAGAGATTGAGAAGACGGAGGCGGTGTTGTGGAGCTTGAGCGGAGGAGGACGACGGACCATGTCGACGGGTCGAGCTAGCCACGGATGGTGAATATGACTCGCCGGCGGAGGAGGCAGGGAGGACGAGAGGAGGAGCGCTTGTCGGCAGTCATGGCGCGACCACGCTAGGAGGCTACCAAATCATGGAGGCATGGCGTCGGTAGAGGAGGAACTGGGGGAGAGACGAGGCGGCGACGCGTGCGGGCGCTGATACGTCCGAAACGTATCTACTTTTCCGAACACTTTTGCTGTTGTTTTACCTCTAACTTGTATGATTTGGATGCAACTAACATGGACTAACGCTGTTTTCAGCAGAATTGCCCTGGTGTCTTCTTTTTGTGCAGAAAAGTCAACTTTCGAGAAAAACTCCGAAAACAATTGCGATCGTCATATTTCACCGGAAGACCCACGGAGCCAGAAGGGGAGTCGGAGAGGCCACACCAGGCAGCCACGCCATAGCTGGGCGCGGCTGGGGGTGGGGCCGCGCCCAAGTGTGGCGTGGCCACCTCGGTCGCCCCCCGACGCTCCCCTTTGGACTATATATTGCCCTTGACCTAAATATCGAGGGGGGTTCGACCATATTTCGCGAAACACATCCACGCTCCGCCGCCGCCGCGATCTCTATTCCGGGGATCAGAAGTTCCGTTCTGGCACCCTGCCGGGACGGGGATTCGGAGGAGATCATCACCATCGTCATCACCACCGCCTCTCCATCAACCATCAATGATTCCCCCATCCATGTGTGAGTAGTTCCCTGCTGTAGGCTGAGGGGATGGTAGGGATTGGATGAGATTGTTCATGTAATAAGTTGCCAGATTGTTAGGGCATGGTGCCTAGTATCCATTGTTAGTGCTATTTATCATTGTTGCAACTTGTTGTGCTTAATGCTTGCCACTAGGGCCCGAGTGCCATGATCTCAGATCTGAACATGTTGTTGATGCATGAGAATAATTATGTTTTAGATCATATCTGCAAGTTGTTTTCACCTGTTATTGTCCGGAACCCGAGGCCCCGGAGTGACAGCAACCGGGATAACTGGAGGGGATGGCTTTGACTTGAGGATTACGTGTGTTCACGGAGTGTTAATGCATTGCTCCGGTACTTTATTAAAAGGAGTACCTTAATTGCCAGTAGTTTCCCTTGAGGCCCCGCTGCAAACGGGCTGGCAGGACAGTAGATGTTGTGCAAGTTTCTCATTGCGAGCACGTACGACTATATACGGAACACATGCCTATGTTTGACTAGTACTAGGATGCTTTTATAATTGTTTACCTGCAAATGCCCTGAGTTATGATTATTACATGAGCGCTCTTATCCATGCAACGCCCGTACATCCGTCCCTATGCCTACAGTACTTTTAATCCTGCTGTTTACTGAAATTACTGCTGCTGTCTTTGTTACACTGTTGCTGCTATTACTTTGTTACTACTGCTGTTATATCACCGTTGCTACTGATAATCTGTGTCGAGGAAGTCTACTTTCAGGTGCAGCTGAACTGACAATTCATCTGTTAAGGCTTATATTTATTCTTTGGCTCCCCTTGTGTCGAATCAATAAATTTGGGTTTTACTTCCCTCGAAGACTGTTGCGATCCCCTATACTTGTGGGTCATCAAGACTATTTTCTGGCGCCGTTGCCGGGGAGCATAGCTTTATTTATAAGTTCATCTGGAAGTGATATCCTTTGCTGCAATCCATTTATCATGGGGAAAACTCATGACAAGAAGGTGGCTATTCTGCCATCCACTACAAGGAAAGGTACGGCTCTGAACTCCGCTGCTGCTCTTGATTCACCATCTGTTATTAATCAACTGGTTACACCGCCACACGCACCTGCTTCGCGTGTTGGCACTACTGAATCTGAAACTGTTTCTGATGAATTTGATGATGCTTCTACTGTGCTTAGTGAAACTGGTTCGTTAGGTCCTTTTCTAGATGCTACGATTGCTAGGTCTAGACTTATTGAAAATTCTGAAATGCCTAATGAAAATGTTGTCACACCTGTTGCTTCTCCTGAGTCGAGGGAATTCATCGATGATGATGACCCCGAGGAAGATTATATAGAAGTAGATGAAGCTTTTGCTGAAAAATGCAGGAATCTTGACTCTTCTGCTGATTCTGCCACTATAATGGATTTTCTGAAAAAACACACTGTTAGCTACAAATTGTCTGCTGATCCTGAGTTTGCAACATCTCCTATTCGTATAACTGATAAGGATTATGACTTTTCTGTGGATTTGTCCTTTATATCTGTGGTAGAGAAAGATCCTTTTTGTGGTGCTGAAGATGAAAGTGCTATGGAACATATGAACAAGTTATCTACTTTAAGTAGTTTGTTCTCTGATGATATTAAATTGCGCACCTATTTTGTTACCAAAATTTTTCCTTTCTCTCTGAAAGGCGATGCTAAAGCTTGGTTTGGTAATTTGTCTCCCGGTTGTATTAAAAATCCTTTAGGATTGGTTGATGTTTTCTTCCATAAATATTATCCTGCTAGTGTTCAACATGTTGCTTTGCAGAGAATTTTTAACTTCAAGCAATTGCAGGAAGAAAATATTTCTGAAACTTGGTCAAGGTTTTGTTATTTGCTTAGAGTTCGACCTGGACATGATATACCTAAAAATGAACTTCTTGATATATTTTATAATGGACTAACCGATGAATCTAGGACATTCCTGGATAGTTGTGCTGGTTGTGTTTTCAGGAAACGAACTCCAGATGAAGCTGAGGAATTAATGGCTAAGATTAGCCAAAATTATGAAGATTGGGTTATAGCTGAACCCACTCCCACACCAGAGCCTGCGCCAGTGCCTACACCAAGAAAGAGAGGTGTTATTGAACTTGATAATGAAGGAATGAGAGAAGCCAAGAGGACTCTCAAGGAGAGGGGTATTAAATCTGAAGATGTTAAAAATTTACCTCCAATAGAAGACTTATGTAAGCCGACTCCTCCACCTTCAATTGAGGTACACTCTCTACAATATTTCGATGCTGGTGATATTCCTTATGGTAAGCCTCCTGATCAATGCTTAGATGAACTTGATAATTTTATTGTTAAGCAGGAGCATTTTAATATGAGAGTAGAAAATCATCTGTTAGAAAATTCTCGTATTATTAGTAATTTGCAAGATGTTTTGGTAAGAACTGTAAATGACATTAAAGGTCTAGTTAAACATCTTAGTATGGTTCAAACTCAAATGGAGCAAATTACTAAAGTACAAAAAGACTTGCTAGCTAAAAATTCTAATAGTAATGGAAAACATGCTTTTGGAATAGCAACTAGGAGTGGAGCTTCCACTCAAGATCCTTTGTATCCTGAGGGACATCCTAAAAGAATTGAACAAGATTCTCAATTAGCTGAAAGGCCCAGCTCTCCTTCTAAGAAAAAGAAGAAGAAACATAAACCTGCTGTAGAGTCTTCTGAAACTATTAAGGAAAAAGAACCTGCTAGTGATCCTAATAGTATATCTGTGTCTGATGCTGAAACTGAAAATGGTAATGAACCTGTTAATGATAATGATAGAAACAATGCTAATAATAATGAAGAGGTTGAGAGCGATTCTGATAGTGACACTGAAAATAAAAATTGCACTAAAGAGGATTTTGTAGCTAAGAAACATGGTAAAGAAAGAGAACCTTGGGTGCAAAAATCAATGCCTTTTCCTAATAAGAAACATAAATCCAAGGAAGAAGAACACTACAACAAGTTTTGTGAGTGGATGAAACCTTTGTTTTTGCAAATTCCTTTGACTGATGCTATTAAGCTGCCTCCTTATTCGAAATACATGAAGGATATTGTTTCTAACAAGAGGAAAATTCCTAATGAGGAGATTTCCACCATGCTTGCTAATTACTCTTTCAATGGTAAGGTTCCAAAGAAACTTGGAGATCCAGGTATACCAACTATTCCTTGCTCTATTAAAAATAATTATGTTAGAACTGCACTTTGTGATCTTGGAGCTGGAGTAAGTGTGATGCCTTTCTCTCTTTATAAGAGACTTTATTTAGATAAATTGATACCAACTGATATATCTTTGCAAATGGCTGATAAATCTACTGCTGTTCCTGTTGGTATATGTGAAAATGTTCCTGTTCAAGTTACTACCAACTGTTTGATTTTGACTGACTTTGTTGTGTTGGATATGCCTGAAGATGATAATATGTCCATTATTCTTGGTAGACCTTTTCTTAATACTGCAGGAGCTGTTATTGATTGCAATAAAGGGAAAGTTACTTTTAATGTCAATGACAAAGAGCATACTGTTTATTTTCCCAAGAAGCAAAATGTATTATGTGGAGTTAGCTCAATTGCAAGTTATAAAACTATCAAAGTTGGAAGTATTGATTGTCCTATTTATGACCACCATGAAGGATATGAAAGTATTATGGTTGGGACAATATCTATTCAATATAAGGTAACATAATGGTATCATGTAGTTTAATTCTTTTATGTCAAATAAAATATATTTGGTGGCAAGACTTGATCAACCTTGTTGACAAATACATTTTAGTTGCATAAAATTGTTAAACCACATTCTCTCTTTCTCATCTGTTATACCTTCTGTTATATTGCTGTCTTTATAAATTTTTAGAATGTTGTTTAGTGTGGTTAAAATTTTGCTTAGCTGCTGTTTAGAATTTTAAGTGCCCAGTTTTTGCTCGAAATTGAAAGTTGTCAGAAAAATCTGAAAATTTTACGTAAATTCCTATTTTGAAAAATGCAACGTGGTAGTACCTGGGGCTGACCAGGGGGACCCACCACGCTGCCACGCCATAGCTCGGCGCGGCAGGGGTGGAGGCCGCGCCCCCCTGTGGCGTGGGTCCCACCTGAGCCTCCACAAGGTGAGATTCCTCCCCTTTCTTTCTCTCTCCCGACCAAACTCATATCCATTGTTCAAACTCGTGTTCCTGCTGCTCTTGAGCTCGAATTTTTCGATCTCCTTGCTCAGCCCATTTCAGTTGCTGAAACTTTGCTTGTTTACTCACCGGTATGTGACTCCTTCGATTATCCAAGTAGAATTTTGTTTAGTGTTGTATTTCTAGAGTATTTTGCTGCTGTATGTTGCTGGTTAAGTGAGCTTGCATGCTTGTTCTATGCTTAGATTAATTATCCTTGATGCATGTGTAGCCCTCTTGCAAGTTTCTATAGTAGTTGCCTTGATTTTATAGTTGCAAAATCATTTTTTATGAGACTTGTTGAAAAATTTCAGAGAAGGAAGATGGATGGAGATGTGGTTGGACCAGCTATTGACCCTAATGATTTAGTTGTGGGAGAAGTGATGGAGGTTAATCGTGAAGATTCCGTGCATTCTGCATATTATCCTTGCCAAACCTTCATGGCTGCTGCAGGAATCCTACAAGATTTCAACACACTAATTTCTAATGCAGGATTGGAGAATTTTACCATTGGGGAACCTGCCCAATTTGTTAAACTCACTATGTCTGTAGTACAGGATTTTAGATTTACCTACTCATCTGATAACCCCATGGTCCATTACAAAATTTATAATATTCCTATGGATATCTCTCTGTATGATTTTTGCACAGCTATCAAAGTGCCATATTGGGGATCATATGCGAAGATTAATGGTCAGCCTAGGCATCTTGTAGAACTTTATTCGGAGATCACCAAAAGTAGAGGTTTGTTGAAAGAAGGTGGTAAAATTCGGCTCATTTTATTCCCAGCTATTCGGTATTTCACCCATTTCATTGCCAAGTGTGTTCTAGCTAGGAAAAATGCTAACAAGCTTTCTGTTTATGACTTGGCATTCATTTCTGCTGCTTTGAGAAGTGACAGGACTTATAACTTGGGTGCTTTGATTGCTCATCGCTTATCTACTAATCGCGAAAAGGGTGGTGTTTGTGGTGGCCTCATTGCTTCTAGGCTGTTAGCTTACCATCAGTTGGTTCCGCATCCCTTTGACATAGAGTTGCCTGTTTTTAGACTTGATATTAATTCCATGATCAGGCATCATTCTGTTCCTAGCTGGGCTACTCTCGATAATTTGACTTATAATTTAGTATTTGTTACTAAATCTAGGATTGCATCTAAGACTTCCGAGCGATTGGTTTGTTTGCCTGCACCTGTTTTGTTTAACCTGGATGGCAGGGAAAATTGGGCATTCTCGGAAGAAGACTTGGATGCATACATGAGGGAGCATGGACCCCGGGCCGAGCCGGAGGAGGAGCGGCCTGAGCCGCATGATGAGGGGGCGAGCTCCTCATACCAGTTTGACTATGCAAGCGGAACCTTCCCCGCTTTACAGAGTGGTTCTTACGAACACGCCAGGGACGATGCACCGTCCTGGAGCTATTATCAGCACCCATGATTGTCTCCCAATTAGGCCAAAAGCCTAAGCTTGGGGGGAGGTACGCGTATACTGACAGTTCGCTCATTTCTATATTCGCTCCATGTCAGTTCTTTGTATATCCATATTTCGCTTTCTTTTATTTGTTCTTGCTTGTGGTGTTTATTTTCTCAAAACCCAAAAATACCAAAAATATTTTCGTTGTTTCTCTATGCTTTTATTTTAGTAATTCGAGTTGTAGTTTTATTTTGTCTTTTTGATTTTCGAGTTGATATTCAAAAAACCCAAAAATATTTTCCTTTTTATTTGCTTCTTCCTTGCTTTGTTTTAAAATTCGAAAACACCAAAAATATTTGTTGTTCTTCTTGGTTTTGTATAGTTCTTTTCAGATTCAACAGCCGTCTGTGACTCCACCTGGAGCTTGGTTTTCATTTTATATCATTCAAGTCATGCGAGCGAAGGGCAATAATGACGATATTCGACAACTTGATGTGGTGAGAGGCTGGTATGAACCGTATTTGTTTTCATTTTTGTACACATACCTGTCCATATGATTGCGCTTAGTAGTTATGGTATGGGCTATGTTACTTGATGAATGCTTGATAGCCATGTTTTCTCATGATTAATCCTAATCTCCTGAAGGTGCACCATATGTCATATAGTTATTTGCATGCATTGTTTTATTCGTAGAGTGGTATTGTAGTGTGGTATCCTCCTCTGAATGTTTTACTTGATTCGACTTGGCACATGCTTACACATGTTTATGACTCAAAACAAAAGTCAAGCCTCGACGATCTATTGTGACTCAGAGTTTCTGTATCACTTTTATGCCACTGCTAATTTTATTCTGTCGCAAGTATGATTATGACAGTTGTGCTCTCTTGTTGTCGCTTCCCCGTCTATTGCTAGCCTTCACCTGTACTAAGCGGGAATGCTGCTTGTGCATCCAAAATCCTGAAAACCAAGTTATTCCAAAGAGTCCACTATAAATTCCTATGCATGGTTTTAAACCATTCCAAGTAAATTTCTTCGTGTGCTATCTTTAACTATTCAAAATTGTACAATCCCTTTTTGTGTCACTGCGTGTAGCTCATAAGGATGTGGTAGTAGAACTTGTCATCTTCCATGCTAAATGATTTCCAAGGACAAGTAGCTTCATCTGCTTGTCCACTTTTATTTTTGCAAAAGAGCTGGTTAGTCCACCTATCATTTAATATTAAAATAGACACTCCTCCACGGTGATTGTTGGTCGGCACCCGAGGATTCGGTTAGCCATGGTTTGTGGAAGAAAAGGTTGGGAGGAGTGTCAAAAATCTGTAAGCATGATATAATGCAAACTATATGAATTTTCGGAACCGCTCTAAAAGTTGGTTAGTTATGGAAGATGACAAGAACTCTATCGCGGATTTGTTGACACTTGCAACCACTTCTCAAAATATTATTTTTACACTCTTTATATGCCTTCGGGAACTAACAAGCTCTAGCACACGATTTAATCCCTGCTTCCCTCTGCGAAGGGCCTATCTTTTATTTTAATGTTGAGTCACCATCCTTCTTTAAAGCACTTCTTTGAGAGCATGACTGTCATTCTTAGTGAAATGTGCTTGTCCCAGAATAGGTTAGTAGTGACATAGCTTGATGCTTTTATCTTTGATAAGCTTTATTTCTAGTCTGCCTGTAAACTTCAGAGGTGCCTGGGCATTTATGTTTTGCTGCACACATTCGGGCAAGCGAGATACCACTTTGCCATACCCAATTACGAACATTGCAATCCTGCACTTAGTTATATGCCATGTTGTTTACCTTTAGTATGTTAGAATCTTTTCATGGCTGCATATTTATCAAGCTTTTATCTTATGCATATCTCCTATCATGAGCTAGTAAGTATAATCATAATTCAAGTATGTATACATCATATGAAGCAATTGTGTTCGTAAAAGTTTCTTTATCGCGTTCAGTTTGTCAACTGAATTGCTTGAGGACAAGCAATAAGCTAAGCTTGGGGGGAGTTGATACGTCCAAAACGTATCTACTTTTCCGAACACTTTTGCTGTTGTTTTACCTCTAACTTGTATGATTTGGATGCAACTAACATGGACTAACGCTGTTTTCAGCAGAATTGCCCTGGTGTCTTCTTTTTGTGCAGAAAAGTCAACTTTCGAGAAAAACTCCGAAAACAATTGCGATCGTCATATTTCACCGGAAGACCCACGGAGCCAGAAGGGGAGTCGGAGAGGCCACACCAGGCAGCCACGCCATAGCTGGGCGCGGCTGGGGGTGGGGCCGCGCCCAAGTGTGGCGTGGCCACCTCGGTCGCCCCCCGACGCTCCCCTTTGGACTATATATTGCCCTTGACCTAAATATCGAGGGGGGTTCGACCATATTTCGCGAAACACATCCACGCTCCGCCGCCGCCGCGATCTCTATTCCGGGGATCAGAAGTTCCGTTCTGGCACCCTGCCGGGACGGGGATTCGGAGGAGATCATCACCATCGTCATCACCACCGCCTCTCCATCAACCATCAATGATTCCCCCATCCATGTGTGAGTAGTTCCCTGCTGTAGGCTGAGGGGATGGTAGGGATTGGATGAGATTGTTCATGTAATAAGTTGCCAGATTGTTAGGGCATGGTGCCTAGTATCCATTGTTAGTGCTATTTATCATTGTTGCAACTTGTTGTGCTTAATGCTTGCCACTAGGGCCCGAGTGCCATGATCTCAGATCTGAACATGTTGTTGATGCATGAGAATAATTATGTTTTAGATCATATCTGCAAGTTGTTTTCACCTGTTATTGTCCGGAACCCGAGGCCCCGGAGTGACAGCAACCGGGATAACTGGAGGGGATGGCTTTGACTTGAGGATTACGTGTGTTCACGGAGTGTTAATGCATTGCTCCGGTACTTTATTAAAAGGAGTACCTTAATTGCCAGTAGTTTCCCTTGAGGCCCCGCTGCAAACGGGCTGGCAGGACAGTAGATGTTGTGCAAGTTTCTCATTGCGAGCACGTACGACTATATACGGAACACATGCCTATGTTTGACTAGTACTAGGATGCTTTTATAATTGTTTACCTGCAAATGCCCTGAGTTATGATTATTACATGAGCGCTCTTATCCATGCAACGCCCGTACATCCGTCCCTATGCCTACAGTACTTTTAATCCTGCTGTTTACTGAAATTACTGCTGCTGTCTTTGTTACACTGTTGCTGCTATTACTTTGTTACTACTGCTGTTATATCACCGTTGCTACTGATAATCTGTGTCGAGGAAGTCTACTTTCAGGTGCAGCTGAACTGACAATTCATCTGTTAAGGCTTATATTTATTCTTTGGCTCCCCTTGTGTCGAATCAATAAATTTGGGTTTTACTTCCCTCGAAGACTGTTGCGATCCCCTATACTTGTGGGTCATCAGGCGCGCGAGGGAAGGGGCGACGGCGGCGCGCGCGGGCCGGGAGTGAGGGCACTGACTTGAGGAGCATGGAGGCGGTGGTGGGCTGGTGGCCATGATGGCTGCATGCGTGAGAGATAATTAAGGATATGAGGGAACTAGTGGAGAGGATAAGGTCAGGTCGGGTCGGGTCGGGTCGAGGAGACGGTGCGTGGGGCCTCCGGATGGGTCCGCGGGGACGCGTGGCAAACGCTCCAGGCGGAGGACGCGAGTGATGGATCCCCGGACGATTACAAGGGTTTTCCATAATCAAACCCTCAAGTACAATTCCCGACATCAACACTCTCAACTCTCCAATCTCGGTCTATTTTCAACCCTGACAACGATTCCCTAACAGTGATTGTCGACATGGCAAGTGAGCCCAGGATTGCTGAGAGAGGCTGGTTCCTCCCGTAAAAGATTGTGAAGACGTGTGTTGCACGTACATGTCAACTAGTAGTATATACTTTTTTTGCGGGAAATCTCTAAGCTTTTATTCCATCATTACAACACCCTCTCAATCACCGACACCTCATGTAACAGCCCCAAGTTTGTGAACCTAAAATGTGAACCAAATTTTCGCTTTTGCATTTCATTCATGCGTCATGGCATTATTTGTTTTAGTGTTCAAGTTGAAACAAAAGTATGAAAACAAATTAAAACAAATGAAAACAAGAGCACCAATTAAATTCAATCCTTGCAATTCAAATGTGTTTGTTTTTGACAAAAACAAATACAAATGCTAATCCATATTTGTCAAGTAAGTTCCAAGAGTTCAAAAGTAATATCTGGAACTTGCTTTACAATTTCTAAAGGATAATAAATTTGTATTTAAGCAAATTGCCATATCCAAACCTTATGAACAAAAGTCGTGCAAAACATTTTATTTAGACACACAAATTTTTGTGGAGCCTCTACATGTTATGGGGAGGTTACATGAATAATTTCAATTTTTTCTAACATGTTTTAGAGCCCTAATTAAATCCCTAAAAGCCCCTGTTTATAAAAGAAACAGAAAAGAGGAAAAGAGCAAGGTTTTTTTTTGTAAAATCGCCATCTTCTCTGTAGCTCAAGCACGCACGGCATGGCGCCAGTGGCCAACCCCGCCGCGGCACTCGCGCCCATTGCTAAAAGCGGTGTGCGATTAAGCCTCCTGCCGCGTCGAAGAGGATAAGAAGGCCACCACGACCCTTTGCTCCTCCCACCCCGAACTTGTCCCCCACCTGCTCCCTCTCGTGCTCCCTCTCCTCTTCTTTCCCCCCACGAGCTCCGAACCCTAGCCATGGCCGTCGAGCTCGCCACCGTCGATTGAGAGCGCCTGGAGCAGATCGAAGCGCACCACCGTCTCCGCCTCGTCGTCCTCTTCGCCCTCGTGCAAGCAATCGGTCTAGTTCGCCGTCATTGGAGCGCACGGGTTCATCTTCTTCCTCTACGACCGCCGCACTCCGAGCTCGATTGCCGCCGTCTCCATCCACCTCTGCACCAACGAATCGTACCCACGTTTCAAGGGTGAGCACGCCTTGCTTCTAGACATCTCCGTTCTCCTTCTCTCTCGCTAGATCGACGGTTAGCAGTAGCCTCGCCGTAGGCCGTAGCCCTCCGCCGCATGGTCTCGTCGCCGGGGCATTTGCCGGCGACCAAATGGTCCATAGCGCCGCCCCCAGCCACCCCGCAACCGAACGCGTCGAATACCCTTAGAGATCCATCCATGCGCGTGCTCCTCCGCCGTAGCCGTGCGCGACGCCGCCGCGGTCACCGCGCGCGCGCGCCGGTCCTGGCATCGTCGCGGTCAACCCAGGCCGTGGGCCTGCGGTGCTGAGTTGGACGCCAGCGTGGCCACGGGCCCCACTGGTCATCGACTGTGGGTAGCCCGGGGCTGGGTGACAAACGTTTCAGTTAGAATTTCTGGAAAGATTTAAATGAAGACAGAAATTTGATTAAAACTTGTAAAAACCATAACTTATTAAATATCGATCCAAAAATTGCAAGTAAGATATCAAAATGATCAGTGGAAGAAACTTTACATTCTAACACCATTTTCATGTGGAACTAAACACTGGAAATAACTTTTTCTTGCACTTTAGAAAAAGGGCAGAATATAAAATGATTTTGTAAAATTCATAACTTATTAAAAATTGATCCAAAAATTAAGTGTGATATACCAAAATGTTCAGCAATAAATATACTTCATGTTCCACATTGTTTCCAAACATGGATACCGAGTTTTAATATTGTTTAAGAGAATTTGGCAAAATGGCAGATTTAAAATGGATTTTATAAATGCAATAACTTTTTATTGGTTAATCAGAAAAATGTGTTTAATATACCAAAATGCTCAGAACATTATGAACTGTTCAGTAACATTATTTGCATGCATAATTGAACAAAATATCAGTACTGTATATTTTAAAGGAGTAACAAAAGCATTAAGTTAAATGTGGGGATTTAATTGGATGGTTATTAAAATTCATTCCTTGCACCCCACTTAAACTGTTGGCTAAATTTCAGTGCATTAAAAATGTCATGCCATCATGTGGTTGTGCATTGCATTTGTTATGCATGTGTGGTTATTGATTGTTTTCTTTTCCGGTGTTTTAATGCATCGATAGATCAATCAGTCGGGGTGCCACCGCAATACCCTGACGAACCGTATTATCAGCCCCCTGAACAAGGCAAGCGTAATCCCCCTCTGAGAATGTCTGCTCCTATGTTTCCGCAATTATTTTCTCCACTATAATATTGCATTCGGTTCTAAATGTCTTTTGCTTGGAGTAGAGTATCCTACTAGTTGCATTAGATACCTGTTGCCATTACCTGTATCCTTCCTAATATCCATAGGATTGAAGTGTTGGCCTGAGTTGATTATACCTGCTATGTATATGCTTAGCCATGCTTAGTTAAATGCTTAAGTCGTCCGGTGGATGTTTCACTGTTGGAACAGTTGATGGAATGACCGGATGTGATGGGAAAACTGTGGGGACATTAATAAACTGCTTAAAGGCGGGGATGAGAGACCACGGGGTTGTGGTGTGTTGTCCTGTTCTCGCCGACTAGTTGCGAGTTCTCCCATTCGAGCCAAGACTGAGCGTGCTTCCATCGGTGGGCTATATGGACCCCCTATCGACCAACTAACTTGTGGAGGGCTAGCTGAGGGTCCTCTAGTTTGAGCTTCCATTTGCGCATGCGTGAAGATGATGGCCAGGACTGGGATGAGGATGGTGGTGTTTAGGAAAATGAGTGGCCGCGGGGTAGGGTGTTGGAGGCACTGAACCTGTCCTTCCGCCACAGATGATCCTGGGTTAGTCTCAAGCAAGGTAAAGGTTGTAACCGCTCCCACTCAGCCGGCTTTCCCCGGAAGAGAGCTAATTGCATAGGCAATGAGCCGGACGGTACCGTTGGTTAAAAACAGTACACCCCTGCAGGGTAAATCGTTTCGAAAAGCCGTGTCCGCGGTTATGGACGACTTGGTGCCGGATTCAGAGACCATAGAAAACTTGAACATAATGATTAAAACATGAGTACTAAAGGTACTACCAAGAATGCAAGGTTGACTTCCTCGAGGGTGATTCGGGGAGGTGCCTTTGTAGACAGGTGAAGTGATTGATGGTGGTTGTTGTTATAAAGATGATCAAAAGAAAAGAGTTTACTTCTTATCCCCTTTGAAAATATTCTGATTAGTCGACGCCAGATGTCTTTTATAAAGAAAATCAGCTTTACGCAGAACAGCCATAAAACCTTTGAAAGCCAATCATGGAGCTAGTAGCTCTAGTAATCTTGCAGAGTTCGTCGAACTCAACGTTGCTTTGTTGATTTTCAGTTGAGGACTTCACCAACACTGAAGGTGGGTTCTATGTGGACGTCAACGAGTAGTCTGGGGTTCACAGGTGGCAGCTTGGGACATCCCGGAGCAGCTGGCGCTGGAATGTTTATCTGTAGGCCTCTTAGGCCATATTTGGATCTTGTTGTTTAGAACAACATAATTTGCTTCCGCTTGATGTACTGTTGGGTCTGTGACCTCTGATTGTAATACTTGCTATCGTTCTCTATTATAAGAGTTGAACTATAATGCTTTGAGTCGTAGAGTCTGTGATGTGCCAGTTGTTCCACAAGTCTTGATCTCTCTATTATGCATTGATAGTTGTGCCTGCGTTATGGCATCAATCAGGGTGTTGCATTGCTGATGATCCATTCCGAGCAACGCCTGCCAACGGTTTTGGCCGGGGAGTGGTAAACCCGTAACCTCTGGTTGTATCGCATAACCGGTGACACACACATCACTGTATAGTTAAGCGGTCGGGGCACCACAAGTTGGTATCAGAGCAGGACTGCCTGTAGGAAACCCTTCTACTGGTCGACGTTGAGTCTAGTGTTTGTGAAAATATTTTTAACCTAAAAATGAGTTGTGAAAACCATCTTAGGATTCTTTTTACTCCTTATCTGGTTACATTCTAATCTCGGAGCAATCTTACCTCGATTCGAGTTAAAAGTTTTAATTCTCATCTGTTACCTCAAAACTTTAGGATCACGGGGTTGGGTTCTACCTTTAGTGCTATGTGTCCGGTTGCTCCCGCTGCGCTACAATCAGATATCAACTCAGATGTTTACGAACCCTGTTATTCTTACCGAGTCTAATCAGTTTTTCTTTCCTTCTCTGGGTTTTAACCCAAGAACTTGAACGGAAGATCCCGGATTGTGCCGGATAGTGTGTGTTGAATCACGTGGTTTCTTAACCATTTGAAGCTCACGCTAGTAGTACATGATGCTGATCTTTGACCCAAGTTCCATCTTGTTGGTCCCTTGTTCGTTGTTACACAAAGTATTATCGTCCCTAGTCTGTGTACTTGAGTAGACGTTAATGCTATTGTCTCAACCATTCAGAGATAGATACTAACTGTGTCCTTGTCAATTCTCCAGAATGGCTCGAGGAGGCCGTGGTAACAACAATGAGGAGGAACCGCCGCCACCACCCTCTATGGCGCAGGTCTTGATGGCCATCGAGGAGAACCGCGGGCGCAATGAGCGGCTGCTCGAACAGTTGTTACAGCAGAATGCACGGAGGAACAACGACTGCAGCACTCTCACTGAGTTCCTGCGCTCGCAGCCACCCACCTTCGCTGATGCTAAGGAGACACTGGAAGCTGATGACTGGCCTCGCGCTCTAGAGTGCAAGTTTGCCGCGCTACATGTCCCAGTGGCCGAGCAAGTCAACTTTGCCACCTACCTCCTGACTGGGGCGGCTGGCTGTTGGTGGGAGAGTCATGTGGCTCTATTCGAAGCAGGCCATGCTTTCACTTGGCCGGATTTCCGTACAGCTTTCCGTGCGGCTTACATACCTCAGCCTATCATGGACATGAAGAGGAGGGAGTTCCTGGATCTGCACCAGGGTCGTATGGACCTCCGAGCGTATGGGTGCCAATTCAACCACCTTTCTCGTTACGCCCCGCGGGACGTGACCAATGATGCCGACAAGCAAGAGTTGTTCCGCAAGGGGCTTGCACCACAGCTCCGTTATGAGCTGCTGCCATTCAAGTTCCAGAACTACCAGGATCTGTTCAACCAGGCTCTTACTCTTGACCAGGGAAGGAAGGAACTTGAGGCTTCTAAGAGGCCAGCCCAAGGGACCACCCGAGTCCCTCTGTTCCTGAGAACAAGAAGCGCAGGGTCTTTGTTCCCTATAGCGTTGTGCCGCGTGCTGCATTCATGCCGAGAACCACGGGATACAGGCCACCACCGCCCCGCCCCACTACTTCGACACTTGGGGCGAGCGGAAGTGGGTATCGTCCTCAGCTACCTGCCCCACCTGTATTCACTTGCTACAACTGTGGCCAGGCTGGCCACTACTCCAAGGAGTGCCCCCAACAGGCACCTATTTCGGCGATACCTGCACGAGCCCCTGCCACACCGGCTGGCAAGGCTGGTCCTATGGTGCGTGGTCGCCTGAACGACGTCTCTGCTGAGGAAGCTGAGGAGGACCCCCGCGTCTTTATGGGTGAGCTCCAAATCAATGACACCTATGCTACTGTTCTGTTTGATTCTGGAGCATCACATTCATTCATATCGATAGAATTTGCAAAAGACCACAACATAGCTTTTGAGAACATGAGCCGTCCCTTCGTGATCTCCACGACTGGGTCCAAATGGCAAACCAATTGGATTACCCATGTGGTCCGAATTTCTATAGGTTACTGGTCATTCCATCTTGCCCTGATAGCTTTGAAGACCAACGGCATTGATGCCATACTGGGAATGGATTGGCTAGCGAAATACCAAGCTAAACTTGACTGTGCTGCCAAGTCCTTTACAGTGACCGATGTGTCCGGTGTTGTTGTGGAATACTGTGCTTCGCAGTCCGGTGTTGTTGTGGAATATTGTGCTTATCCCCTCCTGAAATAGATGAAGTACATGTGGTGTGTGACTTCCCAGATGTTTTCCCGGAAGAATTGCCTGGCATGCCACCTGATCGAAGTGTGGAGTTTGTCATAGATTTGCTTCCAGGTACTGCTCCAATTTCCAAGAAACCCTACCGTATGCCGGTGGAGGAGTCGGCTCTGTTGAAGGAACAAATCGATGAGCTGTTAGCGAAGGATTTTATTCAGCCTAGCAGTTCACCTTGGGGTTGTCCAGTGCTCTTTGTTAAAAAGAGGGATTCAACCGTTCCTTGTTTGGTTACCGATTATAGGCCACTGAATGCGGTGACAATCAAGAACAAGTATCCCATTCCCCGGATCAATGATCTGTTTGATCAGTTAGCTGGTGCAACTGTATTCTCCAAGATGGATCTGAGGTCAGGGTACCACCAGATCAAAATCAGGAAGGAGGATATTCCCAAGACGGCTTTCGTTACTCGCTATGGCCAATATGAGTACACCGTCATGTCCTTTGGTCTCACCAATGCTCCAGCTACCTTCATGAGGCTCATGAACTCCATCTTCATCGATTATCTCGACAAGTTTGTCGTCATCTACATCGATGACATCCTCGTCTATTCCAAAACCGATGAAGAGCATGAAGAGCATCTTCGGTTGGTGCTGACAAGGCATCGAGAACACCGCCTTTATGCCAAGTTCTCCAAGTGTGAGTTCTGGTTGGATAAACTTGTCTTCCTTGGTCATGTGGTGTCCGCTAATGGTGTGACAGTCATCCCCGACAAGATTCAATCTATTCTGGATTGGAAAACTCCCATGTCAGTCAAGGACATTCGAAGCTTCCTCGGATTGGTGGGTTACTACCACCGATTCATCGAAGGTTTCTCTAAGATAGCTAAGCCCATGACTGACCTTCTCAAGAAGGGTAAACAGTTCACATGGACGGACAAAGCTGAAGAGAGCTTCAAAACACTGAAGGCTCAACTTACGTCTGCTCCTGTGCTAGTCCTCCCTTCAAGGCTTGGGCTGTGTACTAATTCAAGAGGGCCATGTGGTGGCATATGCTTCTCGTCAATTGAAGCCGCATGAACACAACTACCCAACTCATGATCTAGAACTCGCCGTTGTTGTTTATGCGCTGAAGCAATGGAGACCATACCTGTTTGGTAACCGTTGCGAGATTTTCTCGGATCATAAGAGTCTGAAGTACCTCTTCACACAGCGAGATTTAAATCTCAGGCAGAGGCGTTGGTTGGAGTTAATCAAGGACTATGATGTAAGCCTGAACTATCAACCCGGCAAAGCAAACGTCGTGGCTGACGCGCTAAGTCGGAAGTCCTATTGCAACAACCTGATGGTTGAAAAGGCTCAACCTGCTCTTCATGAAGAGTTCGCCCGTTTGAACCTAGAAATTGTTCCCTCTGGCTATCTAGCAAATCTGGAGATCAAGTCTACTCTTGAAGACCAAATAAAGGAGGCGCAAAAGCTTGATAAGGGTATTCGGAAAATCAAGGAGAACATTGCTAGCGGGAAGGCCAAATATTTTTCTGTCAATGAATCTGGAGTGGTTTATTTTGGTGACCGTTTAGTAGTGCCAAAGAAGCGAAAATTGAGGGAGATGATACTTCAAGAAGCTCATGAGTCACCTCTCTCTATTCATCCCGGTAGTACCAAAATGTACCAAGACCTTCGACCGCAATTTTGGTGGACTCGGATGAAACGAGAAATCGCCAAATATGTTGCGGAATGCGACACTTGTCGTCGGGTGAAGGCTGAACATCAAAGGCCTGCCGGCACTCTTCGCCCTATTGCAATCCCGGAGTGGAAATGGGATGAAATTGGTATGGATTTCATTACTAGACTGCCGAAGTCTCCTAAGGGAAACGATGCCATTTGGGTAATCATTGATCGACTATCAAAAGTGGCTCACTTCCTCCCTGTTCGTGTTGACATCACAGCTGCTAAGTTGGCAGATCTGTATGCTTCCAGGATCGTCGTACTTCACGGTGTTCCCAAGAAGATAATCTCCGATCGTGGAAGTCTGTTCACCTCCAGATTTTGGACTAGTTTCCAACAAGCCATGGGAACTCGTCTCAACTTTAGCACCGCTCTCCATCCTCAAACAGATGGTCAGACCGAAAGAGTGAACTAAGTTTTGGAGGACATACTCATGGCATGTGTAATCTCCTTTAGCAAGGGTTGGGAGAAGTGTCTTCCTTTCGCAGAGTTCTCCTACAACAATAGTTATCAAGCTAGTCTGGGTATGGCCCCATTCGAGGCTCTGTATGGAAGAAAATGCCGAACTCCGCTGAATTGGTCCGAGACCGGAGAGAGAGCTCTCTTTGGTCCAGATGTTATCAATGAAGCAGAGGAGAAAGTTAGAATCATACGAGAGAATCTGAAGATTGCCCAATCTAGGCAGAAGAGTTACTATGATAAGCATCATCAGAAGGTTCACTATGAAATTGGTGATAAAGCCTACCTCCGTGTCTCTCCCCTTCGAGGCGTTCGCCGCTTCGGGATCAAGGGAAAATTGGCCCCTCGCTACATTGGCCCTTTCACCGTTCTGGCCAAGCGAGGAGATCTTTCTTATCAGTTGGAGCTACCAGCCAACTTCCCAGATGTGCATGATGTGTTTCATGTATCCCAACTCCGTCGTTGTTTCAAAGATCCTATTCATGGAGTCAATCATGAGGAGCTGGATATCCAGGAGGATCTCACTTATCGCGAGCACCCTATTCATGTCCTGGATGAAGCAGGAAGGAAGACTCGTAACAAGACCACCAAGTTCCTAAAAATTCAGTGCTCTCACCATTCCGAAGAAGAAGCAACCTGGGAAAGGGAGTCTAGTCTTCGTGAGGAGTATCCCGACTTCTTTCCGCACTCTTAGAATATCGGGACGAGATTCCTGTAAGGGGGGTAGAATTGTAACAGCCCCAAGTTTGTGAACCTAAAATGTGAACCAAATTTTCGCTTTTGCATTTCATTCATGCATCATGGCATTATTTGTTTTAGTGTTCAAGTTGAAACAAAATTATGAAAACAAATTAAAACAAATGAAAAGAAGAGCACCAATTAAATTCAATCCTTGCAATTCAAATGTGTTTGTTTTTGACAAACGCAAATACAAATGCTAATCCATATTTGTCAAGGAAGTTCCAAGAGTTCAAAAGTAATATCTGGAACTTGCTTTACAATTTCTAAAGGATAATAAATTTGTATTTAAGCAAATTGCCATATCCAAACCCTATGAACAAAAGTCGTGCAAAACATTTTATTTAGACACACAAATTTTTGTGGAGCCTCTACATGTTATGGGGAGGCTACATGAATAATTTCAAATTTTTCTAACATGTTTTAGTGCCGTAATTAAATCCCTAAAAGCCACTGTTTATAAAAGAAACAGAAAAGAGGAAAAGAGCAAGGGGTTTTTTGTAAAATCGCCGTCTTCTCTGTAGCTCCAGCGAGCACGGCATGGCGCCAGTGGCCGATCCCGCCGCGGCGCCCGCGCGTCTCCTGCCGCGTCGAAGAGGATAAGAAGACCACCACGACCCTCTGCTCCTCCCACCCCGAACTTGTCCCCCACCTGCTCCCTCTCGTGCTCCCTCTCCTCCTCTTTCCCCCCACGAGCTCTGAACCCTAGCCATGGCCGTCGAGCTTGCCGCCGTCGATTAAGAGCGCATGGAGCAGATCGAAGCGCACCACCGTCTCCGCTTCGTCGTCCTCTTCGCCCTCGTGCAAGGAATCGGTCTAGTTCGCCATCATTGGAGCGCACGGGTTCATCTTCTTCCTCTCCGACCGCCGCACTCCGAGCTCGATTGCCGCCGTCTCCATCCACCTCTGCACCAACGAATCGTACCCACGCTTCAAGGGTGAGCACGCCTTGCTTCTAGACATCTCCGTTCTCCTTCTCTCTCGCTAGATCGACGGTTAGCAGTAGCCTCGCTGTAGGCCGTAGCCCTCCGCCACACGGTCTCGTTGCCGGAGCATTTGCCGGCGACCAAATGGTCCATAGCGCCGCCCCCAGCCACCCCGCAACCGAACGCGTCGAATACGCTTAGAGATTCATCCATGCGCGTGCTCCGCCGCCGCGGTCACCGCGCGCGCGTGCGCCGGTCCTGGCATCGTCGCGGTCAACCCAGGCCGTGGGCCTAAGGTGCTGACTTGGACGCCAGCGTGGCCATGGGCCCCACTGGTCAGCGACTGTGGGTAGCCCGGGGCTGGGTGAAAAACGTTTCAGTTAGAATTTCTGGAAAGATTTAAATGAAGACAGAAATTTGATTAAAACTTGTAAAAACCATAACTTATTAAATATTGATCCAAAAATTGCAAGTAAGATATCAAAATGATCAGTGGAAGAAACTTTACATTCTAACACCATTTTCATGTGGAACTAAACACTGGAAATAACTTTTTCTTGCACTTTAGAAAAAGGGCAGAATATAAAATGATTTTGTAAAATTCATAACTTATTAAAAATTGATCCAAAAATTAAGTGTGATATACCAAAATGTTCAGCAATAAATATACTTCATGTTCCACCTTGTTTCCAAACATGGATACTGAGTTTTAATATTGTTTAAGAGAATTTGGCAAAATGGCAGATTTAAAATGGATTTTATAAATGCAATAACTTTTTATTGGTTAATCAGAAAAATGTGTTTAATATACCAAAATGCTCAGAACATTATGAACTGTTCAGTAACATTATTTGTATGCATAATCTATACCTAATAATAAAGGCACTAAGACTTCCGCGGTTTGGTTTGGTTTGGTGTAACACAAAAATTGTCCTTACAATTTAAAATAATTACCCACATATGCCACCCGTAAGTCATAAAAACGTTTCCTTAGTTTCGTATCGTTCAGTTCCTCAAATCCTGGAAGGCAATTTTCCTACGTGAACTCAGTCTCGTGTTTCCTGATAGAATAGTAATCGGATCGAGCGGATGCATTGTCGGTCTCTCGGACGACAATCCCCACCTTTACAAAGCCGAAATCGCCACGCCGACCGCTGTCGAGCTTTAGGCGATTCAAAGAGCAGTACGTGGGGTTGTCCAAGTGCTACAGGTCCAAGGCACGGCGGTTGGCCGATCGATGAGCGCACTCCACCAACCGCCGCCTCACGCTCTCCCTGTTCCTTCACGGCCGTGGCCTCGTAGCCAGCATGGACAGTCAGTGAGCAGAAAACGTCGCAGGCAGCTGCGCTCGCCGCGCTTGACGAAAACGCAGCCGTTCCAGACTCATCTGCGTATCGGCCTGCTCGACCGGCACAGCGACCCCTACCGATATCCATGCTCTTGAACGTACGGGGACAAGGAGCAAGTAGCTAGCAGGGCGCCGTGCATGGTTCGGCTGCATGGCTGTCGATCCACATATGCTGGGATGCTCTTTATGTGCATGTATGCCGCAGCTTTTGGTTACTGCATGGATCGACCTGGAGTCAGGGAAGAAGGTAGAAGGAGATTCGAGAAAGGAAGAGACATGAAGAAAAGAAAGAAGCAGCGGTGAAGATAAGAGACGTGAGATGAGAGCAAGACCAAGAATAAAATCACCAAGAGGCAAGACCGCACTGTTATGTATATGCTTCAGCTGTAACATGAGGTTATGATAGTGCAAAAATAATAAGAGAAGACATCCAAGAAATTTGTCGAGAATTCAGGGTTTTGCAAGTTTGAGAATTAACGCGCAACAAAGTTAGCCTGAAATCAGCATGATGGGGGTACTATAATGCATGATTTGCCCTGGACGACCACGACTCTGCGACGGCTCATATTGTAGTCGATTTGGTTGTTGTCTGAAGATATCATATCACTATATATTTTGGTTCAGTCGCATTCAGCAGGAACGTACAGATACATGATCTTTGCACAAGAATTGATGTCTGCCTTAAATAATTAGAAACGACAAGGATTTCTTTGATCGGAGCTTTTGAACGAGATACAGCTCCTTAAGTTCGTAAATAAGCATGATCCAGCATATGCACATCATATATTGCGCCTATTTGATTTTTCTACTAGGTATTCATATGGAGATGCATTCAGTTAAATCGTTGATTTGGTTTTACAGCATATACTTCAAAATTTAAAGAGTCAACTTTAGGTTAAAATAACAAAAGTTATATTCATTACATATGGTTAATTTATCACGTGACCTGTTCTTTTGATGCAATATGTATGATTCAGTTATTTGCCAGATAACTATTAATTATAGCATATTTTTGTTTTTGATGTCGAATAATATTAACACACATTTTCCCTCTTCCGTTGCAATGCACGGGCACGTTTCCTAGTTGAACAAAATATCAGTATTGTATATTTTGTAGGAGTAACAAAAGCATTAAGTTAAATGTGGGGATTTAATTAGATGGTTATTAAAATTCATTCCTTGCACCCCACTTAAACTGTTGGCTAAATTTCAGTGCATTAAAAATGTCATGCCATCATGTGGTTGTGCATTGCATTTGTTATGCATGTGTGGTTATTGATTGTTTTCTTTTCCGGTGTTTTAATGCATCGATAGATCAATCAGTCGGGGTGCCACCGCAATACCCTGACGAACCGTATTATCAGCCCCCTGAATAAGGCAAGCGTAATCCCCCTCTGAGAATGTCTGCTCCTATGTTTCCGCAATTATTTTCTCCACTATAATATTGCATTCGATTCTAAATGTCTTTTGCTTGGAGTAGAGTATCCTACTAGTTGCATTAGATAACTTTTGCCATTACCTGTATCCTTCCTAATATCCATAGGATTAAAGTGTTGGCCTGAGTTGATTATACCTGCTATGTATATGCTTAGCCATGCTTAGATAAATGCTTAAGTCGTCCGGTGGATGTTTCACTGTTGGAACAATTGATGGAATGACCGGATGTGATGGGAAAAGTGTGGGGACATTAATAAACTGCTTAAAGGCGGGGATGAGAGGCCACGGGGTTGTGGTGTGTTGTCTCGTTCTCGCCGACTTGTTGCGAGTTCTCCCCTTCGAGCCAAGACTGAGCATGCTTCCATCGGTGGGCTATATGGACCCCCTATCGACCAACTAACTTGTGGAGGGATAGCCGAGGGTCCTCTAGTTTGAGCTTCCATTTGCGCGTGCGTGAAGATGGTGGCCAGGACTGGGATGAGGATGGTGGTGTTTAGGAAAATGAGTGGCCGCGGGGCAGGATGTTGGAGGCACTGAACCTGTCCTTCCGCCACTGATGATCCTAGGTTAGTCTCAAGCAAGGTAAAGGTTGTAACCGCTCCCACTCAGCCGGCTTTCCCGGAAGAGAGCTAATTGCATAGGCAATGAGCCGGACGGTACCGTTGGTTAAAAACAGTACACCCCTGCAGGGTAAATCTTTTCTAAAAGCCGTGTCCGCGGTTATGGACGACTTGGTGCCGGATTCAGAGACCATAGAAAACTTGAACGGAATGATTAAAACCTGAGTACTAAAGGTACTACCAAGAATGCAAGGTTGACTTCCTCGAGGGTGATTCGGGGAGGTGCCTTTGTAGACAGGTGAAGTGATTGATGGTGGTTGTTGTTAAAGATGATCAAAAGAAAAGAGTTTACTTCTTATCCCCTTTGAAAATATTCTGATTAGTCGACGCCAGATGTCTTTTATAAAGAAAACCAGCTTTACGCAAAACAGCCATAAAACCTTTGAAAGCCAATCATGGAGCTAGTAGCTCTAGTAATCTTGCAGAGTTCGTCGAACTCAACGTTGCTTTGTTGATTTTCAGTTGAGGACTTCACCAACACTGAAGGTGGGTTCTATGTGGACGTCGACGAGTAGTCTGGGGTTCCCAGGTGGCAGCTTGGGACATCCCGGAGCAGCTGGCGCTGGAATGTTTATCTATAGGCCTCTTAGGCCATATTTGGATCTTGTTGTTTAGAACAACATAATTTGCTTCCGCTTGATGTACTGTTGGGTCTGTGACCTCTGATTGTAATATTTGCTATCGTTCTCTATTATAAGAGTTGAACTATAATGCTTTGAGTCGTAGAGTCTGTGATGTGCCAGTTGTTCCACAAGTCTTGATCTCTCTATTATGCATTGATAGTTGTGCCTGCGTTATGGCATCAATCAGGGTGTTATGTTGCCGATGATCCATTCCGAGCAACGCCTGCCAAAGGTTTTGGCCGGGGAGTGGTAAACCCGTAACCTCTGGTTGTATCGCATAACCGGTGACACACAACATCACTGTATAGTTAAGTGGTCGGGGCGCCACACCTCAAGTGTGCATGCTAGTTTTGCACACAAGTGGGCAGGGACATTAGGGGGGCGTTTGGTAGGCTGCAGCAGTTTCTCGTAGTCTTGGGGCATGCCCTGGAAAGCATGGCCATAGAAAAACGGCGTGGAGCCATGTTGTTGCCCTAGTTTGGTAGCCCGCAGCTGGGTTAGTCGCATGGGATGAGAAAACAGAACCACCTTGTTTGGTTTCATGGAATCTTTGCTTTTCGGCTAAGCTGAAATGAGGGCGCCATGTTTGGTTGCGTGCAAGCAGCCCGCTACGGTTACCATAGTTCAAACATGGTGAGACTACCATGCTATGATCATACACTACCATGTCCGAACCCTAAAACAGAAGGTGTTTCACAATCACCACAAGCAGGACGATGATGATGAAGTCCTTCAGTCTACTACCTGCGACCTGATTACCCGCTTCAGCTGCCACCTCATTAGCGACGGCATGAGCTATCATCTGATGTTCTATCACCTCATCAGGCACCACCTCATTGTTGTTCAGGTAGTTGTTCTGAGTCTCTTGCAAAGTTTCGAACACCTGGTAGCTGTTGTTGGAGAACCCTGTCACTTGTTCGTGGCAGCTCCGCCATGAATTGTAGACTCCTGGACGCCTTCCTCTGTACACAACGTACCAGTTCCACTGCAAAAGAGCACAACGATCAACATAAACAGAATAGCATCACGTAAACCCTAAAGGATGAACATCGGAACAAGCATGAGAATGTCTCCAACATAATACTACTGCAGCATGCATGATACTTACAAAAGTAGGATCACAAGTTCATCCTACCACTATGGTGTTAAACCTACCACCACATCAAAAAGTGGGTGTCATCCTACCACCACCATCACCAGCAAGTTCACCATCATCTGAGGGTTTAGTATATATACCACCTCATCAAAATATACAAGCCATGAGACAAGTTTGTAAGCCCTAGCTAAGCCAAAATATACATCGCCATCATCATCACTTGAACTTCATCATGCTTCTGCTGCTACTACCCCTCACCACCACCACACTGCAATCTCAATCAGTGTAGTACTTGCCCAGGAAAGTCCTGAGCCAGAGGGTCCTGTGCTGCTCTGCCATGCCGACGAAGTTGACCCCCTGTGCCTTGTGGTCGACGAGGTGCCCGAGAGCCACCATCAGAGCCTCCTCGGTGAACCCAACAGAGTCCATGACAGCATTGTACAGGTCAGGGTGCATGTCCGTCGCCTTGCTTTCTCTGATGGCATGGGCAACCTCCTTCACAGCTTCAGTCATGCTGGCAAAGGCCTGGATCTCTTCCTCAGCGAGGGCACCTCTCTTCCTCTTCAGTCCATGGGCGTGAGTGGGTGCATCTCCATTCCTGGGTGGAGGACCATCGAGGATCACGGTGTCGGACTCCTGCGTGTCGGCATCCTCCGCCAGAGGCGTGCCAAGGGGAGTACCGGAGCCCATGGCAAACTTGCCGGTGGCCAAGCCAAAGGAGAAGATCGTCTGCATCTGTGGGTAGTTCGCAATAGGCTTGTTAAGAAACTCAGCGTCCTTGGGCTGATCCTATGATTGGAAGATGAGTGTGTTAGAATGGTTTGTTAGTACTAGTTTAAATACAACAGATTGTTAGTACACAGGTTGCTCACCATGATGTGCCCCGTGTAGTGTGCATCTTCAAGGATGATGGTGTGGGTCTCCTCGCACCACTGAGCGCCGCTCAAATCTCTGAGCTTGCTCACATTAATCCACCTCAGCCTCCACTTCCTCAGGTGGTTGTACACCTGAGTTGAGGTCACCTCTGCCCCATAGTGTGCAAAGAGAGCCCGGGCGCAAGCTTTGAGATGCACCTCTTTGAAACCCTTGTCTGTCCTAACCCCAGACCTGATGAGAGTAGTCATGTGCTTAAGCACGAAGGTTGACATGAATGGAAGCCATTTGATGGTTGATTTTGCATGGGCCTTGTTCTTGGCAATCTGTTGTTTCACCGTCGCAGCCAAGGATCCTACAACGTCGTGCACAGCACCGAACGTGGAGTCGTTCATGCCGTAGTCCGACAAAGGCTGAGAGTCGTCGACGTACGAAGGGATTTGTGAGTCCCCAATTGGGACCGGTGACATACTAAGATCCTCACTCTTGAACTACTACATCCATGACGATAACAAAACTTAGTAAGTTACCAGATCAAGCATTGTTAGTCTTCCTAAGCAAGCACATGTACAAAATGAACATCAGAACAAACATCCCAGCTAACAGATCCTAGCTCGTCTACCACAGGTCGAAGCAAGCACATGTACAGATGTAAAACCTACCACAACTACTGAACTAACATCAAATCTAACAGATCAATCCAACCTAGCTCGTCTTCTACAAGTGTAAATCATGGATACCGCATCAAAGGCCACTAATATAGCTCAGATCTACAACATCCTACACGTATGAACCCTAGAAAAGCAAGGTTTGGTCACTTACAGCCATCGGTGAAGAGCCCGAAGACGAGGGGACTCCGAGTCACCGAGGGTGCCGCCGCCTCGTACTCCGCCGTTCCGCTGCTGCCTGCCGGTGAAGAGTTCGCCGCCGCCGCCGCTTACCTGCGTGCTCAGACCGGAGACCTCGAGTGACTGAAAATGGTGGGCTTCGAGACAGCGGTGAGAGTAGAGGGTGTATATAGGGGAAGGTTTTGGACGGGAGGTGACGCAAACTCTCCCGCCGAGATTTTGGCTGCACGACGGGAGCTCCCGCCATCTCCCAATCGCACGAGCTCGGCCAAGGGCGGATGGAGAATCTGCAGCGAGAGAGGAGGAACGGGGCAGGCTCGCTGAAAACGGCCGAATCGGCCGTTCCTATGGGGCCTGGCCCGATGATGCTTTAAAAACCGTGCTACCCAGGCCCAACACCTAAACGGGGCTACCAAACTAGAGCTCATTGCATCTGGCGGGCCAGGCCAGGCTTCCCAGGTTACCAAACGCCCCCTAGAGTGCCTCTTTACATGTTGAATATGAAACGAACTAAAATCTCTAGCAAGCCCTTCAACTTTGTGCGCGTTTGATGCGTGGCAAACGCTGAAGGCGGAGGGTGCAAAGGACGCCAACCCCAAACCATTCTCTGCCCAATTGTCGATCCACAGTCATGGCCGCAGCCGCCATTGATTGGATAATGCTCGATCCTTTCGTGTTCCGCAGAGATGGCGATTCTTCCTTCCCGGACGTCGGGACCGCGCCCTTCAGGGTTGAGGGCTGCAGCTCCCATGGCGGCCCTTTCACAGTCGCCCTCCGCATCGTCGACCCCCCGGGCATCTCCCGACTCTACCTGCAGTGGCCGGGCGGCCCAAATGGGGGTTCTTCGTGCCATCTTGTGGCGGTGCACCGCAACCTCCTCCTGATCAGGCTTATCTCCAACCCTGTTAAGGGGAAGGATGAGTCCCTGATTTGGCCGCAGGAGTACTTCTTCTGCGAACAAGCGCCCCCTTCCTGCGGCTGGAGCTCCACCGGATCCCCATGTGTACCCAGCGCTCTTTGCATCTTCCCGATGTTGGTATCATGTCCGGCCCTGGGGAAGAAAAATACGTCGTCGCGCAGCTGTGCTTGAGTGGATCCAAATTGCCGGAGAAGATGGAAGCTGAACTGTGCGTGCTACGCTCCAACAAGTGGAAGCTGCTGCAGAATCTACGCATCAAGTATGAAGACCATGAGCTATATGATTTGATCCACTGGAGAACTGACAGGGTAATCTGTTTCCAGAACAATCTGTGCTGGGTTAGTTACTTCGCTGGAGGTATTCTATTCTGTGATGTGTTGAGCAAAAAGCCAAAAGTCTCCTACCTCCGGTTGCCTATCCATGAAGAATGTCGCAGTACGGATTATCACCGGTTGCAGGATATGAATTGCTCTTTGTGCATCACCGATTCTGGGAGTAAGCTCATGTTCATTTGTGTTGCCCCTGAGGCTGATTACATTGTTGGCCCAATGCTTCCTGGTACCGATTTCATTGTCACCTGCCATACTTTGGGGACATTGGGGAGAGAAGAGAGCCAGTGGGAAAAAGTGTTCGTCATCAGATCTACTGAATTCTGGGGTTCAAATGCCTCTCTCCTTGAAAATGCTCTGAAGTTTCCTCTTGTGAGCTTCGCTAAGTCAAACGAGCTATATTTTCTATTGTCCGAGGAAGGGGGGTGTGGAATTGACAAGGTGTCTGTGGTTTCCCTTGATGCTATTAGCAAGGCTGTGGCTATTCAGCAGTACATTAAAGGAGGGACAGATCTCGGGGGAGAAGATGATGACATGGTTAGACAAAAGTCCCGTCTTATCCAACCCTTTGTTCCCTCCGAGTTTCCAAGCTCTTTAAGGCCCACCAGGTATTTATATCTCAAGTATGTACTTTTGCATTGTTCACGACATAGTATGTGCTAGCTGTTACTTTCTTTTTGCCTTTGTACTGAGCTTCTCCTCCATACTAGAGGAATCAACACCCTTTGTTGGTTCCTGTTGTCAACCTGGCATCAGTTACACCTTTTAAGTTGAAGCGATATCACCTTATGTACCATGTTCAAACTTGTGGTGGTAGTGGCAGAGTGTTCGGAAATGTTGGATGGATGAAATCTATTGAGCGACGGTTCATTTTAACGATAATACCAAAATCAGCTATGTCCTATCAGTCTAAAGTATATTAAATTATATTTAGGATGCTTCCTCTTATATTACTGGAAAACTTTAGCTTTAGCCTTCATGTAGGTATTTTTGGAATAAAACAAATGGTGCAAGAACGAGTTTATGACAAATATTTTTTGACAAGAAACTGTTGGGAAAACAAGTACTGCCTATTGCATATTCTAATAAAAAAAGATAGTAAATGGTTCATGATGTGTTCAGCCATTCCTACAAGCCTTCTGCCTTCTTTCCATCCCGCTTAGCCTTATAAGTATATTATTAGTGGTGAAAGCCTTTCTTAAAAAATGTTGCATTGTGGCAGTTTGCAAGTTCCAACTGCTCCAAATTGTTTTTGTAAAACATGACTCTTGTATACTGTCTTCGTAGTTTAAGTCTACATTCCTTTTGATATTCCTACTCCACCAGAATGCCTGACTGAAGTCACGTGTATTGATAGTGGTAGCAGAAACATGCATATATTGTCGTTAGCCTGGTCATTGCATTCGATATTGATAATGTTGATAAGTGCAAAGGACAGTAGCTGAGTATAGTTTCGACATAGAAGATTGTTGTTTCATATGTCATTCCAGACTAAGGTTGTTTTGGCATCTCCAGTTCGGCAAGATTGCATACCTCTAGATAAGTCTGTTTTGCCACCGGAGGACCCTTTCGTTGTTGTTGCATGTGGGATCAGCGCATCAGTGTAGCGTGTCTGCCATTACCAACTTTTTTAGTATTTTTAGAAGTTCATCTCAGTATAAGAAATACTCCCTCCGATCGGAAATGGTTGGCACAGATTTGCTAAATACGGATATATCTACACACTAAAATATGTTTAGATATATCTGTATTTGTAAAAATCTATGTCAATCATTTTCGATCGGACGGAGTACAATTTATATATCTTAATTTCTTGTACTTATGTCTTTTTATTTCACATAGATAGATGAAGTGAAGGTTTGGTATGCTGAAGACTAGCACGGACGAAGACAAATGGACGAAATGAGGCAACCGGTTGCTATATGTTGTAGGGTGTGATCAGTGTCTGGCGTGGACTTGAGTATTGAATAGTACTACTGAGTAGTAATAATTATCAGTACTTGTGGATGTGGCGTGCGGTAACTGCCAAGTTATGTGACACTAACTTTTCATGCTAGTATGTACGGAGTACTACTTAATTGAGACGTATCTAGTGTTGTACTGCTATTATTTATGATTACCTGATGTGCTTCTGTAATGATCATGTTCGTAATGCTTGTGAGGCTCTCCGATCCACTGCACAAGCTTTGACTCTTATGACATTTGTAAACCAAAATTATGTGCTACTATGCATAGGTACGTCGATTTGCATAGTCACATAATGTAGTACCGATCCTCTTCAGTACACGTGCCACATTTCTCTGTTTGGTATTAAAATAAAATTCAACTTTTGTTCTAAAGTTAGCGGGTACAAATGTTGTGGAAATAAACATACTTCCTCCCTTCCATAATATAAGATGCTTTAGACTTTTTCACAATCACATGTATACATATGTATCTAGACATGTTTTAGTGCACACGTCTACTCTTTTAGTACGAATCTAGACAACATGTGTAACTCCTAAAACATTTTATGTTGTGGAACGGAGGGAGTACATCCTTATCATCCGAACCTTTTATCCTTTATTTATCCGAACCTTTTATCCTTTATGTGTTACACCCTCCGTATCAAAATTTAAGACTTTCTAAGCTTTTTTGGCTTTTTCTCGATTCGTACGTTAGACAAGTTTTACTGTGTTGATTCACCAATTTAGGTATGAATTAGGATAAAACCAACAATTTAGAAAATCTTACATTTTAATACGGAGGGAGTATAACTGATTCTTACCACAAGCCAATATTTCTTCATGAATAAACCATTGAATCCATCTGGCCCATTTATCACTTGTTTAAGTACATAAATCATAAATTTCCCTTTTACTGAAAGGTTCCTTCAAGCTACTGCGATCATGGGGAGTGATCATAGAATTCAAATCAAAAGTCTTTTAAGTGTTAACAGATTATTAACCCAGCCTGCATTTGAAAGAAGTCCAAAAAATAGTTGCCTTCTGTTTATGATCCTATATTTCTGCGCCATCCTCTGTTTTCAGAAAAGTAATATAGCAATGGCATAGAAAAACTTGGTGTTCTCATCCCAAGTCTGGCCTATCTAATATTATCTATTTTCCTCCAATATAGTCTCTTAGCTTCTAATAATTTAGCTGGAGGAGCTTTTAAAGCAACTCTGATTTTTTTCTTCAATAGTGGAAAGTGGCCTCTGCCCTTCCAGACCATCAATCTAAGGGACTCTGTTTTACGTTTCAAAGCAACTCTGACATTTCAAAATATTTTTAAATTACTTCTTCATAATGCTGAGTATCAAGTCCTACGAGCCAAAACACCGCCTCCAACAAAAGCTTGGTTCATACACAATACATAGTATGTGTTGTATAATTAAACCGAAATATAATTCTTCTATCACTCCACGTATACAATTTTGAAAATACTTATTGACTATACAATTATCTTGAAACACACCTTGTTCTTTATGACTGCGATTTTTTGAATAATTCAGATGGATTAAAACTAATAAGAAAAAATGCAGTTTCTAATATTCACACGATTTTTTAGATCATTACTCATAAAATAATACAACGTAATCAAAGTAAAAATTTAGAAGTGCCTTATTATCCCAAGTGACAAAATCATATACTTTGGGAAGGATTGTATGTTAGCAACATAATTTCTTTATCAACGTGGTCAAGGCGGAGCCAGGATTTTGTCAAAAGGGGAGCCAAACATGTCAGAATTTTTTACCAATTTTTGTGCGTGCAGAGGATTAGGTGATATGTTATCTGTCCAAATTTCGTGACTTTTCGAGTTTGCAGTAAAATATGAAAAATCACGCAGTGAGCAGTAGATGCTGAAAACAGAAAAGCCATTTTTACATATGTATCAACTAAGCCAAATGGGTAAAACTTGGTACTTTATTTTATTTAACTAAGAGATCAGAGGCTAAAACAATACCTAAACATGCTAGCTACAGCAAGGGGAATTCTAAATAAAAATCAAAAGTAAAAACCAAATAAAATCAAAATAGAGAACCAAACAAAGAAGCAAAACAAAAGAAAATATTTTTGTTGTTTTCAATTTATAAGTGAAAGTAAAGAAGCAATAAAAACGAAATAAAGAGCCTAATAAAACTAAAGAAGATAAAACCAAGACATATAAAAGCAACTATAATACAAGTTAAGACAATACATATCATGTGGATGGGTAATAGAGAGTATGAAGGAGACAAACTCATGTTAGTTGATGAATAGGGGGATGACTCGAGCATCCCCAAGCTTAGATGATTGTATCTTCTTGAATATGTTCTTGGGATGCACCTACACATCCCCAAGCTTGAGCTCTTGCGTCTTCTTGTTCATCTCATATCACCATATTGATTAGAACTTATAGGCTACATCCACATAAAACTTCACAAAACTCATTAGTAGGGTTAGTACTCGTTAAATAAAATCTACTCATGTTCAAGCATTAACAAGTTTCATAATCTTTACTCAACATTAGCCACTGTATATACTAAGGTGTTCATGATTTCCGTTGTCCGTCGAAAAACTAATGAAACTAATAACACCAAGTACAATATTGAATAAACTAAGAAATCTGTCAAAACTGAACAGTCTGTAAAGATGACACTCAACGAGATAGTTACGTAGCTCAAATCGAAAAACTCAAAACTAATGAAAGACGGATAATGGTCTCAGGTTTATGCACAAACAATTTTAGATCAAAATACTCTCCTGAGATTTATCACGATTTTTTACAGTGAAGCACAGGAATCTGTCAAAAACTGATCAGTCAGAGAAAATCGATTTTTTCGAGACAGCTACGTAACTCAAATCAGAAAAGTCAGAACTAATGAAAGAAAGATAATAAGCATTACTTTGCACTCAAGAAATTTCAGATCAATATCACGTTATGGTGATTTTAAACATTTTATACGGTGAAGCACAGAAAATCTGTTTCTGGACAGCAAAGCAAAACTTTCACTTTCTTTTTACTAGAGACTATTGTTAGCACTTTTATTTTTATGTACAGAGGAATATGTACAATATATACATGTTTTAGCTGAAAAGCTTCCATGGAAAAATTTGTTTTGGTTTCATAGGCCCACTTAACCATTACTCATCTTTCCAATCACTTTTCTTTTTGAAAACGTTTTTAGATAAAAACTACAACTAATTTTTTTGGTAATTCGTATTCCCTATCCGTACTAAGATAGAGAACAACTTAGAACTATATTAAAAACTACTTAGAGACAAAGCAAACAAGTGCACACAAGAATATTTACCCACACGCTATTGCTCCCCGGCAACGGCGCCAGAAAAGGTCTTGATATCCCACAAGTATAGGGGATCGTGTGTAGCTTTTTCGATAAGTAAGAGTGTCGAACCCAACGAGGAGCTAAAGGTAGGATAAATGTTCTCTCAAGTTCTATCAACCACTGATACAACTCTACGCGCACTAAACGTTTGCATTATCTAGGAAATAAAACTAGAGTAATAATACGGGTAAACAAGATAGTTTTGCAGGATAATAAACAACAGGAAAGTAAAGTTAGTTGCTGCAGCAATAAAATACACTAAGTAACACTAAACTAACAGAACCATGAGTGTGGAAAAGTGGTGGAAAGTGTGATGGATTTGTACAAGATTAACTAGCGAAGGTACTTGGTTCATTGTCTTCGATGCAGTTTTCTATGTGGGAGAGGCTAAATATATATGTACTCCTCTACTTGGGATTACACATACTATATGATTGGATTGTTAGCAGGCATCCGCAAATACTAACAATACATTAAGGTTTCCCCAACCATAGCATTAAGTTAATGGTCCTCTTACTCCCATACGTGCAACGTTCCAGTTCGCGTTCTCAGGTTTCTGTCACTCCGGCCGAACTTCCCCCTTCATATTACAATTACTAAACCCTATGATGTTTGATCCATGCGCGCACAAATATAATGGACACCAAGGATTGTACCATATCAACATACAACTCTAATGAACCAAAGACATTCAACCATTCAATCTAAGAACAAAGAAACTACGCAAACATGTCATAGATCATAGGATTATAACTTATAGCATCAAACACCATGTTTACATAGATGATTACAGAGGTTTGTGAGAGAGTGGACCACTGTAGATACATGGAGATGGCGGTGGAGATGACGGTGAGGTGGAGGAGAAGGAGGCAGCGAGGGGCGCAGGGCGGCGCCGGCGCTGGCGGTGGCGCAGGGGGGCTCCTCCTGCACGCCGTCGGCATCAAGGGGTGCGCCGCCCCTTAGCCTCCTTCCTCCATGACTTCTCGGTGCTTGAGGGATCCATGGGGGAGGTAAAAACGTGGCTTTTGGTGGCTGCAATTCGTGGGTGGAGAGGTTCTTCACGACCTAGGTTTTCTCCCTTTATATATCCTCCCGGAATCCCGTCATCCCATCTAGGGTTGCAGTAAATCGGGCAAATTTTATGTCTAGAACGTTCCACACAAAATTTCCACAACTTTGTCTTTGGGATACTTCCGTTTGACGCCGTCTTCGACCCGTAACGTGACTATCTCCGAAAAAGTTTCCATACAGATTTCTGGAAAGTCCCAATTTGACTCCAACAAGGTTTCCTTTTGTATTTTTGATAATTCCTACACATCAAAGAGTAAAACAATAACATTGTGCACTTTTGCAACTATTAATAGGTTAGTCCAAATAAACCATAAACTTAATATAAAAACAATTATTAAAAGTATAAAAGTAGCATGAAACAATCAAAAATATATATATGTTTTGTACGTATCAGGCTGCTACACCACCCTCGCCCTCTCCCATTGTGGCAGCTCAAGCTATAGGACGTCCACTGCCTAAGGCTGCGCCTAGGCGCAGTGGACGCCACCAGGCTAGGGTGGACGGCGCATCAGCGACGGATGAGAACACGATGACCAAGGCAATGCGCCGCAAAGCGGCATTGTTCTCTTCTCCTATTGCCGGTACGCCTCGTTCTTCGAAATCATTTTTTCCTTTGTCTACTACTACCTTGTCTTCTAGGTTGACTGCAGTAGGTGTTAGTCTAGGCAAAAATGAAAAAGAAATAGTGTTGTCGGCGAACGTCCTGAAACATGTTGAGTATGACCGTCTTAGGTTTTCTCCTAGTGTTTCAACTAGACCGATGGCCTCACCGATAGATGATGATGATGCGAATGCCACGATAGATGGACAGCTTCTATCACATCTCGTAGGAGAGGTAACTGAGGTGGGTATGGATGAGTCTGAGCTGGGATCCTTTGATGACCTGTATGCTTCAGGACGGAAATCCAAATCCGCCAAAAAAAAGAACCAACAATCGCGAAAGAATGCTGATACGTCCATTATGCATCACTATTTTATATCATAATTTATTGTTATTCATCATTATATTTCATATTAATACATGTTACTTATGTTATTTTATCTTATTTTTCATGTTTGATGATTATTGTGAATTTATCTGCCGGAGCCAGATTTCTGCTGGAAAAAGCGTCGTCAAGCCAACATATATGCGGAACTCCAAAATTCACGAAACCAAAGCTGAAGTTCCTAATTTATCAGATGCCAGAGCCAGCCGAAAGGGGGACTCGAGGGGAGCCACGAGGGCACCACGCCACGTCGGGCCCTGGCGTGGGCCCCTCGCTCGGTCCCTCACGTCGCCCCTTCGCGTATATCTTCCCCGAAAACCTAAAAGTCGAGGGGGTTCTTCCACGAAATATTCCGCCGCCTCCACGGGACGGAAACCACAGAGAGAGAAAAAGCTCTCCGGCAGGGAGAAATCTGTCGGGGAAATTCCCTCCTGGAGGGGGGAAATCATCGACATCGTCATCGTCATCACGATGGACTTCATCGGGATCATCATCATCATCCACCACGCCATCACCATCATCACCGCCGCTCCACTCCGTTCCGCTGTAACATCTAGGGATGTACCTTGTCTAGATTATTGGAGAGACTCTCCCGGTGTTAATTACTCCTTGTTGTTGATGCTATTGAGTTTATTTGGTGGATTAAGGTTCATGTTCATATTGTTATTCATCACCATATCATGATCCATATGATGTCTTGTGAGTAGTTTGTTTAGTTCTTGAGGACATGGGGAAAGACTTGTTGTTAGTAGTGGAATAACGTTGAGTTAATATTTAATGGTTTGATATTTAAGTTGTGGTGTCATTCTTCTAGTGGTGTCATGTGAACGTCGACTACATGATACTTAACCTTTATGGGCCTAGGGGAATGCATTGTGTATTTAGCTTACTAATCGAGGGGTTGCCGGAGTGACAGAAACCTGAACCCCGTTGGTAAGATAGTGCACGAGGGAGCGTAGGATCTGAGAGTTTAAGGCTGTGGTTAGATTTATCTTAATTACTTTCTTGTAGTTGCGGATGCTTACAAGGGGTATAATCACAAGTACGTATTAGTCCTAGGAAGGGCGGTGCGTTAGCATAGATTCACCCACACAACACTTTTCAAAACAATGAAGATTAACCAACTGCATGAAGCGAAAGCACTTGACGAAACTCCCATGTGTCCTCATGAACATTTGTCATTTATAAGTAACACAACCGGCTTGTCCTTTGCACTCAAAAGGATTGGGCCACAGATGCATGTAAAATGCATACATGAACTTTGCATTATATTACTTATATTTCAATCATATTTGCATCATATAAGGGTTATATCATTGTTTTATATTGATTTTGGGAATATTTCATAGTTTCCCTATTTTTCTGGAAAATTAACCCTGCACAGGCAGAAAACCCTATTTTCTATATTTTGATGTTTCAGGGACCCAAACGACGTCCAAATGACCTGGAAATTTACGAGCATCAGTTTTTGGAATGAACAAAGCGTGGGAGCGAAGGAAGCGAACAAGCGGAGGCCCGAGGGCCAAGTTGAGTGGGCCCACGCGGCCAGATTCCTTGGCCGCGTGGGACCCATCAACTGGGGCCTCGTGGCTCCGTTGCCGTCGATCTTTTTTCCCGAGCCTCCGTCTTGACCTAAAAAGACTATAAAAATAGTCCCCGACGCACTTCGGAAAGGAGCGCCGCAGAAACACAGAAACCATGAAACAGAGACCTGGAGTTGCAGATTGGAGGGGGAAACTCCGGCGGGGCGCTGCCGGTGTGATCTCCACCTCCTCCAACAACTTCTCTACCGTCTACATGATGAAGAGGGAGTAGTCCACCCCTAGACTATGGGTTTGTGGAAGTAACTTATGTATCTCTCCTCTCTTTGAGCTTCACTAATTAGTACCGTATAAGCTGCTGAACATGATTACGGTCATCTATGTAATACCTTTGTGGTGGATCTTTTTATGAGTTAATATATGTTTGAGATTGCAATAGTTTTGTTTCAGTTATGAAAGTAAATGCATATTATGTACCCCGTTCTTATTTACTTGTTCTGATCAAACTTGTTATGAGAGCTTGTGAGGGGGAATGTGTGCATTAGATGGAGTAACGGGGAGTGGCTAGTGCGGTGAACGTGAGAGAAAGTTCCGCGATCCACTTGGGTTTTACCTTACTTTGTTGCCTCACCAGGGATAAAGAAAAATACCTTGCTACCGGAGATGTGGGTGTGACCATTGCCACTACTCCATGACTAGATCTAGCATGTTCCTATTTTAACTTCATGTCATTGAACTTATTGCTATGCTCTGATTTATCTTAATTACTAAGGTGTTATGATTTAGTTCGCATCTTGGTGGAGTATAAGAGAGATTAATAAACAAGAGATCTCTATGTTAGGACGTGATGCCCATATAATTAGTAACTTGTCATCAAATCTTTTTTGTTGCAATCTCATATGTTAATTCTAGTGTTCCATTATCTACCACTTTATTAAAGAGAGAGTGCATTTGTGAAACCATGAACCCCGGTCCATTTTTAATCATAAGAAACACCTTTCCAACAACTTTTATCCATTTTACATTTTCTGCCTTTATTAAATCCGAAAATACAAAGGGATATTTAATTCTGTGCCCCCGATTCCTTAGTTGTGCTCACTTTTCCCCACGCTCTAAACTTGTGCTCGCTTTTCCCCACGCTCTTATATGAAACCCTCACAGATGCCAAACGGAGCAGTTCTGTTGGGTCAAGCCTGTTGACCGTTAAATGGATGAGTTCATGACGAGTGGGACCGGTAAAAATGGCGGACATGTGTGCCCACTTAGATTGTTGACATGTCAACAGACCCTTTCTCTTGTCAAAAAATAAATAAAAATAATAATAAGAGAAAGCATGGCCTGCTCACCGCCGCCCTCCTCGTCCCTCGCCGGCACGCTCGCCTTCCTCCACCTCCTCTTCGCCATGCCCACATCGCCCTCCACCTCCTCTTCCCCATGCCCGCAGCGCCCTCCACCTCCTCTCCCCCTTCTCGCAGCGCGCTCGACCTCCTCTTCCTCCTGCCCTCGGCCTCCTCTCCCCTGCCCGCAGCGCCGGCTCCTCGCGCTCGCGGCCCTGCGCCTCTCCCCACCTCGGGCGTACGTCGCGACGGTGTCCTGCTCCCACTCCAGCTTCAACCAACGCCCCCAAGCGACGGCGACCTCGGCGGCGTCAGAGGGCGACGTCAGGGGCGAGCAGTGGCGCCTGGCGGTGCCACCTCTTGCGGCGGCTGGCCGCGGCCACGCGGACGCGGAACGACTCGGTGGAGGAGACTGCGCGGCTTCGGAGCTCCCTCGCCGAGCTCGCGCGGCTCGAGGCGCTCGTGCTCCCGCCGCGCTCCGCCGTCATCCCCATCGAGTCCTCCTCCGCGCCATCTCCACGGAGCGTGCGATGCTGCGGAGATGCACGCGCGCGCTCTCCACGCACCTGCGCTGCCCGGCCAACCCCGGCCCAAGCCTCGAGCTCGACGCCGACGGCGGCGTGATCCACACCGCGGACCCGGCAGACCGGTGCGAGGCCAACTCGCGGCATACCACGCCGTGGCCGCGCTCACCTGGCACCAAGCACTATCTCAGCCGGTCCTGCGACGCGAAGATGAGCGAGTTGGTCCTAGCGGATGCAGCGGGGATGGTCAAACTTGCTATGGAACTGTTCTAGAACTTCTGTCGAACACGTTTCGGACGAGTCAAAACAAAAACGTTCTAGCTAAACTTGCTCTAAAACTTGCTTGCACTGCTATCCAACAAGTTTCAGACGATTCAAATCAAACATGTTCTGGCTAAACTAGCTCTGCACTGCTGTCGAACATGTTCCGGACGATTCAAAACGAACACGTTCCCCGAACACGGCCAATAGGCCATGTTCGATTCACCTCCGTCCGACCTCCCCCGACCTCTCCTCCCACTCTATCTTGCTCCGCGCAAGCCTCTGGTCCTAACGGACAATGTATGACGCGCGAGGGAGGGATGATCCGACCGGGCGGCGTCGTAGGAAACCTGTCAAACACCTTGGGGCGCGCTCTGGGCATGCCCCATAGCGGCATTCACACGTTCCGGCCAATTGAAAAATAATCAGGAAACAATATGTATATGGTTGTGCTCCAAATCAGATTTACTATAACTTCGTAGTTATATGTTTTTGCTAGTTTGGAACTTGCTCTATTGAGTTTTTGTGAAAAACAAGTCTGGACCAATTGGCATTGCCAAATTAGAGTTGGTAAATGAATTTTTTAGAAGGTAAAACCTTGTCAAATAGGTAGAGGCTTTAAAATATGTCATTTCTAGAAGGGTTTACCATTTTTTGATTTTTGTTTATATTAGTTGTGCCTCACCCTAGCTCTAAGCCATTTTCGGCACTCATGAAATGAAAAATGGGTTTTTGATAAAAGGAAAAAGGAAAATCCTTTCTTCAATACTATTATACATCCAAGATACATGAGTGTGTGAAATATGGCCTCATTTCGACAAACTATGCCATGGTTAAGGCCATGACCTAGCTCATTCTAGTCGAAAGTCATACATCTTTGTACCTCGAAGCTCATTTTTGAGAAGGGTTTTCACAAAAACTTTCATAACCCATGTTTATATTTTTTTCTAGATGGTAGGTCACATAAGAGGACTCCACGTGAAGGATTCCCATTTATTTGAATTTTTTTGAATTGGTTGTGCCTAACCCTAGCCCTAAACCATGACTCTAAACCATAACCCCGAACCTAAACCTAACCATACCTCTGTTCCAACAAAAAGCGCCAAAGATCTCTAAAAAAAGTACATATTGTGGATCTAAAAGTGATTTTTGCAAAAAATTATAAGCATAATTTACGACACTTGTAGTTCAAATCGGACCCACTTCCAGCGAAATCGGCAGGAACTTCTGTAGAATATAAGAAATACCTAGGAATGTTTTTATATTCAAACCCAGGGTCATATGTACTTATAAAGTGGTATATTAATTTTTATACCTCGGGTATTCCGTTTTCAGGGAACTGTTTTGGTAGTTGCTTCACAAAAAAAGGCAGTTTCAACACTAAAAAAATGAAAAATGGATTTTTAGTGCCAAAAAACCCATTTTAGTATCTATGTCAATATTGTGCGCAATTGCATTTTACACGCGTGTGCAAAATTTTGAATCATTTGGACAAGGGATGCTATGGTTTAGGCCATACCCTAGCATAACCCTAATAACCCCGTTGACCACATAACCCAGTTGACTCTCATAACCCCGTCGAGGACAAAACTGTGAAAACCCATCCCATTTCTTAAACTCCAGGGTTTTCCTGTAAAATCATCCAACTCCAGAAACTCAGGGGGTTTTGTGTAAAAGTTTCCTTTCTTCTTCGATTCTTCCCCATGTCCATGGTGAGCCGACGTGCTCGTCGATCCAGCGTGATTGGGGACACGCTAGCGGTCTCGTTCGATGATCCCAACCAAAAGGTGGCGGCGCCGCTTGGTAATGGTCACCGTAGGACCGCCGGAGGTGACCCAGTGACGGTGTTTGACGGCGGCAGAGAACGGTGTTTTGCGGCGGCGGCGCGACGACGAATTAAACCGGAATCGAGCATGGCGGCCAGGGAGAAGAGGTCTCGGAGGACCACAGGCTCACTCTGAGCAAGATAGAGTAGACTGAAAGCTCGGGGGAGGTCGGATGGAGGCGAATCGGGCATGGCGGCCGGTGGCCGGAGGCGACGAAGATGGCGTCGATCCCGACGTCTCGGTCCATCCCGGCTCACGTGCTTCAGTGTAGAGGAAGAGGAGGACTAGGCGAAGCTCTCAGTGGCGTTGGTTCGTGCAGGGGCGGCCGAATCGCCGAGAGCGTGACCAAGGAGAAGATCCTCCATTGATGACGGCATCATTACCTCGTCCTCTTTCATTTTTTTCTGAATTTTTTTTAAAATATTAAATTGCTCACATGTGGGTCCCCTGTCAGATATTTAAATATTTCCAAAAATATTATCTGAAATTATTAAATATATGACATGTGGGTCCCATTCGTCAGGAGTTAACGGTCAAAACATTGTCTTGACAGAAACGTCCGTTGTGAGTATTTGTGAGAGTTTCACACAAGAGAGTGGGGAAAAGTGAGCAAAAGTTTGAAGCGTGGGGAAAAGTGAGCACAACTAAGGAATTGGGGGCACAGGAGTAATAGTCCCTAATACAAAAACACTTTTACATCTTGCATTCACATTATAAAACCCAAAAAATATCATTTATCTTTGTTTCCACCATCCTTGCATATTTATTTACCATCATTGCATATTTATTTACTGTTTTGCATTTATCTTTATCATATCATTCTCACACCTTGTGCTTGACAACCACTTGGTGAGGTTGAGGGCACAAAACAATTTACTTTGTTTGCAGGTTCTCAAGAGAAGGATAAGAAGATAAAACCTACACTACTGGTTCCCCGACAGTTTGATATTAAACCCTCGAGTCACCCCTCGTGGGGAAAACAGTCTTTCCTATACTATACACTCTGCACTTGGAGTCTCAACCTAACCCATATTCTTTTAACGCAGGTAATTACGTTAAGGGCCATCAAGACTGTTTTCTGGCGCCGTTGCCGGGGAACCATAGCTGAAAGGTTTATCCAAGGGTATGTCACAACAAGTCAACTTCATCACCAACTTGTGCAAAAACCTAAGCTTGGGGAGGTTGCACCTACGTGAGCATCATCTTATCCATCTTTACCTTCAAATCATTTTATTTTGTTTTGTTTTGTCTTGCATATCATATTTATATTTGGTTTGCATATTTTATTTTCAGTTTTGCATTTTGTGTTGCATTTGTTATTTCGGTTTGCATTGTTTAGTGTCATTTTATTTTCAGTTTTGCATAAAAAATTAAAAACACATAAAAACTTGCAATCATGATTCTTGGAAACAAAAAGAAAGTGAGTCTTCCATTAAGTTCCACTTCTAATTTTAAGTAACATCCTGGAGAAACATTAAAAGATGCTTGGGTAAGAATTAATAGGATACACCATGAAGATCCTACACCTTGTGAAGATGAAAAGCTAGATCTTTATTTTTATTATGGAATAGATCCTTGGTATCAAAATGTTTTAGATGGGGCTACAGGTGGAAGTTTTGTCTTGTCAACACCATCTTGTGCATCCATGACACTTAGAAGAATTTTTGGTAGCTTTGTGGGTAGTAAGAAAAAGGTGGAGGATACCACCGTAGCACTTGCATTATCTAAAGATAAATTTGAAGCCGAATTAGAGAAACTACCAAATAAAGAGGATTTTGAACAACTAGCATCTTATTCTGAAAACATTATTCCCAGGATAGACAAGGAATTAGTTAATGTTATGCATAAACTAAGATTATGTGAGAAAGAATTTCTTGAAAAAGATGTTTACCTCAATAGCATTGAGGAAAAGTTGGTTCGTGTTAGTGATTCATTAAGGAAAAACCCATCATTTAAACATGTGAAGGAAGTTCCTGTTAAGAAACAAGTTTGGGTTAAAAAGGAGAAAAAAGTGAGGAAGTTAAAATGCTTAGTGAAGTCAAGGAACCATTTGTTGATTTAGAGAATTGTAGCTTGCATGAATTAATATCTATCTTACAAAAATTTGCAAGTGATCCTTCCATTAATGTTAACCAAGCAGGTTTTGGTTCTTATATTGCTAATCATGTTTTAAAAGAAAAGATTGCTAGGTACAACCAAGAAGCTATGATACCACCTAAGCTTGGGGATATATGGATTCCCAAAGTACTAGTAACCATTGGAAAAGAGACACACCATGCTATATTAGATCTAGGATCTAGTGTCTCTGTTTTATCTAAAGAATTATATGAAGTTCTTGAATTAAAGAATCTTGAAAAATGCTCTATTGAACTTGCACTTGCTGATGATTCCATTAAACATGCTTTAGGAAAAGTAAGTGATGTTATGGTAGAGTTGCATATGACATTTGTACCTGTTGATTTTCTAATCATGGATATGGGGAATAAAACCTCTAGTCCAATTATTCTGGAAGACCTTTTCTTCGTACCACAGGTGCTATCATTGATTCAAAAGAAGGGAATGTGAAGTTTCAGTTTCCACACAAGAAGTGCATGGAACACTTCCCAAGGAAGAGGGACACATCAAAGTTCAAGCTCCCTCATGAGCTTCGTCCACAATAAATATCAAGTAAGAAGCCTAGCTACATGGCTATAAAGAAAGCGCTTTACGGGAGGCAACCCGGTTGTTTTTATTTTTGATTTTCTTTGAGTCCTCTTGCTGTAACAAGAGATTAGTTTTTAGTTTTGTTTCTGGAATTTTTAATAAAGTGCCAAGTTTTACCTATTTTGGTTTGAAAAAGTTGCTATTTGCATTCGGAGATTTTATAAGAAGTGCACGGTTTGATTTTTCATTTTATTCTGTAACTCCGATTGAGCTGTATTTGAACTGTAGTTGCAACTTTTCATCCTCTGTATACAGATGTTTTTCAGATTTTTCTGACATGTTTAAGTAGGGTAGAAAAATACGTTTTGCTGCTGCTGTTTTTCTGGACAGATTCTGTCCCATTTTGTTTGATGCATCTTTGAACTTTTAACTTGAATCTTTTTGATCCAATTGAGTTTATAAGTAGGCATACAACATTATACACTTTCTGGACATTCATATGAATTTTTGTTAAGGATTTTATGCAGCAAGAAATCTATTTGTCTATCACTACTAATGTCACCCCACAGAAAAGAAATGGGAGAAACGGTGTTTTGAAGTTTTTTCACAGGGATTAGAGGAGATGCACCAAGAGCTATCCAAGGATGGTGAAGACCATAAGCTTGGGGATGTGAAGACAACCCCACTGGACCAACACACTCTCGGTTTGCACACGTCTAACTTCTGTTTTTCGATCAATGCACTTTATCGTATAAACTTGGAGCGTCTTTTATTTGCTTTTTTTATTTCGGTTTGATTTTTATTTTCTTGAGACCACCACTATCATTTATATATGAGAGAGCTACTGGAAGTTTGGGTTGAATTAAGTTGGATGCTATTAAATATATTGGGAAGGGATGTTTGAGTTGATTCAAAAAGATACATATAGTTGCATTATTCATGTGCTTTTAATGAGTATTAATTTGCAAGTGTTTTATCAAGAGCTATCTTTTATCATGTTTAGATGTTGAATGTTACTTTACTTTGTTTAACATGGATTGATTAGTTCTATGGACACTTATGCATGCATTTAGATGGTCAACTTTCTCCCTATTGCTAGCCCAAAAATTCCAACAAGTAAAAACTTGTTTTCCAACACCTTCAACCAAAGTTTTTCCAGTGAGTCCACCATATCTACCTATTAGCTTTATGCTATTCCAAGTATGTTTATCATGTTATATTGTGTTATCTATACTTCTGAATTAAAATGCTTATGTTATTGATTGTCATGGGAAAAGTTGGTTAAAAGCTCTCACGAACTTGATGCACACTTTACTTTTATTGCACTTAATAAACATGAACCATTGTGATTAAAATTATGAAGTTGTGAGCTTGACAATAGTTTGGTTGGGAGTTAGCCATATGTGCTGTCACATGGCAAGCTTTCAACATTGCACTTATTTATATTGTTGATATCATGTACTTTTGTTTATGGATGCTTATCATGGTGCCAAATAAATGTGGAAACTTAGTAAGTTTAAAGTTTGTATAAATGGCTAGAGAGATGCCTGGGCCGCCAATCTAAGCCATGCATCATTCATGGTGGAAATTTACAGCGTTCCATAATGAACCTTCATGATGCACCTCATAATAAAAAGCTATACCAATAGTAAATAAAAGAGTGTGAGATTGTTCATTTTGTTTGTCTTGTCATTTTGACATGGGCTTGTTCCATGTCCTGAGGCAAGAGGTACCCCAGTTGACACTCTTGATGCTATTATATTACTTACAATGACCTTAACTTGAACTTACTTTTGTGGACCGTTGAGTAACACCATGGTGTAGGTACTTGTATTCACGGGGCATGAGACATTCAACCATACTTTGTCAAGCACATCACTCATATTTGCTTTCACTTTAAACTTTAATCATTCAAGATGCTATGATAGGGGTAATGAGAGCTTGACACCAATACCACATTGCAAACATTAACTTAAGTAGAAGCATTTGGAAGTAGATGAAACTTATTCATGTTTTACCTCTACTTATTTATCTATCCAAAGTGTCCACCTTTTATATTCAGATTTCATAAGAATACTCTATGACCACTATAGGATGTTTTTACTTTTTTATGCATACATTTGGTCCATAGTACTTTCTTCTATGTTACACTTTGTGAATTATCATTGAACATCCTTACATTGAATATTTGATATCACTTCATAATCTATCTTGTATATTGCTACTCCTTTGAAGAATGAATCATTTGACTCTATGTAGCAATAGTAATCATCTTTGATATCCTTTGATAGTATTAAAAGCAAAGTCCATGTTAGTTTTATCACCTTCATACTCGAGGACGAGTATAGGTTAAGCTTGGGGATGTTGATGCATGTAAAATGCATACATGAACTTTGCATTATATTACTTATATTTCAATCATATTTGCATCATATAAGGGTTATATCATTGTTTTATATTGATTTTGGGAATATTTCATAGTTTCCCTATTTTTCTGGAATTAACCCTGCACAGGCAGAAAACCCTATTTTCTATATTTTGATGTTTCAGGGACCCAAACGACGTCCAAATGACCTAGAAATTTACGAGCATCAGTTTTTGGAAGGAACAAAGCGTGGGAGCGAAGGAAGCGAACAAGCGGAGGCCCGAGGGCCAAGGAGTGGGCCCACGCGGCCAGATTCCTTGGCCGCGTGGGACCCATCAACTGGGCCTCGTGGCTCCGTTGTCCGTCGATCTTTTTTCCCAGCCTCCGTCTTGACCTAAAAACGACTATAAAAATAGTCCCCGACGCACTTCGGAAAGGAGCGCCGCAGAAACACAGAAACCACGAAACAGAGACCTGGAGTTGCAGATTGGAGGGGGAAAACTCCGGCGGGGCGCTGCCGGTGTCTCCATCTCTCCAACGACTTCTCCACCGTCTCCATGATGAAGAGGGAGTAGTCCACCCCTGGACTATGGGTTTGTGGAAGTAACTTATGTATCTCTCCTCTCTTGAGCTTCACTAATTAGTACCGTATGAGCTGCTGAACATGATTACGGTCATCTATGTAATACCTTTGTGGTGGATCTTTTTATGAGTTAATATATGTTTGAGATTGCAATAGTTTTGTTTCAGTTATGAAAGTAGATGCATATTATGTACCCCGTTCTTATTTACTTGTTTGATCAAATTGTATGAGAGCGTGTGAGGGGGAACGTGTGCATTAGTTGGAGTAACGGGGGTGGCTAGTGCGGTGAACGTGAGAGAAAGTTCCGCGATCCACTTGGGTTTTTACCTTACTTTGTTGCCTCACTAGGGATAAAGAAAAATACCTTGCTACCGGAGATGTGGGTGTGACCATTGCCACTACTCCATGACTAGATCTAGCATGTTCTTATTTTAACTTCATGTCATGAACTTATTGCTATGCTCTGATTTATCTTAATTACTAAGGTGTTATGATTTAGTTCGCATCTTGGTGGAGTATAAGAGAGATTAATAAACAAAAGATCTCTATGTTAGGACGTGATGCCCATATAATTAGTAACTTGTCATGAAACCTTTTTGTTGCAATCTCATATGTCAATTCTAGTGTTCCATTATCTACCACTTTATTAAAGAGAGAGTGCATTTGTGAAACCATGAACCCCGGTCCATTTTTAATCATAAGAAACACCTTTCCAACAACTTTTATCCATTTACATTTTCTGCCATTATTAAATCCGAAAATACAAAAACACTTTTACATCTTGCATTCACATATAAAACCCAAAAATATCATTTATCATTGTTTCCACCATCCTTGCATATTTATTTACCATCATTGCATATTTATTTACTGTTTTGCATTTATCTTTATCATATCATTCTCACACCTTGTGCTTGACAACCACTTGGTGAGGTTGAGGGCACAAAACAATTTACTTTGTTTGCAGGTTCTCAAGAGAAGGATAAGAAGATAAAACCTACACTACTGGTTCCCCGAGAGTTCGATATTAAACCCTCGAGTCACCCCTCGTGGGGAAAACTGTCTTTCCTATACTATACACTCTGCACTTGGAGTCTCAACCTAACCCATATTCTTTTAACGCAGGTAACTACATTAAGGGCCATCAGCCACTCGCTGCAATTATTACTGCTCTCATTGATTTACTTGTACTGTGTTTATCTGCTATATCGAAAACCCCTAAAAACTTGTCTGCTAGTGTTTACAGTGATTCCTTGATCAAAACTACCTGCCAGCACCTTCTGCTCCTCGTTGGGTTCGACACTCTTATTTATCGAAAGTACTACGATACACCCCCTATACTTGTGGGTCATCAAGACTATTTTGTCACAGCCCAATTTTGGGAAGCCAGAAAAACATAGTTATTAGAGAGCCAACAAAAACTTTTTTGAAATGCTTCACTAATACTTGTGTTTTCATTCTCATTTCTTTGTCTGACCTTGTTCGTTTTGTTTTTTTTAGTTGAACTAATTTCCAAAACATCTTGTCATGATCTTGCTTGATCACTAACTCACAAAAACACTCTGGAAATTGGTTTGAAAACGCAATTTTGAAGTGAACTTGTTGTCTTGTTGTGACTTGTTAGAAGTGTGATCTTTTTCTATGTTTATCTTGGAATGATCATTCTTGTTTGTTTGTGAGTGTGTGTGGACCTAAATAATTTGAAACCTACAAATAACAGGATTGTATAAAAGGGATCATATCCATATCCTATCTTAAACTATCTTTCTAGCAACTAAAATCTTCCAACTTTGGAGGCAAGCCTTTGTGGAAAAAAAAATCTTTCTCTTCTCATCTATGCTCCACCATGGATCTCATGTTCCATATATATATTTTCCATCCAAGCTATGAAAGTGTATTATGAAGATCCCTAGCATCTTATGTCAAAACCCTTTTCATAGCCTTCCAAATTGGTGGCTATAGCCTTCTTATCTCGACAACCTTTCTATTATCATTTCTTATCCTTTGTGAGCTCAACTTGAATTCCTTGCTATCCTATTAACTTGTATTTCACATCTATTATGGCAAATGTTCTTACCTTGGCTAATCATCCCATTTCACCTCCAATGTTTTGGTGCATACTAAAAATGCCACATGTTTTCCTTTATCTGGCATGGTATATTAAATGCTTTTCAAAGGAGTTATTTCTTTAAAAAAAATCACTTTGGTGATCCTTATGATATACCCTCTCATATCAATTCAAAAATGTTTTCTTTGAAAGTATTTTCTTACTTATTATAAGTTATTTACAAAAAGGCCAGGAATGGATTTATAAATGTTTTGTGAATAAAAGTATTTCCAAAATTCTTAGAAAAATTACCCAACATTCCTATAGTCATATGAGACTCCTTTCTTCAAAATATTTGCAAATACTATTCAAACTCTTCAAGAAAATTTGGCAATATCTTCTCTGGACCAATCTTCAATTCAGTTAAAAGGTTGCATCTTTAGAACCTCAGCTTTATCTTTGTGTTGTTTATTTTGGAAATGCACCATTACCTCAACCATCCTTGTCATCCTATGTATCTTACTATGTTTTATTTGAGCTTTGAATGTTTCACACATTCTTAATCCATGATGGTTTTGCTGTTATCAAAATAACAGTTTTCTGAACCTGTTATTTTGTTCTCTTTTTATCTCATTCCAAAACATCCAAAACTTCCTGCACAGATGTGCATTTGTGACCCTTGTGATCACCATAGATAGAACTTCATTCCTAAACCCTTGTTCATGATTATGTTGACCTTTTGATCACCTAATCATGATAGTTTTGTTACCCTCATGGTAACATTTTCTGGGACTTAGAATTTTTCTCCAAGTCCACAAACTGAATTTTCTGAATCTGTTATTTTATTTTGTTTTGAGTTGCCTACCTTATGGTCGAATCTTGCTATTTGGGATGATGACCTGCGATTCTTCTGATCATCATGGCTAGTACTTAACCACCCCACTGATTTGGAGTTGGTTTAGACTGCAGAGCATCACTAGATTGGGCTGTTTCGAACCCACCAAAATAATCTGGGAATTAATGCACTAGATCCTCTCCTGCCCAAAATCTTGGACCAAATCTTGCACCACCCCTCTCCACCAGTGCTTGTACGAGTATAGAAGTCTACCCCTCTCTCTAGACTCACTCATCACCTTCCATGGCTAGACCTAGCCCTCTCTCTCTTCTCTCTTCCTTGAAAACGAAGGAAAGCAAAGAGGAGATCACCCAGTCGTTTTCTTTGCCCCTGCTGGTCACTGCCACCAATCAACACTCTCCACCGTCCTCCTTGCCCAACCCCAGCGCCTCTCTCCCCCTCTCTTTCTATTCATGGCCGAAAAAGCCCTTCATGGCCACCTCCTTTGTTTAAAGTGCTCGAGCCACCCCAGCCCTTCACTCCACCCCCATTCTTCTCCACTCCCACGTCTCTCTCACTCCCCTAACTTGCTCTGGAGCTCATCCCCTCTGCTGCCCAGGAGAACGAGTTTTCTCTCGGTGACCGGCGGAGAAGAACGACTCTCACCGACGCCTCGGGCATCCTTTCTTCACTATTCTTGACTCTGCATGCTCACCATGTCAAGATCTATCTCACCCACCGCTCCTTTTCTCCCCAGGGCCCCTGCATTCGCCGCTGCCGTTGACGACCGGAGAAGCTAGCTTCGACCGCGCCGTCGCTTGGGAACATGCCGGCGAGTTCCAGGACCATCCCCGAGATGCACGTGACCTCTGCATCACCCTAGACACCTCCCCTTCGTCCTGCACGAGCCCTAGGTGAGCTACACGAGGTAGGGAACCATTGCTGTGATTTTTGCTATTTCTGCTCGTAATTCTGAGGAAGAAGACACACTGCACGCGTCTGGGCCGAATCCCGCACTGTTGCATTGGCCCAGCCCCAGATCTCGCCCTTTAGAGTTTTTTTTTCAGTCAATACGTTTTCTATTTTATAAAACCTGTTAGATCTGCTCTAGGTTTAAATTCACCATTTAATCCTCGAGCATGCAAACTGTGTGATTCCAATTTTGTAGTGTTCCTATGTGTTTTCTTAATCATGCAGAACTGGTTGTTTGCCAAAATATGACTTTAATTGTTGTGTAGGTAAAATCTTGTAAAAAGTTACTTTTTCACTAAATCTTAATATCTTGAGTTTTATGAATCCAAATTTTGTAAATAAAACTGTTCTGGAATCCTTGTGAGTCTAGCTTTCCGTAGAAGTTAACCTCATGTGTTTGCGATGCGTATATTTGAATTAGCATGAGTTTGAAGTTTGGACCAGTAGGGTTTTCTAGCATTTATCTGATTTCTTGTGATTAAGATTTTTGGGTAAATCCAATTGCAGTAGTTTCTAATTCATGCAAAGAACCTAAACCTATATTTTCTTAAAATTTGGTTGAACAGAACACCCTGGACTCAATAAACTCTTAAAATGGTGTTTTCTGCCTTTTAAAAATGATAAAACAATTGTTTGGTCCTTTATGAAAATGTTGTTATTGTTGTTGTGATTTGTTTTGGTGCGGTAGCTCACCAAATAAAGTTACTTTTAGTATGTTATTACTGTTAGTGGTTTATGTTAGATGGGTTTGTGTGCTAAGCTTGTGTTGTTAAGTGGTGATTGAAAACTTTGACCATTGTTTAATTATGCTTGGTTGTCAGAAAACTTTTATGAGCTAAATAACCACTCCCAACTAAAAATGTTAGCTACTGGTTGTTTAAGTTTATTAGTGATGCTAGTTTTACAAATTGAAAGTGATCCAAAAAGGTTGTCTATTTATCACCTTAACCCTATTTGTAATTAAATAATAAATTGTATTGTAGTCGCCAAACATGTTTGTGTGATTTAATAGGTTTGCCTTGTTAGTTAAACTTGGTAGTCTTTAAATTTAATACTAGCATGAGTAGTTTGTTAATATCTCTATCTTAGCTTGGTGAAATAATTTAATAATAGAAAATAATTAGCAACTTAACTTTTGTCTGAAGTATTTCCTGAAAACTAAAGAGTTACTTTTGTCTGAAATATTTCCTAAACTACGGTAGCAGCCCTTGTTAAGTGACCTAATCACCCTAAGTGGAGTTTTGTTTTAGGGTTTAGTTAAAACCACCTTTTTAACTATTAGGGTTGTTGTGTATACTTTCTTATGGTGTGTTTGTTGTTTGTCTTAGCTTTATGGACTTTCTGCTTGTTGTTGTATAACTAAGTGAATTGCTTGCTCTTGATAGCTAGCTTAGTGTTTTGTGCAATGCTTGCTGTTTGTTATGTCCTTGTGGTATTGTTTTGTGTGTTGTTCCTTTTCTTGTTTACGACGTTAGATACGATCGGGAAGGAACTGGAAGTGTGGAGTGAACCTGAGGAATATCAAGATCAAGACCAAGGACATATTGCTGAGCCAGGCAAGCCACCTCAACACCCTACTGAAATCCTATTATTTCTACAAAGCATGTTTTGTTTTCAAAATAAAATAATGCATGTTTTATTTCTTTTGTGGCATTTTGCCACCCCAAAACTATTTTTACAAAATATTGTTTGGCCAAAGATATCTACTACTATATAATAGATTTTATAAAAATAAGTCTTTACATGAGAAACCTTCTACTGAAGGTGCTATCAAGAAAATTATATTTTCTAGTAGTATATCCTTATAATCTTGCCTCAAAACTATAGGATGGGAGTCTGGTTTTGATGAAATGTTTTCGGAAGAAAACCCGAGTCGCTGGGAGCGATCGGCGAGAAAGTATTTTATAAAACCCATGTTGCTGGGAGCAAATGGAGATGTTCATGAAAACCCGAAGTGCTGGGAGCATTCGGTGAGTTTACGAAAACCCGAGCTGCTGGGAGCAGTCGGAGGTGGAGATGTTTTTGAAAAACAAAGTACAGCCCTAGCAGCCGCCCGAAAAATTAACCCGTGCAACCACACTACCTGAGATGGGTAGGGCTTAGCCGGAAGCATGTCCACTTAGTACGGGGGATCTCATACTTCTATAAGGGTTAGAGTCCCTCGAAGCCGGGTTGCCGTCTGTACGAGGCAATACACATGCGGCGAATCCGTGCCGGACTATTACGTTGGGTCCCCTGTGTGGCGGTGTGGCGTCCTAAGTGAGACCAGGGGTCTAGTGGAGCACATGGTGCCGAGGGGAATAAACCTATCGAGAGTCCTCTGTAGTAGGGCGGATATAGTGGAAAGCTTTGATCTGGTTATCCGAACCCCCGCATACTGTCGTATGGCGGACCGTGGCTGAACACGGCGGATGCCCGTTTGGTGTGGTGAAAGTGCACCACCTCTGCAGAGTGTAAAACTATTCGAATAGCCGTGTCCGCGGTCATGGACGGTTGGAAAGGTCCCCGATCTAGGCGTACGGGCAAGTTTTATGTTTTCAAAAGAAAAATGGTTTTTCGGTGGAAACAAGGAGGCATCAAGAAGGTACCTGGGAGGTACATATATGGGAGAAGATGGTTGGTCTCGGGAGATAATCAGTTGGGTCTCATGGAAAGAATAAGGGGTATCCCCATCCTAGTATCTTTTGAAAGTTATGAAAATGTTTAAAACGGGCGTGGAGATAGCTCAGGGTATTTCTGCAAATAGAGAATTCTATCTCTAAATGTTTCTTTTTCCACAAAGATATCGAGATGTCATATTCTCGATGTCTAAAAGCATCGTATGCGAAAACTAAGCCTTATAGTCGTATACAGCAGCTATCCCAGTTTTCGAAAAACGTTTTTATTGCATTTACCATGAAAACTTAAGCCTTGAGGTGGTTTTGCGAGTACGTAAATGTACTCATATGGTTGTGTCCCTGGATATTCAAACGTCCAGATTACAACGAGGAGATGGGCGACGAGGGGGAGGAGTACGCCGACGACTACGCCAACTGAGTGTCACCGGTCAACTGCTCTGTGGGGACGCGTCCGGTTGTGACGAGGGCCGACGCTAGCCGAAAGCTTCCGCTATTTCGTAGTTAATTCCATCCTGCGTGACGATGGTTGCAGGCTTGGTCGTGTGACCAGCTATTTATGTAAGACTTGTACTATTCGTTTTTGATTGATGTAACTCTTGCTACCATGTTGGTTATGTGATCGCGATGCACTGATCATTGGGATCGTGATCTGTTTACATAACGTGGGCACCTCGGACTGGTGGTTCGAGGGGTCCTCACAGATTTGGTATCAGAGCCATCGTTGACCTAAGGAGACCTTAGTTAGCATGGACGTCAGTTAGGAGAAAAATATTTTTGGAACAAAATATGTTACTACCAAAATTATTTTATCTTAGGAAGCCTAAGTATAACTTCCACTCTTTTCACCTTCTTGAATTATTCTACACCTTACCTCTCGTTTAAAGGTTTATCAAAAGTTTCCTTCTGTTATCTTGTCCCCATTCAAATTTATATAGTTGACGCTGAACCCAAGTGAGACCTAATTAGATAGTACCCTGAAGAAAAAGAAGATTCCTTCCCAAGACATCAACATCAAGGTGATTTATAAGCAAAGGACGAAGATTTGCTACCACCTTCGAGATTGAAGTGATCTCACCACCTAAGTTTCCAACTTGGACAAGATGAAGAAAATCCTCAAGATAAGAATACCCTACCAAGTTTCAAGCTCAATGACATCAATCTGCTAAGAAGTTAAAGACATGAAGACCTCAACAAACATGGTTGACCCAGACCCATAGGATGTTTAGGATAAGCTCAATTGTTTTGCTTGAGCTACCCCCATCTACCCGAGTATTAGACGCTGTTGGTACTAAATGTACCTTGCTTGTTGTTTGATTGCGTGTTTGTTCCTTGTTTGTGTGTTGTTTGTGTAATGTCTTTTTGTGTGTTTTACAATCACGATGTGTTGGCAACACAAGTAACCACACTTTCTCTTGCTTGAAAAACCCTTTTTGTCCCTTTTGCAAAAAAAAAAATCTTTTGGCCCTTTTGAACCTAGTTGCACTTTGTGCACCCTAACAAAAACCTGACCTAGGAAGCTTTTCGCAAAAACTTCTCCGCTTCTGCCACCTCATCTTCTACTGGAGAGTGCAAGATACCGAAGACACTCAACTCCAACCCGAGTACTCAAGATTCTGCAATCTAATATTCAAGACTCAGCCGAAGATGACGCAAGCCTTACCTGGCGGAACTGACTGAACTATTATCAGTATAACAACATTAATTTATCTTGGTTAAACTCTAAATTAACATCTAACCAGAGTTGTGCTAACATTCCATCACCCCAAGCCCTGCTAAGGAGAAGAAGTGCTAGAGAAGAGGACAAAAGAAGTTTATGAAGCCCTCAAGCCAAGAAAGCTACAACGACAGATCAACATCCACAAACGTGAAGGTTATATACCCAGCAGCACACCAAGAAGAATCAAAGGGGGAAGCGCCTGCAAATTGGCATTACCAACACCCAAGCAACCGAAGATTGTGGATAGACGTTTCTAACAGTTTTCTTATACTAACTAAAAGTAATTCAAGTCTACGAACCTGACACCCCAGTGAGGCCAGAGTGTAGCTAAGTGCGCTTCTAACTACGATATTCATAAGGAAGGCAATATGAAGACAAAGACGGAAGATTCATACCAATTCCCCAAAGTAGCATGGTCAAGACCCATCATCACCATGCCCACATCAACTACAAGAACCTGACGTGCCATGTGAAGATATCCATCTCATCAACAAGGAAACCCCTGACAACCTCAAGTCATCAGGATTCGAGAAGACCACTTTGTCAGTAGGTAAGCGACAACAACCAAAGAAGGAGAAGAAGCCAAAGACTCATGTCTGACTTTATCCCCTACTAGAACTCGCTTAGGAATCTCGGGACGAGATTCTTCTAAGGGGGGAAGGTCTGTCACAGCCCAATTTTGGGATGCCAGAAAAACATAGTTATTAGAGAGCCAAAAGTCAGAGCCAACAAAAACTTTTTTGAAATGCTTCACTAATACTTGTGTTTTCAATCTCATTTCTTCGTCTGACCTTGTTCATTTTGTTTTTTTTTTTAGTTGAACTAATTTCCGAAACATCTTGTCATGATCTTGCTTGACCACTAACTCACAAAAACACTTTGGAAATTGGTTTGAAAACGCAATTTTGAAGTGAACTTGTTGTCTTGTTGTGACTTGTTAGAAGTGTGATCTTTTTCTATGTTTATCTTGGAATGATCATACTTGTTTGTTTGTGAGTGTGTGTGGACCTAAATAATTTGAAACCTACAAATAACAGGATTGTATAAAAGGGATCATATCCATATCCTATCTTAAACTATCTTTCTAGCTACTAAAATCTTCCAACTTTGGAGGCAAGCCTTTGTGGAAAAAAAATCTTTCTCTTCTCATCTATGCTCCACCATGGATCTCATGTTCCATATATATATTTTCCATCCAGGCTATGAAAGTGTATTATGAAGATCCCTAGTATCTTATGTCAAAACCCTTTTCATAGCCTTCCAAATTGGTGGCTATAGCCTTCTTATCTCGACAACCTTTCTATTATCATTTCTTATCCTTTGTGAGCTCAACTTGAATTCCTTGCTATCCTATTAACTTGTATTTCACATCTATTATGGCCAATGTTCTTACCTTGGCCAATCATCCCATTTCACCTCCAATGTTTTGGTGCATACTAAAAAGGCCACATGTTTTCCTTTATCTGGCATGGTATATTAAATACTTTTCAAAGGAGTTATTTCTTTAAAAGAATCACTTTGGTGATCCTTATGATATACCCTCTCATATCAATTCAAAAATGTTTTCTTTGAAAGTATTTTCTTACTTATTATAAGTTATTTACAAAAAGGCCAGGAATGGATTTATAAATGTTTTGTGAATAAAAGTAATTCCAAAATTCTTAGAAAAATTACCCAACATTCCTATAGTCATATGAGACTCCTTTCTTCAAAATATCTCTGGACCAGTCTTCAATTCAGTTAAAAGGTTGCATCTTTAGAACCTCAACTTTATCTTTGTGTTGTTTATTTTGGAAATGCACCACCACCTCAACCATCCATGTCATCCTATGTATCTTACTATGTTTTATTTGAGCTTTGAATGTTTCACACATTCTTAATCCATGATGGTTTTGCTGTTATCAAAATAACAGTTTTCTGAACCTGTTATTTTGTTCTCTTTTTATCTCATTCCAAAACCATCCAAAACTTCCTGCACAGATGTGCATTTGTGACCCTTGTGATCACCAAATATAGAACTTCATTCCTAAACCCTTGTTCATGATTATGTTGACCTTTTGATCACCTAATCATGATAGTTTTGTTACCCTCATGGTAACAGTTTCTGGGACTTAGAATTTTTCTCCAAGTCCACAAACTGAATTTTCTGAATCTGTTATTTTATTTTGTTTTGAGTTGCCTACCTTATGGTAGAATCATGCTATTTGGGATGATGACCTGCGATTCTTCTGATCATCATGGTTAGTACTTAACCACCCCACTGATTTGGAGTTGGTTTAGACTGCAGAGCATCACTAGACTGGGTTGTTTCGAACCCACCAAAATAATCTGGGAATTAATGCACTAGATCCTCTCCTGCCCAAAATCTTGGACAAAATCTTGCACCACCCCTCTCCACCAGTGCTTGTACGAGTATAGAAGTCTACCCCTCTCTCTAGACTCACTCATCACCTGCCATGGCTAGACCTAGCCCTCTCTCTCTTCTCTCTTCATTGAAAACAAAGGAAAGCAAAGAGGAGATCACCCAGTCGTTTTCTTTGCCCCTGCTGGTCACTGCCACCAGTCAACACTCTCCACCGTCCTCCTTGCCCAACCCCAGTGCCTCTCTCCCCCTCTCTTTCTATTCATGGCCGAAAAAGCCCTTCATGGCCACCTCCTTTGTTTAAAGTGCTCGAGCCACCCCAGCCCTTCACTCCACCCCCATTCTTCTCCACTCCCACGTCTCTCTCACTCCCCTAACTTGCTCTGGAGCTCATCCCCTCTGCTGCCCAGGAGAACGAGTTTTTTCTTGATGACCGGCGGAGAAGAACGACTCTCACCGACGCCTCGGGCATCCTTTCTTCACCATTCTTGACTCTGCATGCTCACCATGTCAAGATCTATCTCACCCACCGCTCCTTTTCTCCCCAGGGCCCCTGCATTCGCCGCTGCCATTGACGACCGGAGAAGCTAGCTTCGACCACGCCGTCGCTTGGGAACATGCCGGCGAGTTCCAGGACCATCCCCGAGATGCACGTGACCTCTGCATCACCCTAGACACCTCCCCTTCGTCCTGCACGAGCCCTAGGTGAGCTACACGAGCTAGGGAACCATTGCTGTGATTTTTGCTATTTCTGCTCGTAATTCTGAGTAAGAAGACACACTGCACGCGTCTGGGCCGAATCCCGCACTGTTGCATTGGCCCAGTGTAACATCCCAAAAATTATTAACAAGTATTATTAATTCCAAAAATGGGAGCCAACAAAAACTTTTGTTAAATTATATGTGTTGATTCTTATTCTTGCTTGTGTTGTTTATTTCTTCTTGTTTGTGTGTTGCTTGCTCTAATTGAAAACATAAAGAAAAGAAGAAGAATAAATTAAAAGCAAAACAAGAAAAATAAATGTGGCAAGTGCCACACAAATTCTCCAAGTGAGGATTTCATTTTGTTTCCAACAAAATTTAGGGAGTGGTATTGCAAACCCTCCCATTTCATTCTTACTACTTATCTCTCTCAAATAGTATTTTCAAATTAGTTTTAAAAATTCAAAAGTAAACAAAGTAAAAATAAATTAAAATGCCTTAATTAAAACACTATAAAAGAAAATGTTTCAACATTTTATTATTTTATGCCAATTTTTGTGGAGCTTCTGCACCTTATGGGAAGGCTCCACAAATTTTGCCAAATTTTTATAAATTGATTTAGTGCCTCAAATTAAATCAAGAAATGCTTCTGGATTTAAACAGAAGGACTAAAAAGTAATAAAGAAAGAAGAAGGAAAAGAAGCAGAGCACAGGAGCCAGGGGGGTTTTTGCAAAACCGTCGTCGTCTACCTCCCCTAGCTCACTGTCGCCGTCGCCGTGGCGCCTTGCTCGACGTCGCCGTTCCCAGGCCCCCCAGGGCCCCCTTGCCCGCGCTCTCCCTCGCCCCCGAGCCACTGCAACCTCTGCGGGCAGAGGAGACCCTCTCCCCTCGCCTTAACGCCGCTGTCCCCCATTCCTCCGCCGTGGAGGAACGGACGGCGCCGGCCAAAATTGGCCCAGCTCACCGCACCTCGCCACGCGATCCTCTACGCGCGAGCCCTAGCTCCATCCCGGACCCCCCAGACACCGCGCACCGGCCTCTCCGCCCCTCTGGAGCTCTCCTGCACCCGACCCACCGTGGACCGACCTCGGCCGATAAATACCCCACCCGCACCGTGCACTCCCTCCACTCCATCCCGACCCCTCTCACTCTCTCCACTCCTCAGTGCACCGCCAGGAGGGCGGAGCCACGCCCTCGAAGCTCCGGCTGCCCGTGAGCTTCCTCGACGCTCCGCCGCATCCGAAGGTGGACGCCGACACGGCCGTGCCGTGTTACTGCTCCCCTTCCTCCACTGACCACACCACCTTGATCCCCGTACTCCCCGCACTCACCCGAGCCTTTTGCCCCTCTGTTTTGTGCACAGAGACGCCGCCAGGACACCGCCGGGACCGCTGCCGTGGCCGTGGAAGTTCAGCGGCTCGCCGTCGACGTTTCACGCCGTCCCAGCAAGTAGGACTCAGCCAGGACGTTCGCCCGAGCCTCCGCCGTCGTCTCGCATCATCACCGAGTCCTCCCGAGCCCTCTAGGTGAGGAACCGTCTACCACCGTGCCGCCGGCGCGGCGGCGCCGCCATTTTATGGTCGCCGCCGTGGCCTTTGAACGTGCGCCGTTGGATCTAGATCCAACGGCCGCGTAACGCTTCATTTAGATGAGCGGCTGACGGGCTGGCCCCACCCGTCAGCATTTTATTAATTTCCAACCGTTCACTGAGTCACTGACAGAAGGGCCCCACTAGTCAGATTTCTCAACATTATCCACACTGAGCACCTTTTCTATTTTTAATTTCAGAAGAATTTCAGTACTGGACCCAATTTGTAAAATCAATAACTTGAGATTTAGGAATCCAAATAAATCAAACTCAATTGTTCTGGAAAGCTTATGAAATTGTTTAACCAACCCAATTGGTCTCATGTCATTTAAATAAATAGTTAAAAAGAATTATTGAAAATGCCACAGAAGGTTCAAAATCTAAACTTGTTTGTTTCTGATACTCTGCTAGTCCAAATAATTCCAAACCAATTTTGCTAGCTTAGTACTGCCTTGTATTAGCTCCCCTAATTTTGGTAGAATTATTTAAGCAATATTAATTGTTGACTTTAAGATAAACCCTTCTGGACAAAAACAAACAAATATGTTTATTGGTTGATCCAAATGAGTTAGGACCAATTTTGTTAGCTCACATATAGCAATGTTTACTTACCCCTAAAAGGATTTAATTTTTGGAACAACAGAACATATTTGGTAACCAAAACTTGATTATTAAGCTACTGGATTCAAACCAATGTGTAGGGAGTTTGGTAACTCCAAATGATCCAATTCAAATTGGGTTGTCTTCTACACATCAGTAGCTTTCTATAGAAATTTAGTTTGTATTTTTGTGACCAACAGAACTCAAGTTGTGCAATTAAACATGTTTAACAAGTTTCTGCCATAATTTGGACTTAAACAATTAATGTTTAATTCAATTGTTTTGAAATTAAATTGTATTGTTTGTTGTATCCAGTGGCTATTTAGAGCATTTAGGATTGTGATACTGTGATGATGTGATGTTGTTTGAGTAGTTTTAGTGATTGCTTGTATTTGTTTGTTTATCGATTAGACGAGAACGTTGCCGGAGATATCGAGGAGGGGGAATTTGTTGAACCAGAAGATCAAGATCAAGTCCCCTTTGCCGAGCAAGGCAAGCTACTCTCTGAGCTTGCACCTAAATATATATGCATCTACTTTGATCAAATGATTTACTCTTAAAACCAATGGTTTACAAAACCTTTTCCAAAAGTGTATGGAAATTATTTTGCCACCCTATGTAGTAGTTATGAAACTTTAGGATGGAAAACAATGTTGTTTATTCAAACTCCTTTGGAAATACTTGTGTGGTTATGGAATGCCGAGATGTCGGTGTTAAAGTGGAGAAATGGAAAAATGGGAATGTTTATGAAAAATGCACAGTATCCTAGTACTATGACAACCAATCTTAATCTGTGCGACCACACTTACCCCCATATGGGAACGGGGCTTAGTCATATAATTTGCTCTTATTAGTATGGGATACCTCATCGACGGAGATGACTCCGTTATGCATGAGGGGATGGTTTGTGAACTCCCCTGACCTGGGTCCTCGCTCAAACTCTATGGAAAGATAAGGAGGAGGATTGAAGACTTCATAAATGTGGTCGCCGGGAAAAACATATGAGTCCTCACACTTAGGGTTGCCGACGGGGACCGGACTGAGTGTTGGTGGGAATTATCATATGGGTAGGATCCTATACTAGCATGAGCAAAGGAGAGGCTAGGGTCGGTGGCTCAACTTCGCATACACCTTGTATGGCGGGACGTGGCTGACACGATGAGTTACCGGATGGGTGTGGGATAAAAAGCGTGCTACCTCTGCAGAGGGTCAAAACTATTCGAATAGCCGGGTCCCCGGATATGGACAATTGGGAGGCTGTCCTAAGATCATGTGCAAATTTTTGGAAAAGCTTTTAAGTTTAAAAGAAAATGAATTGGTGATGGCATGATATAACTATACCAAATGGAGTGGTATGAGTTGTTGGACTAATTGGACCATGGTGAGCCTTGGTCCGGAAAAGAAAGGGTTTGGAGAAACAAAGGAGATGGTGATTTCTTTTAAAAACAGTTATAAAACTCTTCTTACCTTTTTCAATAAAGATATAGAGATGTTTTAAAACAATTAAAAGTGGTAAGTTAAAATAAAGTTAGTGCATACTCATGTTGGGGTAGTTTGCGAGTACATTCAAATGTACTCATATTGGTTTCGTCCCTGGCTATTGTCCTAGCCAGACTACGAGGAGGAGCACTACGCCGAGCAGGAGTATGGCGACTTCTACGCGAACTAAGGATCTCCACAAGTCAGCTGCCTGTCGGGTCGTCATCGTTAGAATATGATGTCTACTACGCCGTAGCTTCCGCTGATATTTTGGTTTGGCCCTTGAAGGCACCTATGTAAGAACTTGGTCTAAATGACCATTTATGTAAGACTTTTTATTCGGTACTGTAATGGATGTAAACTTTGGTATCCAATTCGGATTATGTGCAACGACAGACTGATCACGGGATCGTTGTGTTAAGCATAATCGGGTATTTCGGACAGCTAGTCCGGGGTCCCCACAGACTTGGTATCAGAGCCATCCTGACTTTAGGAAACCTTAGTTAGCATGGTCGTCAAACAAGTGTTATCAAAAAGAGTAATTTCTAAAAGAAAGGAGTGAAGTATTTTTGAAAACCGCTTATCTCCAATCCTCTTACTTATGCAAAAATTTATTCTCATTAAACATTACAATTTCCTTAGTATCCTTAAAATTTTGTGCACTTATCATCCCACTAACTTAAAATTTTGCTTAAAAATTTGTAGATGGCACTCCACTGGACCGAGTTCGTTCAGCTGGAGAAGGATAGCAAGCTGACGTTCGAGAATGACTTGTTCGAGTTGAGCAAGCTGCTAGGTCGCCCCGCTCCAGAGTTTGAGGGAGCCCAGATTGATGTTCACGGTGTCGGAAGGCTGAGCTGGCTCATCAGGTCGTCAGTTCGCCGGAACATCAAGTCTCCCAGTTCCAGGACGCTCGTCTTCACCACCAAGGAGGCCACCTGGGTTGACGGTCTCTGTACTGCTACACAGAGGATGATAGCCCGACTTTGTGAGGAGCACAAGGCGGAGTTAGTAGACTCCCGTTTCCGGTTCTACGGGAGGCGCAACTGCGACGGACACCCTACTCCTTCCCCTTGCCACCCGATGTTTGGGAGCTACATCATGGACATGGAGCTCTTACTTCAGCACACCCAGGATGATCTGATGCGCACTAGGATTCAGCTTCGCTTTGACCGCGAGTCGCTCGTTGAGCTTCGCGAGAATGAGGAGAAGCTGCTGGAGGATAAGGTCGCTCTTCTCGGAAAGAGGGCCCAGCTGAGGAGGACCATCGTGAAGCTCCGCAAGAAGGTGGCAGAGCAGGACCAGCTGATCGAGGATCTAGAGCACCATACTGACGAGATGGAGGAGGAGGGCGAGGATCTCCGCAAGGAGAACAACGCTTTCCTCAGTGACGATGGTGACTTTGAGGAGGAGATGGACTGTGAGGAGGAGGATGATGAGGAGGAGTTAGTTGACGAGGAGGAGGAGCCACTCGAGGCTGTTCTCGAGGACGAGGAGGAGGATCCCGAGGAGCCAGCCTACCAGTCAGATGCTGACGTGTTAGAGCTGGAGGTTCCACCTCAGTAGGCGAGTGACTTGATCACTACCGCAGGATTAGGTTGACCCCTATCGCTAGTCGAGTCGGAGTAGTGGTTCTTTTGGAAACCAGATGCTATGTGTCTTAGATGTAAGGTGATGTTGTAAGCTTGTGTTGTAAGCTTGAAGTTGATGTGAACTCCTTGATGTGTTGTTTGTGAAATATAAGTATGTTTGTCTTGTTTAAATCTGTGTGAAATATTTTCATATAATCCTTAAATTAAACAACCACTTGCGAAATCGTCTTTCCCTTAGTCGAACTTTTCTGCCTTGCCTCTTATACCCGGTGTGCTTCAGGATGCCGCCCCGTCGCGACAATACGGGAGGATCAGGATCAGCACCACCACCACCAGACCCAACCCCCGCTCAACTTCTCGCGCTTATCATGGAGGAACGTGAAAATGCCCGGCAGGAGCGCCAGGCTCATCTCACTGCCCTGCAACAACTCGCAGCCGCTTACAACAACAACAACAACAACAACAACAACAATGGTGGTAATGGCAATGGCAATGAGAACCCGCGATCCACCTTAGGCGATTTCCAGAAAACCAACCCGCCTACCTTCTCCAGGGGACTTCACCCACTGGAAGCCGATGATTGGCTTCTTACCATTGGGAACAATCTGCAAGTTGCTGCTGTAGGAGACAATGAAAAGGTGCTGTATGCAACCCACTATCTTGCTGGACCTGCACGAGCTTGGTGGGAAGCTACCAAAGCTCTCCAGCAGGCTGACCACGTCATCAACTGGGCTGAGTTCAAGGAGAAGTTTCGCAGGAAGCACATTTCTGGTGGACTCATTGATAGGAAGAGGGATGAATTCCGCAAGCTGAGGCAGGGAAGTAGAGATGTAGTCGGCTATCTTGATGAGTTTACCGACTTATCTCGGTATGCTCCCGAGGACACCGACAAGGAGGAGAAGAAGATGGAACGTTTCCTGAATGGGCTGCATGATGAACTGCAGTGTGCTTTGGTTGTCCATGACTTCCGTGATCTGGAGTCACTTGTGGACAAAGCCATCCAGCTGGAGACCAAGCGCAAGTCTATGTATGAAGGTCGCAAGAGGAGGATGAATGCTCAGGAAGGTTCGAGCAGTCAGAAGCCTCGTATCTTTCAGCAAAACCCCAAACCTGCCTATCGACCACCCCAAGCTCCACGCCCCAATTTCCCTAACCGCCCAAACAACTTCAACCGCCCAAACAACTTCAACCGCCCCAATGACAATAACCGTCCCAGAGGAAACTTCAACAACTTCAACCCCAATGCCAATGTTGTCTGCTTTGAATGTGGCAACAAAGGTCACTACTCCAAGGAATGCCCCAATCCCAAGAGGAATGTTCAGCGCCCCAATGCCCCGGCACCGAACAATGGTCAAGGCCGCAATGGAAATGGTAATGGCAAGAATGCCGCACCCCGCGGAAATGCTGCTGTTGTCAAGGGTCGTCTGCACCACATCAATGCTGAAGAAGCTCAAGATGCGCCGGATGTCGTGCTGGGTACGTTCCTTGTCAACTCAGTACCTGCAACTGTTCTGTTTGATTCTGGTGCAACACATTCGTTTGTTACCGAGGAGTTTGTTGCTAAGGGAGGTTTAGTAGAAGGCTTCCTAACTAAAACCTTGAGTATACAAATCCCTGGTTCCACCCTAGAAACCAAGAGATTTTGTCCAAATACTGCCATAGAGATTTCAGGCGAGAAATTTGCAGCCGACCTAATTGTTTTAGGAACCCAAGGCATAGATGTCATACTCGGTATGAATTGGCTAGCCAAGTACCATGGTCGAATAGACTGTGCCAGAAGAGCTGTATCCATCACCACCGACAAAGAAGTAGAAGTGGAGTTTGTGTCTGAACCCAATCACCCCCAACCAGGCTGCCACGAGGGCATAGCTCGACCCACCCTAGATGAGATCCGTGTTGTTCACCTATTCCGAGATGTTTTTCCTGAGGAATTACCTGGTATGCCGCCAGACCGGGAAATTGAGTTCATAATTGAGCTTATCCCAGGAACAGCCCCAATATCCCAAAGACCTTATCGGATGAATCCGGAAGAACTGGTTGAGTTGAAGAAGCAGTTGGCAGATATGCTTAGCAAAGGACTTGTTCGTCCAAGTGCTTCACCCTGGGGATCACCTATTATTTTTGTGGACAAGAGAGACGGTACCACACGACTGTGTGTGGATTATCGCAGGCTAAATGACGTGACCATTAAAAACAAGTATCCCCTTCCCAAGATCGAGGATCTGTTCGATCAGATGAACGGAGCCCGAGTCTTTTCAAAGATCGATCTTCGGACAGGTTACCATCAGTTGAAGATCAGAGAGACAGACATTCCCAAGACCGCCTTCACCACCCGTTACGGTTTGTTTGAATACACGGTGATGTCCTTTGGTCTGACCAATGCCCCAGCCTATTTCATGAATCTCATGAACAAGATTTTCATGGAGTACCTCGACAAGTTCGTGGTAGTATTCCTTGATGACATCCTTATTTATTCCAAACCGAAGAAGAGCATGCTGAACACCTGCGTCTAGTTTTGGAGACCCTCCGAGAGCACCAGCTGTATGCCAAGCTTAGCAAGTGTGAGTTTTGGCTCAATGAAGTGGCGTTTCTCGGACATATAGTATCTGCTGGAGGAATTTCTGTTGACCCAGAGAAGATCCAAGCCATTATTGACTGGTTATCCCCGACCAGTGTGACTGAAATCCGAAGCTTTCTCGGACTCGCCGGTTATTACCGCAAGTTCGTTGAGGATTTTCCAGTATAGCCAAGCCTTGACCCAACTGTTGAAGAAGGACAAGAAATTTGAATGGACTCAGAAGTGCGAAGATAGTTTCCAAGAGTTGAAGAAGAGACTAACCTCCACCCCAATCCTGGTTATGCCAGACGTCACCCAGAGTTTCGACGTGTATTGCGATGCATCACGCCTCGGACTTGGTTGCGTTCTGATGCAAGAAGGCAAAGTTGTGTCGTACCTGTCCCGGCAGTTGCGACCGCATGAAGAGAATTACCCAACCCATGACCTGGAATTAGCTGCTGTGGTCCTTGCTCTTAAAAAGTGGCGTCCCTACCTTGCGGGACATCGCTGTGAGATCTATACGGATCATAAGAGCCTGAAGTATATTTTCACCCAGAAGGAGTTGAACCTGCGACAGAGGAGATGGATGGAATTAATCAAGGATTATGATATTGGAATCCACTATCACCCCGGAAAGGCAAATGTAGTTGCCGATGCCCTTAGTCGCAAACCCTGTACCCTGAATGTCTTAATCCAAGCCGAACAACCAGCCTTGTTCAAAGAGTTCGAAAATTTTGGACTAGAACTTGTTAGCCATGGATATCTCGCCAATTTGGAGTTAGCCCCAACCCTGATGGATCAAATCAAAGAAGCCCAAAAAGGTCATGAAAGCATTGAAGGAATTAGGAAGAAGATCTCCCTCAGCAAAGCACCCGGTTTTACCGAGGATGCTGAAGGAGTGCTGAAATTCAATGATCGTATCTGTGTGCCCAATGTCACGGAACTTAAGGAGTTAATCCTGAAGGAAGCCCATGAGACCCCTTATTCAATCCACCCCGGGGAACCAAGATGTACCAAGACCTTCGAGAAAGATTTTGGTGGCATGGAATGAAGCGAGAGATTGGTTCTTTTGTAGCCAAATGTGACATCTGTCAGCGAGTCAAGGCTGAACATCAGCGGCCCGCTGGATTGCTTCAACCTTTGAAAGTTCCCGAGTGGAAGTGGGATGAGATTGGAATGGATTTTATTACCGGACTTCCAAGATCCAACCGAGGCCATGATTCAATCTGGGTCATCGTTGATCGATTGACCAAGGTTGCTCATTTTGTACCTGTCAAGACCACTTATACCGGAGCTCAGTTAGCAGACTTGTATATTTCCAGAATAGTAAGCCTGCATGGTGTGCCTAAGAAGATTGTATCTGATAGAGGTACGCAATTCACCTCAAGATTCTGGAAATCCCTTCATGAAGCCCTCGGAACCAAGTTAGCATTTAGCACAGCTTATCATCCCCAGACCGATGGCCAAACTGAGCGAGTGAACCAGATATTGGAGGACATGCTTCGTGCATGTGTTCTATCCTATGGTTCCAAGTGGGAAGATTGTCTCCCGTTTGCAGAGTTCTCGTACAACAATAGTTATCAGTCCAGTCTGCAAATGGCCCCTTTTGAAGCCCTTTACGGCAAGAAGTGTCGTACACCCCTGAATTGGTCTGATACCGGAGAAAGCAAATTGTTCGGTCCAGATACCCTCCGTGAAGCTGAAGAGCAAGTTCAGCTTATTCGTGAGCGCCTCAAAACTGCCCAATCCCGTCAGAAGAGTTACGCTGACACCAAGCGCCGTGACCTCACTTTCAGTATTGGAGATTATGTTTATCTCCGAGTGACACCCCTCAAAGGAATGCAACGTTTCCATGTCAAGGGAAAGTTAGCGCCAAGGTATATTGGACCCTTCAAGATCATCGCTCGTCGAGGAGAAGTATCCTATCAGCTGGAATTGCCACCGGAGTTAGGAGATTATCATGATGTCTTCCACATTTCCTTGCTCCGGAAGTGTCTTGAAGTTCCTGACCAGCCTGATGTTTTCAAAAACATCGACCACCTCTCCATCGACCTGAACCAAGATTTGACTTATCGCGAGAGGCCCCTCAAGATTCTCGAAGAAGATGTTCGTGTTACCCGAAGACGTGCGATCAAGTTTTACAAAGTCCAGTGGACTAACCACTCTGAAGAAGAAGCAACTTGGGAACGTGAAGATTATCTTAGGAGCGAATTCCCAGGCCTCTTTAGTACCTAAGCCTAGCAAATCTCGGGACGAGATTTATTTTAAGGAGGGAAGGATTGTAACATCCCAAAAATTATTAACAAGTATTATTAATTCCAAAAATGGGAGCCAACAAAAACTTTTGTTAAATTATATGTGTTGATCTCTTATTCTTGCTTGTGTTGCTTATTTCTTCTTGTTGTGTGTTGCTTGCTCTATTGAAACATAAGAAAAGAAGAAGAATAAATTAAAAGCAAAACAAGAAAAATAAATGTGGCAAGTGCCACACAAATTCTCCAAGTGAGGATCTCATTTTGTTTCCAACAAAATTTAGTGGAGTGGTATTGCAAACCCTCCCATTTCATTCTTACTACTTATCTCTCTCAAATAGTATTTTCAAATTAGTTTTAAAAATTCAAAAGTAAACAAAGTAAAAATAAATTAAAATGCCTTAATTAAAACACTATAAAAGAAAATGTTTCAAAACATTTTATTATTTTATGCCAATTTTTGTGGAGCTTCTGCACCTTATGGGAAGGCTCCACAAATTTTGCCAAATTTTTATAAATTGATTTAGTGCCTCAAATTAAATCAAGAAATGCTTCTGGATTTAAACAGAAGGACTAAAAAGTAAATAAGAGAAAGAAGAAGGAAAAGAAGCAGTGCACAGGAGCCAGGGGGGTTTTTGCAAAACCGTCATCGTCTACCTCCCCTAGCTCACTGTCGCCGTCGCCGTGGCGCCTTGCTCGACGTCGCCGTTCCCAGGCCCCCCAGGGCCCCCTTGCCCGCGCTCTCCCTCGCCCCCGAGCCACTGCAACCTCTGCGGGCAGAGGAGACCCTCTCCCCTCGCCTTAACGCCGCTGTCCCCCATTCCTCCGCCGTGGAGAACGGACGGCGCCGGCCAAAATTGGCCCAGCTCACCGCACCTCGCCACGCGATCCTCTACGCCGCGAGCCCTAGCTCCATCCCGGACCCCCCAGACACCGCGCACCGGCCTCTCCGCCCCTCTGGAGCTCTCCTGCACCCGACCCACCGTGGACCGACCTCGGCCGATAAATACCCCACCCGCACCGTGCACTCCCTCCACTCCATCCCGACCCCTCTCACTCTCTCCACTCCTCAGTGCACCGCCAGGAGGGCGGAGCCACGCCCTCGAAGCTCCGGCTGCCCGTGAGCTTCCTCGACGCTCCGCCGCATCCGAAGGTGGACGCCGACACGGCCGTGCCGTGTTACTGCTCCCCTTCCTCCACTGACCACACCACCTTGATCCCCGTACTCCCCGCACTCACCCGAGCCTTTTGCCCCTCTGTTTTGTGCACAGAGACGCCGCCAGGACACCGCCGGACCGCTGCCGTGGCCGTGGAAGTTCAGCGGCTCGCCGTCGACGTTTCACGCCGTCCCAGCAAGTAGGACTCAGCCAGGACGTTCGCCCGAGCCTCCGCCGTCGTCTCGCATCATCACCGAGTCCTCCCGAGCCCTCTAGGTGAGGAACCGTCTACCACCGTGCCGCCGGCGCGGCGGCGCCGCCATTTTATGGTCGCCGCCGTGGCCTTTGAACGTGCGCCGTTGGATCTAGATCCAACGGCCGCGTAACGCTTCATTTAGATGAGCGGCTGACGGGCTGGCCCCACCCGTCAGCATTTTATTAATTTCCAACCGTTCACTGAGTCACTGACAGAAGGGCCCCACTAGTCAGATTTCTCAACATTATCCACACTGAGCACCTTTTCTATTTTTAATTTCAGAAGAATTTCAGTACTGGACCCAATTTGTAAAATCAATAACTTGAGATTTAGGAATCCAAATAAATCAAACTCAATTGTTCTGGAAAGCTTATGAAATTTTTAACCAACCCAATTGGTCTCATGTCATTTAAATAAATAGTTAAAAAGAATTATTGAAAATGCCACAGAAGGTTCAAAATCTAAACTTGTTTGTTTCTGATACTCTGCTAGTCCAAATAATTCCAAACCAATTTTGCTAGCTTAGTACTGCCTTGTATTAGCTCCCCTAATTTTGGTAGAATTATTTAAGCAATATTAATTGTTGACTTTAAGATAAACCCTTCTGGACAAAAACAAACAAATATGTTTATTGGTTGATCCAAATGAGTTAGGACCAATTTTGTTAGCTCACATATAGCAATGTTTACTTACCCTAAAAGGATTTAATTTTTGGAACAACAGAACATATTTGGTAACCAAAACTTGATTATTAAGCTACTGGATTCAAACCAATGTGTAGGGAGTTTGGTAACTCCAAATGATCCAATTCAAATTGGGTTGTCTTCTACACATCAGTAGCTTTCTATAGAAATTTAGTTTGTATTTTTGTGACCAACAGAACTCAAGTTGTGCAATTAAACATGTTTAACAAGTTTCTGCCATAATTTGGACTTAAACAATTAATGTTTAATTCAATTGTTTTGAAATTAAATTGTATTGTTTGTTGTATCCAGTGGCTATTTAGAGCATTTAGGATTGTGATACTGTGATGATGTGATGTTGTTTGAGTAGTTTTAGTGATTGCTTGTATTTGTTTGTTTATCGATTAGACGAGAACGTTGCCGGAGATATCGAGGAGGGGGAATTTGTTGAACCAGAAGATCAAGATCAAGTCCCCTTTGCCGAGCAAGGCAAGCTACTCTATGAGCTTGCACCTAAATAATATGCATCTACTTTGATCAAATGATTTACTCTTAAAACCAATGGTTTACAAAACCTTTTCCAAAAGTGTATGGAAATTATTTTGCCACCCTATGTAGTAGTTATGAAACTTTAGGATGGAAAACAATGTTGTTTATTCAAACTCCTTTGGAAATACTTGTGTGGTTATGGAATGCCGAGATGTCGGTGTTAAAGTGGAGAAATGGAAAAATGGGAATGTTTATGAAAAATGCACAGTATCCTAGTACTATGACAACCAATCTTAATCTGTGCGACCACACTTACCCCCATATGGGAACGGGGCTTAGTCATATAATTTGCTCTTATTAGTATGGGATACCTCATCGACGGAGATGACTCCGTTATGCATGAGGGGATGGTTTGTGAACTCCCCTGACCTGGGTCCTCGCTCAAACTCTATGGAAAGATAAGGAGGAGGATTGAAGACTTCATAAATGTGGTCGCCGGGAAAAACATATGAGTCCTCACACTTAGGGTTGCCGACGGGGACCGGACTGAGTGTTGGTGGGAATTATCATATGGGTAGGATCCTATACTAGCATGAGCAAAGGAGAGGCTAGGGTCGGTGGCTCAACTTCGCATACACCTGTATGGCGGGACGTGGCTGACACGATGAGTTACCGGATGGGTGTGGGATAAAAAGCGTGCTACCTCTGCAGAGGGTCAAAACTATTCGAATAGCCGGGTCCCCGGATATGGACAATTGGGAGGCTGTCCTAAGATCATGTGCAAATTTTTGGAAAAGCTTTTAAGTTTAAAAGAAAATGAATTGGTGATGGCATGATATAACTATACCAAATGGAGTGGTATGAGTTGTTGGACTAATTGGACCATGGTGAGCCTTGGTCCGGAAAAGAAAGGGTTTGGAGAAACAAAGGAGATGGTGATTTCTTTTAAAAACAGTTATAAAACTCTTCTTACCTTTTTCAATAAAGATATAGAGATGTTTTAAAACAATTAAAAGTGGTAAGTTAAAATAAAGTTAGTGCATACTCATGTTGGGGTAGTTTGCGAGTACATTCAAATGTACTCATATTGGTTTCGTCCCTGGCTATTGTCCTAGCCAGGCTACGAGGAGGAGCACTACGCCGAGCAGGAGTATGGCGACTTCTACGCGAACTAAGGATCTCCACAAGTCAGCTGCCTGTCGGGTCGTCATCGTTAGAATATGATGTCTACTACGCCGTAACTTCCGCTGATATTTTGGTTTGGCCCTTGAAGGCACCTATGTAAGAACTTGGTCTAAATGACCATTTATGTAAGACTTTTTATTCGGTACTGTAATGGATGTAAACTTTGGTATCCAATTCGGATTATGTGCAACGACAGACTGATCACGGGATCGTTGTGTTAAGCATAATCGGGTATTTCGGACAGCTAGTCCGGGGTCCCCACACCCAGCCCCAGATCTCGCCCGTTTAGAGTTTTTTTTCAGTCAATACGTTTTCTATTTTATAAAACCTGTTAGATCTGCTCCAGTTTTAAATTCACCATTTAATCCTCGAGCATGCAAACTGAGTGATTCCAATTTTGTAGTGTTCCTATGTGTTTTCTTAATCATGCAGAACTGGTTGTTTGATAAAATATGACTTTAATTGTTGTGTAGGTAAAATCTTGTAAAAAGTTACTTTTTCACTAAATCTTTAATATCTTGAGTTTTATGAATCCAAATTTTGTAAATCAAATTGTTCTGAAATCCTTGTGAGTGTAGCTTTCCGTAGAAGTTAACCTCATGTATTTGCGATGCGTAGATTTGAATTAGCATGAGTTTGAAGTTTGGACCAGTAGAGTTTTCTAGCATTTATCTGATTTTCTGTGATTAAGATTTTTGGGTAAATCCAATTGCAGTAGTTTCTAATTCATGCAAAGAACCTAAACCTAGATTTTCTTAAAATTTGGCTGAACAGAACACCCTGGACTCAATAAACTCTTAAAATGGTGTTTTCTGCCTTTTAAAATTGATAAAACAATTGTTTGGTCCTTTATGAAAATGTTGTTATTGTTGTTGTGATTTGTTTTGGTGTGGTAGCTCACCAAATAAAGTTACTTTTAGTATGTTAGTACTGTTAGTGGTTTATGTTAGATGGGTTTGTGTGCTAAGCTTGTGTTGTTAAGTGGTGATTGAAAACTTTAACCATTGTTTAATTATGCTTGGTTGTCAGAAAACTTTTATGAGCTAAATAACCACTCCCAACTAAAAATGTTAGCTACTGGTTGTTTGAGTTTATTAGTAATGCTAGTTTTACAAATTGAAAGTGATCCAAAAAGGTTGTCTATTTGTCACCTTAACCCTATTTGTAATTAAATAATAAATTGTATTGTAGTTGCCAAACATGTTTGTGTGATTTAATAGGTTGGCCTTGTTAGTTAAACTTGGTAGTCTTTAAATTTAATACTAGCATGAGTAGTTTGTTAATGTCTCTATCTTAGCTTGGTGAAATAATTTAATAATAGAAAATAATTAGCAACTTAACTTTTGTCTGGAGTATTTCCTGAAAACTAAAGAGATACTTTTGTCTGAAGTATTTCCTAAACTACGGTAGCAGCCCTTGTTAAGTGACCTAATCACGCTAAGTGGAGTTTTGTTTTAGGGTTTAGTTAAAACCACCTTTTTAACTATTAGGGTTGTTGTGTATACTTTCTTATGGTGTGTTTGTTGATTGTCTTAGCTTTATGAACTTTCTGCTTGTTGTTGTATAACTAAGTGAATTGCTTGCTCTTGATAGCTAGCTTAGTGTTTTGTGCAATGCTTGTTGTTTGTTATGTCCTTGTGGTATTGTTTTGAGTGTTGTTCCTTTTCTTGTTTACGACGTTAGATACGATCGGGAAGGAACTGGAAGTGAGGAGTGAACCTGAGGAATATCAAGATCAAGACCAAGGACATATTGCTGAGCCAGGCAAGCCACCTCAACACCCTACTGAAATCCTATTATTTCTACAAAGCATGTTTTGTTTTCAAAATAAAATAATGCATGTTTTATTTCTTTTGTGGCATTTTGCCACCCCAAAACTATTTTTACTAAATATTGTTTGGCCAAAGATATCTACTAGTATATAATAGATTTTATAAAAATAAGACTTTACTTGAGAAACCTTCTACTGAAGGCGCTATCAAGAAAATTATATTTTCTAGTAGTATATCCTTATAATCTTACCTCAAAACTATAGGATGGGAGTCTGGTTTTGATGAAATGTTTTCGGAAGAAAACCCGAGTCGCTGGGAGCGATCGGCGAGAAAGTATTTTATAAAACCCATGTTGCTGGAGCAAATGGAGATATTCATGAAAACCCGAAGTGCTGGGAGCATTCGGTGAGTTTACGAAAACCCGAAGTGCTGGGAGCATTCGGTGAGTTTACGAAAACCCGAGCTGCTGGGAGCAGTCGGAGGTGGAGATGTTTTTGAAAAACAAAGTATAGCCCTAGCGGCAGCCCGAACAATTAACCCGTGCAACCACACTACCTGAGATGGGTAGGGCTTAGCCGGAAGCTTGTCCACTTTAGTACGGGGGATCTCATACTTCTATAAGGGATAGAGTCCCTCGAAGCTGGGTTGCCATCTGTACGAGGCAATACACATGCGGCGGATCCGCGCCGGACGATTACGTTGGGTCCCCTGCTGTGGCGGTGTGGCGTCCTAAGAGAGACCAGGGGTCTAGTGGAGCACACGGTGCCGAGGGTAATAAACCTATCGGGAGTCCTCTTTACTAGGGCGGATATAGTGGAAAGCTTTGATCTGGTTATCCGAACCCCCGCATACTGTCGTATGGCGGACCGTGGCTGAACACGGCGGATGACCGTTTGGTGTGGTGAAAGTGCACCACCTCTGCAGAGTGTAAAACTATTCGAATAGCCATGTCCGCGGTCATGGACGGTTGGAAAGGTTCCGATCTAGGCGTACGGGCAAGTTTTATGTTTTCAAAAGAAAAATGGTTTTTCGGTGGAAACAAGGAGGCATCAAGAAGGTACCTGGGAGGTACATATATGGGAGAAGATGGTTGGTCTCGGGGAGACAATCAGTCGGGTCTCATGGAAAGAATAAGGGGTATCCCCATCCTAGTATCTTTTGTAAGTTATGAAAATGTTTAAAACTGGCGTGGAGATAGCTCAGGGTATTTCTGCAAATAGAGAATTCTATCTCTAAATGTTTCTTTTTCCACAAAGATATCGAGATGTCATATTCTCGATGTCTAAAAGAATCGTATGCGAAAACTAAGCCTTATAGTCGTATACAACAGCTATCCCAGTAGTTTTCGAAAAACGTTTTTATTGCATTTACCATGAAAACTTAAGCCTTGAGGTGGTTTTGCGAGTACGTAAATGTACTCATATGGCTGTGTCCCTGGATATTCAAACGTCTAGATTACAACGAGGAGATGGGCGACGAGGGGGAGGAGTACGCCGACGACTACGCCAACTGAGTGTCACCGGTCAACTGCTCTGTGGGGACGCGTCCGGTTGTGACGAGGGCCGACGCTAGCCGAAAGCTTCCGCTATTTCGTAGTTAATTCCGTCCTGCGTGACGATGGTTGCAGGCTTGGTCGTGTGACCAGCTATTTATGTAAGACTTGTACTATTCGTTTTTTATTGATGTAACTCTTGCTACCATGTTGGTTATGTGATCGCGATGCACTGATCATTGGGATCGTGATCTGTTCACATAACGTGGGCACCTCGGACTGGTGGTTCGAGGGGTCCTCACATATTTTCTGTCGCCGTTGCCGGGAGTGAAGCGCTATTGGTAAGGAGAATTGGTAAGGAAAATATTTACTGTAATCGTTGTTCTGTCATGGAGTTATCTCCATTTGAATCGCTGTTTGGGAGGACTACTACCACTGCTACGGTAGTAGATGACCCTCCACCTGCTCAGATTGTTCCATTTAAAATACCTATGAAAATTGTTGAACGTGTTATGAATAACCGCTATGATGGAACTGTGCATCCTGGTAATCATTTGCTTTATATACATGAACTGTGCGAGTTATTCAAGTGTGTAGGTATTTCTATGGACAATGTCAAGAGGAAATTATTTTCTCTGTCACTGATAGGCAGAGCTGCTGAATGGTATAGTCTGCTGAAAAATGGCCCCTCATTGAGTTGGGTCGAGATTGTTCCTCTCTTTTATTCCAAGTTTTATCCTCCTAGTGAGATTCATAAAGACAGGAATTCTATATATAATTTTTGGCCTCATGATGGAGAAAGTATTGCCCAATCTTGGGGGAGGCTGAAATCATTAATGCTCAAATGCCCCATTCATGGGATCCCAAGTAATATTGTCATCAATAACTTTTATGCAAGGCTTTCTCTTCATGATAAGGATTTATTGGACACTTCTTGTTCTGGGTCATTTACAAGGAAGAAAGAGAAAGATAAATGGGACCTTCTTGATCGTATCCAGGAAAATACTGAAGAATGGGAGAACAGGAAAGGTAGAGAGTCAGGTATAAATTATGATTTTGAATGCATTAAATCTTTTATGGAGACTGATAGTTTTCCTAATTTTAGTGCTACTTATGGTCTTGATTCTCAAATTACTGCAAATTATTATAAGGCTTTTGCTTCGTATCTCGATATTCCTAGAAATGGGTGGAAAAAGTATCATGAACCTTATAAAGATGACATTAATTCTGCTCTTGTTAAAAATGTTGAAGTTCATACTGTTGATCGCGTTCTGCCAGAACCTTATATTGAAAAAATACCTTTTCCTATAAAAGTAAAAGAGCATTCTATTTTGGCTAGTGTGGTTAATAAAAGTGAAAGTAAAGCCAAAGAACCTGATGAGCAAATAAATGTAAAACCTGTAGTAGCTATGGTTAAGGAGCTTGTAACTGAAAATGTAGAAGGAGGATGTAAAGGGCCCCTCGGATAACCACCATCCGAAGTACCCTCATTAAACAAATGATTGCATTCTCAGATATCAGTGCATTGCAACCACATCACAGTCTTAGTATCAGGACTTACATCATTCGACTCGCACAAATAAGTCTTACAACACAGAGAGGTCATACGACCAAGTCTTTCGAATCATCGCCGCGCAGGGCGGAATTAACTAAGATACAGTAGAAACGTTGCAACTAGCGTCGGCCCACATCACTACCATGCGCCAGACCCACAAGTGCCGTTGATGGGTGACCGCTAAGTGGCGTAGTCGTCGACGTACTCCTCCTCGCCAGCATACGTCTCCTCGTGGAATTCTGGACATTTGAATATCCAGGGACAGAGCCGTAAGTACAATGATGTACTTGCAAATCCACCTCAGGGTTTAAGTTTTCATGGTAATGCAGAAGTTCGAAAACTGGGTTGCCTGCTATATACGACTATGCGGCTTAGTTTTCGAAAAGATGCTTTTGGGCAAAGGGATTTACACGTATCCCCGCCTTTGTCAAAAATGTAGGAATAGAAGAATCTGTCCCCACGGATTGAGAAATTCCTTTGCAAACCTTTTTATAACAATAGGATAGGGGTACCCCTTTTTCCCTTCTCCGGGTTCCGACCAGTTGACTCCCCGAGACCAACTGTCTTCCCCCAAAACCCGTACCTCCCAGGTACCTTCTTGCTGCCTCCTTGTTTTCCAACAAAACTACTTTTCCCTTTTTAAAACAAAAATGCCCGCACGCCTAGATCGGTGGCCTTCCAACCGTCCATGACCGAGGACTCGGCTATTCGAATAGTTTTACACTCTCCAGAGGTTGTACACTTTCACCACAAGACATGGACAGTCTGCCGTGGACAACCACGGACTGTACAGAGACAGCTTGCACCCTTCAGACCGCCAATCCTAAGTTCCACTATGTCGATGCTAGTACCTCGGTCGACCTCCTCGATGGATTTGCACCTCCCCGGCACCGAGTGAGCTAGCCGTTTGCAACCGGTTACCCCTAGTCTCACACCGCCATGACAGGAGACCCACCGCTGCTTCCCGGTAGGGACTTTAACCCCACACTTTGCATGCCCAATTTCCTTATTGCGGCATTCGGTTCAGGGGACTCGAACCCCGTCTAGCCATTTTGAGGCAAAGCGCGCACTAGCACCAACAAGCTTCCGAAAGGCCCCGTGCCCATTTTGGAGTAATGTGGATGTACTGTGAAAAATTGTCGGGCAAGATCCGCTAGGGCTGTACTTTGTTTTCCAAAAACATCTCTTTCTCCGACTGCTCCCAGCAGCTCGGGTTTTCGTAAGCACCTCCGATTTGCTCCCAGCATCTCGGGTTTTCGTAAACTTCTCCGGTTGCTCCCAGCATCTCGGGTTTTTCCTCCGAAAACATTTTCGTAAAAACCAGGTCCCCATCCTATAGTTTTGAGATGAGAGTATGGGTATATATAACTAAAGAAATTAATTTTCTTGATAGCACCTTCAGTAAAAAGGCTTCTCAAGTAAAGTTTTACTTTAATAAACCTATTATAACTAGTAGATATCTTTTGGCCAAACAACAATTGTGAAAATAGTTTTTGGGTGGCAAGTCGCCACAAAAGAATTAAAACATGCATTATTTTATTCTTGAAGACAAAACATGCTTATGTAAGTAATGGGTATAAGGGTTGGTTGAGGTGGCTTGCCTTGTTCAGCAAAGTGCCCTGGATCCTGTTCTTCCACGTACACTTGCTCAGCTCCCACGTTCCACTCCCCTTCTTGCGGACCTAAGGTACCGGAAAGATAAACGGACTACCGTCAAGCTACGGAAGCGGATTGACAACAAACTAAAGTAACAACAAGCAAGTGTCATCTATCAAACAACACTAAGCAATACAACTAAATCACCCCTACACACCAAAAGTGTGCTGCATACTACTTATTAACTAAAACACAACAAGCAAATGATGGCAGAAACAAGGCAATCACCAAATAATTTATATAGGGAGTTCTACAAGTCCTAAATTAGTGAAACTTTGGGAAATCACTCTCTGATACATTTACAAACTAACTTAATTGGATTCAATCAAAAACAATCAACACACAAATCATGAAAAATGCACAAAGTGCATTCTGCCACTATTTTCAAACTGCTACCAAATCAAATCTACTCATCAAAATACTATGGGGTAAATTTCTAGTGAAAGGATACCCCAAGAGCTTTCCAACAAAGTTGGAATCACCCAAAAATATTACTCCTAGCTCCTGCTAAAAATAAAACATCACAGAAGACACAAGCAACAAGATTAAATAGCATGCACAAAATACAAGTCATTTTTGAGCAAACCCACTTCTGCATGTTCAAGCACACATCCTAGTATGCTACAAAATTTACTCTAACTAAATTACCCTAACAGATTTACCAGAATCGAATTAAACTAAACATGCAAAACAGGACAGAACAGTAAATAGAAAAATAAACTAAAAAAACAAAGCCGTGGGCTGCACTGGGCCTGATCTGGCCAGATCCAGCCCAGATCTGGGCCTGCGCCGGCTGAAAGCGGCCCAGCTCGGCCTCTGATGTCTACGTGTGCTTCTATTCTTGTAGACAGTGTTGGGCCTCCAAGAGCAGAGGTTTGTAGAACAGCAGCAAGTTTCCCTTAAGTGAATCACCCAAGGTTTATCGAACTCAGGGAGGTAGAGGTCAAAGATATCCTCTCAAGCAACCCTGCAATTAAGATACAAGAAGTCTCTTGTGTCCCCAACACACCCAATACACTTGTCAGATGTATAGGTGCACTAGTTCGGCGAAGAGATAGTGAAATACAAGTGATAGGATGATTATAAGTAGTAACTGCAATCTGAAATAAAGATGGCAGCAAGCAAACATGTAGCAGAACTTGTTGTAAACGGTGTTTCAATGCTTAGAAACAAGGCCTAGGGATCATACTTTCACTAGTGGACACTCTCAACAATGATCTCATAACTGAATAAGTAAAAGCTACTCTTAAACACTCTCTTGTTGGATAACAAACACCATTCATTGTGTAGGGCTACAAAAGCACACCTCAAGCCGGAGTAAACAAGCGCCACAACGTCATACACGGTGCACACACTGTCACCTTTACACCGTGGAGAGTACCGGAGTTCATATTAAAGTAACCTATAGAGTGCATAATAGATAAAGAGTAACATCTACATATTCAACTAGATTAGCACAACTGAACACAAGTAAATACTACTCGGGATTATTCTCCTTCTTGATGAAGCAAGAGTACTATGCGTAGGGCTGCAAAAGCACACCTCAAAGTCTGAGTAAACAAACACCACAATTCCCAAGAATAAGCCATGATAAATGTCTAAATTATTCATAGAGTCACACAAGTACCCACACTGTCACCTTGATACCGTGTTGTCACAATGACTCCAGAAACTAGACAAAATCACTTGAGTAGCATAAACATTATTAATGTATTCAGCGATACTAGCAATACACATGATCACATAAAGATCACACCATGGGAGAGAGAGATGAACCACATAGCTACCGGTAGAGCCCTCAGCCTCGGGGAGAACTACTCCCTCCTCATCATGGGAGTCAGCAGCGGCGATGAAGATGGCGGTGGTGTCGATGGAGATGACTCCGGGGGCAATTCCCCGTCCCGGCGGCGTGCCGGAACAGAGATTCTGTCCCCCGAAACTTGTCGTCGATGGCGGCGGCGCTGCGGAACTCTTCGTGGAATATGACTTGTTTTTAGGGTTTTCGCCTCGGGGGAATAAATAGGCGAAGGGGCAACGTCGGTGGAGCCCGAGGGGCCCCACCAGCTGGCGCGGCAGGGGGGCCGCGCCGCCAGGTGGTTTGGCCACCTCGTGGCTCCCTTCGTCTCTCCTTCGGACTCCGTGTACGTGTTGGAAAAATAGGGACTTGGCCTTTTGTTTCGTGCAATTCCGAGAATATTCGCAGAAGTACTTTTCTGGAACCAAAAACAGCAGAAAACAGGGAACTGGCACTGTGGCATCTTGTTAATAGGTTAGTCCCAGAAAATGCATAAAAGTGATATGAAGTGTATATAAAACATGTAGCAAATGGTATAATATAAGCATGGAACATCAGAAATTATGGATACGTTGGAGACGTATCAAGCATCCCCAAGCTTAGTTCTACTCGTCCTCGAGTAGGTAAAACGATAACAACAAATAATTTCTGAGGAGACATGCTTTCACACAATCTTGATCATAATATTGCTAGGCTCATGTCATGAATGAAGTGACTCAAAGCAATGGTCTATAGTTTGCTAACAGATAGATAAAGAGTAAACAATGAATCATATAAGCAAAAACTTTTCATGAATAGTACTTTCAAGACAAGCATCAAAAAGTTTTGCATAAGAGGTAACTCATAAAGCAATAGATTCAAAGTAAAAGGCATTGAAGCAACACAAAGGATGATTAAGTTTCAGCATTTGCTTTCAACTTGTAACATGTATATCTCATGGATAGTTGTCAACATAAAGCAATATAACAAGTGCAATAAGTAAACATGTAAGAATCAATGCACACAAAGTTGACACTAGTGTTTGCTTCTAAGATAGAAAGGAGTAGGTAAACTGACTCAACATAAAGTAAAAGATAGGCCCTTCGCAGAGGGAAGCAGGGATTAAATCATGTGCTAGAGCTTTTTAAGTTTTCGAAAGCATATAGAGAGCACAAAATAAGTATTTGAGAGGTGTTTGTTGTTGTCAACGAATGGTAGTGGGCACTCTAACCCCCTTGTCAACCAGACTTTCAAGAGCGGCTCCCATGAAGGACGTTATCTCTACCAGCAAGGTAGATCATCCCTCTTCTCTTTTGTTTACACATGTATTTTAGTTTCTTTATAGATGACACTCCTCCCAACCTTTTGCTTACACAAGCCATGGCTAACCGAATCCTCGGGTGCCTTCCAACATTCACATACCATGGAGGAGTGTCTATTTGCAATTAAGTTGCTTACTGATAAATCAGGGCAAAACATGTGAAGAGAATTATTAATGAAAGTTGTAATTAATTGGGGCTGGGCACCCCGTTGCCAGCTCTTTTTGCAAATTATTGGATAAGCGGATGTATATGCCACTAGTCCATTGGTTGAAAGTCTGTCAGAAGTAAATGACAAGATTGAAAGATAAAACACCACATACTTCCTCATGAGCTATAAAACATTGACACAAATAAGGAGTAATAAAGTTTTGAATAGTTTAAAGGTAGCACATGAAGTATTTACTTGGAATGGCAGGAAATACCACATAGTAGGTAGGTATGGTGGACACAAATGGCATGGGTTTTGGCTCAAGTTTGGATGCACGAGAAGCATTCCCTCTCAGTACAGAGTTTAGGCTAGCAAGGTTGTTTGAAGCAAACACAAGTATAAACCGGTACAGCAAGAATCACATAAAAACATATTGCAAGTATTATAAGACTCTACACTGTCTTCCTTGTTGCTCAAACATTTTACCAGAAAATATCTAGACCTTAGAGAGAACAAATATGCATCCCAAGTCTCAACAAGCTCTACGGTAGTTCTCCACTACTAGGCTTTAACTACATGATGCAAGAGCTTAAACATGATCTACTTGAGAGCTCAAAACAATTGCAAAGTGTCAAATCGAAACAAGACAATGATCTACAAGAATGCATATGTCTTTTCCAATACCAACTACCACATGTAGCATTTTCTTTCTTCCAAACAAACACCAATCAATTTATTTAAACATAAACTCTCCAAATGATAATATAATGCAGCAAGAGAGTATTTATAAACAAGTGCTAACAGCTCGAAGAGATGCATGAAAAACAGGAGCTAAAAGCACTGCAGTAGCTAGTTAAGAATACTCAACAAATATAAGTGAAGAACATGAGTATTCACATGAAAAAGCGGAGCGTGTCTCTCTCCCACACAAGGATTGCTAGGATCCGAATTTATTCAAACAAAAACAAAAATAAAAGCACACAGACGCTCCAAGTAAAGCGCATAAGATGTGAAAGAATTAAAATATAGTTTCACTAGAGATGACCTGATAAGTTGTTGATGAAGAAGGGGATGCCTTGGGCATCCCCAAGCTTAGACGCTTGAGTCTCTTGAATATGGTTGGGATGAACCACGGGGGCATCCCCAAGCTTAGGCTTTTCACTCTTCTTGATCACATAATATCACCCTTCTCGCTTGATCCTTGAAAACTTCCTTCACACCAAACTCAAGACAGTTCTCATTAGAGGGTTAGTGCATAATCAAAAATTCTCATATTCTGTAATGAACAATCATTCCCAAAGCTTCTGGACATTAGCTACAGCCACCAATGCTTTGTGGAGCAAAGAAATCCACACAAACACGTAAAAGAGCGAATGCAAAACAAAAGGCAGAATCTGTCAAAAACAGAACAGTCTGGAATGACGAATTTTTTCGAGGCACTTAAGTTGCTCAGATGGATCTGGCCAAATAATGAAAGTTGCGTACATATCTGAGGAAGATGCGTGATTTTTTCAGAATTTTTCGAATTTTCTCAGGGAGAAAAGCTCAAATTCGTGACAGCTAAAAATCTGTTCTGCGCAGAAATCCAAATCTTGCATCAACTTTCAATAAAAGACTTTACTTGGCACAACAATGCAATAAAATAAAGATACAAAGGAGTTGCTACAGAAGTAACAACACCTTGACTCAAAAAAAAAATAACAGAAAATAAAAACAATGGGTTGTCTCCCATAAGCGCTTTTCTTTAAAGCCTTTTAGCTAGGCATAGTGATTTTTATGATGCCACATAAAGATGAGAGTTGAAACATAAAAGAGAGCATCAAGAAGCATATATAAAACATGTTTAAATCTAACACTCTTTCTATGCATAGGAGTCTTGTAAGAAAACAAGTCAATGAAGAACAAAGTGACTAGCATAGAAATGCAAAACAAGTGTAACTTCAAAAATTTCAACATAAAGAGAGAAGACTTAATATTATTGTGATATATGAAATCGTGTCTCCCTCTCTCATAAGGACCAGTAGGTCTTAAAGTACCCAGCAAATAAAAGCAAATCAAGAGAAAGCTCAAAACATTCATCATAAAGAGAAGAAATTTAGTAACATGAAGATTTCTATAACCATACTTTCCTCTCTCAAAATAATTTTCAGCGGCATCATGAATAAACTCAACAATATAGCTATCACATAGAGCATTCTTATCATGATCCACATGCATAAAGTATCATTACTCTCCACATAAGCATGAACATTATCATTAGTAATAGTGAGAGTAAAAGTATCACATCCATCATTGTAATCATCAAAATTGGAGGCATAGAATAATCATAATGAATTTTATCCTCAATAGTAGATGGACTGAAATATCATATTCATCATTGTAAACATCATATATAGGAGGCATATCATAATCAACATAAACTATATCCTCAATAGTAGGTGGACTGAAAATATCACAATGATTATAATCATCATATATTGGAGGCAAAGTATCATCAAAGCAAATTTCCTCCTTAAAGCTTGGGGGACTAAAAATATCATATTCATCACAACCAGCTTCCCCAAGCTTAGACTTTTCCATAGCATTGCAATAATGGTGTTCAAAGAATTTATAGTAATACCATTGCTACCATCATGCAAACAAGCCTCCATAGGTTTTTTAATTTTCTCTTCAAAAGCATCATGTCCTAATTCAATATAAAGTTCATAAAGATCTCTAATTTTTTTGTTGTTTTCCATTAAGCCTAACTAGTGAAAATAAAAACAAGAAACAAAAAGATATAATTGCAGAATCTAAAGGAAATAACTTCGAGCACTCACACACTAGCAACAACACTAGAAAATAGCTTAGTAGCCAGAGGATGTGAATACCTTTTACCTTACCTCCCCGGCAACGGCGCCAGAAAATAGCTTGATGTCTACGTGTGCTTCTATTCTTGTAGACAGTGTTGGGCCTCCAAGAGCAGAGGTTTGTAGAACAGCAGCAAGTTTCCCTTAAGTGAATCACCCAAGGTTTATCGAACTCAGGGAGGTAGAGGTCAAAGATATCCTCTCAAGCAACCCTGCAATTAAGATACAAGAAGTCTCTTGTGTCCCCAACACACCCAATACACTTGTCAGATGTATAGGTGCACTAGTTCGGCGAAGAGATAGTGAAATACAAGTGATATGGATGATTATAAGTAGTAACTGCAATCTGAAATAAAGATGGCAGCAAGCAAACATGTAGCAGAACTTGTTGTAAACGGTGTTTCAATGCTTAGAAACAAGGCCTAGGGATCATACTTTCACTAGTGGACACTCTCAACAATGATCTCATAACTGAATAAGTAAAAGCTACTCTTAAACACTCTCTTGTTGGATAACAAACACCATTCATTGTGTAGGGCTACAAAAGCACACCTCAAGCCGGAGTAAACAAGCGCCACAACGTCATAAAGGAGTCACACACGGTGCACACACTGTCACCTTTACACCGTGGAGAGTACCGGAGTTCATATTAAAGTAACCTATAGAGTGCATAATAGATAAAGAGTAACATCTACATATTCAACTAGATTAGCACAACTGAACACAAGTAAATACTACTCGGGATTATTCTCCTTCTTGATGAAGCAAGAGTACTATGCGTAGGGCTGCAAAGCACACCTCAAAGTCTGAGTAAACAAACACCACAATTCCCAAGAATAAGCCATGATAAATGTCTAAATTATTCATAGAGTCACACAAGTACCCACACTGTCACCTTGATACCGTGTTGTCACAATGACTCCAGAAACTAGACAAAATCACTTGAGTAGCATAAACATTATTAATGTATTCAGCGATACTAGCAATACACATGATCACATAAAGATCACACCATGGGAGAGAGAGATGAACCACATAGCTACCGGTAGAGCCCTCAGCCTCGGGGAGAACTACTCCCTCCTCATCATGGGAGTCAGCAGCGGCGATGAAGATGGCGGTGGTGTCGATGGAGATGACTCCGGGGGCAATTCCCCGTCCCGGCGGCGTGCCGGAACAGAGATTCTGTCCCCCGAAACTTGTCGTCGATGGCGGCGGCGCTGCGGAACTCTTCGTGGAATATGGCTTCGTTTTTAGGGTTTACGCCTCGGGGGAATAAATAGGCGAAGGGGCAACGTCGGTGGAGCCCGAGGTGGGCCTCCTCACCAGCTGGCGCGGCAGAAGGGGGGCCGCGCCGCCAGGTGGTTTGGCCACCTCGTGGCTCCCCTTCGTCTCTCCTTCGGACTCCGTGTACGTGTTGGAAAAATAGGGACTTGGCCTTTTGTTTCGTGCAATTCCGAGAATATTCGCAGAAGTACTTTTCTGGAACCAAAAACAGCAGAAAAAGGGAACTGGCACTGTGGCATCTTGTTAATAGGTTAGTCCCAGAAAATGCATAAAAATGATATGAAGTGTATACAAAACATGTAGCAAATGGTATAATATAAGCATGGAACATCAGAAATTATGGATACGTTGGATACGTATCAGCCTCCTCGCGCGCGTGGCGCGGAAAACGGTCAACGACCGACCGCGGTTCAAACGTGGCCGTCGATCAGGAGATCGACGGCTCATGGCCTTCGTCTCCGTCGTGACGGCGCCGTGCTCCTGCAGAGCGAGAGAGGAAGCGGGCGTCGGTGGTGTGCTCACCTAGGGCTCGCATACGGCTGCGGAAGGGGTCGGAGGTGTGAGAGGGGTCGATGGCGTGCTCGTCGATGTCCTAGGTGACGGAGAACTTGTCGGTGTCCATGGCGACGGCGAGCTCGGGTTCCTTCGGGTCGAGGTCGGTGTGGCCTGCTCGAGCACCTAGGGAAGAAAAGAAGAGAGGGGTGAGGTTGCAGGGATACACCGCGTCCACGAAGCCAAGAATGGCGAAGAAAGATAGAGTGTGGCGCCGGCGAGAGGCGCTCGATGCCGACGGGTTCCCGAGGATGCACTTGCCTCTCTCGTGGAGCAGAGAGCTCGGGGGCAAGCTCGGCTTCGAGGGGTGGACGAGAGGGTGCAGGGGCATGCTCTGGAGCAGAGAGATGAGCACGGGAGGCAGGGGAAACAAATGAGATGGGGGTGCCCGATCTAGGGTTTCCCGGGTATTTGAGAGAGAGAGGGGAGCTTGGGCTGCTCTGGTTGGCTGGGGAGGGCGGTGGAGAGGGAGACAGAGTGGAGGTGGTTGGGATGGCGTGTCCGAGCCAATGGAGAGGGAGGGGAGTGAGCTCCCAATGGAACACGGTGGAGAAGAGGGGCGGTGGGGGTGCCAAGGTGGCAAGTGGAGGGGATGGCAGGTGGGCCAGGGTGGGGTGATGCTGTCCTGGCCGCGTGAGGGAGAGAGAGAGAGGTTAGTTCGCTGATTTGATAAAATTTCGTTAGGAAAAGATTGTTAGTGGAAATTAGAAGATAGCCTACTTTGTCACCTAGCACTAGTCACACAAGTGACCAATTCTGGTTGACAAAACTTCAGTGAGCAAGAATAGGTGATGATTAAGAGGATGGTGAAGGTGCATTGCAGAAATGATTAATGAGGTGGTTAAAAAGAAGGGTGCAAGATGCTATCTTTTAACATGACCAAAGGTCATTGTTTTAGTTAGCAACAAGAAGTATGGATGGAATTATGATGAAACAAAGTGTCATCCTAAAACTAAAGATAGGTTTAGACAGTAGGGATGACAATCACCAACTTGGTTGGTTTGCATGTCCAAAAAGAATTAAAGAAAAATTAACAGAGAGTGCTAAACTAACTATAAGCTAATCAAACAAGAAGATCACTATTCTAACACTAATCACACAAATTCACAACATGGCTCCTAGCAAACAACAAGCAACCTAGTGAATACCACAAAGTCACTAAGAGCACAGAAGCAAAACAGCAGAGAAAATTATCACTCCACACAGCAAAGTCCTAACTAGTTAGAGAAATTCTAAATTAATACCACAATTTTAAGTCTAGAGAAATTGGGGTGTGACAGACCTTCCCCCCTGGGAGAATCTCGTCCTCGAGATTCCGGGATTGAAGAGGCAAGGAATCCAGGAAATTCCCACTCCAGGTAATCTTCACGCTCCCGAGTGGCTTCTTCTTCGGTGTGATTGGTCCACTGAACCTTCAGAAGTCTAATCGCTCGGCTTCGGGTCACGCGGACATCTTCGTCAAGCACTCGGAGTGGTCGCTCCCGCTAGGTGAGGTCGTGGCTGAGGTCAATGGTGTGGAAGTCCACCTTCTGATACGAGTGCGTGGCACCGGGAGCTTGTAGACACTTCCGGAATAGTGAGACGTGGAACACATTATGGAACTCAGACAAGTGAGGCGGCAAATCTAACTGATAAGACACTTCTCCCCGCCTGCACGCAACTGGGAAAGGTCCAATATACCTAGGGGCGAGCTTCCCCTTGACATGAAAGCGCTGCATCCCCTTAAGTGGCGTAACACGCAGGTACACCATGTCACCAGCCTTGAAGCTCAAGTTGCGTCGCCTGGAGTCGGCATAACTCTTCTGTCTGGATTGGGCGGCTTTGAGACGGTCACGGATCAACTGGACTGTTGCTTCGGCCTCTCGCAAGTTTTCCACTCCAAAGATTTGGCTGTCTCCGGTCTGTGACCAGTTTAAGGGAGTACGGCATTTACGACCGTACAAGGCCTCAAATGGTGCCATCTTCAGACTGGCTTGGTAGCTGTTGTTATAGGAGAATTCGGCGAAGGGTAAATAGTCCTCCCATTTGTAACCATAGGCTAACACACAAGATCTGAGCATGTCTTCAAGGATCTGATTCACTCTCTCGGTCTGGCCTCCGGTCTGCGGGTGATAGGCGGTACTGAAAAAGAGTTTTGTTCCTAGGCCCTCATGAAGCTTCCTCCAGAATCGGGAAGTGAATTGGGTTCCTCGGTCGGACACAATTGATTTGGGAATTCCGTGGAGGCTAACAATGCGGGTCATATAAAGATCGGCTAGTTGATCGGATCGATAGGTGGTACGGACAGGAAGAAAGTGTGCAACTTTGGTAAGTCTGTCCACGATAACCCAGATGGCATCGTGTCCCCTATTAGATCGGGGCAATCTGGTGATAAAGTCCATTCCCACTTCATCCCACTTCCACTCAGGTACCCGAAGGGGTTGAAGCAATCCTGCGGGCCGCTGATGTTCCGCCTTGACCCGCTGGCAAATATCACAGTTTTGCACAAAGAACGCGACCTCGCGCTTCATGCCGTGCCACCAAAAATTGTCCTTAAGGTCCTGATACATCTTGGTTCCTCCGGGATGGATGGAGTATAGAGTCTCGTGCGCTTCCTTCATGATGAGTTGTTTCAGCTCATGAATAGAAGGCACACAAAGACGACCCTTATATCAAAGGATTCCATCGGAGTCGATGGTGAAACCGGGAACTTCTTCCCTTCCCATCCTGCGCTTGATTCCCTCAATACTTTTGTGCCCTTTTTGTGCTTCCTTAATCTGATCCCAAATGTTGGTTGAAGTAGAAGCTGGTCTACGGCCCCGTAACTAACCATTTCTATGCCCATTTTGTCCAGCTCCTCCCAGAGATCAGGGTTCTGAGTTTTGATCATGGTGTTGAGAGAACAGGGCTGACGGCTAAGAGCATCGGCTACGACATTAGCCTTTCCAGGGTGATAGTGGATATCTAAGTCATAGTCTTTAATAAGTTCTATCCACCTACGCTGCCTCATGTTCAGCTATCGCTGGGTAAAGATTTACTTCAGGCTCTTATGGTCAGTGTAAATATCACAACGGTTGCCCATCAGATAGTGGCGCCATGCTTTGAGGGCGTGTACCACCGCAGCAAGCTCCAGGTCGTGAGTGGGGTAATTCTGCTCATGCCTGCGGAGTTGCCGCGAGGAATAAGAGATGACTTTGCCTTCTTGCATGAGAACGCATCCTAATCCGAACTTAGAAGCGTCGTAGTACACGACGAAGTCTTTGGTCACATCGGGCATGGTCAAAATGGGTGCAGTGGTTAATCGTTTCTTCAATTCCTGGAAACTTTTCTCACACTCCTCAGTCCATTTGAACTTCTTATTTTTCTTCAACAACTGAGTGAGGGGTCGGGCAATACGTGAAAATCCCTCCACGAACTTGCGGTAATATCCTGCTAATCCGAGAAAAGATCTCACTTCAGACTGGTTGGTGGGGGCAACTCGGTCAAGGATAGATTTGATGTGTGAGGGGTCAACAAATATCCCTCCGGCAGATATCACATGCCCGAGGAATGCTACTTCCTTCAGCCAAAACTGGCACTTGCTGAATTTAGCATACAACTGGTGCTCACGCAGGGTGCCTAGGACCAATCTCAGGTGTTCCTCATGCTCTTCTTCAGATTTGGAGTAGATCAAGATATCATCGATGAAGACTACTACGAACTTATCCAGATAATCCATAAACACCTTATTCATGAGATTCATGAAATAGGCAGGGGCATTGGTCAATCCAAAGGACATCACGGTATACTCAAGCAATCCGTAACGAGTGGTAAAGGCGGTCTTTGGAATGTCAGACTCTCAAACTTTCAGTTGGTGATAGCCAGTACGGAGGTCGATCTTGGAAAAGACTCGAGCTCCATTGAGCTGGTCAAACAAATCCTCGATCTTGGGTAGAGGGTACTTGTTTTTGATAGTCACATCATTTAACTTCCGGTAATCGACACACAAGCGAGTGGTACCGTCTCTCTTATCCACAAAGATTACTGGAGATCCCCAAGGTGAGGCACTGGGGCGAATCAGTCCTTTCCTCAACATATCATCCAGTTGTTTCTTTAACTCTTGCAACTCCTGGGGGTTCATCCGGTAAGGTTTCTGAGCTATGGGTCCAGTTCCAGGGACTAACTCAATGATGAACTCGATATCCCGATCAGGTGGCATACCGGGCAACTCCTCAGGAAATACATCCGGATACTCACAAACTACAGGCACCTCTTCCAAAGGAGGTCCGGCCATGCTCTTATGACAATGACCGGTTGATGAGTGATGGGTAGAGGTGTGCGTGATCTCAACTCCTTCCGGACTGGTAAGGGTGATTGTTTTGGTGTTGCAGTCTATAACTCCTCGGTTTACTGCCATCCAATCCATACCTAGGACCACTTCTATCCCCTGTTTCCCCAAAACTACCAGATCAGCGTGGAATCGGGCTCCCTGGATGTCCACGGGAGTCTCCGCGCAAACAAGATTGGTTTTTGTCGTGGCCCCCGGAATTTGCACTAACATCGGCTTACTCATGACTGACGGAACCATACCACTTTTCCTAACAAACGGCTCGGTAACAAAAGAATGGGAAGCCCCGGAATCAAACAATACTTCCGCAGGTACTGAGTTAACGGGAAACGTACCCATAACGAGATCCGGGTCTTCCTGGGCTTCCTCAGCACTCATGTGGTTCAGGTGTCCCCTGTTTTCAGCAACGGGCTTCTTCTGGTACTGGGCCTTGTTTCCAGCTGGGCGGGGTGGTCCTTGGTTCATCTTGGTCGCATTGGGGCGATTGACGGCAGGCTGCTTGGTGGGGCACTCCCTGGAATAGTGCCCTGGTTGACAACAAGCAAAACACCCTTCTGCGGGTCTTGGAGCTGGGGGTCGTGCGACATTGAGTCCAGTTGGGTAACCACCTCCGGGGCGGTTCATAGGTGGGCGGGCGGTGTAGCTGGGACGAGGTGCATATGTCGGAAGTCTGGGTGGCGGGTAAGATGGTCGCGGTGGCTGATGGGCTGGCCTGGCTGGTGGCGCGTAACGGGGGCGTGGACCACCGTTGTTGCCAAAGTTGCTGCTGCTGCCACTGCCACTGCCTGTCTGCATCATCTGGCGGCGCTTGCAATTTTCAAAGGTGGCCTTGCGCTTGTGCTCCATCATAATGGCTGCATCAGCCAGAGACTCCAGATCGTTGAATGGCATCACCACAAGGACACACTGCATTTCGTCATGCAGCCCGTTCAGGAACCTTTCCTTCTTCTTGTCCTCCGTGTCCGTCTCGCAGGTGCATACCTTGACAGGGAGGTGAACTTCTCCAGATATGCATTCACAGTCATGCTTCCTTGTTTCAGACGCAGGAACTCCTCCCTCATGATGGCTATGAGACCACTAGGCACATAGCGCTTCCGGAACTTGGTCTTGAAAACATCCCAAGTCACTACCTCATTCTCTGGCAATACGGCTCTCACAGTTTCCCACCATTCCTGGGCTGGTCCAGAGAGGTAGTGGGTGGCGTAATCCACCTTCTCGTTGTTGCCCACTCCGGCTACCTTAAGGCTGTGCTCAACCTTGCGGATCCAGTCGTCCGCATCAAGGGGCTCGTCGATCTTGGTGAACACCGGAGGATTGGTGTTCTGGAAGTCCCGCAGCTTAGAACGGCCTTCATCATTAGGGTTACCGCCATTTGGGTTGACGGCGATCTGGGCCAGGTGCTGCAAAGTGGCGAGGTTCGCCGTCCTTTCGGCGCGGGCGGCCTCGCGATCCTCCATGAAGAGACGCATCATCTGTGCCATGGTGGGGTCGGGTGGTGGGGGTGGATCTCTCGCCATGCTGAAGGTACAAAATGGTAGCTTTAGAATACGGAAAACATCTAACAGGTATTTCTTCTCAAAGCAGGGAAAACAAAGGCAAACAGAATAACACAGGGAATTACTAAACATCTCAGGGGGAATCAAGTCGATACAATACAGCACCCAAAAGCGTACAATCACCTCAAGGTTCGCGACCTAATCATCAAAGTCTTACAAAAGCTAGTCCTACCACAAATACATCACAGACCTACACGGCCACATCGATAAGGGTGTCGCAACTGGTCACTCCTACTCTACGGACTACACGAGTCAGCTACTCGTCAGCAACGGGGGTGTCCGGTGTAGAGTGCTCGCCGCTATGGTAAGAAGGCTCGGTGGGGTCCTCCTCCTCTGACCACACGGGCTCTGAACTCTCAGCAGCGTCCTCGCGGAGGTCATCATCCTCCTGCTCGCTCTCGGGCTCCACGTCCATATCCTCTGTCGGGTCCTCGTCGTCGGGCAGGAGATCGTCATTCTCCTTGCGCAGCTGCTCTACCTCCTCCTCTAACTCGGTGATCCTGGTGTCGCAAAGCTCAACTGTCGCCTCGAGGTCGCCAACTCTCAGCTGGAGGTTGCGCTACCAGTAGCGCGCGGTCTCGAAACGGGCCTTGAAGCAGCGGGTCTCCTTCCGCTCCTTCCCAAGTGCTGCATTGGCCTTCTTCAGACGCTCCTCAGTGACTTTGAGCTTCTCCTCCGCGGCCTTCAGCTTGTCCAGAGTCTCTGTGAGCTGGTCTTCCAAGCCCACGGTCTCCAGCTCGGCCTCCGTGACGCGATTCTCTGCGTCGTGGTACTGCATACGGTGGAAGTCGCTATCGAACCGGTTGTGGATCAGCCGCTCCTGAGTGTGCGCAAGAAGGATTCCCAGATCCTCCACGTGGCGTCCGAAGGTGGGGTGGGGGCGTGTCGGCTCAAGGCGCCCCTCACTGTCGTGTCCCACAAAGAACTCGAAGCGGGTACCAACCAGCTCGGCGCGGTGAAAATGCACCAGGCGAGCGAGAGCCCGCTGAAGTACAACTGCCGTAGCCGCGGCCCTGGTAGGCTCTACTGTCCCCACAGTCAGCTCCTCGGCGAAAGACGGCACCAGAGGTCCTCGGAGGATGCACCTCACCCTCCAGGACATCTCCTGGTCAACTAGCGGATAGGCGCGTCCTCCCAACAGCTCGGGGAGTGGGCGCCTCAAGAGAGAGGTCAACAACAAAAGCTCGGCCTCGAACAGCGGTGTCACTCCAGGGGTAGGCTGCGCTCCGACCTGCAGACTCATCGTAAACTCGCCGTCCATCTACACCAAATTTTAAGAGAAGTTTTAATTAGTGAGCTGTGTGCAAAATTTTAAGTAGTAAACAGTGGATTAAGCAGTTGAAGTAGACATAACTAAGTATAGCCTTGGAAAATAGAGGGAGAGGATATAGCAGTATATTCCGCACTTTTAACACCTCTCCTAAGTTTTTAATTTAAAAAAAAACAGTTTTGCGTAACGTCGACGCCCAACCTAGCTAGGGTCTCCTAGGGTCAACGATGGCTCTGATACCAAGTCTGTAAAGGGCCCCTCGGATAACCACCATCCGAAGTACCCTCATTAAACAAATGATTGCATTCCCAGAGATCAGTGCATTGCAACCACATCACAGTCTTAGTATCAGGACTTACATCATTCGAGTCGCACAAATAAGTCTTACAACACAGAGAGGTCATACGACCAAGTCTTTCGAATCATCGCCGCGCAGGGCGGAATTAACTAAGATACAGTAGAAACGTTGCAGCTAGCGTCGGCCCACATCACTACCATGCGCCAGACCCACAAGTGCCGTTGATGGGTGACCGCTAAGTGGCGTAGTCGTCGACGTACTCCTCCTCGCCAGCATACGTCTCCTCGTGGAATTCTGGACATTTGAATATCCAGGGACAGAGCCGTAAGTACAATGATGTACTTGCAAATCCACCTCAGGGTTTAAGTTTTCATGGTAATGCAGAAGTTCGAAAATTGGGTTGCCTGCTATATACGACTATGCGGCTTAGTTTTCGAAAAGATGCTTTTGGGCAAAGGGATTTACACGTATCCCCGCCTTTGTCAAAAATGTAGGAATAGAAGAATCTGTCCCCACGGATTGAGAAATTCCTTTGCAAACCTTTTTATAACAATAGGATAGGGGTACCCCTTTTCCCTTCTCCGGGTTCCGACCAGTTGACTCCCCGAGACCAACTGTCTTCCCCCAAAACCCGTACCTCCCAGGTACCTTCTTGCTGCCTCCTTGTTTTCCAACAAAACTACTTTTCCCTTTTTAAAACAAAAATGCCCGCACGCCTAGATCGGTGGCCTTCCAACCGTCCATGACCGAGGACTCGGCTATTCGAATAGTTTTACACTCTGCAGAGGTTGTACACTTTCACCACAAGACATGGACAGTCTGCCGTGGACAACCACGGACTGTACAGAGACAGCTTGCACCCTTCAGACCGCCAATCCTAACTTCCACTATGTCGATGCTAGTACCTCGGTCGACCTCCTCGATGGGTTTGCACCTCCCCGGCACCGAGTGAGCTAGCCGTTTGCAACCGGTTACCCCTAGTCTCACACTGCCATGACAGGAGACCCACCGCTGCTTCCCGGTAGGGACTTTAACCCCACACTTTGCATGCCCAATTTCCTTATTGCGGCATTCGGTTCAGGGGACTCGAACCCCGTCTAGCCATTTTGAGGCAAAGCGCGCACTAGCACCAACAAGCTTCCGAAAGGCCCCGTGCCCATTTTGGAGTAATGTGGTTGTACTGTTAAAAATTGTCGGGCAAGATCCGCTAGGGCTGTACTTTGTTTTCCAAAAACATCTCTTTCTCCGACTGCTCCCAGCAGCTCAGGTTTTCGTAAGCACCTCTGATTTGCTCCCAGCATCTCGGGTTTTCGTAAACTTCTCCGGTTGCTCCCAGCATCTCGGGTTTTTCCTCCGAAAACATTTTCGTAAAAACCAGGTCCCCATCCTATAGTTTTGAGATGAGAGTATGGGTATATATAACTAAAGAAATTAATTTTCTTGATAGCGCCTTCAGTAAAAAGGCTTCTCAAGTAAAGTTTTACTTTAATAAACCTATTATAACTAGTAGATATCTTTTGGCCAAACAACAATTGTGAAAATAGTTTTTGGGTGGCAAGTCGCCACAAAAGAATTAAAACATGCATTATTTTATTATTGAAGACAAAACATGCTTATGTAAGTAATGGGTATAAGGGTTGGTTGAGGTGGCTTGCCTTGTTCAGCAAAGTGCCCTGGATCCTGTTCTTCCTCGTACACTTGCTCAGCTCCCACGTTCCACTCCCCTTCTTGCGGACCTAAGGTACCGGAAAGATAAACGGACTACCGTCAAGCTACGGAAGCGGATTGACAACAATCTAAAGTAACAACAAGCAAGTGTCATCTATCAAACAACACTAAGCAATACTACTAAATCACCCCTACACACCAAAAGTGTGCTGCATACTACTTATTAACTAAAACACAACAAGCAAATAATGGCAGAAACAAGGCAATCACCAAATAATTTATACAGGGAGTTCTACAAGTCCTAAATTAGTGAAACTTTGGGAAATCACTCTCTGATACATTTACAAACTAACCTAATTGGATTCAATCAAAAACAATCAACACACAAATCATGAAAAATGCACAAAGTGCATTCTGCCACTATTTTCAAACTGCTACCAAATCAAATCTACTCATCGAAATACTATGGGGTAAATTTCTAGTGAAAGGGTACCTCAAGAGCTTTCCAACAAAGTTGGAATCACCCAAAAATATTACTCCTAGCTCCTGCTAAAAATAAAACATCACAGAAGACACATGCCACAAGATTAAATAGCATGCACAAAATACAAGTCATTTTTGAGCAAACCTACTTCTGCATGTTCAAGCACACATCCTAGTATGCTACAAAATTTACTCTAACTAAATTACCCTAACAGATTTACCAGAATCGAATTAAACTAAACATGCAAAACAGGACAGAACAGTAAATAGAAAAATAAACTAAAAAAACAAAGCCGTGGGCTGCACTGGTCCTGATCTGGCCAGATCCAGCTCAGATCTGGGCCTGCGCCGGCTGAAAGCGGCCCAGCTCGGCCTCCTCGCGCGCGTGGCGCGGAAAACGGTCAACGACCGACCGCGGTTCAAACGTGGCCGTCGATCAGGAGATCGACGGCTCACGGCCTTCGTCTCCGTCGCGACGGCGCCGTGCTCCTGCAGAGCGAGAGAGGAAGCGGGCGTCGGTGGTGTGCTCACCTAGGGCTCGCGCACGGCTACGGTAGGGGTCGGAGGTGTGAGAAGGGTCGATGGCGTGCTCGTCGATGTCCTAGGTGACGGAGAACATGTCGGTGTCCATGGCGACGGCGAGCTCGGGTTCCTTCGGGTCGAGGTCGGTGTGGCCTGCTCGAGCACCTAGGGAAGAAAAGAAGAGAGGGGTGAGGTTGCAGGGATACACCGCGTCCACGAAGCCAAGAATGGCGAAGAAAGATAGAGTGTGGCGCCGGCGAGAGGCGCTCGATGCCGACGGGTTCCCGAGGATGCACTTGCCTCTCTCGTGGAGCAGAGAGCTCGGGGGCAAGCTCGGCTTCGAGGGGTGGACGAGAGGGTGCAGGGGCGTGCTCTGGAGCAGAGAGATGAGCACGGGAGGTAGGGGAAACAAATGAGATGGGGGTGCCTGATCTAGGGTTTCCCCGGGTATTTGAGAGAGAGAGGGGAGCTTGGGCTGCTCTGGTTGGCTGGGGAGGGCGGTGGAGAGGGAGACAGAGTGGAGGTGGTCGGGATGGCGTGTCCGAGCCAATGGAGAGGGAGGGGAGTGAGCTCCCAATGGAACACGGTGGAGAAGAGGGGCGGTGGGGGTGCCAAGGTGGCAAGTGGAGGGGATGGCAGGTGGGCCAGGGTGGGGTGATGCTGTCCTGGCCGCGTGAGGGAGAGAGAGAGAGGTTAGTTCGCTGATTTGATAAAATTTCGTTAGGAAAAGATTGTTAGTGGAAATTAGAAGATAGCCTACTTTGTCACCTAGCACTAGTCACACAAGAGTGACCAATTCTGGTTGACAAAACTTCAGTGAGCAAGAATAGCTGATGATTAAGAGGATGGTGAAGGTGCATTGCAGAAATGATTAATGAGGTGGTTAAAAAGAAGTGTGCAAGATGCTATCTTTTAACATGACCAAAGGTCGTTGTTTTAGTTAGCAACAAGAAGTATGGATGGAATTGTGATGAAACAAAGTGTCATCCTAAAACTAAAGATAGGTTTAGACAGTAGGGATGACAATCACCAACTTGGTTGGTTTGCATGTCCAAAAAGAATTAAAGAAAAATTAATAGAGAGTGCTAAACTAACTATAAGCTAATCAAACAAGAATATCACTATTCTAACACTAATCACACAAATTCACAACATGGCTCCTAGCAAACAACAAGCAACCTAGTGAATACCACAAAGTCACTAAGAGCACAGAAGCAAAACAGCAGAGAAAATTATCACTCCACACAGCAAAGTCCTAACTAGTCAGAGAAATTCTAAATTAATACCACAATTTTAAGTCTAGAGAAATTGGGGTGTGACAGAGGACATATTATATTTTGCGAAGAAGCTTCTAACATGGTTGCGCATCCTAAAAGAGCCCGGAAAACAAGTGTTCCCGTGCTTTCGGTCAAAATAGGTGAGCATTGCTACTATGGTCTTTGTGATATTGGTGCTAGATCAAGTGCTATTTCTTTTGATCTTTACAAGGAAATTAGGCAAGAAATTGATCCTTGCGAACTTGAGGATATTGATGTGGTTATTCAGCTTGCTAATAGAGAAACTATCTCTCCAATTGGTATTGTTAGAGATGTTGAAGTTTTATGTGGTAAATACCCTGCTGATTTCTTAGTTCTTGGTTCTGCTGCTAGTAAAACTTGTCCTATTATTTTTGGTAGACCTTTCTTGAATACCTGTGGTGCTATTATTGATTGTAAGAAAGAGAAAATTTATACTAAATTTGATGGAGAATCTTATGAGTTTAACTTTTCAAAATTTGCTAAGAATCATTATGAAACTGAATTGCCTAATGAGGATTTAAAAGTTGAACAACTTGCTTCTATTGCTGTTGGTCCTAACAGTGTTTTGCAGCAATTTATGGAGGATCACGAAAGTGAGGTTTTTGCAGAGGAGAGAAATGAGATTGACGACATCTTTCTTCGTCAACCGCCAATTCTCAAGCATAATTTGCCTGTGGAGGATTTGGGCATCTCGCCCCCTCCAAAGGGAGATCCTGTTTTCGATTTGAAGCCTTTACCTGATACACTTAAATATGCTTATATTGATGATAAGAAAATATATCCTGTTATTATCAGTTCTAAACATTTAGGAGATGAAGAAGCAAGATTGTTACAAGTGCTGAAGAAACATCGAGGAGCTATGGGATATACTCTTGATGATTTAAAAGGGATTTCTCCTGCTATCTGTCAACATGCAATTAATATGGAGCCTGATGCAAAGCCTGTTGTTGAGCATCAACGTCGTTTAATTCCTAAGATGAAAGAAGTGGTAAGAAATGAGGTATTCAAACTTCTTGATGCAGGTATAATTTATCCTATTGCTGATAGTAGATGGGTTAGTCTTGTTCATTGTGTTCCTAAGAAAGGAGGATTAACTGTTGTGCCAAATGAAAATAATGAGCTTATTCCTCAAAGAGTAGTAGTTGGTTATAGAATGTGCATTGATTTTCGTAAAGTTAATAAGGTTACTAAGAAAGATCATTATCCTTTGCCTTTTATTGATCAAATGTTAGAAAGGTTGTCTAAGAAAACTCATTTTTGTTTCCTTGATGGTTATTCTGGCTTTTCACAAATAGTTGTTAGAAAACAAGATCAGGAGAAAACAACTTTTACTTGTCCTTATGGTACGTATGCTTATAGACGTATGCCTTTTGGTTTGTGTAATGCTCCTGCTATGTTTCAAAGATGCATGTCTGCTATTTTTCATGGTTTATGTGAAGAAATTGTGGAAGTCTTCATGGACGATTTCTCCGTCTATGGAACTTCTTTTGATAATTGCTTGCACAATCTTGACAAAGTTTTGCAGAGATGTGAAGAGACTAATCTTGTTCTTAATTGGGAGAAATGCCATTTCATGGTTAATGAAGGAATTGTTCTTGGGCATAAAATTTCTGAAAGAGGTATTGAAGTTGACAGAGCTAAAGTTGAAGCAATTGAGAAACTGCCCTGTCCAAGGGATGTGAAAGGTATTCGTAGTATTCTTGGTCATGCTGGTTTTTATAGGAGGTTTATTAAAGATTTTTCTAAAATTTCGAAGCCACTTACTAATCTTCTTCAAAAAGATGTACCTTTCGTTTTTTACGACGATTGTAAGGAAGCATTCGAAATTCTTAAAAAGGCTTTAATAACTGCTCCTGTTGTTCAACCACCAGATTGGACTTTACCTTTCGAAATTATGTGTGATGCTAGTGATTTTGCTGTAGGTGTTGTTTTAGGACAGCGAGTAGATAAGAAATTAAATGTTATTCATTATGCTAGTAAAACTCTCGATGCTGCTCAAAAGAACTATGCTACCACCGAGAAGGAATTTTTAGCGGTAGTGTTTGCTTGTGATAAGTTTAGACCCTATATTGTTGATTCTAAGGTAACTATTCATACTGATCATGCTCCTATTAAGTACCTTATGGATAAGAAAGATGCTAAGCCTAGACTTATTAGATGGGTTCTTCTGTTACAAGAGTTTGATTTGCATATTGTGGATAGGAAGGGTGCTGAAAATCCTGTTGCTGATAATTTGTCTAGATTGGAAAATATAATGCATGATCCTATTCCTGTTAATGATAATTTTCCAAATGAACAGTTGGCCTCCATAAAGGTAAGTTCGAATGAGAGTCCTTGGTATGCTGATTATGCTAACTTTATTGTTGCCAAGTATTTGCCTCCAACTTTTACTTATCAGCAAAGAAGGAAATTCTTTTGTGACTTGAGGCATTATTTTTGGGATGACCCACATTTGTATAAACAAGGAGTAGATGGTATTATGCGAAGATGTGTTCCGGAACATGAGCAAAAAGAAATATTGGATAAATGTTATGGTAGTGCTTATGGAGGACATCACGCTGGAGATAGAACTGCACAAAAGGTTCTACAATCAGGTTTTTATTGGCCTACTCTTTTTAAAGATGCAAGGAAGTTTGTTTTATCATGTGATCAATGTCAGAGATTTGGTAACATTAGTAGACATAATGAAATGCCTATGAATTATTCTCTTGTTATTGAACCTTTTGATTGTTGGTGATTTGACTTTATGGGTCCTTTTCCTCCTTCAGATGGTTATACTCATATCCTTGTTGCTGTTGATTATGTTACTAACTGGGTAGAAGCTATACCAACCTCTAGTGCTGATGGTAAAACTTCTTTAAAAATGTTAAAGGATGTTATTTTCTCTAGGTTTGGTGTGCCTAGATATCTTATGACCGATGGTGGTTCTCATTTTATTCATTGTGGTTTTAGGAAATCTCTTGCTAAATATGGTGTTAACCATAGAATTGCTTCACCGTATCATCCTCAAACAAGTGTCCACGTAGAGTTATCAAATAGGGAAATTAAATTGATTTTGCAAAAGACTGTTAATAGATCCAGAAAGAATTGGGCTAGGAAGCTTAATGATGCTTTGTGGGCTTATAGAACTGCTTATAAAAATCCCATGGGCATGTCTCCTTACAAAATGGTTTATGGAAAAGCTTGTCATTTACCTCTAGAGTTAGAACACAAAGCTTATTGGGCAATCAAAGAACTTAATAGAGATTTTAAACTAGCTGGTGAAAAGAGATTGTTTGAATTAAGTTCTCTAGATGAATGGAGGAGTGAAGCATATGAGAATGCTAAACTCTTCAAGGAGAAAGTTAAGAGGTGGCATGACAAGAGGATTTTAAAAAGAGAATTTAACGTGGGTGACAAAGTTCTATTGTATAGGTCCCGTCTCAGATTTTTTGCAGGAAAATTGCTCTCGAAATGGGAAGGGTCTTATATTGTTGAAGAAGTTTATCGCTCAGGTGCAATAAAAATTAATTCACTTGATGGTGATAAACCTCAAGTAGTTAATGGACAAAGACTCAATCATTACATTTCTGGAGATGTTTATAATGAAGATGTTGATATTATTCAAGTGGTACCTCCGGAAGAATTTATTAAAACTCAAAAACAGGAAACTGCAGAGTCTGATTTGGAATAGGTATGAGTTTCGGTAAGAAAAAGTTCATGTTTAACTTTAAAAATTATATATTATTTATTTTTACTAGTATATGTGCACGTGCAACGCACGTCTATTCAGTCGTAGCAGAACTATCATATGTTTTTTCCTGCGTGTCGTGTCCCAACTCCCATCTCTCCTCTATATAAGAATCATGCTCTAGCCCCATTTCAGCTCTATTCGGTCACATCAATAACATTTGTGCCAGTGTCCCAACTCTCCTCTCTTCTCTATATCAAGAATTATGCTTACAGTAATTGATCAAGTGTTGGTTAATGCTTCTAGGCAACGCCGATAAACCTATATCAACCATTGTTATTCAATTGGTCACATGCGAGATTATTGGTCTTTCAAGTATGATCCTGAATAAAACAATCATGCACAGATTTGAGTACAAACTTTCGAAAACAGATGCGACAAACCCCACCATTTTCCATCTCTATTGAACTGAAAGTAGGTCGCATGTTGCATATAAATATCAAAGCTTTACTGTTATTTTACATACCTAGTTTACATATCTTAGGTAAATTAAGATTCATGGTAAAAAAATGTACACTCTCAGGGCATGGAAAAATCAGGAACTTGCTGAACTTAACGCTGAAAGATATGAATGCCAACCAACACAAGTAATCATGCAAAGTAGGATAACATCAATAAACATTTTTAAATACTTAATGGCGCAGACAAAATCTGGTGAATAACTTTGTATTCACGACATATCCAATACTCTCAAAGTGGAAGTTCAAATGGCTAAATGAAATAGAAAAATGAGGCATAATTGTTATATAAGAACCTCAAACCTGAATTTATGCATGAAACTGAGGAATGCTATAAGGGCCAAACCAGAATCATTTTATACGTAAATCAGACATCAATTTGTGCACACGGGCCATTTGAGTAGAAGAGATGCGTGAAAGACAAGAATAGTAGACTCCAAGACACACATTTCTTTGCCTGCATGTGGTCGGCAACAAGGCCATTGCTTCCTCGCATCCTCCTCACTCTCCTTGGACATCTCGTTCCATTTTTTAAAGCAGGCAAACTCATTTTTTAAATATCAAGACTGAAATGGAAAATAGCAATCCAATTTATTTTTTCAGGAACTAAAGTGAAATGCAAGAATTTGTAAGCGACCTCAGTTCTAACATCTTTGTACTACCTTGGATCTTTGTCACCATGCTGCCAAATTTAAGGTCCTACCATGGCCTGCAGGGACAAGTCACGTCTACCATGGAGAGGAATTGAAAAAAATGAGATAATTACCTAGAAGAAGCAGGTGTAATTCAAGCTGATCCTTGTGATTAGTAATTGCAAGAAAATGTGAAATTTCATGAGATCTATACCTAGTCAGTTGATAAAAAACGATGAACAGATGCAGATTAATAGACAGTATATACACTGACTTAGGCTTAAATCTGCAGTTGTATCGCACTGATCATGATAAACATATGCATCGATGTGCAAAAGGACCATCCAACCAACTACCTGCATTAAACATCCATGGTTGGTTAATTGCATCACCTTTCCATCTGAATCACTGCGTCATATAGGTAGAAAAATCCTGAGCAGACTGAAACGCAGAGTTGCAAAAGAACAGTGCTCGTACCTGGAATTGCGTTCTTCACGGTGTGCGTCTGATAAAGAAAAAAAAAGAGGTTCAGCAGACTATAGGGATCGGCGTGCAGGTCAATGAGCACGACGAAGACATCAGTAACATCTGGCTCGTTTACCTGCGTTGTAGTGGATCCACATGTGGCAGCCTGGTCGAGTAGAAGGCTCGCGCGACGACGGCGTGCAGGGCGGGGACTTCACATGCCGGCGGTAGGCAAGATCATGTGGTCACAGTGGCGGCGTGCAGGCAGGAGCTTCGCGTGCAAGCACGAATGCAGCGGCGGGCAGGCTCGCGCGGCCGCGGCGCGCATGTCGCCGGCGGACGGCGGCGGATCTAGCGCCCTTAACAGCTCGGATCAGGCGGCGTCGCGTGCGGAGGCGGCCATGGGGTCAGGCAGCGGAGCGGATCGGCGGTGACTTGCGTGGAGGCGGCGGCGGCTGGGCAGGGGCGATAGAACGTGGGAGACAGTTTATTCTCCGCCTCGGAATTTTTCGTCCGCTCGGCCACGGTCCGCTCAGGGTAATCGCTAAGTGCACCCGAGCATCCGTTCAATCAATCTGGACCATTAGATCTTGTTAAGCGGGATAAGTGTAGGGTACAGATCGGACTGTGTACACTAGGCGGGGTGGCTGTAGCCTAACTCAAGTTTGCTTGTTTATTAGTAGTGGAGATTCAATTTTGGGAAATCGCAAGTTGAAGAAGGGACGGAAGCGGTGCCCGAGGGCACCATGCCATACCTGGGCGCGGCCCCACCTTGGCCGCGCCGAGCCCTGGCGTGGGTGCCTCGGAGCCCGTCTCCGACTCCACTTCGACCTACATCTTCCTTTTGTCGCGTTATTTTCTGCTATATAATCCCCCGGATCCCCCGAGGTCCGTATCTCGTGTTTTCGTCGCGATTTGTTTTCGAGTTGTTTCTGTCAGGACTTGTAGGAGTTTAGAGCACCATGGTCGCCTCCAACAACCCCGACAAGGAGGCTCTGAAGAAAGATCTCAAGGACCCGAAGCTTGAAGAGGAGAAGGAGAAGACCGAAGCTGATGGTGAAGAGGAGGAAGATCCACGTCCTCTCCCTCGCGCTACTGTTGCAAGTATCGGAGTGGTACACAACCCGACCAACTTCAAGCAAGGTGCGAGGATTAGCACTGGTGGCAAGACTCCTCGTCACTTCCTAGCTCCAAGAACACTCCCTCCAGATACCAAAAAGCCCTTCCGCACTCTCGTCCATAAGTACCAGTTTGAAAAGGTTCCAAAAGCAGAATTGCCCAGTAGCTGGGATATAGATCATTCTAACAATGCAGGAAAAGGGAGCTCTAAGGCTGAAGAGAAGTGGAACAACAATTCCAAGAGCTGGGACTCACCTTCTGACAAGATGATGAATCGCATTGAACAAAATTCAGAGTTGATCCGTACTCTCATTAACAAGGTCGACGATCTAATGGAGATTGTTGAGAAGCTCATTGGAGAGGCGCGCGCGTCGCTAAAGGAGTAATTCGTCATGGGTAACGGCACACCCTCAGCTTGTTCCAAGCTTGGGGGGAGTGTTTTCAGTATCACCACCTTTTACCTTTTTATCTTTAATTTTGCGTAGTATCATGAGTAGAGAAGTTATCATATGAGATGGTTTGCAATGTGGAGTGTCACTCCTTAGTTGGTTATCTATGTATCCATTGGTGTGAGGTTTCTTTTGATGGAATATTAACGAGAAGTTTTATCTTTACTTTCAGCACACTTTATTTTAGCCTGCAACTCCTTTTCATATGCTGATCTTGTTGTTAGTATTGGCATCACTTTGGGTGCAACAAGTAAATTTAGTTGGCTGTGGCAAACTTAGCACTGGTCAGTAGCAACAATACTTTTAACTTAAGTAGAGAAGAGAGAACTTCTTGCAAAAATATTATCCCTGTTATCTTTCTTCCTTGTTAGCCCATGAGATTAGCATTCTTGAGTTAAAATATTTGTGCTTACAAAGTAGATTGCATGATTGTTTTTATTACATCTATATTTGTTTGTTTCTCTCAGCTCTTATGCTTGCTACTAAACCTTGCTAGCCTAAACCCTGTACTGAGAGGAGATACTTCTCGTGCATCCAAAACCTTGAGCCAATACCCTCCAAAGTGTCCACATAACTTCCTATGCGTGGTATTTCACCGCCACTCCAAGTAAATTTGTCATGTGCTACCTTTAAAACATTCAAATACTCCTTTTGTGTCACTGTTTACAAAGCTCATAAGGACGTGGTAGTTGGGTTTGTCATCTTCCATGCTAATTGATTTCTTCAGACTAGCAGCTTCATCTGCTTATCTAGTTTTATTTTGCAAAAAGAGCTGGTTAGTCCACTCTAATAAAGTAATAAAATAGACACTCCTCCATGGTTTTAGATTGTTGGCAGGCACCCGAGGATTCGGTTGGCCATGGTTTGTGAAAAGGAATGGTGGGGAGGAGTGTCAAAACTATAAAGTGCATAGTATAAATGCAAAGTATATAAACTCTCGGAACCGCTCTAAAAGTTAGTTAGCATGGAAGATGATAAGAACTCTATCGCTGATTTGTTGACCAATAGCATACACCTCTCAAAAACAATTTTTACTTCTTTTAAAAAAATAAAAAGCTCTAGCACATGATCTAATCCATGCTTCCCTCTGCGAAGGGCCTATCTTTTACTTTATTGTTGAGTCAGTAAACCTACTTCCTCTTTCTCAAGCAAGCATTTGTGTTGTTGAGATACAACAATTTATAGACTGTGATACTTCCAATCATGTTTGTTATCTCCTTTGCTTGAGCACAAAGACTTTTATCTATGAGAATATAACTTTGAAAGTTTTTCTTTGAATGCAAAGAGAACCGTGATGATTGAGCATACAAGTTCTGCAATATAGCTCTAGTATAAAGACTCTTCTTGAAAGATAAGTTAAATTGTTGACTGTTCTCTGACCAAGAACAAAGGTTTGCCACCACCAATTGATTTCTTTAACGTACCTTTATTTGTGGTTGTTCCATTACTTGTTTTCAAGTTAAGTTTTATGCATAGAAGTTGCTGTTTAAAATGATTTGTCTTGTTAAGTAAATATTGATGCTTCTTGTCCGTATTCTTTATTATCGACACTTCACTCCATAAACCTGTGATCTTGTTTACTGAGCTCAGTTTTCGCTTGGGGACAAGCGAGTCTAAGCTTGGGGGAAGTTGATACGTCCATTTTGCATCACTATTTTATATCATAATTTACTGTTATTCATCATTATATTTCATATTAATACATGTTACTTATGTTATTTTATCTTATTTTGCATGTTTGATGATTATTGGGAATTTATCTGCCGGAGCCAGATTTCTGCTAGAAAAGCGTCGTCAAGCCAACATATATGCGGAACTCCAAAATTCACGAAACCAAAGCTGAAGTTCCTAATTTATCAGATGCCGGTGCCAGCCGAAAGGGGGACTCGAGGGGAGCCACGAGGGCACCACGCCACCCTAGGGCGCGGCAGCCATGTGGGCCGCGTCGGGCCCTGGCGTGGGCCCCTCGCTCGGTCCCTCGTGTCGCCCCTTCACATATATCTTCCCCGAAAACCTAAAAGTCGAGGGGGTTCGTCCACGAAATATTCCGCCGCCTCCACGGGACGAAAACCACAGAGAGAAAAAGCTCGCCGGCAGGGAGAAATCTGCCAGGGAAATTCCCTCCCGGAGGGGGTAATCATCGCCATCGTCATCGTCATCACGCTGGACTTCATCGGGATCATCATCATCCACCGCGCCATCACCATCATCACCGCCGCTCCACTCCGTTCCGCTGTAACATCTAGGGCTGTACCTTGTCTAGATCATTGGAGAGACTCTCCTGGTGTTAATTACTCCTTGTTGTTGATGCTATTGAGTTTATTTGGTGGATTAAGGTTCATGTCCAGATTGTTATTCATCACCATATCATCTCTGATCATGATCCATATGATGTCTTGCGAGTAGTTTGTTTAGTTCTTGAGGACATGGAGAAAGTCTTGTTGTTAGTAGTGGAATAACGTTGAGTTAATATTTAATGGTTTGATATTTAAGTTGTGGTGTCATTCTTCTAGTGGTGTCATGTGAACGTCGACTACATGATACTTCACCTTTATGGGCCTAGGGGAATGCATTGTGTATTTAGCTTGCTAATCGTGGGGTTGCCGGAGTGACAGAAACTGAACCCCCGTTGGTAAGATAGTGCACGAGGGAGCGTAGGATCTGAGAGTTTAAGGCTGTGGTTAGATTTATCTTAATTACTTTCTTTTAGTTGCGGATGCTTACAAGGGGTATAATCACAAGTACGTATTAGTCCTAGGAAGGGCGGTGCGTTAGCATAGATTCACCCACACAACACTTATCAAAACAAAGAATATTAACCAACTGCATGAAGCGAAAACACTTGACGAAACTCCCATGTGTCCTCAGGAACATTTGTCATTTATAAGTAACACAACCGGCTTGTCCTTTGCACTCAAAAGGATTGGGCCACTCGCTGCAATTATTACTGCTCTCATTTATTTACTTGTACTGTGTTTATTTGCTATATCGAAAACCCCTAAAAACTTGTCTGCTAGTGTTTACAGTGATTCCTTGATCAAAACTACCTGCCAGCACCTTCTGCTCCTCGTTGGGTTCGACACTCTTATTTATCGAAAGTACTACGATACACCCCCAATACTTGTGGGTCATCAAATGCGAAAAAGTCAAAATCCCCAGCCGTTTCCCGATGAATGGTATATTTGAAGATAGCAGAGGTCTAGGCGACTTGGCTAAACATTTGAATATTGCACATCATGTGAGGGATCACAAGTTGGATTTTTTGGCTATTTCAGAAACGGGTATACGAGATTTTCCAAGTACTATTCTTGATCGCCTTTCAGGTGGAGTGGATTTTACTTGGCATTCTTGTCCGCCCCGCGGTAGATCGGGGGGCATGCTACTCGGCATCAGAACTGATACCATGGAGTTGTTGGATGTTTCATTTGGTTATTTTCATATCAAATTTCACATTTGTAACAAGACCGACAACTTTATTTGAAGTTTAGTTGTTGTGTATGGTGCCGCCCAAGAGGAACTAAAAGCTGCTTCTCTTGTAGAATTGGTGAATCTAGCAAAGGATAACCCATACCCTATTCTTATAGGAGGGGACTTCAATATGCTTAGATACCGACATGAGAAAAGCAGGGGTAGGTTCGATGGTCATTGTCCTCACTTGTTCAATGTTGTCATTGACAGCTTGTCCTTGAGAGAGGTCCATATGACGGGGAGACAGTTTACCTGGGCAAATAGTCTCCCAAAACTGACCTATGAGAAGCTGGACCGGGTTCTGATGGACTCCAGTTGGGAAGATAAATACCCATTAGTAACGGTCCGTGCTCTGGAGCGTGTAGAGGCTTTCTCAAACCATGCTCCTATTCTCTTATCTACCGGGACTTCGATACCACCCACAAAGCCCCAATTCAAATTCGAATTAGGTTGGCTGTTGCGGGAGGGTTTTGATGACCTGGTTAAAAACTTATGGGCTCAACCAGCTGTGGGCGTTAGCGCCATCCAACGATGGAATAATAAGATACGCAACTTGCGTAAATTCCTTCGTGGGTGGGCAAAGCACACAACCGGTATGCTTAAAAAAGAAAAAGAGCGGCTAAGTTCCATTATCGATGAGCTTAATCGAATCGCAGAATTTCGTACACTATCCGCACATGAGATTGAACTAAAAAGTCAATCAAATGTGCAGGTGGGACGAATGCTGCGAGAAGAAGAACTCAAATGGTATCAACGATCTAAAGCTCAATTCATTCTGCAAGGAGATTCTAATATGAGATACTTCCAGAATGTTGCTAATGGCAGACATAGGAAAAAACGTATTTACTCTCTTCATCAGGATGAGGGCCTGATCGAGGGACAAGACTAGCTCAAGGAGTACATCACGAACTACTACAAAGGTCTGTTCGGGCCTCCAGAGGAAGAAAACATTACTCTGGATGAGTCACGAACGGATGATATTACCCAAGTAACTCCGGAGGAAAATAACCTTCTCACTGCACCGTTCTCTAAAGAGGAGGTGAGCAAGGCGATTTTTCAAATGGAGCATAACAAGGCCCCCGGGCCTGATGGCTTTCCAGCTGAGTTTTATCAGCATTTTGGGAAACCATCAAACCCGATTTGCTAGAGTTATTTGGCTGCTTGCATGCCGGACAACTGGAGCTATTTCGCCTCAACTTTGGGGAAATCTTTTTGTTACCAAAGATTCAGGGAGCCGAGAGGATACAACAGTATCGACCTATATGCCTCCTGAATGTTAGTTTCAAAATCTTTACAAAAGTGGCAACCATTAGGTTAAATTCAGTAGCAGATCATGTGGTAAAGCCTACCCAAACAGCTTTTATGCAAGGGAGGAATATACTTGATGGGGTCGTGGTTTTGTACGAAACTGTCCATGAGATGCATACTAAGAAACTTAATGGGGTGATATTTAAAATCGACTTTGAAAAGGCTTATGATAAGGTTAAGTGGTCGTTTCTCCTACAGACTCTGAGAATGAAAGGTTTCTCGGACGAGTGGTGTGCCTTGATTCGTAATTTTGTTGAGGGAGGAAGCGTGGCGATAAAAGTCAATGATGACATCGGTCGCTACTTCCAAACAAAAAAAGGATTAAGGCAGGGTGATCACCGTCGCCTATACTATTCAATATAGTGGCGGATATGTTAGCGATCATGATAGAATGGGCAAAAACGGATGGCCAAATTGATGGAGTAGTTCCACATCTGGTTGATGGCGGATTATCTATCCTACAATATGCAGACGATACAATCTTTTTATGGAACACGATCTAGATAAGGCAGCGAATCTGAAGTTAATACTATCAGCTTTCGAACAATTATTGGATTGAAAATAAATTTCCATAAGAGTGAATTGTTTTGCTTCGGCGAGGCACAGGACGCAGCTGCTCAATATGCCGAAATATTTGGCTGTGAGCAGGGTCAATTTCCAATTATGTATTTGGGAATACCCATACATTTTTGGAAATTGACTAATGCGGAATGGAGACATGTCGAGGAACGTCTGCAAGCTAGGCTATCTAGTTGGAAAGGAAAATTACTATCTCTTGGTGGAAGATTGGTCCTCATCAATTCGGTACTGACAAATATGGTACTGTATATGATTTCCTTCTTCCAAGTACCAAAGGGGTCTTGCACAGATTGGAATACTTCCGATCAGGATTCTTTTGGCAAGGAGATGGTGAGAAGAAGAAATATTGACTAGCTAAATAGGATGTTGTTTGTCGCCCTAAGGAGGAGGGAGGATTGGGAATTCATGATCTTTACATCAAGAATTCCGCTCTTCTCGGCAAGTGGCTTTTTAAGCTACTAGCCGAAGATGGTGTTTGGCAGACACTCCTTAAAAGAAAATACATAGGCACAAAGACGTTATCACAAGTATGGTGAAAACCTGGTGATTCACACTTTTGGGCTGGTCTGATGGCGACAAAGAAACACTTCTTTCGCTTCGGAGTATTTAATATTAAGAATGGCAAAGAGATTAGATTCTAGGAGGATAAATGGTTAGGTAACACCACCCTTCGGGATCAATATCCGGCTCTATACAATATTGCTCGTCACAAAGGGGATACTATAGCTACTGTTATGCAGAGCTCACCACCCAATGTGACGTTCAGACGAGACTTTTTTGGTTCGAGACTCGAGTCTTGGAACGCCTTGCTGGCACGGTTGACTTCAGTTCAACTTACACAAGGTCCTGATGAGTTTCGTTGGAATTTATGTGGGAATGGAAATTTATCGGTAGATTCTATGTATAGGGCATTAGCTCATTCTGATGTGCCGGTTGATAATAATAAAAAAATATGGCAAATGAAGTTACCACTTAAAATAAAAGTGTTCACGTGGTATCTTCGTAGAGGTGTCATTTTAACTAACTTGTTAAACGGAATTGGCATGGAAGTACAAAGTGTATGTTTTGTTCTCATCAGGAGACAATTAAACACTTATTCTTCGAGCGTAGTTTCGCAAAATCTATATGGTCATCTATCCAAATGGCTTCAAACTTATATCCACCCAAGTATGTTGCAAATATCTTTGGCAACTGGCTACAGGGGATAGATCAAAAGTTGAAAATCGTTTTTAGGATGGGAGCGATTGCCATCATATGGTCGTTTTGGATAAGTAGAAATGACAAGGTTTTTAATGATAAAGATGTTTCTCGTTTACAGGTAATCTACCGATGCACAACTATTCTCCGTTCGTGGTCCACCTTACAACGGCGGGGCATCGAGACCTCTTTACGGAGGCTTGTGCACGACTGGAAGAAGTGGCGAGGGATATTTTTACCCATCATGGATGGCCGCTTGATCGCCGGATTGGTCCTCCATAGGCTTTGACGTTTTACTGTATTCATGTCTTTTGATTGTAATACGTCTAGTGCTACACTTTATTTACTTTTCCTGTTGAACGATGGCTGCGTGCATTCATATGCAGAGACTGGGTGTAATGCTTAAACTTAAGTAATAAAACCCTTTATCTAAAAAATCAGTATATATCATAGCGGTTAGTCGTACAACATCGATTTCAGATTTCTTCACCATCTCATCGCGCCGCCCCGAGGCCCGGAAACGATCAACGATCGAATAAGCTCTTTCTACCAGTTAGGCAAATATATCCCTAATCTCCACGACCCAATTATCCGGCGAAAAGCAGTGCAAGAATTGGAACCAGACATTGAACACGACGTCTCGATCCGAGCACGGCCAACAAGGCGCGATACGCAACGTAGCTTCTGGCGACGAGGACGTGCGCCATCGACACGCCCTCCACGGAAGCAGCTAAGGCTGTGCACGGTTAACCGAAAATCGAGAAACCAAACTGAAAAACCCGAAACCGAACCAAAATTGTGGTTATTTTGGTTTCCGGTTAAGGTTACGGTTAGTAAAATAGCTAACCATATGCCTTGCGGTTAATATGGTTAATAACCGAAAACCGAATGGTTAACCAAAAAAACCGAAATGCCTATTAACTTTTATTAATTTTCTACTTTTATTGGCTTTTATTAACTTTACGGGTTACTTGTAGCATGTGATTTGCTACTCGTATAAATTTTTATTAACTTTATGTGTTATTTGGTTACTTTGGATCATATGCCTATTAATTTTATAGTCTATTCCGTTATTTTGTAATATATGGCCACAAAAAGAAATTGTCATTTTAAAATTCGTGTCAACTTAGATTAATTTGGTTATTACCGAAACCGAACCGAAATTAAATGTTTATTACCAAAACCGAACCATATTCTCGTACAAAACCGTATTTACCGAAGTATTAAAACCGTATAAATAAAAAAACCGTATAAACCGAACCGAATTAACCATATTAACCGAACGCGCAGCCGGAGAAGCAGCACCTGTCTGACATACCCATTCACGTCGAGCAAACCGCGCACGCCACATGCTCTGTTGACCTGCAGCTAAAGGCGGTGCATGCCCAGCCAAGCTGCATGCACGCACGAGATCAACACTACAATGGCATGCATGTACGGAGTATTATGGAGAGCGTTTGATACTCCCTCCGTTCCAAATTAATTGACTTGGGTTTGTCTAAATACGGATGTATCTATACTTGTTTAGTGTCTAGATACATTCGTTACTAGACAAATGCAAGTCAAGTAATTTGGAACGGAGGGAGTAGATTGTACTGAGTATTGAGTTCTCAGTTCCGTGGCAGACCGGCCAGGCAGAAAACCACCTAAAACCATGTTGGGTATGTCGTTGGTACTCGGTAGTCAGGCTGTAGGTGGGCATGTCCACGGCTACCCACCAACTACCCACCTGTGCCCATATGAGTTAACTGGGATGTCCGGGTTAGCCCATTTAATCCGCCCAGGAGAGCGGGGGAGTTCCGGCCATGCTGCCGCCGTCATCGCCATGGAGGCAGCTACGAGCAGGGGAGTGCCGGCGCCGCCATCAGCCCATCACCATGCGGCAGTCTCCAAACGTCAGGACGAGGAGTAATATTTGGGCTTAACTGGGTTGTGGGTTTGCCGCTAAGGCCCACCAATTAACACGGTCTGCCCCTGGGTGTCCACGGAGATGATTAAGCGAGACGGGTTTTGGGGCGCCGTGGACATCCCGTTCCCAGTTACAGCCTGACTCGGTAGCATGTGACTGTGAGCAGTCTAGCCCTCAGTGTTTCAGTTAACCAAACAGTAAATTTGTGTTCCCGTGATAGTTATCAATTTCTTTCACGTGGATGAAGTTACCTCCCACCACCATACTTAGTCAGCTCTAGGTGAGAGACCCGGCCATGACGAGGGGCGAGTGGTCGCGGAGCGAAGGTTATGGCGAGCATGACGAAAGCGTGTGCGGCGCCGGCATAGCTCGTCGGCAAAGAGATCGGTGAGCCTACTAGCTACTGCTACGACGACAGAGTTCATGACGGCGAGCGGCGGTTGAGTGGAGTATGAAAAAGACATGTACACAGTCTAAATATGCACATACAACACAAGATCTATTGACCACTAAAACGCAAAATTTACAACACGAGACTTGTGTAAAATGGTGTGATGAAGCTACTACACAAAGAAAAATTCAAAGTCTTATCAGCAGGATAATGACATCATGTATGTTGTTGACTAGCATTTTATTGTACCCTTTTAGTACTGTTTGAGAACTTTCTTTTATGTGAAGAGACCTATTGATATAAAATGGTTGTTGGTTTTATGCAGAATAAGAGCACCTGCTCGCTGAGCTTCCTTACTTGTTTGATGAACTTTGCTGATTCCCTTGGTAAGATTGAGTTTTGAAGCCACAACTTTTATTAGTTGCGATTCTTTATCATCGTGATGTTACTGCCTATGAAACTAAACAATATTAGCATTATTAAAATTTGTAATACTGAATACTCCAATTAAGATAATCGATGACATAAACCGGTCCTATTATTATTTTTGCCAAGTACTTTTGGCCTCTAGGTAACATCGTTTCCGTTCATAAAGTCTTATTTAAATTTCTCCTTATATGGATTGTTGAAAGCTGGCTAATTATTTAATACTTCTTTCTGTTGCAGTAAGACTAGTCACAATGGGAGTAACTTAGCTAGTAACATCACACATCGCAAGACCATTTTGCTTATGTGGCATGTAGTTAATGAGGAGAGAGGTGTTTGGATTAACTTAGCTAGTTACCGTAAGATCACACTTATCAAGACAAAATGAGTCTATAGTGCAATAAATAAGATCTTATATGACACCACAATGATGTTACTCCCCACTGTGAAGGTGGTAACATAGACTAGTAACATCACCATGTACTACTCTATGTTACTCCCCATTGTGACTAGTCTAAGAGTTTTTACCAGCATCCAGGAGAAGACTACATTAAGTGGTATCCTTTGTTCTGTTTAGAGCTCATTTAACTTCATTTATGATGGACATCTCTGACAGTTTTTATGTAGATGTTTTATTTGCTTCTTGATGAGCTAACCGTTTTATTATTTAATGCATGTACATTACTTTTAATATGTTTCCCGTTATAGATGATTATTCCAGCTTTAGTTGGTAGTGAACCCATTGAGTTTTCATATTAACCTGTCCATTCAAAATCCTATTAATTTGAGTTTATCTGGAAGATATGTTAGCTCAAGTGTTTTCGAAAGAATGTGGTATTAGCAATCAATAATCAGCGACAGACTCCTATATGCATGCACGGGAGTCACCCCTCCCTCTCGACCCCTCCGCGCCGCCACCCCAGGGCGGCGCCAGGGGGATCAGATCCCGGCGCCTCCAGTCCTCCTCTCGGCCGGTGAAGACTGCCGCCGGCCTTGGCCGCGGTGGCGGCGGCGCCCGGCGCCAAAGGCGTTAGGGCAGGAGGCTGTGGCGGCTACCTCCGTGCGCGACTGGGGCGCTTCGGGCGGGCGTCGTGCATGGTGGCCAGGTCGGCTGCCTGGCCGTGCAGCGGGAATCGACAGCCGCGATGCGGCGACGAGGGTCGTGGATCCGGCATCTCGGCCAGATCCGTCTGGGCTCGGCTTCGGTCGACCGGGGCGCGAGTTGAGGCCGGTGTGGGGCGACCGGAGGTCCTCTACCGACTTCCTGTCAGCGCTGTTCGTCTTCGGGGCGAGAGTGCTCGCGGATCCATCCAGCGGCGAGATCTGGGTGATGCAGCTTCTGGTGAAAACCGCGCCGGCTGCGGCCTTGGCGGACGATGGCGGAATCTGTGACGTCGTTCCCTTCTCGAGGCATCGTTCTTGCAGGTCGTGTCGCCAAGATCGAGATGTTCCGGGGGAAACCCTAGATCTGGGTCTCCCGGATCGGACGATGACGACCCTTTCAGGGTCGTTCTCCCTACTGGGGGCATCGTTTTGGAGCAGCTACTGGTTGGGACGGGCAAGAGGAGGTGGCGTGTTGAGGCATCTAGCAGGTTGATACTTGGTCCCTGTCCTGAAGATGATGATGGGTTCTGCGGAAGACGGTGGCGGCGACTTCTGTAGCAGGTGCATCGGTGCCGCTGAGGGTCTGCTGGACTAGTTGTGCCCCTTAGTCGCTATCGGGCGGCTTGGTGTGGCCTTCGGTTTTTTGATTATGTTCGTTGGTGTGTGTCACCCCCTTCATCCGGGTTGTAGGTGTAGCGAGCTGTCGCTAATTTGGTGGTTCACTTCGGGTTGATTCTTATATTCCTCTTGTAAGGTTTGATTGAATAATTGCGGATGGCTGGAGATCCGCACCCCCTTTTCTAAAAAAAAAATCAGCGACACATACATACACCATGATTGTGCTGTCTATTTGATGTGTTTGCTTTCCCTGTTGTACCTCTCTGGACCCTTGACTCCTGGAAAGTGCTTATGGGCTCTGCAATCGGCATCGTGACAAAACGGTACAATCTTGAGTCAGATAATGATGTACCAAAACCCTGTGCCGAAGAAAGAAGATTAAGCAGAACACGAGAAGCGGCCGGAGGTTCTTCGTTGTGGTTTACAATTTTGCTCCAGGGCTATTGCTGGAGCAACATGTGCCACTACGTGAACTTACCTGCAGACCTACGCAACGATGAAAACAATAGGTGGATAATCCTGCAGACTTGTGATGATGAAAACACCAGGCAGCATATACAGAACATGCTATGGATATTTCTTCGTTTGTAATTTTTGAAAGTGTAGTAACGACTGGTGGTGTAGTTTCAATTGGCACATTGATGGTTAGTTGAAATATGCAATTTGCTTGATGATAGAAAACCGATTGCTGGTCCATGTTTAAATTCAGTTTGCTGTTTTTAGTAATTCTCCTCTTCGACGTCCAGCTCTTCCCGCCACCCCACGCCTTGCAGCCCTGGGGCATGAGCTCATCGGCTGCTAGTCCTATGATGGTGGTCAAAAGCAACCTGCCAATTGTGTGGCCATTGTTACATAATATTTGGTCTAGGGTTGTATGGTTGCCAATTATTCGTTTTTTTTTTGTCAATTCTTGTTTTCCCCCCTTAATTCTGGCCAACTCATGGGCAAGCAAAACTTACCCTGACAAATATAGCAGGTCACCACGTTTTTTTGTACAAAAAGCTTGTGCTAAAACCAAATAAACCCTAGAGGCGCCTGTGAACCACTTCCCCGGCTCTAACTCCAACCCAAAGCCCTTCCTGCCTCCTCCCTGATTCATCTTCTATGACTAGTAACGTCCGTCCGTGCTATTGCCATGGAAGCAAGAAAATGATGCCACACATAGTTTACTCAAGACCAAAGTTATATGTCAAACTAATTCACTTCGATGCCAGGTAAAATAAATTCACTTCGATGCTTTTATTTAGAGGAGGCAACAGAGGAGACATTAGCTTGCTGCTATGGTCGTAGGTTTGCTTGGTTTGGTTGCACTTGTCCATTTTAAGATGTGAACTGGAAAAGGAGTCCGAATCCTTATAAGTAGGAAAGATAATCTAGTCATGAAATTTTTGGACGTCTCAATGCGCCATGGACCACGAACGAACAATTGGTTAGGAGGCTGATTGTACCCCCAACCTATCAGGGTTCAGACCCCTGGTTTGATGATTTTGTGTGTGAACAGGGTTTATAGATAAATGGAGTGGAATATAGCAAAACTAAGCATAGAGCAGCCCACACCGTCGGCAGGGTCATGATTGTAGCTGAACAACACGTGATCGGGTATGCAATGGATCGGCCATGCCCAGGATATGTATTTCGGCAAGCTGTCCACAGTTCTCTAACTGAACAGACATTTCAGATGGAAATTTTCTCCGTTCGATGGTTGCGTAAGCCAGTTTTCAGGTGCTCTTTGATACCGATCCATTAACCACAAAACAAACGATCGTGTGGCTCGACCCAGTTGCCAGAGACAAAAAGCTTAATGCATAAGCTACGTCTACAATCCACATGTCACAAGCCACGACTTCATGATACATTCGCTTGTATGTCTGTAACAATCCTGTGAAGGGCTTTTATTACACGCTTGTCCAACCTCAGAACACCGTACAAGGGAACTAGCACATGTACTTAGCGAATGAGCATCCCATCACCTAACATCATCCCAAGTATGTTCACGCTAGATACATTAAACTAGTTCAAGGCGGGAAGGGTGTGCAGTTTACATGGCAAAATCGAGCCTCTTAGAGCTTGAAGACGCATCCGAAAGGTTTCCTGAAATCCACCTCTTCAGCATCTCCAAGGCGGCCTTCGGTTGATCCATAGGTACCATGTGACCAGAATCGTGGACCTGATGATGCAAGGAGAAATTAGTTTCATGGTTAAATGAATATTGATGTAGTATGACACAATACACAACAGGCATTTAATCTATGATCCTAGCTGCATTAACTGTTGATTTCTAACGAAAGCTTACACATCTCAATTGATATCAATGATTTCCATATATGTTTTTTTTCTCTGCAAGCAGATGTTTCTAAGAGTTGACGTGGTTATTGTTTGTTCCAGAAAGACTGTTGGTAAGGGAGTCCCCTTTTCTGTTTGCATATTCAGAACTAACCTTCAAGAAACTCAAAGGGCCGTAGCTTTTTAGAACTCCAGCTTCTTTTCCATCGACCGTGAAGGGTTTCTCAGCTGAGGACCCGAAGGCTTTCTTTCCAGACCATTCCATAGAGTTCACCCATCTCGAGTTTCCTGCCCAAATCACAAATAGATTATGTACACACATCAGGAACAACACAGCTAAAATAAGGAAAACATTATTGGAGTATATTTTGAGCCGTATATTGTCTTATTGCATCCACTGGTCTTAATGTTTTGCGTTATGTGCACCACAAAATGAAAGGCTTACAAGCTGCATTTCATCCCTTTCTGTGATTAGACAAGTATGGATGACCTCTACAAGGTAAATTCTTCCTTGCCATATTTAAGTGTGTGACAACATGTTTCTGAATTATGCTTCCACCAGAATTTTAATACCGAAGAACCAGTCAAGATTCAAGTTATATGATATACATTAAGGCATTTAAATTTCTTAACGAATCTCTTGCACAAAACCAACTTGTAAGGAAGCAAAGCACAAGTATCAGATGACAAAACGTTGCACTATTCTCAGTGTAAAGTAAGAACGCAAGATCAGACGTGGTATATAGACCGACAAACACAAAACAGAAGTAAATTATAGATAGGGTTCCATGAGTTTTCTATTGCAAGTCGCAAGGCACTCACCTAACCAGTTGCATATGAGATCATACTCTCCAGCATAAATCAGCACTTTGATATCGTCTTCAAGGAGTTCAGGGATTCCAACTTCAAGGTTCCTCATCCAATCTAAGAGCATAGCCTGATAAACGGTCGGGCTGCATGAAACAAACTCTATATCTCCAACTCCTAGGCTCTCTCTGACAGATTTCTGATTGAGAAACTTCTCCAAATTAGAGAAATCATAGCATAGGCTCCCCACACATGGCTTCCTGATATCATAATACTGCAAAGTGCAAACACGAGGTGACCAGTCAGAAAATTTCAAAAAAGATGAGGAAGAACCAAATATTTTTTTGTACTCCACCCTACATTTTTACTCCCGATTATCAACCTGATGGAACTGAATATGGTATTGCAAACAACATAGGCAGCAAAGCAAGATACAGTGCCAGAGGTACCTGAAACAAAAGATAAAATTGAGCTCGATATATACATGTTATGGGGTATCTGAGCACGGCTTACGTTTTTCCTTTTTGTAAACAAATTGGCATAGGAATGCAAAGATGCTGATGAATACATTCTGGATAACATTGAATATTGTTGATAACTATGCTAGTCGAAGAGGACAAATTGACTATCAGTGGTAGAGCACACCAGGAGTCCAGGAATTACCACAAAGCTTGATAGCCAATTCACAGGCAGGAACTATTTTATTGATCTTGTTAAATTCTGACTGTGTGATTAAACCCATATCCAAGGAATAATCAGTGTATGCCTTGTACTGTATCGCTGGATCTGTTAGTCCATTACCAATTGCAAAACCCTGAAAAATAGGCAGACATGATTCACACAACAAGACCCTTTATAATGTAAAACAATAAATCTAGAAAGAGATGATAAAAACCTTCAAGTTGATGTGAATGCCATCCTTATTCTTGTTCCCCTTGTGCACGCGAGTTGCAAAAGCAGGGATGTAGTGCCCAGCATATGACTCCCCGGTTATATAGAAATCATTGTCAACATACTCCGGGTGATCTTTGAAGAAGGCCTGCCATAGTTGCCAACTGAACTTATGAGAAAAACACGAGAGGCCACATTTGCATCTCTCAGATTGGAACTCGAGAGTAAGGCTAATCACTCTACTAAACCTAAAGTCTCGCATGTCTAACCTTGTCAACACAACAGGAAGCACCCTTACTAATGGGAAGGATTAATGATGCATATATTGCTGCTACTACTACACATGTTCACCAATTCGGAATGCACGTTGTAATAATTTGAACTCCATATCAAACTGAGGGAATAGCTGCAGGTGCATCCTGTCCCAATAGTAGCAACTATTACCTGCAGGAAGTCATATAGGTCGTTGCTAACGCTGGCTTCATTGTGGCGGGTATCGCGCGAATCGGAGCTGTAGCTGAACCCAGTCCCAGTTGGCTGATCAACATAGATAAGATTCGATTCCTGCAGCAGCAGCAGCCAATATCGAAGCAGAGAAGATTATACATAGAGTAGTTCCAAACTAAAGAGAATTAGGAAACACTAGGGAATGTAAGAAACATATAGCGTAGAATGGCTGGTACCACACAACACAAGTCTGTATATTTTTACCTGATCCCAGCCAAAATCGTTCCAGACGAGAGACAGGTTGTCCGCTATATGGAAGGGCCCATTCTCGTAGAAGAGGGCGAGCTCGCTGCTGCAGCCGGGCCCTCCCGTGAGCCAGATCACCACGGGGTCCTCCTTCTTGTGGCGCCTCGACTCGAAGAAGAAGTAGAAGAGCCTACACACACGGTGACGGCGCCGAAATGGCAGGTGTCAAGACAGGGGTGGGGGTCCTGAAGAGAAACGTGGTATGGAGGAAGAGGAGGCGGGTGGAGTGAGGTGAGGTGAGCTCACCTGGCGTCGTGGGTGTTGGCGAGGCGGTAGTACCCGGCGTGGTGGCCGAGGTCGCTCACCGACGTGTTCCCGTCGGCGTCGCTTCCGGCCACCAGAGAGGCGAGGCGGATCGGCCTCTCCGTGAGGGTTCCGGCTGGGACCGAATCGCCGCCGACGCCGACGCCGCCGGGGCGGCGGGGGAGGGCGTCGCGGGGGTGGAGGTTGAGGGCGCGGATGAGGTCGGCGCCGACGGAGCGCGGGGTCTTGGGGCGAGGGACCGCGCCGAGGAGGGGAGGCGGAGGAAGGTCTCGTCCACCGGCGCGGCGGCGGCGGCGGTGGCGAGGAGCAGGAGCAAGAGGAGGCGAGACTGGCCGGTGGATCCCATGGCGAGCGGTGGTGAACTGACCGAATAGTGGGAAGACTTGGGAAGTTATTTTTTTTGATACAAGTTTCTGGATACATTAAGCAAGGAAAACAACAAAACAGGAAATATCCAGAAACAGCACAGCTGTCCCCAAAATACAGAAAAACCCCTTGACAACATAAAAATCACAACTAGGTCCTTGGGATATTCTCTGTGTCGAAAAATCCGCTGCCGCTGCCGCACTCAGCACCACCGACGACACGCCGGAGTCGAAGACGAAGAAGAGCAACCGCAGCTGAGTCGCGAGCAGGAACCTGTAGAGGAGAACTCCTCGTTGAAGTCGCCGCAGTGACCACCCGACGCGAACGCCGGGATCTGGACAGTCTTGGCAAATCGGCGGGGGCGACGCCCCGATCCCAACTCGCGGTCGAATCCGCATTGCCGGCCAAAGCCAGCTGCAAGATCCGCATAAGATCACAAAGAGGAACAGCCAGAGCAGCAGAACTCCTTCTTCCAAAGAAGCAGACCGTCCTCCACCACCACGGTGGCCAGATCGAGCCAACCCAGCAAGAAAAGGAGCTCGAGAAAAGCGGCGCGAGGAACTAGCCATCGTGAACCTCCTCCATGGAGCTCCAGCACACAGCAGAAACTGCCGCAGAAGACCACTCCTGTACACCCACCTCCACAGCTCCTCAATGGCGACGGAGCCCTCGCCATCGAAACGGGGAAGGAGCGAGAGGACAAAAACCCACAACGCAGCCGCCACCACCGCCCCGCCGACTGCGCCAAGGACCAGACCAGCAGGAAGCTCCTCGACACTGCAACAAGCAACATCGAGATGGGGCTGGAGCTCCCGCACCATTATTGGACACGCCGCCGCCACCACCACCAAAGCGACACCGCGCCGAACCCTACACCTACTATTCACACGCCTAACCGAGAGAGCCGAGGTTCCCCCACCCTCCCGCCGCCGTAGCGACGAGCGGAGGAGAGGGGAACCCCCGTCTCCGGCGGCGGAGAACGAGGACCAGACGACCGCCTCCCTTTCGCCTCTCTCGACTGTAGCTGGGGATAAGGGAGAAGGAAAGCTCGTAAAGAAGTCAGAAATAGACTTGGGAAGTTATTGGCGTGGAGCGAAGAGGAAGTGGTGCTGCTAGAATTTTTAGGCTTCTTCTCTGGTGATGGCCCACCTGTCAGGGACACATATAATCTTTTTTGAAAAAGAAAAATAGAGCTAGTGGAAGGAGGATCGTGCACAAGGGTGTGCATCGCCCACGTGTAGGCATCCTGCAGTTTCAGTGCTAGGTGTCCACTGCTTTAGAAACCTCGCCATCCATGCCTACTTTTTTAAATTATTTGGTAATCACCGCGTGTCCTCTTCACTCGTAAATGAAATGCAAGGTGAGCTGAGCTGGTTATCAAGGCTTCACTTGTCCTCTTTGGATTGTAAGATTTTGATAGGAATTTTGGAGAATTTCAATTCAAAGAGTTTTTTCCTACGTAAGCCTTTGGATCATAGCATTGAGTCTATCAAATTCTTATGGAGTACATTTATATGCCCCATTTACATAGGGATCTCAACATGAGCACAAACCTTCTTTTAATTTGACAAGTCCAATGCACTTTATTCTATCTCTCTCTACTATCTCTCATCAATCTTTAAAAAAAATTGTGTTTCTTTCCCGTGCACCATCCAAAGACATCTATTGACATTTCAATTGTGTGTTTTTTCCTATTCCTATATTTTTAAAATCCTGCAATCCAAAGAAACTCGTACGCCAGCACAACTTAATTCACATCGAAAGAAAAAATAAAACTACATGAAGTGAACAGGGAAGAGAACATTAGGGGAGTACAACTAGAGCTAGCTCAGCGTCAACGATCTCGTCGACAAACACAAAGGAGGTCTTCAACTTCCATCCTCATCCACCAAGCAAGGTAGAAGTGCCTTCCGCGTTGGTCAAGGAAGGACCATCTGAAGTTAAAGGTTAGGGTTTAGGTGGTTGGCGTGGAGGATGGTCATCAAGATCGAAGGGGGCTAGGGGTGAGGATGTTCATAAAGATCGAGGTGGGGAGGGAGACATGCAAAAGACTGATACATAATGTTTGATGAGTGAAGGAGAAAATGCGACTGCCATATAAGAAATTTGTGTGTTTAGGAGTATTCTCCTTTCTACTTGTACCACTCAATGATATCTAAAAAGCTTCTAGGTTATTAACAATACGAGCGACTCCAGGAGTCGCGTGCGATATGGATAATTGGATATGGACTCCCGGACATTACCAGGGCCTATGCAGCCATCTACGAAGAAGGGATGATCATCACAAACTTCATTCGATAGACGCACAAGGACCAGTCTAGATAGGCTTTCCGAGCCATCGGTGATGATCACGTGCTTCCCCATGCATGCAAACCTCATACTATCAAAGTGTGGTCACAGGATCCAAATCTAGATTTCATTTGCAAGCCAATGCAGTTTAGAACACAAAAAAGAGTTGGCCAATGAAAATCCTTTCCATCTCCAGAAGCTAAAAGAGAAGTGCTAGGAAGTCACCAAGAAATATGACTACCTTCCAGGTGCAGTTGCAAGCTCACATATGCAGAGACGCGCAAGAAATATAACTATCTCAGAGAGCTTATGCTCTTCTGTAAGATATCAGATTGGAACCCAGATAATTACGAGTTACGACCTGTACATGCCTGCTACTATTACACAAGGCTGGAGCTATAAGCTTATCAGCTAAGGAACCTCCCGTCCAACGGTCCAAGTACAGAAGAAATACCAGTCTCTCTGTATTTCCTGTACACGTAACATATTGTAAAAGAGTTTACACAGCTCCCAGACTATTAAACTTTTGTGTGAACCATTGCATTATGTATCAAATGACTGACAGGTCAAGATCAATATATATCGTCCTCGTCGCATTGCTTACTATACAACAACTCATTACTGGTGCAAACACAACTAAGTGAGCAAGAATTCGCTTTTATCAACCCGATGCATACAAGGGTTTGGGTGTTATCTCGTAAGCTGTGAATTCCCACAGTTCCAAGGTTCAGGGGAGCATATAGTTTACGACCTCACTTTAGCAAGCCGCGCCCTGATTTCTTCTAGATCTTCCTCGTCGTCATCAGCCCCCTCAGCAACAGCTTGTCGCTACAAAGTGCAAAAACACGTGTCCTTAGTAGATAATATAAAATTCATACAACAAAAGCATACTTTAGTTGAATACCATTAGAAAATTTAATGTGGAGTACTAGTAATCCATTGATCTTGGTACTAAGCAACTACAGTTAGGATGTTGTCTATCTATAGAGGACAACTTTAACTCAGGAAAAGGAAAATTTCCGGGCAATAGCTTCTTGAGCCAGAGCTCATTTCTCTAAAGCATATGTAGCTGACTGTTTACACGTTAACGACATGCAAACAAAAATGGAAGTGTGAAGCATCTACCTCTTCTGGAACCTTGCTCGTTGAAGCTTGCTTAACTCTCTGTGTCCTAGCAGCATCTGGTAGTTGCGAAGCAGTCTCTCCTGCTAGTGAAGCAAGAACCTTATCGACCTCCTCCTCGATTTCCTCTTCCATGTCCTCAGAGTCCAATGCTGAATCAACTGCATCATTCATCATCTCTTCCATTACACCTGCCTAGAGTTAGAACCATAAACAGTTAGCAAATTTCACACCACACAACAATTGAACAGAGACAGTGCAAACCAAAAGGAAGTGGTTACTTCATATGGACTAAGTATCTAACACACTGATAAATTACCTTTGTCATCTCTTTGCTAAATTCTTGCATCGTGGTAGCCAATTCTGGAGCTTTCATCAAATTATTAACAATCTTCATAACATCAGCACTTTTTGACAGATGACCTACTGTTCTTGAAGTTGCTGAAAATTGCATGAACAGAAGTTACCAGTTTGCAAATAAATAAAAAACAAATTGAGCACCACGATGTATACAACTATACACACCATAATACTTTTTCAGTTTGCTACAAAAACTGGGTCCTGGTTTCAACCTATAATTCATGGGTATTCTAACAAGTATACCTTGAAAGAAACACCATTCAAAACCAAATAAGATGAGCAATTAATTATATTTTTAAGGTGCTACAATTTACTGAAATAGCTGTTGAAAATATTTTGATGATGATTTTTTCCGCTATAACATAAACTACAACGTTAGAGGCTCACAAAGTGGACAGGTACCCGCATGTCATTGCCTTAGTCAGACATCTATTGGGATATACAAAGACATGAAACACTGGAATGGCATATACAAATTTCGATCTATACAGTTACAAAGGCATGGAACCTCCGAATGGCATAGTTACCAGATTTGAAGATCATTTGGTTTGCGATAAGGGTTCATGATTCGCCATTTGCTGTACAAAAGTTGAGTTTGCTGGGGGTATACATCTCCGATTCACAAATCAGAGATGGGGTTCAAGAATCAGAAAAAATAATTAAGCACCAAAGCTATGAGATCAAAACACCACACATACAACATAGTTGCCTAGATAGAAGATCCCACCAAGAAAGAGTAAAAACAAGGGGCCTGATCAGCCCCATCCAGCCCAAACAGTTCGTTTTTGTTCTTCTTTTAAGCAAATAAGCCTTAAGTTGGTAAGGCAGACCTAAGCTACCATTTTCCAGATCTCAAGGCTCTTAGGCTGCATCAGCAATGGCATGATTGTTGTGCTCTAGCGATGTTGATGACAGCGTGGTGGAGCAGCAATAGAGGCAAACATACTATCATCCTTCCCTCCTTTCATTGTTCTCATGATTTCTTTAGTTCGCAACCATTAACGGCTTGGACTGAACCTTGTGTGATCGGCATCGACTGCGAACCCCGATCTAGATTGCTCGATCGGGATCGGTGTTCGGAGGGTATAGATTGCTCGATCGGGATCGGGGTTCAGAGGGTATCACAGCCAAACCGCTAACTACAGTAAGAGAAGTATCTCTACGATTGCCCAAAGGCAAGTGATGCATACAAGAAACTTTAGTTTGTAATGATTTGTCCAAGGGCAATTGCCAACAACTACAATGATCATGTCTTCCATAAGCTAAATGATACCTCATAACTAAAAGGTTAGATGCCCAAACACCAATGTTCATAAAAAGGATCGTACCAACAATTTCTCCAAGATGCATTGATTAGTTGAGCCTTGTTTTCATAAAGACGATTAACAGCACGTCTTGACTGCACAAGTTCCTTTGCAAGAGCCTGATACATAAAATTGAAATGATAACATCAGTAATAAAGTGAACTGTTCACTTTATTCTGGCAAGATAAGCTCAACAGTAGAAACTTCAATGATTTATATGTGCTGTAACGCGAAACATAATAGTATAGTAACTGAATAAAACATACGGAGAGCTGGGTAACTAAATGTGGGGTTCTAATTATTGAGTTGGCTATGTGGTGAGATTGTCCATATGGCCAGAAACTGCAGGTTCCAAAGGAGCAAGGACGGTGGGGAACTGCAAGTATTAGTGAGGCTAGAAGAATATATAAGTGGAATTCTTCTAGCGTGTCAGGCCACCAAATTCACCGGTTGGTCGATGGATGCAGGAGCTAATGTTAGTTGATAACACATTACTAGATAATTTACTAGAATTATGAGCAGATTTATCAAAAATTTGATGAAATTTAACTACAATTAAGGGTCAGAATTTTGTTTGTTCAATATGTTTGGTTTAATCTATGTTAGTCGATGCGTACTTTGCAAGTAATTACAGTATTCCAAAATGGTACTGTTTAGGGGCAGACGGAAAAATAAACAAGAAAAATGTGATAATTTTTAGCTGCTTATCTAATACAAATAATTTATAATTATGTACAAAATCTAATACATATATCTCATTTTGCTTTCTATTTAAACGAGCAATACTGATAACTTCATTTGCACCTGCAGTTTTCGTTTATTTCCGGTGATGCACCAATTAAAAGTGCAAGAAGTCATCATTTTCAGAAGATAGTTCTGGCACATTAATGAACAATCAAATCTAGTATCAATTCTATATTGATGCTTCCCAAAACTGAAATTATCCATATTGATTACTATTTAACATTATTTCCATGAATGGGCTATGATTGGACATAGCATCTTCCATTTAGGGAAAGCTAACCCCACAACACTAAGCAAGGTAAAAGTTGCGAATCTAGTAATATTTGAAGTTAGACTTTTCCCTTTTCTTCTTGCTAAGAATTTACTCATGTTAGGTCTGAAGCTTTATACCAAGAATATCTATGTGGTGGTTATAAATGCTCATGAGGTGTGGAAAGGTTAAGGTTTCGATTTTGGCACAAGCGTTCCCCGACCAGGTTCAATGTTCCTAACCTAAAGCAAAGTTTTTCAGTAAAAGCAGGGCATGGAACTAAATGAACTAGGAACAACACAACCTGCGAACTTGCTTTTTTTGTGAACAGAATTCAACAAGCAACTGAAGGAACTGAATTGTTTGTACACGCAACAATACAAATCTATGATTTTCTATTATGTGCGATGATGATGCTGAATGTACACAAAGTAACAAGATACTAAAAAATAAGCACACCTTTGCGGATCCCATGTCGTTGCGCTTAGCAGCATCCCTGATGGCTTTCTCCACATTCTTCTCTTCTCTCTGGACATCTGCAAAAGCAAAGCCAAAATAACTAAGAAAAGATGATTCCATACCAGAAAAGAATCAGCGGAAAATGCAATAACAAGGGTTTGGCCCAATCCCATCTATGGTTCCGATCATCTTACTTACGCCTCCCAGAAACCCAATTAATTACTCCGCGGCTCTGCCCGCCAAGGCAAGAGTTGGCCGCAATTCGCCCTGACGAAAGAGGAAAAAGGGGGAGAGAAGGAGACGAGGAACCTCGGATCTGGCGGTCGAGGACACGGCACTCGTTGCGGAGGCGGCGCTGCCACTCGCGCAGCTGCTGCTGCGGCGTCGCCCGCGGCTTCAGCAACCCCTTCATCTTCTCCATCGGCGCCGCCCTAACGGAATGGATCGAAACCCGCCCAAGATTTCACTCGCCGGCGGGGTCACGCGGCGCGGCGGAGAAAAGGCAAGCAGCGACAAGCAAGAAAACCGTCTCCACCAGGCAGCGTGCGAATCTGCCAGTGAACGCCGCAGGATTCTAAATTCGACTTTACTTTTTTTTCTTTTTCGACTAATTCGACTTTACTTTTTTTTCTTTTTCGACTAATTCGACTTTACTTTTTTTTCGAAACAGAGGCTCACATATGCATGCACACACTCACCACAGGCGACTTGCTGTCGACGGGAACGTCACCTCCTACTGAAAAATATTCCGACTAAATGAGAAACACCAGTGTCAAACCTAGGGTTTGAACTCTGGTGGGTTGGGGGTACAACCACCCTCCTAACCATCTTGCCACAGACAAGTTCTCCTTTTTCTTCTATTTTTCTCTTCGAGAAAATTGCACATAACACCAATTGAAACACATAATAAAAACAGCTTTTGCGGTTAACCTTTTTAAGTTAGGACTAATATGTTGCAGCTAGCCCAAATAAATATCTTAGCCCTTAACAATGTACTCCCTCCATTTTTTAATATAAGATTTTTTAGCTTTTGTCCACATTCACATGCACACAAATTTATGTAGACACATTTTACTTTATATGTTTACTCATTTTAGTATGCATGTAGACAACATGTGTAACACCTAAAACATATTATATTAGACAACATGGGGCCAGATTTGTATAGTATTTTTTATTAGGGTTAATTAGATAGATGCCACTACAATTTCTGGCTATTTGAGAAATGCCACTACAACTTTCGACTTTTGAAAAACGCCACTACAATTTTTGATACCATCGATAGATGCCATCGTGGCCATTTAGACACATATACAGGTCAATATACTCCTGTATTCCTGTGTATATATGTACATTTACGATGGGACCCACCTTAATCACCCTTAGACCTGGACTTGCGGGGCTTGACTCGCAAAAAGTCTCAATTTCTTTCCTCTCGCTCCCTCGTCACATGGCGTCATGGCGACCAAGCTCAGCCGTACAACCATGGCGGCGACAGGCAGCAAGCATGGGCGTGACGGTGGCTGAGGCAACCGAAGATCCTAGTGGTCGGGCGCGCCTGGTTCCCACACTCCCTTCCCGCCTCGCCAACCGGAAAGAAGTTCCCCTGCATTCTCTGTCCCTTTGGCGGCGGATGTAGGCGAGCATGGCGGCGGCAGACCGCAGCGAGCATGGCGCCCCTGGCACCTGATTCGTGCATTCCCGACACGCCTCTCCAACATGGTAGAACATCACCCGACGGCAGCGATGACTGCGACCCTGAATCCTCTCTCCCCGTAAGTACCCAAATAATCCCCAATTCCCGATTCTCTATCCCGAATTCAATTCCTGATTATACTATAGATGTCCGTGGTTGGTTTTGGTTCTCTGGTCCTCCCATTATTGACTGTCGTTTCTGTCAATTCTTTGTAGGTGCAACCGGAGCAAAGAATTAGAGATAGATTTTGTGATGGCATTCTGGACCTGAGCATGTCTTTGATTGCCACATAAACCTGGAGCTATGTTCATGTACGAATGTCAATTGTTTAAGTCTAGATATGCCTTTGAAGCTGAAGCTATATTATGATATATATTGAACCTGAAAAAACTGAGATAGCATGCTTTCCATAATTTTACACGGTAACCGCATGGCTGAAGCTGATTTTGATGGGTCCCACCATGTGTACGTGTATACACAGGAATACATTAGTATATTGACATGTATATTTGTTTATGTGGCCATAATGGCATCTATCGATGGTATCGAGAATTGTAGTGGCGTTTTTCAAAAGTCGAAAGTTGTAGTGGCGTTTCTCAAATAGCTGGAAATTGTAGTGGCATCTATCTAATTAACCCTTTTTAATATGGTATACCAAAATTATACGATAATAACAAATTATGATGCTGCAATATTTTCTTTGTGCATGTCTATGTTTTCTACGGTGCGTTCAAATGGCTCGTTTAAATGGCTCTCATGCTACATAGAGCTCTTTTAATTTGAAAGAGTCGAAATTATATTTCAACTTTCAGAAAAATTGAATTTTTTAAGGTAGTCATTCTATTTTTTGAAAAAAATAGTCAAATAATTATGGTAAACCATTTTAAAAAGTGTTACATAGTTGTGGTATACGGTATAGAAATCTAGCCCCACTTGTCAGATATGTTGTTAAATGTAGACACCAATTTAGGCTAGCTGCGACATATTACCCAAAAAAATTGGAGTTAGCCGCAAAAGCTGTTTTAATTCTGTGTTATGTGAAACTTGGTCACCAATTCACCAAACATTGATTTTATCTGCAATTTTCTCTTTCTCTTCTATTCATTTTTTTTAGTTTCACACACATTTCATCGCTCCTTTTACCTTTTCTCGTTCTTTTGCTAAGACGAATGCATTATTTCCTGTGTTATTTTCTTCTTATACCAAATTTTATTCCTATATATTTTCTGAATGAAAAAAGTATTGGCTGATTTCTAACCTTGGCTCAACTATCTTACCTCATCATCGGCCAAATTAAGCGGAGATTTCTAACCAAGGCTGTTTTTTCTCAAAAACTAAAAAAATGTGTTGTTAGTTTGTAAAAAAACACGTTGGCCTAATTTGGCTCGTGTTTTCAACTCGACTCAACTCGCTAGGTGACGTGGGGATGAACCCCCGGTTACCAAAGTCCGCGACTCGACAAGGAAGAAGAGAAGCAAATCGAGCTGGCTGCCCGAATCCGTCTGCCCCCTGTCCAGGTGGTTCTGTCCGGCTGGCCCCTGTCCAGGTGGCTTTGTCTGGCTGCCCGCCTCCGTCCGGCTGGCTCCTCAGGAGGAGGAGCTGGCTGCCCGTCCGGCTGCCTCCGGCCGGCTGGCACCCCTCCATCCGGCCACCTTCTGTCCGGCTGCTCCTGGCCGGCTGCCCCAAAGTCAACACTCGTCCCATTGGACACACGCGAACAAGACACCCTGTACCTGTACCCGACACTGTACACGACGTCACTGAAGGAAGAACACTGTTGCTGCGCAGCCTGAAGGAAGGACACTATAGATGAGCTGGCTGCTGTACCCGCAGCCAACCCCACCTGTAAGCCAGCCTGCCAGCCCCTATATAAGGCAGGCTGGAGCCCAAGTAGAGGGCAGATTTCTCCCCGAGAGCTCCTTGCTCACTCTCTCTCACTAGTTCATCCTCCCCATTGCAACACAGCTCAAGGAGAAACCATGTAATCCCGATATACAAAAAGATTGTCGGGGATGTAATCCCCGGTACCCCAAAGTTGTGAGGTGTTTTAGTTGGTAAAAGAGATAAAAGCATGGAATAGCTGGGTAAGAGATAAAAGAAAAGGAAGAAATCACGTCTGGGCCGAAACCCTCCTTGCTGGCCTAGTCTCGTTTTACTCGGCTGGGGCCGAGTAAACCTAACCTCGACCGGGACATCCCTAACCGGATCATCTCCACCGACGCCGGGAGATCCCTAACCGGATCATCTCCACCGACGCCAGGTCATCCCTAACCGGATCATCTCCACCGCCGCCGGGAGATCCCTAACCGGATCATCTCCACCGACGCCGGGTCATCCCTAACCGGATCATCTCCACCGACGCCGGGGAGATCCCTAACCGGATCATCTCCACCGATGCCGGGTCATCCCTAACCGGATCATCTCCACCGACGCTACCTCGACCGAGCTCCTTCATTATTTCCTGGAGTACTTCTTCAACCGGGACATCCCCATCCGAGTCATCACAAATATCTTCCTCGTCCAGTACAAGATGCTCTGCCAAGTGATCCCGGAGATCCCGGAGACAGAAGCTAGAAGACAAAGGAAAGGACGGCACCTATCGCAGATACCGGAGACAAGTGCTAGAAGACAAAGGAAAGGACGGACAGGACGTGCCAAGCCCATCCCCTCAGTCAACTCAGCTACAGTGTGACAAGACCCCAGTAGTCACATCAGTGAACAGTGTTCTTTGTCCCCTTGTCCCTCACTTGTCCCCTGGGCTCCCCTTTATAAGGAGCACCAGGGGGAAGAGGCAGGAGGGACACACAGCGCGCGGGTGCGCGCAGAGGCCTGTGGGCTCTTTTCTCCCTGTAGCTCCTCTTCTTCTTCTTCCTTGAGGCTTTCTCCATGGATGAAGCATACAGCTCGAGGAGCACTTGTACCCACCGCATATGAGATGAGAATACACCAAAGTAGGATAGATGCTGCAGTAGGGGTTTTACCTCCTCATGAGGGCCCGAAGCAGGGTAGATCTTTGTGTTTGCAGTGTTCTTCGTGTGCGACTCCGTCGCGCAATCCCTCCCCGAATCCTCAAGCATCCCATCGCCCCCAGACTAAGCCACCCCCGTGGCATCTGCGTGATTCCCACCACGACAGTTGGCGCCCACCGCGGGGCTGTAGTGGCGCTCGCTGGATCAATTCGGACGGGATCTTCGTCGTCATCGCGGGGACTCGACATCACCACTGTCCTCCGCGATCTAGCTCGCTGCGGTGAGCTGAGGCTGGCGTAGCCTCCGCCAGCGGGCGTTATCAGCAGATCTCAGTTCTGTCCCTGCTCCGCCTGCACGTCTCGCCGACTCGCTGGCCGCGTTTCAGCCGCGTATCCTCCGTCCAGATCAGTGCTGGCTGGCCGCGTCTCGGCTCCGGCATCTACGCGCCCGTGCGCCCGAGTTCTCTTGTTTCCTTCCGCGGCCAGCTGCGCCTCACCGCCCGGATCCGCCCTCTCCGCGCCAGTGAGCGCGCTGGCTGATCCGTCGCTGCTCTGCCGGTCCCCATGCTGGCCGGCTGCCCGGCTGCTTCCATGTTGGACAGTCTGTCCATATGTAGAGAGTCAGCAACACGCTAGGCTCGTCCTGCGCAGTGTGCCGGCCGCTCACTCAGCCGGGTTCTTATTCACCCGATGCATGGGGCGAGCATGCTCGAGCTGACATCGCATGTGCTTTTGTGCACCGGAGCCATGCCAGCACGCATGGGACAGACTTGGTGCTTGCATGTGTGATCGGCTGCTCTCCTCGCCATGTGCACCAAGGATGCATCCGTGTAGGAAAATAAAGAAAAAGAGAAAAGAGAGGAGGCCGGATCGGATCGATCGGGTATAGAAGACAAAAGAAAAAGAAAAGGAAAAAAAGAAAGGATGCAGGATAAGGTGCGCCCCGAGGCGTGCATGTCGGCAGTCCGGCATCGCGCGCTAGCGCATCCGCGTCCGGGTCTCTCGGCACCATGCTCTGATCCGCAGCATCCGGGGCAGCGCTACTCCTTGACCTCCCGCGTGTCGTCAGTTCGTTCCCCGCCTCGTCTCGGTCACCTCTCGACTCGGTCGCGCCTCGCCTCTACAGATCGATGGACTGGCTTTCAAAGCGGGCCGAGGTCTTCGTGGCTGTTGACCGAGATTCCAGATTGGGCCAAGGCAGCTGAGGTAGGCCCATGTCGGGCGAGTCAGCATCCTCAAGTCGGTTGGGCCGAGTCATAAGCGTGGCCTCGGTTGAGCTGAGTCGATAGTGCAGTTCCGGAATGGGCCGAGGTTTCCAGATCTCGGTCGAACCGAAGCGCCGTAGTTTCGTGCGGACCGAGCTAGTGCCAGCATCGGCAGGACCAAGATGAGCTGCAGTCTCGGTCGGGACGGCCACCTCACCTCGCTGCGATGTCGGCTGGGCCGAGTTAGTCTGCAACTCGGCTGGGCCGAGTCACCGTTTCTCGCCTCTTAGTGAACCTGCATTCTTCTACTTCCTCAGCAGGCCGGCAGCTACTATCTCGGACTGGCTGATTTTGCCCGGCTAGCAACAGGCGCAGCATTGAGTCAGGTGCGACCGAAGTCTCGGTTCGCTGGAAGTCTTGGGTCGTCCACCTCTACTCTCCGTCAACAGTCTGAGTGTAAGTATTTATTGCATATAGATCTGCTCAGCGTTTAAATAGTTAATCCTGAAAAGTTACTCGGGGACTGCCCCTTCGCTTTTTGTCTAGTGTTTCCCCGGGACAAGATGTTTTGACCCGGGGACTGGATAGTCAGTCTATTTTACACCTTCTCCTAGATAAGAAAAGTAACTCGGGGACTCGGTTTCAACCGAGTCTAGTTTTTTGTGCATAGTATCTGCTGTTAGATTCGTTTTCTATCAAGTGCTATAGCTAGTTTGCATCGGTTGGTATAATTGTTGTTCCCGTCAAATATTCTTCATGATATGTATGTTGGACTAACGTTGAAAGGTGACATCGGTTTTGTTGAGAATGTTCGTTACTGAGGTATCCTGGAAATCCGGGTCATATTGGAAATCCGGGTCACATTGGAAATCCGGGTCACATTGGAAATCCGGGTCATAATGGAAATCCGGGTCACATTGGAAATCCGGGTCATATTGGAAATCCGGGTCATATTGAAAATCCGGGTCATATTGAAAATCCGGGTCATAATCGAAATCCAAGGTATCATAGTTATATTGGTTATGTCAAAATCATCCAAGGTACCCTTGCATTATCGGTATTCTCTAGATCGCCGTGTATTTCGGTTTACCACAGTATCACGGTATCATTCCCCATCCCGGATCGCCGTTTATTTCGGTTTGTCACAATATCATGACATCATTCCATATCCCACATCGCTGTTTATTCTGTTTGCCAGCGTATCATGGCATCATTTGCATACCAGATCTTTGTTTATGTTTGTTAAGCCAGAGGCAACCTTTGAGATATGTTTTTGCAGGTTATATGTCAAACCAGCAGAGGCTGGAGACATCTATGTCGGTAAACGCCCGAAGTGGCTAAAACCGGCATTTGAGATATGCTTATGTCAAACCAGCAGAGGCTGGAGACATCTATGTCGGTAAACGCCCGAAGTGGCTAAAACCGGCATTCGAGATATGCTTATGTCAAACCAGCAGTGGCTGGAGACATCTATGTCGGTAAGCGCCCGGAGTGGCTACCAGACACCCGAGGTACCGAGACATGTGATATGCCTAGAGGGGCCGAGATACCGAGACATATGTGATATGCCCAGAGAGGCCGAGGTACCGAGACATGTGTGATATGCCCAGAGAGGCCGAGATACCGAGACATATGAGATACGCCCAGAGAGGCCGAGATACCGAGACATATGAGATACGTACATGCAGGTTAATGTCGGTCCAGCTTACGCTGGTGGCATCCGAGTTCGGTAAAAACCAGGAGGGCTAAGAACCGACGCTGGCGACATCCGAGTTCGGTAAAAGCCAGGAGGGCTAAGAACCGACGCTGGCGACATCCGAGTTCGGTAAAGGCCAGGAGGGCTAAGAACCGACGTACAAAGGCGCCCATGCAAGCAGGAGGCTATGCATATGGAGGCTTTTTGATATGGTTATTTGTTTTTATAAGTCTGTGCGCGACTCTGCGAGTCCCCCACAGCCTCGGGGACTAATGTCGGGGATGTAATCCCCGGTACCCCAAAGTTGTGAGGTGTTTGAGTTGGTAAAAGAGATAAAAGAATGGAATAGCTGGGTAAGAGATAAAAGAAAAGGAAGAAATCATGTCTGGGCCGAAACCCTCCTTGCTGGCCGAGTCTCGTTTTACTCGGCTGGGCCGAGTAAACCTAACCTCGACCGGGACATCCCTAACCGGATCATCTCCACCGACGCCGGGACATCCCTAACCGGATCATCTCCACCGACGCCGGGAGATCCCTAACCGGATCATCTCCACCGACGCCAGGTCATCCCTAACCGGATCATCTCCACCGCCGCCGGGAGATCCCTAACCGGATCATCTCCACCGACGCCGGGGAGATCCCTAACCGGATCATCTCCACCGACGCCGGGTCATCCCTAACCGGATCATCTCCACCGACGCCGGGGAGATCCCTAACCGGATCATCTCCACCGACGCCGGGTCATCCCTAACAGGATCATCTCCACCGACGCTACCTCGACCGAGCTCCTTCATTATTTCCTGGAGTACTTCTTCAACCGGGACATCCCCATCCGAGTCATCACAAATATCTTCCTCGTCCAGTACAAGATGCTCTGCCAAGTGATCCCGGAGATCCTGAAGACAGAAGCTAGAAGACAAAGGAAAGGACGGCACCTATCGCAGATACCGGAGACAAGTGCTAGAAGACAAAGGAAAGGACGGACATGACGTGCCAAGCCCATCCCCTCAGTCAACTCAGCTACAGTGTGACAAGACCCCAGTAGTCACATCAGTGAACAGTGTTCTTTGTCCCCTTGTCCCTCACTTGTCCCCTGGGCTCCCCTTTATAAGGAGCACCAGGGGGAAGAGGCGGGAGGGACACACAGCGCGCGGGTGCGCGCAGAGGCCTGTGGGCTCTTTTCTCCCAGTAGCTCCTCTTCTTCTTCCTTGAGGCTTTCTCCATGGATGAAGCATACAGCTCGAGGAGCACTTGTACCCACCGCATATGAGATGAGAATACACCAAAGTAGGATAGATGCTGCAGTAGGGGTTTTACCTCCTCACGAGGGCCCCGAAGCAGGGTTGATCTTTGTGTTTGCAGTATTCTTCGTGTGCGACTCCGTCGCGCAATCCCTCCCCGAATCCTCAAGCGTCCCATCGGCCCCAGACTAAGCCACCCCCGTGGCATCTGCGTGATTCCCACCACGACAAAGATAGATCAGACAAGCAGGAAGTAGGGGTACCACGTCACCGTAGCTACCCCTCGCTCGCACCGTCGGGACAAAAAGATAGATAGATCAGACAATCCCGCCGGGACGCCGTCGCTCGCACCGTAGCTACCCCTCGAATAAGCCACCCCGTGGCATATGCCGTGTTCGATACCACGTCACTAGGATCCTTTGTTAAACTGGCCAACCTCGAGTTTTATTTAAATTAGGGTAGTAAGAAAAGTTTGAGACTCGTGAGCGGCTCGGGATCAACTTGTCGACTCGAGACGGGCTCGAATGAAAACAGAGCATGAGTGTCCAATACTAAATCCCTTGACTTTACCTAAATAATATAATTTTTTACCTTAAATGTAGTGAACGGGATTTCTCTTCTTTCCATATGCAAGAAAAATCAGTTAGGCTAATTAAGCACATAATAAACATAGGCACTAACATGGTATGTGGCCTGGTCATACTATATTTTTAATCTTTTTAATACAAAGTCTAGCCACCTCTTGGGATTGAGAGGGAGTCAGTCAAACAACTTTGAAAAAATTGGTATTATCGTTGTTTTGATTGGAACAATGATTATAGTGTTTTGTTATGATCTTGCTATGGTCCAACGAAGGAGTGCCAAACTGCCAATGCTGCTGCTCATGCATGTGCGCGAGCGGCCCTAAGTCTAGCTGATCCTGTTAGCTCCTTTGATGTAATCCCTGAATTTCTGATTGCTCCTGTGCAATCAGATATGTACACGCCAGACAATGAATAAAATGCCTGTGATGGCGGTTTCAAAAAAAAAAAACTAGGTATAAAAAGTTGCCTTCGAACTAAAATTTTCATTGTTTTGTTTAGCTCAAGATCGACTAGAAATTATAACAAGTTGAGTATGAACCATGAATTTATACAAATCGACCTTTATCTCGATTCAGTTCAGAATTTAAGTATGATAGTTTAACCAGCTCGAATTTGACCCGCAAAACACTGTAACCCTTATTTTCCTGAGAGGAAACCCTACCTGGTGCCCGCAAAACAGGCTGACCCCCGTCCGCTTCTCTCAGGAACGCGTCCCCTCTCCGACTCCGATCGATCGCATCCACGCCGGCACCAGGTAGGGCTTCCTCTTCGCCTCCTGCCAGGCATCACCTCCTCCTCCTCTGCGCCTTGTCCCACTTCATCTCGATCTCGAGACTCCCTTCGTCTCTGGATCTACATTTTCTTACTGTTTAGTAGACCGTGAAACTGATTTCGCTGCGATTTATTCAATTCCTGGCGTCTTTGACAATCGCAAGGCGGTTCGCTTGTTGTAAACGGGAATCGAGATAGGAAACAACTTGAAGAGTACAATCCTATCAGCCAGTTTATTTAATTTTGCATGGGCACCAATGTACATGTCGGCTCCAAAAGAAAAATCAATAGAACACGCATCGATGATGATATAGGGCACACGATTCTACCAGACAACTTACCCAATTTTTATCATGTAGGCATTATCATCTTCAGAAACTTCTATGCTCATCTAGGGTTCATTCACTATCTGTGCTGCCGTTTTTTTTTGTAGACAGACATGTGCTTTGCCAAACTTCTCACGTCTTGGACATGTATTTACTTTTTAAAGACCCGCACACAAGTTTTTCTACACGAATTTTGCCAATCGTGGATTTAGCAGAGTGTAGAATTTAGATGGTTATATATGCGTTAATAATGTAGGATAAGAGGGATGTTGGGTTGACAGTTTCCGTAGTTAAATTCTTAGGCCTGGATTTGCTTGCTGGTGTTTTTTGTAACGTCTGTCTAAGTGTGTCGCAGCTATTAAAATCGTGACCTTCTCTTGAGTGCTCGGTAGTCCTGACCTAGTCGTAGGCTTGTACTAAGTTCTAACTCTATTCTTTATATCAGTACATCAAGATGGAAGCTTCGTTTTCTCGAAAAAAATACTATCGACTTGTAGCTAATATCTGCCATTTGCAAGGAAATATTCTACCTCGCCGTTCAGTATGCTTTGAGACCGGGATTCCTTCACTCATAACATGCCACTATACAACTTTAAAGAGTATGGTAGAGGGAAATATCTTGAAAACATTATAGTCTTATCCAACCTAAAACACTCTAAAAAGTAAATTTTGCGGGTGGTCTAGGAGATTTTTTTTTACACTTCCTCAGTACTTCACCGTCAACATGATTCAGTAAATAAGGATATGGTTAGCCAAGTTTATCAACCAAGTTTGAGAAGGAGCAGACTTCTGACAAAGCTCCTCGTTTGGCCACTGCCAAGCACTTGCGCACTGCTATTTGAGCTTTTTGAACCTCGTGTGCTCCTGGCAGTTAGCGTCTTAGGGTTTCATCCAATGCTACGTGCTACCTTACCTCTTGCTATGTTTTCCCACCACGCCCACATCCCCACATTCGACCACAAGGACTGCAGCCAGAGGTCCATGAAAATAGCTCCTGACGTCTCCTGTGGCCTGCCCGTTGCCCTCAGGTAAACACTAATCGGTCCACTACCCTGCTGCGTGTTGGCGGGAATCAGATCGCTCTACCAGGATCACAGTTTGGTTGGGTTTACAGTGAGTCCAGTAATCTGCTTAGCTTCAAGTTTTAGAAGAATTTTTATGAAATGGATTACTTGATTATGTTCTCAAAATCTTCTTCACTAATTTCAATTAATCTCAATACATTACCTCAATTGAGAAAACTTGGATAATTATACTCTTTCTTACTAAACTGTGTTGATGCTAAGTGTTATTATCTGTTCTTTCTGTGCAGGAATGGATAAGCATCACAGCACCGCTAGATCTGCACTCTTCAGCGATGCTCCATTTGCTCTTCGTGGTAAGACCTCTTGGGCATATTTCTGTGCTCTTTGTCCCTTTGATGTAGTTTGAACTTCAAAGATATCAAGCCGCCACAACATGGATCAATACTATAGTTAGTACTGATGTACTGTGGTAGCAGGAGCATACATGCACCTTCGCAAGTGCACTCTAGCTGTATAGGGTTTGCAATAGATTAACAGTTTAGGTAGCAGCTTAAGATATCATTTCAGGAGAAGGTGAATTATGGACATATATATCTGGTCATTTACACCTTATTCGTAGTCTTTGAGACAAAGTGCTGTTCTTTGTTAAACTTGAATTTTCTGTGGGAACAATAGCTCATGCATGTCTCGTGTGGCTCATTTCAAGTTGTATATCTTTTGTTTTATTCTAATATAGAATTATAGATTCATTGGTTTGATGTGTCTTGTTTGATGGAGAATCATGTGACTCATTTTCTGTTCTGGCTTGCCACGTTTCAGGCGCCCTTGGTTGCTCAAACACATCGCTCAACAGCATGGATGGCCTTAGATGCTCCTCAAGCCTTGGGCAAGCAAGGGGCTACACATCCTGTCCCCTAGGAGCTGTGCAGCCAAGGGTGTCTCCATCTGGAAGCAGATCCCTGCACACAAGCCATCCCCTGTCGGCTCCTGTTGCAAACCGTCCGTTGTCACCCCATCTTCCTCTGAAGAAGCCACAGCTGAGCGCTACGTTCTCAATCTCGCATCGTATATTTGGTGTTGCTCTGGGTGCTGCCATAATATCCGTTCCTCTCGCTACCAAGTTCAGTCTCATGTTTGATGTCTGAGCAAAATGCTGTTGCTGGGACAGAGAATTGACAGAGCCGCTTTGCCATCTGGACATAATATGCAACTGTAGGGAAGTTGTAAAAACATAATATCATGCACATGTTTAAAAAATAATAATAATCAGTGTAAAAGATTTCATTCGGAATGCCTTTGTCACGAGGTCTACAAAGTTGAACCTTTTTTTTTTTTTGCTTTGTCTTCAGTGTTTTTCCAACTGATGCAGGAAGAACATAGTGTTTTTATCCACTATACAAGGATATCTACACCAATTTCAGATCCTTCTATTATTTTTCCTACTTTGAGTATGATATATGTATACTACTATCGTCTCTCCTATGTTAAGGGCATCCTCATCAGAAAGTGTCTTTGGCTCTCGAGCACCAGTGATTATGGTGTTTAAAAAATTCGAAAACACTATTTATGAGTTTAAAAAAATCTGAAAAAAATCATGGATGTAGCCATATGATATATACCACAAACATGAAAAAAAATCAACTTCAAATACACACGAAAATGACAAAAGTGTGGATCTAAATATGTATATTTTCAAATCTCCAATGTTCTCATTTTCGTGTAGCCCAAAATACAAAGTATTTGAAGTTAATTTTGTACACGTTTGTGGGATACATAATTGGTTACAGCCGTGACTTTTTTCAGATTTTTTTAAAACTCATAATAGTGTTTTCAAAAAATTTAAACCACCGGGATCACTGGAGCTCGGGAGTACCAAATCTCCTCTCCATCCTCATACCTTGCTTGGGGTTTAGGGCTCCCGGACGTCCCCGTGTCATATGTGACCAACCAAGGCTGTAACTTTGCCGAGCAGGATGGCACGTTCGTTGAAGCACTGTTTGCCGTTGGCCTTGCTCTAAGGTGTAATTTCAAACGTAATCTCTCTCCGAACTTTTATATGCATACATATCATACGAAAACTAAATTCAAGGACCGAAAATGATTTTTCCCGCATGCTTCACGATCATATGAAGTTCTTTCTTCTCTTACCACATTGTCAAAAGACATTACAAAAATGTAAGTTGCAGAAAATGGCATTGTCTTAGCAGTGCATAGTGGGTTGTTTCATTCAGTCTGGTGCGAGAAATGACCGTTTCATTCAGCTAGAGCTGCTACCATTTCCCCTTTTACCATCCACGCAGGCTCGGCTATGGCCTATGACATGCCATCGAGTCTTTCAGCGATTAGCAATATAGCTCAGCTTACGGCCCAGGCCCAGCTTGCAAGGAACTAAATCAAATTATGAACGCACTGAAGTAGCATTTACAGTTAACTGTTTGACTGATTGCCCAATTTGTCGCTGCTAGTCTGCAGTCTTTTTTCACCTGTCTACATTTCTCAACAACCAAGACTCAGGCTAATCATAGAGCCCTTCTTCATACCATATATCGACCAAAAAATCAACCATCTCCTGCAAGTATTTGACAGTTCCGTAAGTTCAATATAGATGAGTTACAGAACACAGAAGCATTGGCTTGAGGGACCTTACAGGTAACGGGATTGGCTGTGAGAAACGCTCACTTGTCGACAAGAGATCATCATATGTGGTGCACCAACTGCAATGTGAAACAGATACAAGGGAACTGAGCATTGTGACCCGGCTTAAATACATTCGATGGAACCAGCTAACCACACGAAATTAGAACCACGGGCATTGATCAACAACAACCAACATTGCTATTTTTGCATGATGCTCCTTTACAAGTGTGTTGAAAAAGCTCACAGAACAACTACATCACTGAACACGTTTTGTTCATTTTCCGTTCAAAACCCTTAATACTAGACAAAGATATAAATATGTTTAAAGGTAGATAGTTAACTACTATTCAGCCAGGCACCAAATGGAAACCAGCAACGGTGCTTTTCTGTTTTGCCGCAGAAAAATGTGAAACAAAACATTATTTGCACAGGGGATTGGAAATTCTCCTACAATGGTATATAAGTAATCTTACCGCGAATGAAAAAAGCTCTATCCAAAGATCAGACCCACCTAGCCACCTATGGTTCAATGCACTCTAGATATCTCTAATTTTGTGAAGGAAATGAAAGAGACACAGAGGAACTGGGACCTGATTGTTGGCTCTCGTGCCTCTTTGGGAACATTTCCCTTATCTCCAATCCATTGACTTCTCATCTCGGCCCATGCTATAGCAGCTGCAGAACAGAATCTGAACTAGTCAGCAGATGAAATATACTGATTACGCTTTGATCCATCTTAAACAAGGTAAAGACCATGTCTCAAGCTAGGCTACAGCGTATCAAGATTATGTCCATGCCCTTGGCACGCAGACATCTCTAAATATTTAATAGCTAAGGGAAAAAAGTGTTAACAGGATATGTTCCTTTATACAAGGAAAAAAAAAGCAATGCCCCACCGGATTAGCTAAGTAATGTAATCTAAATTGGGCCATTTTACAGCATGAAAATTCATATTAAACACCAATAAAATTTCTATGTGCACAGTCTTGCAGCACAACAAGTGAAAATAAGAATGATGCTACAGGAACGAAACAATGATTAATCATTTCAACTGACTGTCGCAAAGTTCCGATAGAGCTGAAAGCTGATGCTTTCATGGTAATCATTGGCGTTAAACCACTACCACTACAGCATGTCTGTGCATTGTATTCACGACTACAAATGTAAGCATTTGCACTTAGCAACTCAAGTAACAAATCAAACCATACCATGATTGATGAATGAAGTATCTTTCCCATTTTCCACAGACATCTTAGAATCATTGGCAATTGAGTTGGGAAGTGACGAGATGTTTCCCTCAAGAGAGACTGATATGCTAGCATTGTTCTCCATTGCTTCTGGACCCGATGAGCATCGCCTTCTTTTTCCAACAGGTGAATGGTTGGACTTCTTCCTTAGAGATGCTTGCACTTTAGAATCTGGACGAGACTGGCATTTACTTAAATTACCAATGCAGCCACTGCACTGCATAAAATAAACATCAGAAATGCTTGAGGCGTGAATTGCTCGTGAATTACAAAATCAGATACTCTATACAACATTTAAAATGATGAAAAGAGAATAACGAATGTGATAAGATGATACTAATGTTTATTTGCTGCAGGTATGAGGAGAACCTACCCCATACAAGCTCGGAGGTGAGTTCATGCGAACAAATGAGCCAAACAGGGTGTCAATGGAACAATTACCCAAGGCAGGTGAATTAACCCTCCAAAAGTAATTGTTTCTGAAAAAAACATTTTCACTTGGTATCAATACTGACGAATAGCAGTCACCAGCCACTGTAATGGAGATGAACAAATCAAATGGGGATTACGCGGTGAGACAGCATTGTTCCAGTACCATATGAAAAACAAGCAAACCAGATGATGCAAGACACTGTACATTTCCAACAAGCAGGTTTAACAGTTCGCCCGAGGAACTAACGAACACAGTCTCTTAACGTCATACAGACTAGCCTGTGATAAGCTAATTATTACAGGGTACACTGATATGTGACACAAAAATACGAGGTAGTTTATAAGGGGAGAATAACAGAGCAGATCAATTAATTTGTGAGGTTTCAGGCAGCAACCCATAGTACCAGATATGAATAGCATAACACGGATCAAATACATGCAAATTATGGAGCGTAGGACTGATATGGCTTCAGAGGAGGAAGTGAATCCTGCCAGCAAGTCTAATAAAACAAAAGCTCACCAGCTTTTTCTCAGAAGAGAAAATCATTAGTTTCAAGCAGAGCATTCCAGGTGGGCAATAAACTCCTCATTGTCAAATTACATTACCATCACGCATTATTTAGCCCCCAATCTAGTACTTTTCTCCCTTTTGAATTCCAAAATTTCCACCAACTTGACAAGTTAATTTACAATGGAATTTCATAACATGATGATGTCTGATATAGGAAGCCTGTGGGAAGAAGTTTAATTATTGCAAGAATCGGGGAAATTTCTTGCGTTCCAAGATTCCCACTTTGACATAGTATCTATTTTCGAAAAGGGGGAAAGCCAAGGCCTCTGCATTACAATCTTGCATTACTTATCCAACCCCCAATTTGGTACAGTACTCTTCTTGAGTCCCAACCAAGGCCTCTGCATTGAAACTGACAACCCCGTCCTCTACGATCCCCATTGTCCAAGAACAGAAGTAATCTACTGCGCTTAACACGCCCAATCTACCTCCAATCGCGCCAAATCGAACAGAAACTAAGGGGAGTCGCATCATCCTTCAAAGCAAGATTATTCGAAGCAACTCCTCCATATCACCTCCTTACCGGCTGCCGCAAAGAAGGGGCAAACAACGCTCGGAATCAAACAAGCAACTGCAAGCGGAAGGCCAAAAGCCGCGCCGGGGCGCGAGAGCATCCACGCCTCGGAATCGTGACGGATCAATCAAACCATTGCGAAGAACTCGGTAGGACACTGGCCCCAATGAAATCGAAGGGAAGAGCGTATGAGAATGCAGATAGAACAGACAAGGGTAGGCACCGCACCTTGCAATCCGGAGACGAGAGAGCGGGCGAATTCTCCTCCGCTGACCCGCCTCTCCTTTTTGGGAGAGAGAGAGAGAGAAAGATTCAAGAACGAGATAGGGGAGGGCTGGAGCATGCCCAACCCTGTGACTCTCCCTAGACCGTCTGCATAGACCAGGCTCGGCAACGCTGAGGAAGGCAGCAGCAGCACCGTCGGGTCGGCGCATGTGGACTGGGCGTATTTACGCGAGCGTGGGCCGGGTTGGTGACCCTCGTGCCCCGAGATGACAAGGCGGCGCGACGGGAGAGGGGGCGTTTTGACCCTCGTGCTATCCAACATCACGTAGAGCCGTAGAGACTACCTTTTTTTTTTTTTGACATTTTTCACTTCTACTCCATTAACAGCCCAGCAATATCGCTGGCTACCAGAACATCCACAAAATTAGGAACACCGCCAGGCCAAACATCAGGAGGCCTGCGTCCCAACTTCGCACCATGCGCCGCCAGAGCGTCCGCAACTTGATTACAAGCCCTTGGGCTAAAAGTAATACGGAAATCACTAAAGTTCAGTCTAATAAGAAATTTAATCTCACGAAACAAAGTCCCGTTCAGCGCCAGGTCTTGGCTCTCTTCGGTAATGGCCTGGACCAGCTGCTGCGAGTCCAACTCGACATGGACATGAGTCATCCCCCAGGTTCTCGCCCACACAACTGCTTGCAAGCAAGCCTCAGCTTCGGCGTGAAGAACATCCTGGACATGATGCATATAACCAGCAGCAGCCCCAATCGCAGCACCACTAGCATCCCGGACAACCAAACCCCAGCCTCCAGTACGGCCATCAGCAGCCACACTACCATCAATGTTAATCTTCAGCATCTCCTCTTCCGGTTTCTGCCATTTGCACACAGCAGTTCTTACTTTTTGCCCTTTACATTTTTTGCAGAATTGAGCAAACTCTGCCGAGAGAGCCAAAATCTGGTGCAAGACAGCATCATGCGATGCCCTTGTCCCCTCGGCGTTGCATTTGTTTCTCACTTTCCACCAAATCGAGAATAAAGCCACACACTTCAGCTTTGTTTGTTCCTCTATATGCAGAATTTCCCCAATCACCTGCTTGGCATCAGCACAGTCAAGCAGCTTCAATCGAATTTTCTCCAGCTTCAGGTCTTTCCAAACAGCTCTCACAGGCTTACACTTCAGGAAAAGATGTGCACCATCCTCATTGAGACGCTGGCACATCGGGCATAACGGATCGACATCCATGCCGCGTCTCTTAATGCTCCAGCGATGGGGAAGGCTGTTGTGGGCAATGCGCCATAGAAACTGCTTAGCTTGTGGAGTAATGTTTGCTTTCCAAATTTTGCTCCACGAGAAGACCCCTTCCACTTCGAGGTCCAAAGAGGTACCAGGCTGCTCGATATCGGTTCTGAAAAGCTTGTAGGCCGTTTTAACAGAGAACTGGCCATTTGGGGCAGGGTGCCAAGCCCAGAAATCGTCGAGATCCTCAACCACAGGCAGTGCTTTGATCAATTGGGCATCCATAGGGCAAAAGATGTCCTCAACCAGCTGGACATCCCAGCCTCCCCTCGCAGGGTCCATCAGCTCCTGCACAAGTGTGTACACAGTCTGTCCCCTCGGCGTAATTGGGCTGCGGCACCAATTTCTTGGTAACCAAGGGTCATGCCAGATGTTGATGGAGCTGCCATCGCCCACCCTCTTAATAACCCCCTTTTTAGCAGCAGAACCCCCTTCAGAATACTCCTCCAAGTGTAAGAAATGCCATCAGCCGGCTCAGCCTCAAGAACGCTGCTATCCGGGAAGTATTTAGCCTTAAGCACCCTTGCACACAAAGAGTCAGGGTCAGTGAGCAGCCTCCACGCCTGCTTGGCTAACATGGCCATGTTGAAAGCATGAAGGTCCTTGTAGCCGAGCCCCCCATCTTTCTTCGATTTTGTTAGCTTCTCCCAACCCAACCAGTGAACTTTGTTATCATTGTCCTGGTATGCCCACCACAGTCTGCATATCATTGCATTAATCTCCTCACACATGCCCTTGGTGATATCAAAGCATGTCATAGCAAAAATGGGTATTGCTTGTGCACATGCCTTAATGAGGATTTCCTTGCCAACCTTGGAAAGCATTTTTTCCTTCCACCCCTGGATCCTCTGCCAAATCCTATCTTTAAGATAGGCAAACATCTTTGCTCTCGAACGCCCCACATGAACAGGCGAGACTACCTTCATGTAACTACAAGTCAACAGTTCTAAACTTTCTAGGGCAACGACGCAAATGAAAACGAATTTTGTTCGTATTGTCCGTTTGGGACATGCGTCTGACCCATGTCCGACCTTGCCATCTGATTAAACAAATTGTTTTACAAAGGAAAAAGTCTATTTTCAACCCTGAAGTCGTAGAGGTCGGGCGGTTTGAACCCCAACTCCAAATCCCGGTCGTTTGAACCCTGAACTTAGCAATCCTGGTCTAAATTGAACCCTATAACTGTTTGGCACACCAGGAAACAGAAAATCCCGACCAGGAATATCCATTGTCTCACTGACTGGACGGGCCCACATGGCATATTCATCTCTATCCCCAATCCATCTCCCCATCTCTAAAATCTAACGAAGCATATGACCGCCGGCGGGCGCGGGGCGGCACGCCGTCGCGGAGGCGGCCGGCCGCGGCCGAGCTCGCGTGCGGTGGAGGACGGGCAGAGGCGACGAGCAGCAGAGATATGGGCTGCAACCAAGAGAGAGGATGGCGGAGGAGCAGAGGCGCCGAACTCCCGCAGCTCAACCATGGAGGGTCGCTGCCGAGGAGCATGATTAGGTGCACGGATCTTTGATTTGGTTGTCTATGGAGATTGGAGAGTTTTTTGGGGTGCTTCTGGTGGAGGGAATCGACGGGGGATGCGGTCTCGGCGGTGGCGTTCTCTGGTGAGGCGCGGGGCGGATAAAGCAGGGACTGCGGCGGTGAACGGTTCTGCGCCGGCCGCACACACAGAGGCACACACGGCAGGATGCATCTGAGCTTGCACGCACACGCCTGTGCTGCACGCGCACGAGCTTGACGACCGCATGCTGGCTCGGCCGGTGCACTATAGCGGGGCACATGCGTGACTAGCTTGCCCGCATATGAGCTGATGGTGTGCAGCTGCGTGCGTGGGTGCTGCCAGCTTGTTGTCGAATGAAGCAGCGGCGGGTGCGGTCAGCGGCGCCGCCGGCCGGCCGATTGCCTCTATTTGCTGCGTCTGGGCACTGTTATTTGGGGAAGAAGATGAATATGACATGTGGGCCAATGTTGTCAGCGATAGTAGTAATTTTTTAATTATATTTTTTTTCTCTGATAAACATGTCTAAGGTTCAATTTAGACCGGGATTGCTAAGTTCAGGGTACAAACGACCGGGATTTGGAGTTCGGGGTTCAAACCGCCCGACCTCTGCGAGTTCAGGGTTGAAAATAGACTTTTTCCTTTTACAAATAGTTTTACAAACCAAATAAATAATAAATTGTAACAAATGAAAAACTATTGGTTCCATTGGTGAAGCCACACATGTTTCACCAAATCATTTTGGAGTTGAATATGAGTCTCTTTTTCACGTATATCACCGTGGAAGTTGAGGAACTGAACAAAAGATGTCACTCCAGCTTGGGGCTCACCCAACTCACCTTGAAACTGCCGTGCTTCGTCATAGAGCCTGTCGTCGCGCTCATCCTCAACTATCATGTTGTGCATGATCACACAAGTTATCATCACCTCCCACATGGCCTCCTTGCTCCATGTTCTAGCAGGGTGCCGAACAATAGCCCATGGTGCTTGTAGCGCACCGAAAGCACGCTCCACATCCTTTCTAGCATTCTCTTGTTATATGGCAAACCTTTTCTTCTTCTCGTAAGAAGAATTGGGATTGTCTTCACAAATGTAGTCCATATAGCATAGATACCATCAGATAGTATGCCTTGTTGTATGTGTGGCCATTGATCTGATATGTCACCTCGGGGCATTGCCATGGGAGAGCATGCTGAACACCGGAGAGCGCTGGAGCATATTGATTTCATTGTGAGAACCTGCCATGCCGAAAAAAGAATGCCAAATCCACAGATCATGTGATGCCACGGCTTCAAGTATGACCGTGAACTCTCCAACATGTCCATTGTACTATCCCTGCCATGCAAATTGACGGTTCTTCCACTCCCAATACATACAATCTATGCTGCCAATCATCCCAGGAAAGCCTCTGAACTCGTTGATAGACAAGACCCGGGTCGTGTCCTCAACAGTTGGTTCTGTGGTTCTTGTTACCTCTTGGGTTGCTTGTAATCCTAAGAGGCTTGGTGAGTTTCAGAGCTTCACCTTGGTGTAAGGAGCTCCGAAACATTATTGGGAGTCTCCAACTCATTGTGAAGAGCCCAATCTTGGTGTGAAGGTTTTGGCCAACGCCGCCTTCAAGACGACCTCACAGAGGAACGAGTCAATTAATCCCTCATGAGTGAATCTCACGGAGAATAAGGTGAGCACATTCATGCTATTGGAGTGCCTTTGTGGATCCACACCCCTCCAGCGTACACGTACTTCCCTTGGAAGGAACTATGGGAAATATCTCCTCGTGTCCATTTTGCGGTTATATCTATCCTTTACTACTTGTTTTTATATCTTGTGCCCTAGATGGCGGTGAGAACAGCGACATGCACAGTTGTTTCCTTTTCGCCGATCGAGCTCGTCCATGTCTTGAAAGAGGGAACTAATTATAGATAACCCCCATAAGTTTCACATTTGGGACAAAGAACCCCCTTAGGTCAAAATGGAGCACATGCAAAACCGGACAGAGAACTCCCTGGCTCAAGTTTTGCCTATTTTGGAGGGTGGTTTTGCACACATGGCGAAGTAAGCCCGGCTAGTCCAATTGACCCCCCCCCCCCCCCCCCCCCCCCCCCGCGACCTGGTTAGACCGAACCATGTACGTGTTGAAGGATTGGAGTAGAGAAGTTGAAAACCAAAACTGAAGAAAAGCATACTGGTCGGAATTTGAACAGCGACTGTTGGAGGAAACCTAGCTGTTCGTTCTAAGATCTACGGTGCGACTAGTCCCTCGTTGGCGCGTGGAGCTAGAAAAAAATTACCCTGGTGCACACCTTTGACATAGAAGCAATGATATATGAAACCGAACCATAGATTTACTGATGAACAGTGTTGCATTTGACAAGTTTTGCATATTGAATTTGGCAAAAAGAAGAACACACAATACGGTAACACATTATTTCTTGAAGAAATAGAAATTGTTGGTTATGAGGGAACTCGCCATGAATTCGATTTCTTGAAACTTCTGTTCAGAAGTGCAACGCTGATGAAACAAATGATCGTGAGGGTATCCAGTAAGCTTTCTCCAAGTAACAGAAGATACATGAAAGTTCTCAGCATTTTCGAGGCAAATCCTTCCGTGAATTGCTCTGTTCAGCACAGCTAGGCAGGTTATTTATGCATGACTATCATGTGATTCTAGTTCTAGTTATAAGAAGAAGTGACATCCTCTATCTCTATCGTCGTATACAAACTTGAACTTGGGCCCTGTCTTCCTTAGCTCGTCTTCATGTTTTCCTGAAGATTTATGATAGTGCTACAGGCATGTTTCCTGTCCCGTCTGTCTTCTGTTATAGTATGAACTTGGTTGGCAGCATTATCGGGTAGAACGGGAGTTCATGTTCAACAACTGTTATTAGCCCAGTATAAAAGAACGGAATGAAACGTGGGACTTGCTCTGGAGAATTAAGTGTTGCTGACTATAATGTCTTTTTTTTCAAAGGACATAATCTTAAATGAGACAATTTCCACTCTGTGTTTGATATGTGTGGATTGAAACATCTTACTCTTGGACATGTCAGCCTGAGAATTAATTTCAGCTGTATATGTGCAGTATTTCGGAGGAGCGAAATCCTGAATTTTAATATGATTAGATCGATAAATGGTAATGCAGGACATTATAACGGGTATAATTCATGGATTAATCAATGGAAAATTAATCGAGTGGAAATTTGTACTCCTGTTCTCTTTGATGATTCCTTTCCGGAGATGTACAATGGTAGAGGAGAATGTCTTCCCTTAATCCTCCACATTATCTAGAGAAGGTAGTAAATAGAAGTCATACAATATATTATTTCTTATTGCAATCTCTAGCAATTAATGAGTAGTAATTAAATTTTAGCGTAAAATTGTGTTACGTACTAAGGAAAGCAAATACTACAACGGTAGTTTTCCTTAATTTTTAAGAAACCGCCCATTAGCCAAGAAAACACAACATTCTCTTTATTTGTTCTCTCTTCCAACTAAGTAAAAATCCGACGTGACAACTCTAAGTGAAGGTGTTGTACATGCCTAAAATCTTTAACGAGGCAACGTGCAATGTGAAGCTATGTACGCAAGGCATTCTTCGAAATTGTGCACTTCCCGAGTTACTGTACTCCTGGTATTAGTAACAAGACAGTACAAATTCACTGTCTGCACCGTGCAAGTACACCTGAAAAGTACACACACTCCCCTTTCAATACACACGGGGAGTACACGCACGTGAGGGCAGTACATACACAGGACGCTTCCTGTAGATAAGTACACCACAAAACTGAAAACATAATAACGAAGGCGGAATAGGTGCTAAAGAGAAGGAGGAAAAAGAGCTCACGATGCTAGTGCAGGAGCGATGTTTAAAATCATGAAATGTCTCGTATGTTACACAAATTAGCAGGTAGTGCTTACAGGGGGAGATGAAGATGTTAATCGGCTAAAATGTAGAGTGTTGCCCGTGCACACTTGATGAGCATCAACAGGAAGTAAAAGAGGTACTTCATATTCAAGTTGAGGCTTTCAGTGAGAAGTACTTGGACTGCTACGGCAGCAGACCGCCTAACTTGTGAAGTATTTGAGTACATTGCTAAAAGTGCAAGAAGCAAGGAGAATGGGTATGGAGAGAAGACAACGTATGTGCAGCAAAAGAAGTTTTAATAAAGTCAGTCCTTCAGGCAAAACCAACACATAGTATGAGCTGTTTTCAGTTATCCAAAGGAGACGGATTCTTGAATTGCCAAACCTCCGGAGTTTTTAGAGCACAGCCTTAGATCTGATTGTAATCTTGATGATATTTGGTTAAAGGTCGAGAGTTGTAAAAAACAACAAAAAGTAGCATTACCCACTGGCTTGTCATCTTACAACAGACAAATGTTCCAAAAATAAAAAGCAGAGGGCCCAACCACAACCAGGAACATTTCCGCGTCTATTACTACAATAGGCAGCACTCCATGTTAGTTCATGCCCACAACCAAACCAGGTCCATTTGAGAGTCTTCCACATCATCAAGAATTTCTACTAGCGAAAAGTAATATCCAGGAATGGTGGCAGCAGTTTAATAGGAACTTCACATGCACTGCTTAAACTTGTCGTCACCCTCATATTCCGAACCCTCATCCTCATCTGAGGATTCCACTCTGTTAGGTACTTGACTGCTAGGTTCTTCGTCACCAGTGCTAGTTTTAGTCAGCTTTTCTTTCTTGCGCTGCTTCTTCTTTTGGCGTTTCAGGCGTTTCTTGGACGTTCGCTCCTCAGCTGCTTTTAGCCTTTCCTCCCTCCGCAGATTGAACTCGGCCACCTGTTTCCTCTTTTCGTAATCACTCTCCATCCTTGTTATTCGGTCCTGCTCCCTTCTCCTCATTTGCCGATACTGTCGAAACAAGAATGCTTATAGTCAAACAATATTAACTACCAGTGTGTTTTCATGCAAGTTCTCAAACAATTTATTCATGAAAACTGAGAAATCAGGAGTTAGATTGTGTTTGTATATAGATAAACAGTAAATACGATGGTTTGAGAGCACATTAAAAAAATGGTTGCTCGAAACCCAGTGAATGATGGAACCAATATGTAACTCATGATTTTCAGCTGCTATGAATCTCTGATGTACCAATAGAAGGATGTGGGATAACAATTCTAGTGAACAAACATGACAAACAAAATATATCCTGAATCACAAATTGCTACAATAAGTTATCTATGATTATTAACGAGTTTTCAAAGAACGATTTTTTTCTTCCACCGAGTCACTTCTAGTGATTGTATGCATCTAGTTGAACCCAAACACAAGTCAATAGCACTTTAAAAGTTAAACTAGGATTGTGTTCACAAGTCAACATCAGTACTTCACTAAATGAAGAGTCGGGAGTAACAAAACAGAAGGGTGTGAAATAAGCTAGGAGCCATACGCACAAGCACATAGACATTTAGCTGCAGCAGCGTCTGGCTACATAGGTTGCCATCAAAAGGAAAAATATAGCTATTTCTTTTATAACGGCAGAAAAAATTCTTAAAGCTGCAATCATGTAACTCATCCAATCATATCACAAATTCAACAGTTTCCAGTTAGAAGTTGAAGGTTGAAATTATGCAAGGACAGAGATAATCATGTAAATTTCAAACAAGAAAATACCATCATCCAAATAACGAGGGTGTCACTGTCTATGCATGTCTTGTAATCTACATCATACATTTTATCAGGTGACACTTAACACAAATTACATAATCAAACCACCTTCCGAAGCCAATGACTATAAATAGGGTTCATATTATGTGTCATTACTTATTACATGTCAATCACACCAGAAACATGTCGATAAAAAATGAGCTCCTATGCTCTAGAACATCCGACAAGAGCAAGATAGAGACTAGACCCTTTTAGACACCGCGGAAGATCCAATTTCCATATAAGTTCTAGTTTGTTACTTGCATCTTAGTTTTGTTGGCAACAGCTAAAATAGATAATTCAATTTAATATGGGATCCTGGAAATATATCTTTGTCCATGTTGCCATTCAATTGGAGTGTTGATAAAAACATTTACCTAATGAACTGAACATCACTACTATGTTCCTAGAATTCAGCTAAATGCTATATGCTTCTAAAAGCATCAAATAAACACATCCAGGTTTCTTAATCATAAGGAAAAATATGACTGATGCGATAATAGGCAGAGGCTATCTATGTGCCCATATTTCCTTAGCAACAACATGTACTTTGTCAAACACTATGTTGACTGCTTAAGATATTTTTGACCTACCATTAAAGCGCATAGTCTATCGTACTTGGTTTTTCATATCAATGAAAAATGGGGATCCTTTCACTTACACTTTACAGATGTCCTTTTGATAGTAAAAAACCGCTACATTTTCATTGATCATCAGTTCTCAATTGTCGATGATTTCATAAGTAGTTTTGACATGTATTAGTCAACAAAGCGTGGAAAATTATAAACTACGAGAGCTTACACCAGAACATATACATTACACATTTACCCATTACATTCTAGTTACCTACCTATAATAACGTCAGCTCTAGTGACTACTTATGTAAATTAGGGAACCTCCCATCTTGAGAGCGCCTCTGACAAATGACGTAGCAATGTTTTTTAAACAGAAAAGGGGAAATTGCGATGTGAAACCAGTTGATGGGTCAAATATGTTATTTGAAGTTGCTGAATTCTTCAAGTACCTACAGAAACTACCCTAAAAGTAAACAGCATCCATGCAGAACATCAAATCTTCTCCTGGTGGGCCGGTAGCTACTCTGGCCTTCCTTCTAGTTGAGCACTCATAAGCCACTGGAACTTCAATCATGATATGACAATGCTATGATTACTGGTATGACCATCTTGTATCTGACCCTTTCTCTTAAATCTCATCATAATTTAATTGACCTTCACCGTTCATCACAGATTAGCCATTTGTCTAACCTCCCACTAACGAATTGATGTCAGCAAAATATTCATTTATTTTTCATATTCAAAGTTGTTACTATAATAACAGAACAACTTGCGCTCTTGGGATTCAAGGACCGAGAAAAAATTGGACATCATGTTATCTTGGTATAGCCAACATGACAACAGAAGCGAAGTCCCTCTATCAGTATTCTTAGAAGCAACAACAGGTAAAGGTTTTTGTGTACATGCAATTTCTGACGTAAGCAACATGGTATTTTGATATAGACACCAAAGAACCACATTTAGAATCAACAGTTCATGTTCAAATGAAGTATATGCAAAAACCAATAAATGGTAACTTCCACCAAAGCATTTAAACCATCTACTCAAGTGTTAATTTGCAATAGCCACCATGTAGAGTTACAGATAAGTCTCCGCATAATATAAAAAACATTAAAATGTTTTGCTCAATCTGATTTTAGCTGAATTTTCCACATGAGAGGGTGGGAGAGAAAAATAATACCTGGTGGAAATCGCCAGAGCCAGAGCCAGCAGAGGATCCAGAGGTGTTGCTGACACGGACAGGGACATGCTCCATGATGCGCCTCAGCTTGACCTCTAGGTCCTCCGTGTCCTCCCGTAGCTTGACCCCTCCTGAGCTCTTTCCTCCACCCTCCGCTAGCACCAGCTCCATCCCACTGCCCCCACCAGAAGCCTTTGCCATCAGTTCGTTCCCGCTGTTACCGCCAGAAACCCTTGCTGGTGGTGCCATAGGGACTAGCTGCTGCATATTGCTATCCTTACCAGGATCTGACATTGTTGATAGCAAGTCTACCTGTGAATCTGCCTACATAGAACAGAACAGCAAAATATGAGTTGAAATTTTCTAGTTGTTTTAGTGCTACAGAAATAACACCAAATGGAGTACATACAACGTGTCAAATGAATGAAAAGTAACGAACAATACGGTCCGATCCTCCAAGCGCGTGTAGAGTGAAACTATTTGCAAATAGACATTAAGACATGTACCATGTCCAAATAAGAGGAAGAGATACCCTCTCCTAATGAATCAAATATATCCAAGATGTGAAGCTATGCGTGTCCTAAAGCCTCGTTACCTTAGGACTAAAGTAAATTATAGGAGTACTCTACTAGGTGGCAATGAAATCAGGACTCCTGGTTTGTAACAGTAACTACAATTGCATCCAACAAACACTAGAGTTGCAGCGTGGAGGCCAATTAGAAAAGATAAAATCAAGCCGAACCCGCCCACAACTGGTTGGATTGAGGCAACCAGGAAGGAAGAACGGTAACTGCTGGCTGGCCCCAAAGCACAAAATACTCTCAGAACCTTAGGTCGTCCGTACCTCGAAGAGAAAATCAGGCTGATGGAGTCCCAGTCCAGTTCACCCGAGTGAGCGGACGAAGGAGGCGCGGACCCAGGAAGAGCAGCCCGAAAGCTTCCTTTCGAGCGTCGGCCAGGAGAGGGCTGGGCGGCCGCCGGAGTCGGCAGTCCGCCGAGAGAGAGAGAGAGAGAGGATGGCAGGGGAGCCGGGAGCGTGCTGTTTCTGGTTCAAGGATTTTTTTTTTTCGACAACCTGGTTCAAGGGGGGTCGAAGGGCGTGTTGATGATTGACTGTCAACCGTCCGATCTATATCCAACGGACAGCATCCATCCTCGGCCATCGGCCAGCGCCTCTCCGCAACCCTAGCTCCCTGAACCAGATCAGACCGGCGGCGCCGGTGCCCAGACCAACCGTCCCCCCCTCCCGGAGTCACTCGCCGCCGGACATCCTTCTCTCCTCCACCGAAGAACGCCTCGCAATCCTCCTCGTCCGACCCCAACTGCTGCAAGGCGTGCTTTGGTACGATTAAGATCACCACTAGCAATTTTCAGCAATTCCTTCCGCCAAATGCAATGCTCCTGGCATGCCATTTATGCAAGCTCATGATACAGGACATGGATGGAGATCAACCTCCTGTCGCAACTGGGCGCGTACTATGGTCTGATGGGATGGACTTGCTCGAAGATGCGGCGGAAAGAAAACATCTCCTCCCTACCGGACTTGAAGGGTACTCCTATCTTGAATGTAATCATTCCCTCTCTATGGATACCTCTTGTTATGTCATGAACCTACCTGATGATACCTGTCTTAGAGGACGTCCCGATCATCATGCGGAAGAATCACAATACCTTACGAAGTTGATTTATATTGTAATTTATTTATGATGCCCTGAATTTGCCAGCATTGACACGCTTCTTGGAGGTGGGCTGCGCAAAGGTCAGTTAACAGAAATTACTGGCCAGTCGTCTTCTGGTAAAACACAGGTGAAAACATGACTGATCTTTCTCAACTTCAAGATTGTTAATATGTTTAATTGTGAATATGGTTGCCTTGTAAAAACTGCAGCGTATACAACATAATACATAAACGTGTTGTTAATTAATCCGTGTACTCTCAACCGCAGGCCTGTCTATACTCTGCTTCACACGTTGCAGCCAGGCATATGGGTGCTGTTTTGTACTTGGATACTAGCAATTCTTTCTCTCCTAGCCGAATTGCTCACATTCTTGACCAGCTTCCCATCTCTTTGATCAAAGAGGTTAGTAATATTTAACCAATGATCCATGTTCCTGCCCTGCTCTTATCATTTGTCTTCAGGGTTATTATATCTTTTTGTTTTCTATTCTGCGGTTGTAAGTGGAATGACATTTGCTTTGGCAATCAATTGATTACCCTAAAACTTTCTGACCATGTGATTTCTAAGCACACGATTCTCAACTTGCAGCCAAAAGACGTGAGGCTTAAGAGGGTCATGAGCAGTATCATCTGCGAGTCTGTATTTGATATATTTGCTTTGTTTGAAGTACTAGATCAACTTGAAGTCTCACTGAATGACAAGGTTGGTACGAAGGGAACCCTTTGATCTCATTTTTAATTATCCTAAAGACTTCTCTCATATGTCACAGTTTTAATAGGTAAACAATGGTGGTAACAAGATATGCCTGCTAATCATTGACTCGATATCATCTCTACTTGCTCCCATCATCGGCGGGAAGAATTCACAAGGTTCTTATTCTGTACAGTATATGATGCAGCTTAGCACTTCAACTATGCTATAAGTAAATCAGGCTTTAAAGATCATTGTCCTGAGAGTCTGAGACATAATATGCACGATTTTGTGACTTACAAAATATATAATTTGTGCCGCAATCAGATTCAGCAAGATAGATTGTTTACTGTCATTAACTTAAACAAACAGTGCTTCTAAGTCACAAATATGCAGCCTGACACTGGTAATTTGAATTGGATCATATGTCCATTTGCCTTTGTCGACGATTTCAGTTCATGAAAAAGAATGTTGTTTCCTTTGTCTGACGCTGTATCAACAACCCTGTAGGGCGGTCGATGATGATATCAGTGGCAATGATTCTTAAGAAGTTGGCAGATAAGCATAATCTATCTGTTCTGGTAATGCCACCTGCTCTAACTTGATTGGTAGTCATTCTCATTCATGGCATGTAAAATGTATGCTTTGGATTTGAGCATAGCGTTACTGCCTTTCTAAAATATTATTCTAATCCTTGGAGTGAACGCATGGATTTAATTTGTTTATCATTTTATCTCATATGAAGCATCTTTCTGGCATTTATTTGTGAGAGCCACCCAGATTCATTCAGCGTCACCATGAATCTTCTGTCTAAAATCAAGAGAATGTTTGACTTTTGTCCAAAATTTATTTCTTGAGCACAATCATAGTCAGCCCTTAGGTGGATGCACCGGCCTCATTTGGAGAAGTATCTGTTAATTTGTTCCTGTTTCACTTTGTCAAAGAGTATTTTGTTGGAAAATCTTGAGTAGGATGCATTTCACCATCTGCATATCCAGTTTTAGAGTAAACTGTAGTCCCTGAATTTAGCTGTCTTTCAGGGGTCATGTCCCTAGTGAGAGCTGTACTTATTGGAGCAAATAGTAAAAGGTCATGTAATTTTATCTTAACAAAGAGCCTTGGACTTCTGCATCATGATTCAATTCCAACTAAAAGTAAATGAAACAAACTGTATGGAAAGAAAACCCGGAAATGATAAATTTCTAAGCAATACAGCTTTTCAATTCTGCATCAAGGATTTGCAAAGCTGATTTAGGTTTGTTTTTAAGGTTAACCAACGATGAACTTCCTAAAGAAACCAATGTAATTATAACTGCTAGGTTTTGTAGAGTAATAACATATCTTTTTCCTCTAGTTCTAGTATTCTCTGTGTATAATCACCAGCGAAGATGGCCGCTGGCAGGTTCTTTTGTACAAATACCAAGTTATTTTGCATTGCTTAAGCAGCTCAAGTAATACCCAAAAGGAATGATCTCAAAGATGGAACTGCTATTGCACTTTATAGCAATCCATGAGAAAACATGTGCAAATATTTCTCTAGTTTCTCTTATCTCTAAGGTAGTGTATCTAGTAGCCCTTAGACTTTTTGCTAGTTGCCTTGAATGCGAACTATTGATAGACTCACAATCAAGGACATCTGCACAAATTTAGGTTCCTGATAGTTCATTGGATATAAAATACTATCTGGACCTTCGGGTAGTTGGACTGTTCGGCCAGCAATTGATTTTGTGCAAGCATTCACTAACTATTAGGCCTAAATGATAGTTTTTTTCAAATTTCTGTCAGATGTGATTAAAAAAATGCAGCTATCAAATCTATCCATCGACTAACGATTTTGTGTTACTCTAGGTAACTAATCATATGGTCGCTGGGAATGGAGCTCCTAAGCCTGCCCTTGGTGAGAGCTGGAAAGCCGTTCCACATATTCGCTTGATGATCTCTCGTGATCGTGGGAGCAATATCTGCACAGCAACGATATTGAAGCACACACTACTGGTATTTTAATCAACAATTTGGTTATATTTTTAGATGTCCTGGTTACACAACATTGCTTCTCCACATCGTCAAATTTCAGGGATATCATAGAGAAAATCCTATATACATGTTGTAGCTCAAGAAAAACGAAAAAGATGTTTGCAGTTATTCCTTAGCATTACTGTTATGACTTGTGCTGGGACTTGCAACTCTGATAGGCTGACACCAAATACGTTTGGGTTGAAGACATAATAGGCACATGAAATCAGTATTAAGTAGTTAACTAGTCCAATAAATGCTTCTTCTTTGGTTGTATACATGCTCTTAAAAAAATGGTCACCCAAGCTGCATCACTGCTTCAGTAAAATGCTCAGCAGCATTGCCGCAGTTTTTTGTCCATAAAATGTTCTAGTATAAGAGGCAGTTTTTTCTACCTGTTCCCTCATATGTTGATAATAGATACTCCCTCCGTTCCTAAATATAAGATGTTTTAGCATTTGTCCACATTCACATATATCTAGATGTATGTAGACATATTTTAGTGTGTATGTGCACTCATATTAGTATGCATGTAGACAACATGTTGGATAGCTAAAACGTCTTATATATTGAAACGGAGGTAGTAGTTGCTATACTGTTTTCTTTTGCACTTCCTTTTGGGAGTAAATTGGCTGACTTGATTATTCATACATGCTCATACTTGCTCTCTGGAGGTTCGCAGTTACTATTTTTATTACAATAGAACAACATTGCTACATAGATAGGTGAAGCAATGGCAAGTTGGTATTTTATATTTTTATTATTTTATCATGATGATGCAAGAGGATGCCTTATTTCCTTGTTGCTAATTGTTGCCATTTTCTTCCTGACAAGGTAGCAAGCTAGAATTACATTCAGTTGGAAGGGAAAACATTCAGAACTTCGTTTTTTGCTCGCAGGACATGATGCCTTGGGTTTGATTAGTTCCTGACATTCTACTTTGTTGCAGGCTTCTGGCCGCCATATGAAATTTACGGTGCCGGGCTGAATTCGGTGAACATGGCATTACAGGAGAACATATTTTATTATCTTGTTTGCCGACGCTTGTGGTGCAACGAACCTTGGTACCCTTGTCTTGTAAATATAATATTGAAAAGGACAAAACATCTATCTACCACGCTGCAAAATTTCAAGTTGGGATTTAAAATGCCGCTTGAGAACCCGAAATAAAAGATCTCTTTGTAAATAGTAGCTTATGTAATTTGGTTTGCGAACTCGGGCCATTATCATGGTCGACATTGTATTGGCTAGAGGTAACTTTGTCGGCTGTTGGGGTAGGAGGAGGCTACAGCCGACAAAGAGGGGGCATAGAGGTTACTGCATTAAATCAATACTGAGTTGAGTGACCATTAAATCAATTTAGTTCAACTCACGTGGATAAGACATCTAAGAAACAATGCATTGGGTAGGAGTACTTTAGTTTCGTTTCGATGAAATTGGCCTCGGGGCATAGAGGTTACTGCATTCCCTCCACTTGATGGTACACAATGATCCGTTTTTGTGGGATTTAACCCGATCTACTAGAACATTTTCCTTCTCTGTCAGCATGGATGCATCCTGTATCACGAGTGCATCGCATCCGCCACAACCGTCACAAGGGCCGGCCGCGAATATGTAGATCCGGTGTAGAGCAAACCAGAGTCGGAGAGTGAATTCACAAATCACACGCGCAGCGTACGCGGGCTGTGTTGGTGGCGTAGAATGCAGAGTCAATATTTTGAGACGTACGCGCGTGCTGACGTAGCATGACAGGCTTGCGCCCTGTTATATTAATATAGCAACCACCAAATACAACTGCGAGAACACTGCTGGGACAAGCAACACAATCAAATCTCAAAAGAAGAAATAAAAGAAAAAATAATGTCAACAACGCCAGATTGACGAAGCAAAGATAACCCGCAACCGATGCGCCCCTCCGAAGGATTCCCACCACGCTCCCGTGCCCCCAAATTGCCGCGTACCAAGCAGCACCTTCAAGAAGGAATGCGGCGATGACGACGCTGCTACCCGGACGGATCCTAGGATTTCTCCCGGTACACGGAGGGGAGTAGGGAAGGTGTACACCCGACGCCCTTCAAGAAGGATGGAGGCGCCTGGAGGCGCACCGCGTTGGTGTCGGTAAGAACCAACAGAGATTTCTCCCGACCTCGGCAATCTACACCTCAGACAAACCGTCAGCTCCACCTAGCTCGCCGTCCACGAACATGCACCCGCAATCTTGAAGTCATCCACGACGTCTCACCATGGCAAACGTTGCGAGGGCGGCCGAACCGAGAAGAACGCGCCGTAGATAAGGGACGGCAATACCGCAGCCTCGCGGGAGGGCACAACCTCCACCTCCAAAGGCGGTAGCAGACCGGACACAGCAGCAAGAGCACACCGGGCCACACTGCCCGGCCGGGCCCAGATCGGGCCCGTGAAGCTCCCGTCGTCACGCTGCAGCAGAGCGGCGCCGTAGTTGCCATCCCCATCCCGAGCTTCTTTCCAGCCCAACCAGAAGCAGCAGTACAGAGCCCGAGCCGGCCCGCCCTTACTCAAATCGGGCCCAAAGGGCCCAGATCTGGGCCTGCCGGCCACGGACGCACCACGCCGTCACCGCTACCAACAAGCAGCGCCTTCGCTCCGCCGCCACCCTGCTTGAGCCGGAGCGCATGATACCAGATGTTAGCAGCCAAACTGGGATTCACTCAGAAATTCAAAGTACAGGTGCGGGATACAAGCACAAGTGTGCTAGAATGGAAGAAGCATGAAGAAGAAGGGTTTCAGAGCCGAGGTGGGAGAGAAGGTTTCCGCCGCCGTGCCGTCCGTGATCCTCTGGATGCCTCGATGGTTGCCTCCTCTCCCAGTTACTTGTAGCCCGCAGCTCGCAGCCAGGCCCAGGCCCATGTGGTGGCCCATGAGAGCAGCCCGGTGCGTAGGACTTGAACATGATATTAATAAATTTCCCCGGAATACACAAATGATCCAAATACAGAGCACAGGGACAGCCCTATCATCTTACATTACTCAAAGTCTGAAAACCGTGTCATAACACGTACGCACGCTGTCAGTGCGTGGATGGCGACGGCAAAGCTGAAAGAAGGCACTGAAAGTTGCAGGCTCATGGGAAAATAGTAAGCACCTTCAGCAAAGCCCCATGCATGCATGCATGGCCTTGGACATCCGGTGATATTAGTCCAGTTATACATCTATATGTGGTGCATAACAAGTCAATTAAATTGGAACGAAGGGAGTAGATAGGAACTTGGATATGGTCGGCCTGTGTCGATCTCTGGTCAAACACACATACATATTCCATCTGCCGTACGTTACCGCGCGAACTTGTTCTTGTTCTGGATCTTGGGCGCGCCCGAATCGATATGAACTGTTGTGCTGGATCGTCAGCAACATAGTGTACTCCCTCCGTTCCAAATTAATTGACTTGGCTTTATCCAAATATGCATGTATCTATACTTGTTTAATGTCTAGATACATCCATGTGTAACAAAATGTGTGTCAATTAAATCCGAACGGAGGGAGTAGATAGTAACTGGAAATACAATGATTCCTGACCGGATGGCAGTCGATCGGCGGCTCACTGTCTACACTGTACGTTCTTCGTCTCCACAGTAGCACACACGCATTATACGTACGTACGGCGGCATATATAGCAGCTTCCTATGTACGGTCGTACGGAGTATGTAGCAGAAGCAAGGCACGTCGTCCAACCAAAACAGAGAACTCGGCGACGACACTAGACACCACATGCGTGGATCCACCAACCGCGCCAAAAAAGCCACTGGCTGCGTGTGTACGCTACACTACCTAGCTAGCAAGCTACTAGTACAACTCGAGCTAAGCAAAGAGAAGCCGAGCTACCCTAGCTAGCTGTTCGATGGTTTGTCGGTGTGTCGATCGAAGGTGGCGAGCACGACGGCCCTGTGTCGGTGGTACGCGTCATGCATGCATGTGCGCGCCGAATCGTTGGCAGGGCGAATGTTTGTCGCACAAGCAACCGGCCGCTCCGAGTCGGCGGTGCACACATGCATGCTTGCGCACAGTCCAGCCCCTGCCTAAGCCAATCGATCGATCCGGTGTTCAGGGAAGGAAAGCAGCGTGATGATGGTGAGGGGGAGAGCCGCATGTCACGGCGCCCCAAGGATCGGAGTGCGTAAACCTACTTACTGGGGACAGCGGAACATGCGGATGTGCGCCTTATTGGACTCAGATCGAGGAGATAAGTGGACATCCATCCTAGGGTCAACCTCCACCTACGGAGTAGAAGGTGGTCGGCCGTATAGGGCGCGTTTGGTAGCCTGCAGCTACGTTTGCGCCCCGCCAGACCAGGCTCCAGAGGGCCTGGTCTGGCGAGAGCAACCTCTCGGCCATGTTGTGTGTGCCGTTTGGATGCCTGCATCGCACTTCGAGCATATATTGAGCACACTGTTTGGTTGTCAGCAGCTTCCCAGAAAAACAAGCAGCGATGCAAAGCAAGGTGTTTGGCTGCGTGCAAGCTAGATTGTGCTCACCTTTTGTTGGTAATGGTGAGCTTACCCAGCACCACACGAATGGCAGTTCATCACTCCTAGCTAGTACGAATGGCAGTTCATCAGTTCATCAATCCTAGCTACTACGAATGGCAGTTCATCAGTTCATCAGTCCTAACTAGTACGAATTACAGTTCATGAAATAGCATTACAGTCTTGACGTAACTAGGAAAGGGGCGGGGTCTTCAGTACTTGGGTCTTCTTCTCCTTCTTCCTCTTCTTCTGCTTCGTCTTCTTCTTCATCTTTCAAAGGGGTTGTCATGCAGGTCATGTCCTGGAGGCACCTCTATCATCCCACATTGCCTGAGCCCACTCCAGCCTTTTGGCCTTCCAAGCTTCATTGTCTCCTTGGGGGACACCATGGCCGCCCTGAGGTGTGTCGTCAGGCGTCACATCTTTCTCAGCGGGGAAATGTTCATCTATCCCCCACCCTAAGATCCAATTGTGAAGAATGCAACATGCTAGAACAAGCTTAACTTGGGTCTCGAATGGATGGAATGGCTTCTGGTTAAGGATCTTGAATCTGTTTTTCAGCGCAGCAAATGCTCTTTCTACGGTGACTCTTAGTCTAGAATGACGGAGATTGAACAATTCTTGCGCATTCTGCGGACCATTCCTTGCACTAAACTCGTTAAGATGGTACCTGGTCTTTCGGAACGGTGGCAGAATTCCAGGGCGACAAGCATATCCAGCATCTCCAAGGTAGAACTTACCTTCAGGCATGCTGATCCCATCAGGTCTGGACAAGTTGTCAGATAGAATAGTTGCATCATGGGCTGATCCCTCCCAACCAGCTAGCACATATGTGAACTTCATGTCGAAATCGACAGCGGCAAGGACATTCTGGCTTGTGTAATGCTTCCTTCCTCTGTATGCTGCAGACTGTGATCTGGGCACTCTAGCAGTGACATGAGTACCATCGATGGCGCCAATACAATCCTGTCATGACATGAAGAAACAAGTCAGAACTGATGAACAAACAATGTGAACAAACGAATGAACAAATCTGTAGCTGTTGGTGATCTTGAAAAATGCTCACCTTGAAAAATGGGTACCATCTGTAGCTGTTGGTGATCTTGGTTGGTGTATTACTTGACGGTGCCTTGATCATCTCCTGTCTGAGCTCTCCAATGGCAAATAAGACTTGCTTGAAGTGCCGGGAGATAGTCTCACATGACCTTCTGAATGTGCTGTGGATAACTCTAAACCTCTGATTATGACCCACGACATGAAGGAACATGGCAACTTGCTCTTCAACCGATGTGTGGATGCTGTCCTGCAACAAGCCGCCATCCCTAAATCTTTTCACTAGCTCATAGAAGGGGGCTCTACCCATCCGTAGCATTTGCATAGCCTCTACATCGTTATTGTTGTAGATGTAGTTCAGGTTAGCTATCCTCTCTTTATCCTGGGCGAGCATAGGACCGTACTGCAGGAGAAGGTATGCATTGCGCCAAACTACGATCTTGCGAACAAGGACGATCCAGGCCTGCACGACAGCTATGAGAGCAGTTGTCTGCTTGATCAGAGCCAACCCATCGGCCTAATTGTGCAGATGTGTAATTAGTACCGGCTGCCGTTGAAATAACCCACCGCCAGTTGAGAGTGACGAAGTTACTTACATCCGACATTGGAGAAGATGAACTGTAGCTGCCGGAGAGATCCTCCCGCCGACCTTGTGGAGGACGCCGCGGCGAGAACGCGGACCAGCTGCTGCAGAAGAAGACAGGCCGTCGATGATTCGCCGCCGGAGAGGGTCGGCACTGGCCGCCGCTGTAGATCCGGTGTGGGGAATTTTTGGGTCCTCAATGGCGGGCGGTGACCGAATAGAGGAGGAGGTGAGAGTATGTGCGGCGCGAAAATGAGCCGGAGATTCGGCATCCCGCGCCATCTCCCGCGCTCCGCCCGCGCGCACGCCGTTCCCGAAATTTGCAGCCGCCAGACCTGGCTCCACGGGCACGCTCGATTCGACCGTGCCTGCTGGGCCTGGCTCTGCGCTGCTTTGCGGTTCGTGCTGGCCTGGCCCAGACGCGGAAGCAGGCCACCAAATGCCGCGCGGTTGCAGCTGGCGGGCCGGGCCACGCCTGCTGCAGGCTACCAAACGCGCCCATAGTAAACGATCGAGGGCGTCCTTAGGCACAACCCATTTGGGACATATTTTGTGTCCCTTTTTTGGTCGTTTGGGTCGCCAAACGGACAGCGTCCGTCCATGTCGGTCATTTTTTGGCCAGTGAATCTAACGGGACGACCCATTTGGTCCGGCCGTGGACCATTTTTTTCATGCAATCAAATTGAAAATAAAATGGGAACACAAATAATAATGAAAGTAGCATAGTTTATTACAACCAAATTGAACGAAATCATGAAATATTTATTACAACCAAATTGAAATATAATTGTACCAGACGAATGTAAATAGAGTCACATGGTTTTACAACCAAATCGAATAAAAATGAGCAACAAATCAAGCCCCTCCTTGGTTTGCCGGTGGTTGGTTTCCCCACATATGCTCAACCAAGTCTCTCTGAAGCAGCTTGTGAGCGTCATGATCACGCATCTCTTCATGGAAGTGGATAAAATTGGCAAATGTGGCCGCTCCACCAACAGGCTAAAACCAACTCACCTTTGAATTGCCAATCCTGGTCATAGATGCTATCATCACGTTCATCCTCCACAATCATGTTGTGCATGATCACACAAGCAGTCATCACCTCCCACATAGTGTTCACGCTCCATGTTCTAGTAGGGTGGCGAACAATAGCCCATCGAGACTGGAGGACTCCAAAAGCACGCTCCACATCCTTCCTAGCACTCTCTTGTTTTTTGGAGAACCGAACTTCCTTCTCTCCTTCTGGCTTGGGGATGGTCTTCACAAAAGTGGTCCATGGTGGATAGATACCATTAGCTAGGTAGTATCCCTTGTTCTATGTGGTGCCATTGACATCATAGCTCACCACTGGGGCATTGCCCTCAGAAAGCCTGGAGAAAACCGGTGAGCGTTGCAAGACGTTGATATCATTGTGGGATCCGGCCATGCCAAAGAAAGAGTGCCAAATCCAAAGATCTTTTGAAGCCACTGCCTCAAGTATGACCGTGCACTCGCCAACATGGCCCTGGTACTGCCCCTGCCAAGCAAATGGGCAGTTCTTCCACTCCCAATGCATGCAATCTATGCTTCCAAGCATGCCGGGAAATCCCCTTTCCTCATTGATGGACAGGAGCCGGGCCGTGTCCTCCATATCTGGCTCTCTCAAATACTCCGGGTCAAACACCGCCACCACTGTTTTGCAAAATCTGTACATTGAATCCAAACAAGTGTACTCGCTCATGCGCATGTACTCATCAACAAGATCACCGCCACTCCATAAGCAAGCATCCGGATGGCTGATGACCCACAAGTATAGGGGATCGCAACAGTCTTCGAGGGAAGTAAAACCCAATTTATTGATTCGACACAAGGGGAGCCAAAGAATACTTGAGAGCCTTAACAGCGGAGTTGTCAATTCAGCTGCACCTGTGAATAGTCTTGCTCGACACAGATTATCAGTAGCAACAGTTTTATAGCAGTAGTAGCGGTGAAACAATAGCAGCAGTAAATAGAGACAGCAGTGGTGATTGCAGTAAACAGTAGGATTAAAACACTGTAGGCATAGGGATGGATGAACGGGCGCTGCATGGATAAGATAGCTCATATAATAATCAAGACATAGGCATTGCAGATAATAATGATAAAGCATCCAAGTACTAAGTAAACATAGGCATGTGTTCCGTATATAGTCGTACGTGCTCGCAATGAGAAACTTGTACAACATCTTCTGTCCTACCAGCCGGTGGCAGCCGGGCTCAAGGGAATCTACTGGTAATTAAGGTACTCCTTTTAATAAAGTACCAGAGCAAAGCATTAACACGCCGTGAACACATGTGATCCTCACATCGCAGCCATTCCCCTCGGCTGTCCCAATTATTGTCACTTTGGGACCGCGGGTTCCGGACAACAATATGTGTATACAACTTGCAGGTATGATCAATAAACAGTGCATATCATTATGAAACAATAACATGTTCAGATCTGAAATCATGGCACTCGGGCCCTAGTGACAAGCATTAAGCTCAACAAGTTGCAACAATATCAATAAGTACTAACAACGGATACTGGGCACCATGCCCTAATGATCTTATAGCTTATTACATGAACAATCTCATCCAATCCCTACCATCCCCTCAGCCTACAGCAGGGAATTACTCACACATGGATGGGGGAAACATGGATGGTCGATGGAGAAGCGTCGGTGATGATGATGGCGCTGATCTCCTCCAATTCCCCGTCCCGGCGGAGTGCCAGAACGGAGTTTCTGGTCCCCGAAATAGGTTTTGCGATGGTGGCGGCGTACGGTGATGTTTCTGGATGAAGTGGACGACCCCCTCGCGTTTTAGGTCAGAGAGGGTTAAGTAGTCGAAAGGGGGACTCGGGGAGGTGCCCGAGTCGCCCTCCTCATAGGCTGGCGCGGCAGGCCCCTTGGCCGCGCCACCATGTGGTTTGGGCCACTCGTGGCCCATCTCCGCCTCCCCTTCTGGCTCCGTGAGTCTTCTGGTAAAATAGGAGGTTTGCGATCTTTTCTGATGTTTTTCCCGAAAGTTGATTCTGAACAAAAACAAGACACCAGGGCAATTCTGCAGAAAACAGCGTTAGTCCGCATTAGTTGTATTCAAAACACACAAGTTAGAGGTAAAACAATAGCAAAAGTGTTCAGGAAAGTAGATACGTTTTGGACGTATCAACTCCCCCCAAGCTTAGCTTATTGCTTGTCCTCAAGCAATTCAGTTAACAACTGAGTGCGATAAAAGACTTTCACGAACACATCTATACCTCTTATAAATCAAAACCCCACTAAGTTCATTTATGATTTTCTATCTCTTCATGCAACATAGCCACATCATCAAAATTTACAGCCGTCAGATTTGAGTCATCCGTCCGTCCATTTGTTCTCTTCTTAATATGCAACCCCCACGTACTTCAGCAGCCTTATTGCCACGCCAACTTTCAAAAAAGAAAAACTGAACAATTATTCAATACGCGCGGGCGTTTCATCCGATCTTCCAAATGGAGCGCCCTCCCTTCTTCTGCACAACAGCATTAATTTCCCTCTCCCTTTTCACCTTCTGGACCACTAGATCCGGTTCCTCTTCTGTCCATTTCCGTTTTGCAAAAGAAACTGGCGTTTAGATTTCCTATTTATAAGGTGGAGCTACTCCTTGGGAGACTCCGACGAGTACTTCATATTAGCATCGTCTGATGGCTCAGGCAAACAGTTGCGTCTATCCGGGTCCATCTGGGTCCTTTTATTTCAGTTTATATTTGCTTGATGAGACAAATTTCTCTGCCATTCTCGCAGGATCTAATCTGAGTATAAACGATCCAAGCAGTCAGCTCCATGATTGATCCAACCATCCAAGCCCATAAAATCTCTTGCCATTTGCTTTCTTTCTTTCATATTTCGTTTATTTGATTTGAAGCACGCCCTAGCTGATCACTTCGAATCTTGATTGTTGCATGGGAGCGCTCCGCTCACTTTCTTGCTTCTGACTTTTTCTCCAATGCTCAGGTACTCCACAAGTAGCGGATGAATCCACAAACGCAGATGAGTACCAGCAGGGGAAGATATGAAGCGTACCTGACCGATCCGTTGCTTCATGTTTTTTATGGATGTGACATGCTTAGTGGAATAAGCTTCTATATTTATTTTTCGGTCCCATACAAGGTGAGAATTCAACTGGATCTAATTTATGACTCCATTGTCTTGCATTTTTTTGCCTTCATTTTTGCAGGTTCCTAATTTCATGGATATTCTCCTTCTGAGATCAACTGGATTTGGTAGAGATATACAAGTTTCCTACTTTAGACCTTCAACGTTCTGTTATTATCGCAGTCGAGGTAGAGATCTCCATATCTGACGCCATGTAAGCTTATACTGATGTGTAAGGTACTAACTTACACTAAGATTTGGCTTTTATAAATGTAAACAATGTTTGTTGGAACGAAATTGGTTCACGTGTTGCCATGAATATTGTAAAAAGTTCCTCTCATCTCTTAAGAAAACAATCATTAAATTATTTAAACTAAGTAAGCATTGAGCCTACTAAAACATTTGAGCTTAGTTATCGTACTCATATCGATCTCAAAGTTGCCTGATACCCTTCATCTCTAATTTAAATAACACTCGATTTTCTTACCTTAATTTTCACCCCATGTTGTTTAATAGCATAACAAAGGTATAACCAATTATTAAATAACTTTGAATATATGCAAAACAGGAGTAGATGTTAGAACAGATTGTATCACAAAATATTCCTTTCATATAACTAGAGTTATTTGCACCGGTGGTCACACAACTCGACAGCTATGTGCACTTAAGTCACACAACTGGATAACTGAATTTTTTAGTCACACAACTCGTCATCTGGTGCACTTAAATCACTGACCCACCTGTCAGGCCGTTTTCCGTTGAAGTTGATGCTGACTGGACACGTAATCTTGCAAAAAAAACCCTGTATTTGTGTACATTTGCAAAAAAAAAACCTGTATTTTTGGACATTTCAAAAATTCAGGGGTTTTTTTGAAAAAAATACAGGGTTTTTTTGCAAATGTACAAAAATACAGGGGGTTTTTTGCAAAATTATGTGTCCAGTCAGCATCAACTTCAACGGAAAACGGCCTGACAGGTGGGGTCAGTGACTTAAGTGCACCAGATGACGAGTTGTGTGACCAAAAAATTCAGTTATCCAGTTGTGTGACTTAAGTGCACATAGCTGTCGAGTTGTGTGACCACCGGTGCAAATAACTCATATAACTATTACCCTTTCATGTCTGCAGTTTTTTCGAGAGGTCCCCGCTGCAACGCGCGGGGTGTTCTTCTAGTTTGCTTCATATGATGCATATATTCTCACTATATGAACAAATGCTTAGGCAATTCAAGATGAGGCAAATGCAAATAATGTCACTCAATAGGCATGTAAACTATGAAAAGATACCAACATACTAATAGCGACAAACATGAAACATATTAATTCACAAGATTGTAATGCTCATAATAGGATATGATAAGATGGTATCTCGCTTGCCCGTTTTTGTACAGCAAAACATAAATGCCCAGGCACCTCTGAAGTTCATGGGAAGACTAGAATCAAAGATATCAAAGATAAAAGCATCAAAGTTATATCACAGTTAACCACATTCTGGGACAAGCACATTACACTAAGAATGACAACTATGCTCTCGAGAAAGTGCTCAAAGAAAGGATGGTGACTCAACATGAAAGTAAAAGATTGGCCCTTCGCAGAGGGAAGCAGGGATTATCATGTGCTAGAGCTTTTTATTTTTAAAACAGAAGCAAAATTGTTTTGGGAAGTGTTTGTTGTTGTCAACGAATGGTAGTGGGTACTCTAACCCCCTTGTCAACCAGACTTTCAAGAGCGGCTCCCATGAAGGACGTTATTTCTACCAGCAAGGTAGATCATCCCTCTTCTCTTTTGTTTACACATGTATTTTAGTTTCATTATGGGTGACACTCCCCCCAACCTTTGCTTGCACAAGCCATGGCTAACCGAATCCTCGGGTGCCTTCCAACATTCACATACCATGGAGGAGTGTCTATTTGCAAATTAAGTTGCTTACTGATAAATCAGGGCAAAACATGTGAAGAGAATTATTGATGAAAGTTATAATTAATTGGGACTGGGCACCCCGTTGCCAGCTCTTTTTGCAAAATTATTGGATAAGCGGATGTATATGCCACTAGTCCATTGGTGAAAGTCTGAATGACAAGATTGAAAGATAAAACACCACATACTTCCTCATGAGCTATAAAACATTGACACAAATTGAGAAGTACTTTGAAGGTTTTAAAGGTAGCACATGAAAATTTACTTGAATGGTTCGAAATGCCATGCATAGGTATTTATGGTGGACACTTTGGAATAACTTGGTTTTCATGGTTTTGGAAGCACGAGCAGCATTCCCGCTCAGTACAAGTGAAGGCTAGCAATAGACTGGGAAGCGACAATCAAGAGAGCAATAACCGTCATAATCATGCTTGCGACAAAATGAAATTAATTGAGACATAAAAGTGATACAAGAACTCTGAGTCAAAATAAATCATCAAGGCTTAATTGACTTTTGTTTTTCAGTCATACGCATGCATGAGCATGTGCCAAGTCAATTCGAATGAATTATTCAGAGGAGGATACCACAATGTCATACCCTCTATGAATAGAACAATGCAAGCAAACATCAACATAACATGCTACCACTATTAATAAATTGGGACCGATCATGAGAGAACAAGAACTACTAAGCATCCACTAAATGACATATACCTCACATGAACCAACTAAGCATGCTCACATAGATGAGTATATGTACAAAAATGAAAACAAATAGAGTTCATACCAGCCTCTCACCCCAACTCAGTTGTTGTAGATCATCCTTATTGCTTTTTCACTTGTGTTGCTTCGAATGATAAGAATGAAAACCAAGCTCCATCGGAGTCACGGATGGCTGTCCAACTCTGAAAACACTATACAAAACCAAAAAGAAACAACAAATATTTTTGGGTTTTCGAGTTTTTGAAACAAGAGCAAAAAGAAACAACAATAAAGCAAAATATTTTTGGATTTTTGAATAACAAACCGAATTTTAAAACTAAGCAAACTAATACTGAAACTTAAAGAAACAAATGAAGAGAAACAACAGAAATATTTTTGGTCTTTTTGTGTTTTGGAATGCAGCAATAAAAGGTAAACAATTAAAAAGAAAGAAAGAAAACTGCAACATGGATATACAAAGTATCGACAAGATATGATATGTAAATGAGTGAGATGTCGATATACCTCCCCCCAAGCTTAGGCTTTTGGCCTAAGTGGAGATCAACCCCATGGTGCCCAGGAAGTGGCGCCTCCATAGTACGACGAGGAAGGGCCCTCGTCCTGGTAAGAGCTGGATGACGCTCCAAGGTAAGTGACGGTGTAGCCATCATCAGGTGCTTCTCCCTCCTCCTGGTGCTGCTGGTGAAAGCCTCGCACTCTAAGCTGCTCCTCCAACGCCTCCTTGGAGTACGACCACGGTCTCCTGTGTATAGGGAACAGATCGGCCTGGGGCAAAGGCACTTCATATTCATCCCCGTTAGTAAATAAAACTTTGTAAACAATGTTTCCTAAATGAGAATTAGGTGTGACAAACTGATGGCCTTTCATAGCAGAAATATCAAGTCTGAAAGGGGTTAGCTTCTCATCATTAGGACTAACGGAAAGACCTAGATATGCGATAACTCGTGAAGCAACAATTCCTCCATAAATAGGTCCACTAGCAGCCAAACGGCGAGCAATAAGGGCACCAAGGTTGTAAGCAGTGTTACCATTAAGTGCAGCAGCAAGAAAAGCAAGATGATAATTAGAAATGTTACTGGTGTTTTCCCTACCAAGAATGCTAGTAGCAAGATAATAAACGAAATATCTAATGGCAGGGAATTGGATGTTCCTTATCTTGCCGCGCTGAGCGATGCGGTCATCGTCGTTGGTCACTCCTCGGTAAAGTTCCACAAAGTCTTTGGTGTTCCCTGCAATCTTCTTCGCTGTACCTATAGGAGCAATATCTATGGCAGCACAAAAGTCTCCCAAGTCCATTGTAACAGGCCTGTCATAAATCTTAAATTGGACAGTAGGCGCATAAGATGAATTCACAAATTTAAAACTCTCAACAAAAGTTTTGGTGAGCCAATAATGTTGGTCGCCCTCATCCTGCATATAAGTGGTTAGGCCAACTCTCTGGATAAGGAACATGAAGTCATCAAGCAACCCTGCATTACGCAAAAACTCCATGCATGGAAAGGATGAAGCATTTGGGATTTGGTCATCCCCTCCATCTCCAATGTTCGGTGCAATGACATCCTCATCATAGGAACGCCTAACTCGAGTAGATGCCCTCAAAGGCCTTCTTGCTCTCTGAGAATCCCTTTCAAACACCTCCCCAAAGGTGTGGTTATGCATTTTCCTTTTCTGAAATTTTTTAACAAACATTATAAAAAATGATTTTGAGACATACAAATGAGGGGAACTACTATATGAACTTGCTAGAGGACTAAACATGCATCAAAACTAATAATTTCAACATAGAACAAGCATGCATACTCACTTAACAAGTCACCTACAGCAGCAAAATACTCAAGGTATACTTACTAAACAAAATTCTACTTGGATACATGGAGGAGTCACATACCGAGAGCAATGCCCCAAATCTCAGCAGCTGAGATGGGCTGAACAAAGAGATCGAAATCGCGAGGAAGAACAGCAAAACTCGAGTGTGAGAGAGAAAAACGAGCTGAGTGATGCAAGAGGAAGAAGTGGTAGGTGGGGGAACTGCTGGAGGGCCAAGGGTGCCCCACCTCAGTGGCTGGCGCGGCCAAGGGGGCAGCCGCGCCACCATGTGGTTTGACCCCATGGTGGGTCCCCTTGGTCAGCACCAGGCACTCCCACGATGCTCTTTGAAAAATAGGACCAATGGTATAATTTTTACAGATTTTTGAAAACTTTCAATTTGCATGAAATCTGGATATTTAAATTAATAAAACTTGGGCAGAAAAATTATTTTTAAAATTCAAAACAACTAAACTTTTGCAACCTAATTATCACTACAGGAGGTAAAACAAAGTTGAAGAAAGAAATGTGTTTAGCTCTTTCATGTATGCAAATACATTTGATAACAAGGTTGATCAAGTCTTGGCACCAAATAAATTTACATGACACAAATGATTTAAACATCATGAAACACTCATGTTACCTTGTATTGTATTGATATGGATCCAATCATAATGTTTTGATATCCTTCTTGATGATCATATATAGGGCAATCAATACTTCCCACTTTGATAGTTTTAAAATTGGAGATGGTATTGACTCCATAAATCTTGTCAACTTTCTTGGGGAAATAAACAGTATGTTCTTTATCATTAACATTGAAAGTTACTTTTCCTTTATTGCAATCAATAACAGCACCTGCAGTATTTAGAAAAGGTCTTCCAAGAATAATAGACATATTATCATCTTCAGGCATTTCAAGAACAACAAAATCAGTCAAAATTAAACAATTGTTAGCCACTTGAACAGGGACATCCTCACAAATGCCAACAGGAACAGCAGTAGATTTATCAGCCATTTGCAAAGATATATCAGTAGGTATCAATTTATCAAGATAGAGTCTCTTATAGAGAGAAAAAGGCATAACACTAACTCCTGCTCCCAAATCACATAAAGCAGTTCTAACATAATTATTCTTGATGGAGCAAGGGATGGTTGGTATACCTGGATCTCCAAGCTTCTTAGGAACCTTGCCATTGAAAGAATAATTAGCAAGCATAGTAGAAATTTCCTCATTAGGAATTTTCCTCTTGTTAGAAACAATATCTTTCATATACTTTGAGTAAGGAGGCAATTTAATAGCATCAGTCAAAGGAATTTGCAAGAACAAGGGTTTCATCCATTCACAAAATTTATTATAATGTTCTTCTTCCTTTGATTTTAGTTTCTTAGTTGGAAAAGGCATTTGCTTTTGAACCCAAGGTTCCCTTTCATTACCATGTTTCTTAGCAATGAAGTCTTCCTTAGTGTACTTTGTGTTTTTAGTATGCTTTTCAGGTTCCTTTTCACTAACTTCTTTATCAAGAGCATCATTTTTATCCTTATCACTATCAAGTTCATTACCACTTTCAGTTTCAGCATCAGAGATAGATATACTATTAGGATCATTAACAGTTTCAGAGGATTCTACAACATTTTTATGTTTCTTCTTCTTCTTTTTCTTAGAAGGAGAAACTGGATTTTCAGCTAGTTGAGAATCTTGTTCAATTCTTTTAGGGTGTCCCTCAGGATATAAAGGATCCTGAGTATGAGCTCCACTTCTAGTGCTAACATAGACAGGTTTTAATTTTTCTTTAGAAGCATTGGCTAACATGTCTTGTTGCACTTTAGTGAGTTGATCAATTTGAGTTTGAACCATATGGAAATGTTTAATAAGCATCTTAACATCATTGGAGGTTCTCTCCACAATATCATGCAACTTACTAATAGCTTGAAGTTTTCATGCAAATGATTCTCTACTCTCATATTAAAATTATCTTGCTTAATAACATAATTATCAAATTCATCTAAGCATTGATCAGGTGGTTTAGAGTAGGGAATATCTCCTTCATCGAACCTGTGGAGAGAGTGAACCTCAATTATGGATGGATGAGGAATTGGCTTACACAAATCTTCAATAGGTGGAAGGTTCTTCACATCTTCAGATTTAATACCCTTCTCAATGAGAGTCTTCTTGGCCTCCCTCATTGTTTCATCATTCAATTCAATCATACCTCCCCTCTTCTTTGATATTGGTGTCGGTGTAGGTGTGGGGGTCGGCGCAGGTAGAGTCCAATCATCATAATTCTGGCTGATTTTAGCCAATAATTCTTCAGCTTCTTCAGGGGTTCTTTTCCTGAAAACACAACTAGCACAACTATCCAGATATGCTCTAGATTCAATAGTTAGTCCACTGTAAAATATATCAAGTAGATCATGCTTTTCCAAATCATGTCCAGGCCGAGCTCTGATAAGAGAGCAAAACCTTGTCCATGCCTCTGGAAGTTTCTCTTCATCTTCCTGGTCAAAGTTATAAATTCTCTGCAAAGCATCATGTTGAGCACTAGCAGGGAAATATTTCTGAAAGAAAACATCAAGCAAACCAGTAGGACTAGTAATAGAACCAGGAGACAAGTTGTTATACCAAGCTTTAGCATCATCTTTTAATGAGAAAGGAAAAATCTTAGCAACAAAATAGCTACGCTTCTTAATATCATCAGAAAATAAGCCACTCAAAGTAGAGAGCTCATTCATGTGCTCTACAGCACTTTCACTCTTAGTGCCACAAAAAGGAGTTTTCTCAACAATAGATATATGAGATAAATCAAGAGAAAAATCATAATCCTTATCTTTAATGTTTATAGGAGAAGTGGCAAACTTAGGATCAGGTGACAACTTGTATTTAACAGCATGTTGTGCAAGAAAATTTCTCATATTACTTGCACCAGTAGTAGCATTACATTTATCAATAAAATCATCATCAAGTTCCACATAAGTTTCATCAGGATCATCATCACAAGTATAATCCCTTAACTCAGGTGAATAAACAGGAGTAGTAGGACTTCCATTAGGTGTTCTAGTATTTTCAAGTTGTTTAGACTTAGCAATAGCAGCATCTAAAAGTGGACCTAATGAAATATTCTCATCAATCACAGTAGAAGCATCATCAACATTATCAGAGGCAATTTCAGATTCAGCAGTAGTACCAACACGTGAAGATTGTGGTGGTGTAACAAGTTGACTCAATACAGATGGTGAGTCAAGAGCAGCAGAGGTACTAAGTGTCGTACCTTTTCTTGTAGTGGATGGCAATACACGGACCCTCTCATCACGAGCTTTACCCATGATGAATAAATTTCAGCGAGCAATATAGATCACAAGTGAACTCACAAATAAAGCTATGCTCCCCGGCAACGGCGCCAGAAAATAGTCTTGATGACCCACAAGTATAGGGGATCGCAACAGTCTTCGAGGGAAGTAAAACCCAATTTATTGATTCGACACAAGGGGAGCCAAAGAATACTTGAGAGCCTTAACAGCGGAGTTGTCAATTCAGCTGCACCTGTGAATAGTCTTGCTCGACACAGATTATCAGTAGCAACAGTTTTATAGCAGTAGTAGCGGTGAAATAATAGCAGCAGTAAATAGAGACAGCAGTAGTGATTGCAGTAAACAGTAGGATTAAAACACTGTAGGCATAGGGATGGATGAACGGGCGCTGCATGGATAAGATAGCTCATATAATAATCAAGACATAGGCATTGCAGATAATAATGATAAAGCATCCAAGTACTAAGTAAACATAGGCATGTGTTCCGTATATAGTCGTACGTGCTCGCAATGAGAAACTTGTACAACATCTTCTGTCCTACCAGCCGGTGGCAGCCGGGCCTCAAGGGAATCTACTGGTAATTAAGGTACTCCTTTTAATAAAGTACCGGAGCAAAGCATTAACACGCCGTGAACACATGTGATCCTCACATCGCAGCCATTCCCCTCGGCTGTCCCAATTATTGTCACTTTGGGACCGCGGGTTCCGGACAACAATATGTGTATACAACTTGCAGGTATGATCAATAAACAGTGCATATCATTATGAAACAATAACATGTTCAGATCTGAAATCATGGCACTCGGGCCCTAGTGACAAGCATTAAGCTCAACAAGTTGCAACAACATCAATAAGTACTAACAACGGATACTGGGCACCATGCCCTAATGATCTTATAGCTTATTACATGAACAATCTCATCCAATCCCTACCATCCCCCTCAGCCTACAGCAGGGAATTACTCACACATGGATGGGGGAAACATGGATGGTCGATGGAGAAGCGTCGGTGATGATGATGGCGATGATCTCCTCCAATTCCCCGTCCCGGCGGAGTGCCAGAACGGAGTTTCTGGTCCCCGAAATAGGTTTCGCGATGGTGGCGGCGTACGGTGATGTTTCTGGATGAAGTGGACGACCCCCTCGCGTTTTAGGTCAGAGAGGGTTAAGTAGTCGAAAGGGGGACTCGGGGAGGTGCCCGAGTCGCCCTCCTCATAGGCTGGCGCGGGGCCCCTTGGCCGCGCCACCATGTGGTTTGGGCCACTCGTGGCCCATCTCCGCCTCCCCTTCTGGCTCCGTGAGTCTTCTGGTAAAATAGGAGGTTTGCGATCTTTTCTGGTGTTTTTCCCGAAAGTTGACTTTCTGCACAAAAACAAGACACCAGGGCAATTCTGCTGAAAACAGCGTTAGTCCGCATTAGTTGTATTCAAAACACACAAGTTAGAGGTAAAACAATAGCAAAAGTGTTCGGGAAAGTAGATACGTCTTGGACGTATCAATGGCCGCAGTGCATTTCTGGTAGGAGGAGAACCCAAGCTTGCCAAGGGCATCTCGCTTGCACTTGAAGTAGTTGTCACGGCTAAGCACGCCTAGCCAAATGCGGTTGAACACATGTCGGGCCATACGAAAATGGCGCTGGAACATTGGGGCCTTGTAAGTTGGATCCGGGCAGAAGTAATATTTGAACAGCTGGACATGGCCGCCTTCCCTGTTACGGTCCAACGCCGGTGCACGGCCGGGCACCGAGCCCCTGAACATGGGTTGCAGCCTAGAAATGTGCTCGTTGACGAGGAGTGTAGCAACCAATACGTCGCTATCATCGTCGGAGGATTCGTCGGAGGAGGAGGAGTACGCTATATTGTAGTAGTAAAAGTACTCGTCCGAGCTATCGGCCACGGAGCTGGTGATGAATTTGTACCTCTGGCCGGCGGTCAAAAACCTTGCGGGCGAATCAGTGGCGGGCGGTGTGGCGAACCTCTGGCAGTTTCTGGCCATCCAAACATGCTCGAGACGGTGGCAGGCGGTGCTGCAAACAAATCTGGCCGGATTGCGGTGGGATTCCGGCCAAAATCAGGGTGGATTGGACAGGGGTGGAACAGCGGCAGCGAGGGAGAAGAGGGTGCGCGAGGGAGGAACTAGGGCGAAGTGGAGGGGAATGGCTTTCGTGTGACTGTCGGGCGGGCCAGGGGGAGGACATGGGGAGCGACGCGCGGTCGACCGGCCGTGTCCGCGCCGATGCAATTTCGCCTCAAATTTGGGCCAAAAATGGGACCGCGCGGTCAGAAAAAAGGACGCCAGGCCGAATGCATCGGCGCGTTGGGCCGCCCTATTTCCCAAAACGGACGCAAACAGACCAAATGGGTCGGCGCATTGGAGTTGCCCTTATGTCCAAGCAAATCATGGCCACCGCAATCTCATGGCACGTCCCAGAACTTCTCGATGTCGAAAACTCCCAAACCCACCACCTCCTTGGGTCGGTAAACTGTGCTCCAATTAAGCAATGCGTGTGGCTTGCAACCCGGAGTGGCGCTCGGCTTCGTCCAAGGAAAATCCCTCTTAATCTTCTATATCTTCATGAGGATCCACTTGGGCAGCTTGAAGACGGTGAGGTGATAGATCACCAAGGAGAAAAGGACGAGACGGCAAAGAAGAACCATGCCCGCACACATGAAGTGTTTGCCCCACCAACCGGCAAGCCTAGTGCCGAGCTTGTCCAAGAGCGGCCTAGGAAAATCCGAGCCCCTATGTGTCTGTAGATACGTTTGGACGTGTCCACGGACAAGACAGGGGCCGGACAACAACCAAATTTCCTCTCCCGTAGCCACACCCCTTATTTTGAGACCCACAAAGTAGGAGAGGTGGTCCATCTCCATTGCGACGCGGAACTCCTCCTGCGTCTCCTAGAGGGACATGGGCATGTACGTGTAGGCGGCCACGCCTTTGCCCTCGCCTCCACTCTGGAGGCAACGTCCTCGACATCGGCCTTGCCCTTGGCCATGCCCTCACCTCTGCCTCCCCCTCCATCGGCCGCGACATACTCGGCCTCGCCCACACCCTTACCTTCAGACCCGCTTCCCTCAGCGGCCACATCGTCGGCACCGGCCACGCCCACATCTACGGCCTATCTAGGGGCGTCATCTTGCCTCTCGCGGCTCTGGAGTCAGCTAGGTGAACCAAGTGGTCACCCAGCGGGATATGGTGGTGGTAGTGCTGGATGCGGATGAGAACGGGGATTGAGGGGCTACCTAGTGGAGGCGCGGACGAAGAGGGGAACAAGTGTGGGAATACAGTTTTTGGGAAGGGGGTAATTAAGCCGGAGAGGGGCTACTCGGTCGTAGCGCAGGTGCCGGTCAGTGTTCCGATTGAACAGCATCGCCGGTCAGCCTACCGCGTGGGTCCAGTTTGTCAGTCAAACGTTCTCGAAGCGTTCGGGCTGCCCCAAATTCTCCCCACATATGGGTTCGGTTTGAGAGTCGTCGAACAGTCCGGACAGACGGGTTAGATTTGAGAGACACGACTGGGTGGTGGTTTTCGGTCCGGCCCGTGTTCGTGCTAATCCGGAGAATAAGGGCCAGGTTGGAGATTGCGGTGACCCAGCACACCACTGCATATTGTAGTGTACAAGTCGTTGACATAACACCCACGGAAGGACTATTCCGTAAATATTACATCTCTCACAGAAGTACAACAGAAACATTGCGGGTCCACTTTATTACACACTGCTAAAGATTACAAGCTAGAAATGCATAAAAACATCGACGTCTTCCTCCGACATGGGAGGAAGGTCTATTATTGCGATGTTGACAGGTGTCAACCTACTACGATAGAAAACAGCAAACTAAGAACCATCTTGGCTCAGCAGCTAAGTAGTACTAGTCTAGTCTGACTCGGCCTGGCTCCTATTAGAGCTATTCTAAGTCTCCACCTCCTCTTCTTCAATGTCATCGGCTTCGTAGGCGATGATGTAGTCGACGCCCTCTATTCCTCCAGACAGATCAGGTGCTTCAAAATAGACGTCATCGGCATGGTATGCTCCATAGTTTCCGTCAATGGCCTCCTCAAAGTCTAAGCAGGGGGTACAAAGGGAACGAATGAGTAACAGCGTTACTCAGCAAGTTCTGCTTAATGCTTAGATAAGTGGAATTCACTAGCTACCATCTTGACCAAAAAGTCAAGATGCATATGCATGTTTTGTAAAACATTTTTAGGAAAAGGTCTATTTTATTTTAGAAAACTATGCCCCCAGCCTCCACGGGTCTTGCGAATCACATGGGACTCCTTTCCCGCCGCGACCATAGTTCCCTCCTGGAACAAGGATGTAACAGTCAAAATTTCTTTGTTTAACTCTGCAGAGCTGCATCACTTTACCCAACAGCAGCCTGGCTCTTTGTGCTCTCCCAGCACACCATGTGTACTATAGACAGAACTCAGGGTAACAAGTCATGTGGAGTCGCTTCCCCGCACAACGCATATCCGCCCATTTGTGACGCGGCTGGTAACTAAGACCACTGGCCCGCCACCCCTCCCGATCTTCTATTCCAGTCACCCCGTCAGGTGGGAAGGTCACGCGCTTCCACGCAGTTGGCCGCTGCAATGGACCCAACCAGGTAATAGCCTGCCGAGGATATGCGAACGAGGGAAGAAACCTCTGACAAGCCCATCCATAGTGAATCTGTTGGCTGATGCTATTGATACGGCACGTAAGGATCACTGGGCCATGGGTTATTAATCCTAGGTTTATACTTTCCCGTACAATGGAACCTCCACCACAACATCAAACCGTGGTTCCATTGCCAGCCAACCATAATAAGTATAGCAATTCACATCATTCGAAAATAAGTTTTTCTTTTTCATGAAATGATAAACCATAGTATTTTGCAATTACTTTGATAAAAATAATCAATCATGGACAAGGCAAGTTGGAACTTGCCTTGAGACTGATAGGTAGTGCAGTCTAAAGCTTCCGACGAATTGGGAACCTCGTGTTCTGAAAATCAACATCATTGTCTGTATGAGACAATGTTCAAAAATCCAAATTTATGCTATTATGCATAGGATGCAATGCTTTTCCCCAGAAATTTATTAAAAGCTTTGGTAATGATTTTTAAATGGTCTTTTATTCAGATATTTATTTAGGATGAGTGACATGATAGTCATGATATAGTTCAAACTATACTTTGAACTTAGTAATTAATTTTCTCATATTATTTCTTTTGAAAATAATTTTAAATATTTCAAAGTCATTTCCACTGAAGGATCCTTTGAATTTTTGCTACAGGAAATACTTTTCAAAAATTCAAATAAATAATTTATTTGGATAGCTTGTTTCCTTCTGTTATGTATAGATATTTTATTTGTATTTTTAGGAATTTATTTGAATTTATACCGAGTTTTGAAATTTGAGGAATTTCATAAATTGGTAAAATTATCAAAAGGTCCCTGGTCAACACTGGGTTGAACCAGGTCAAAGAGTAGCTCGGGTCCGGTCAACCGACCGAGCCACACCCTCTCCCTCTCTCCCGCACGAGCCGGAGCCCGTGCTCGACCTCTCCTGGCGACCGAGTCGCCCTCACCGTCGCCGCCTCGCTCCGGCCAGCTCCGGCCACCTCCGTCGCTGCTGTCTGGGGCAAAACGCTCCCCTCTCTCCGCTCCTCTCTTCTATCCAGGCGATTCGAGCCTCGCTGTCTCTCGCGGCCACGCGCAACCCAACCCTAGGGTTAGGGTTTCGGTGCCGATGCCACTCACCGCTGACCTCGACCCTCTTCTCTGTCTTGCTCGCCATGGCAGGTGCAGAGCTTCGCCCTCTGTGAAGCCGTGGCTTGGTGGTGCTGCTCCACGACCTCCATGTGCCCCCTCCAACGGTAGCGCGAGCACTGCCTCGCCGCCGTGGAGCTACGGCCATGGACGCACGGTAAGAATTTCTTTCTCTCTTTCTTCTCCTTTTCCTATCCTCTGCTATCTCTAAATGCTACTGGATTTGGATTGAGTATGGATAATTTATGTTGCTTAGGTTATTGATGAACTGCTCTCGGATATGCACTGCCTACTCTCTGTGCATCAAGAATTGAGATGAATGGTGTAGATCTAGCATGTTTAGATCACTCCATTACCTCAGGAAATTATTTTAGAGCATCTCTTGCTAACAGATGAAGAATAATCATTCTAGAAAATTATTTCTGAGCTAGAACTTGTACTGCATGATCTAGATGTGATGAACAATTGATTTGTCCATGATTTAGACAAGTTTTGCTTGCTGTGATGCCTCCTTGTAGAGTTACACAGTAGCTTTCTTGTTTAGAAATGCTTTTTATGCTTTCCTGTGCTTCTTTCAGTGCAAAGATGTGCTAAGCACAGCTAATCCAGCTCTGCTGGTTCACTGCCTTGTGTAGAATTTTGGTAAAGCAAATAAGAACAGATACTACACTGCTGCTATTTTCCCTTGCCCCTTTATGCTCAAACAATTGCTAAAACAAGCAACTGCACTTCCTTTCTTCTCTCTTTCCTAATTTGTTGCAAAGAACAGAGGCTTCTCTGTCTTGCAAAACCTTCTTTCTACAACACCCTACCTTGCATAGCAAGGTTCTGTTAAGAACATATGCTGAAAACATCTCTCTAGCATGGTTCTGTCATTTACAGAACCTGCTTGGTCTCTCTCTAGCTCACAGGATCAACCTGCTGTTGTTGAGCAGCTTGTGCTTCTGGAAAATGATGATAGCCTGCGTCTTGTGGATTTTGCCTCCTCCTCCTCGCAACTTCTAAAATTCCTAGAGTGTATTTATCTAGCTGAAATGGTTTGGATTGGATAGGTTCAGGTTACTTCCATGATGTGCTTGTGGTTTGTGGTTGTTCTTGGTGAAGAACAGATGTAAATGTGTGTGTTGTGATTACTACGAGCTGTGTGTGCTGTGGGTATACCTGGGCATTTCTCGGGCCGGGCCGGGCTCGGGCCTGGCCTAAAAAAGCCCATCGCAGAAAAACCCAGGCCCGAGCCCGGCCCGACAGTCGGGCTGCAGAAATCGGGCCCGAGCCCGGCCCGAGCCCGACAAAGCCCGATCGGCCCGGCCCGACCCTTCCTGATTTCCTATTTTTGCTAGGCCCGAGCCCGGCCCGACCTGTGTATCTGGCCCGAAATTCAGGCCCGAGCCCGGCCCGATGTGCAAGCCCGGCCCGGCCCGATGTGCAAGCCCGGCACGGCCCGACATTTTTGGGCCGGGTCGCGTCGGGCCGTCCGGGCCGGGCTGCCCATGCCCAGATATAGCTGTGGGCTGTGATCTGGCTATGTATTTATACTAATTTGGTGTGTCCTGGGCTGGTGACACCAGGATAATTTGGTTGTGGTGAGTAACCTGCTTACAGTGGCCCTCTCTACCTCGAGCTGCCTTATTTGACTGTTCTTGGCTCTTCTTTTAACCTTGGAGATAAGCTCTTGCTGCTGCAGTGCAGTTCATCACCCCTTGGTGATAGACTCTGAGTCATTGATCTTATCTAGCTTTAGATATTTGTGATGGAATCCTTAGCTGTGAAGGAATGATTTGCATAGTCGGTTTGAGATGTTTAAATTCAAGTGTATGTGCTTATTAAGCTAATCACTAGCTTAAGAATGGAATTAGGATCCATTTGCCTAATACATTGGCAAGTGTGATACCAATGTTGCTGCCTCTTTTCAATTTGATTTCTGGTTTAAATTGGAGAATGTAAATTATATGTGTTGCTTTATTTCTTTATAAGATCATGAGATCAATGCTCTAGCCAGCACTTTTTGCCTTTGCTTTCTATTGCCTAAGATGTTTCTAATCAGTGCTGAGCAAATATGCCTTTGCCCCTAAATGTTGCCTTCGGATTAAATGAGCATGATCAAAATTGATCAGTCCCATGGTTGCCTTTGAATTATTTGCATTCTCCATTAGCCTCTTTGAACCTTGGTTTTAATTGGGCTAAAACCAGATCTCAATATATTAATATGCCAGCACCAAATGGTGTTGGCAACATTTAACACTAACCCCCAATTTCTTCTTCTTTGTGATGTTTGTTTTGCAGGTGAAAAGATATCCAAGAAATGCTTGAAGTTTTAGTTTAGGAAATTTTAATATTTTGATTTGTAATGTCTCAAAGTTGTAAAGAGTGTTTGTAAGAATTTATATTCTGTTATGAGAAGATGTGAATGTGATTTCTATAAAGACTTGTATAAGAAATATTTTGTATAAGATTTATATTGTGAATAATAAGATTTGAATTTTATTTCTACTCTTATCTTCATTATGTTTTGGTTTGACATTTATGTACTGAAGACTTTATATATATGTGTTGGTAATAGAATAGATAAGGTGTAGAATTGATTTGGATTTAGATTTGATCGAATTCCTTTTGAAATCCAGATATTGGTTTTAAGCAATAATGTTATTGTGTTTTGAAAATATGACTTCGGGTGTATCGACACCTGCAGACTATCTGTCGATGACTGTCTCCAAGCCCCTCAACACTCGTCTGGCGTCAACCCTTGATCTTTTTAACACAAAAGCGTGAATTTTTTCCAAATTTCTCCAAAAGATGCATGAATGCACAAATGCAATTCCTAAGTTCTACCCTCTCAAGTCCTATAACTGCGGGGTATTACAGAGATGCTCTTAGTTTGACATGTTTGTGATGTCGGGCTGAGCACGGTCTACAGCTATCCTCCGCTCTATTTGAGGGAAAGAGCAATGACAAACCAATTGGTGTAAAATCGCCCAGGACCAACCGAAAGGAATGATGTTTTAACTTTGACTTTTCACTGGAAAAGTAGCATCCCTGAAATTGAAAACTGGGAGTCATTTAGAACATCTCTATCAGATCCCGCAAAATGGCCGAAAGCCAGAAAATAACTGATTTTTGCGGTTTTGAACAAACTAATTGTGCTGAACCGATCCCTAAAATAATGTTATTGTGTCAACCCTATCTGTCGATGACTGTCTCCCAGCCCCTCAACACTCGTCTGGTGTCAACCCTAGATCTTTTTAACACAAAAGCGTGAAATTTTTCCAGATTTCACCAAAAGATGCATGAATGCACAAATGCAATTCCTAAGTTCTACCCTCTCGAGTCCTATAACTGCGGGGTATTACATCCTCTCCCCCTTAAACTAAACTTCGCCCCGAAGTTTCCTTTCTGGGGTACCTGAACAACTGTGGGTAGTTCCGTCTCAATTCCTCCTCTGTTTCCCAAGTTGCTTCCCTTTCAGAATGGTTTTTCCATTGAACCAGACAATACTTAATTGCTCGATTCCTTAACCTTTTCTAGTTCTCTCGTAATATCTTCTCGGGCTGTTCTTCATATGACAAGTCCGGCTATAAATTCAACTTTTCAAACTCAATTGGTCCTTCTGGTGGTTTCAGACATCTCTTAAGTTGAGACACATGGAACACATTGTGTACTTGAGACAATATGTCGGGCAATTCCAGTTCATAAGCCACTGTGCCCTTCTGACTCAAAACTCGGAATGGTCCAATGTATCTGGGCTTAACTTTCCTTTTACTCCAAATCTCTTTACCCCTTTTGTTGGACTAACTCTTAGATATACGATATCTTGTATCTCAGGTTCCCACTCTCTTCTTGAAAGATCAGCATAACTCTTTTGTCTGCTTTGAGCTATTTTTAGTCGATCCCTAATGATATCAACAATAACTTGTTGTTCCTTGATGTACTCTGGTGCAAATTCTTTGCTTTCACCAACTTCAAACCAACAAATTGGCGACCTACACTTCCTTCCATATAAAGCTTCAAATGGTGCCATTTGTATACTACTCTGATAACTGTTGTTATAATTAAATTCAGCCAATGGCAAGTGTTCTTCCCATGATCCTCCAAAATCAAGAACACATTCTCTCAACATGTCTTCTAGAATCTGATTGGTTCTTTCAGTCTGTCCACCCATTTGGGGATGATACGTGGTGCTATAACTTAAGTGTGATCCTAGCTTCTTTTGTAACTGTCTCCAAAATGCTGAGGTAAAAAATAGATTCTCTATCCGACACAATGGTCAAAGGTACTCCATGTTTACTAACTATTTCTTTCACATACTGATCTATTAACACTGCCGCGGTATCTTTCTGATTTATTGCTATAAAATGAGCACTCTTAGTTAATCGATCCACAATTACCCAAATAGCATCCTTATTCTTTCTTGTTTTGGGTAATCCTGTGATAAAATCCATACTTATATCTTCCCATTTCCATTTGGGAATTGGTAAAGGTTGTAGCAATCCAGCTGGACTTTGGTGTTCAGCTTTTACCTGCCTACAGGTAAGACATTCAGCCACATACCTTGCTATTTCCCTTTTCATGTTATTCCACCAGAACACTTTCTTTAAATCCATGTACATCTTGGTACTCCCAGGATGTATAGAATAAGGTGTTTCATGAGCTTCTTTCAAAATTACATCCTTGATCTCTTTAATTGATGGTACACAAATTCTACCATGATACCATAATGATTCATCTTCTGATTTTAGATTAAATTCAGAATTTCTGCCTTCTTTAATCCTACGGATTTCCTCTGCAATAAATTCATCATCCTTTTGTCGGAAGATAATATTCTCTTTCAATTCCATTTCTATCTCTCCAACAATATCCATAACTGTAATACTATTCAGTTCTGGTCCTTCCCAGATCTCAATACCAGATCTTTCTATCTCCCTTCTCAACTCTTTGGGCATCCCTTTTTCCATCAAAGGATTACAAGTAACCTTACGGCTTAAAGCATCTGCTACCACGTTAGCTTTTCCTGGAGTATAATTGATTGCTAAATCATAATCTTTATTCAGCTCTAACCATCTCCTTTGTCTCATGTTTAATTCCTTTTGTGTGAAGAAGTATTTCAAACTCTTATGATCCGTATATAATTCACACCTTTCCCCATAAAGAAAATGCCTCCATTGCTTCAAAGCATAAACTACCGCTGCTAACTCCAAATCATGGGTAGGGTAGTTAAGTTCATGTGGTTTTAACTGTCTTAATCCATATGCAATCACCTTACGATCTTGCATAAGCACACAACCTAATCCATTTTTGGATGCATCACAATAAACTGTGTATACTTTTCCAGTTTCTGGTACTGCCAACACAGGTGCTGTTGTCAATTTTCTCTTGAGTTCTTGAAAACTCTGCCCACACTTCTCTGTCCATTCAAATGGTACATTTTTCCTAAGTAATTTAGTCATTGGCCCAGGTATTTTAGAAAATCCTTCTACAAATCTCCGATAATATCCGGCCATTCCTAAAAATCCTCGTATTTCCTTAGGGTTTTTAGGTGCTTTCCAATCCAATACTGCCTTCACTTTCTCGGGATTAACTACAATTCCCTCTTTACTAATCACATGACCAAGAAATTCTACTTGATCCAACCAAAATTCACACTTGCTAAACTTAGCATATAACTGATGCTCCCTCAAAGTTTGCAACACAATGCTCAAATGCCTTGCATGATCTTCTTTTGTTTTGGAGTAAACCAATATGTCATCAATAAACACTATCACAAACTTGTCCAGATATGGCATAAAAATCTTGTTCATCAGATTCATGAATATTGCTGGTGCATTGGTCAACCCAAATGGTACCACTAAATACTCATGATGTCCATATCTTGATACAAATCCTGTTTTCGGAACATCTTCCGGTTTAATCTTTATCTGATGATATCCAAAGCTTAAATCAATCTTGGAAAATACCCCTGCTCCTCTAACTTGATCAAACAAATCTTGTATCCTAGGTATCGGGTATTTGTTCTTGATAGTCACACTATTCAGGTTTCGGAAATCTCCACACATTCTGCGTCCTCCATCTCTTTTATCCACAAAAATTACTGGTGATCCCCAGGGTGATATACTTTATCTTATGAATCCTTTTGATTCTAACTCATCCAACTGCTCCTTAAGTTGCACTAATTCCTTGGGTCCCATTTTATATGGTGGTTGTGCAATAGGTGCTGTACCAGGAATTAAATCTATGGTAAATTCAATCTCACGGTCTGGTGGCATTCCTGGTAACTCTTCTGGAAATACATCTTGGAATTCTTTTACCACGGGAATTTTCTCTAACTTCACTTCCTTCATGACATTCAACTGTAAATCTGCTCTTAACTGACTATGCTTATCACCTTGGTAAACTGTTCTCATACCTCCTGGTCCTCTCAAAGACACTGTCTTCTCAGCACAGTCTATTTGAGCTCCATGATCAGATAACCAGTCCATCCCTAAGATGACTGCTATATCTTTCATGGGAATTACTAGCAAATTAGCGTCATAAACGTGATCACAGATCATAATCACTTGATCCATTTTGACTTGCGTTACTAACAATTTTCCCCCGGCCGACATGACCACTGTGGGTACTTCTAACGACTGACATCTAATCCCAAATGTATCCACAAATTGTTGCGAAATGAAAGATGTAGTAGCTCCAGTATCAAACAAAACTTTGTCAGGATGAGAAAGAATTTTGAGCGTACCGATCACCACGTTGTCGGTGTTGTTGACTTGCTCCAAACTGGTGCAATTCATCTTTCCATAAGGCTTCCCTTTTCCTTATCTGTTGTATTCTGCCCAAATCCTCCATACTTTGGCTTAAATCCTCCACCACCTTGATTATCTCCACTTCCATTTCGACGCCCAACTTGCTGATTCTGCCGGTTTGGATAATCCGGTTTTATATGTCCCGCCTGTCCACACCCAAAGCAGATAATTTTGGGTTTCTGACAATCCTTCATCAGATGACCTCTAATACCACAATTGTTGCATATCAAATTATTGGTAGTATTGAAGCTTCGTGGGTACGGCTTTCTCCCTTCAGTCCTGAGCTTCGGCTGAAAACGTAGATTTGGTGGTGGTTTTTGAACTTGAAACTTTCTTGGTTCCATTCTTGCCTTCTTCCTTCTTTCTTCTTGAAGTAACTTATAATCATCTTCCAGTGTTATAGCTGCATCCACTAGCTCCTGGAACTCCTTTGGTTTAGTCAACCTTAACTGCATCTTCATGAAAGGATTCAGACCCTTCATGAATCTCTTCTTCCTTTTCTCCTCAGTGTCTACTTCATCCAATGCATACCTTGATAACATGTTGAACGCACTGACATAACGTCCAACAGGTAACTCATTTTGTCGTAAGTTCTCGAACTCCCTCCTTTTCAATTCCATAATACTTTCAGGAACATGTGCTTCCCTAAACCTCTTCTTAAATTCCTCCCAAGTTACAACATGATCAGCTGGTAGTGTTGCCACTATGGCTTCCCACCATGATGCTGCTGGTCCGGTAAGCAAATGAGTTGCATACCCAACCTTCTCCTCATCAGAACATCCAACTGTGTTGAGCTTTCGTTCAGTATCTGCCACCCAATCTTCTGCGTCCATAGGTTCTGGAGCTCTTGCAAATGGTATGGGTCTAGCATTCTAGAAATCTGATAGAGTCACTCCTTTAAGTGCTTCATCCCTTCCTCGTCCTGCTTGTATTTCCAGCAAATCTTGCAGAAATTTGTTCTGCCTTTCCTGGTCCTGGCGCCTGCCTTCTTCCACCATCTGCATATACTGCATGAAACTTTGCTCCGTGATTGGTCTTGGTGGTGGTGGTATTCCTCCTGCATCTGCATCTTGCTTCTCCTTAAGTTCACGTTCCTGCCTCTGCGCATCACTCTCCTCGCCTACGTACGCCATTTCCCTCTAGTCCTGTTACATTGAATCAGAACTCTCCGTTACATTATGCATATGCACTTCGAGTCCTATTCCATGTACAAGTACTAGTCATTCAATGGAAAACCAGAAAAATCCAAAGAACACAAAACTTTTCAAACATATACCATGTATTATACATGTAGGCTTACAAACATGGGTACAGAATAGTAACACACTCTAAAGTGAGTAGGTCTCACTTATTGCTACCAGTGTCCTTACAATACTGCGTACAATACCCTATATTATACATATTACACAACTACTTCTGCACTCCGTCATTCTCTACTTCACTTTTCTGCATACTTCCCAGGCTTCCAGTGACAATTACGCCTGGTCCTCCTGAGAATCCCGGGTACCTTCACTCTAGTGGTAGGCTGGTATTCAGGATCAGATAGACTTGCTTCTAGCGTCATATCTGTCATGGCAAAATAACCATCAAGATACTTGTACGCCGCTACTTCCCCATCATAAACTTTCTCATCACCATAACCTTCGCCTTCATCATCGTACCCAGCTGGTACTGCATCAAAGTTGCGGACAAACCCTCGCGGTTCATCTTCACTCTTCATCTTCAGGTAATACTTAGCCTCATATGCATACTTCCAGCCTTCATCTTACTCCTCGGAATTTATTTCTATTGGCCTACTCGACTCACCAACTCTGGGCTTCCTCCTAGGGGTATGACTAGTAACTTCCGGCTCTCCTGGATCTCCTGGAATCCTTATGGGATCACTCGGTGTTCCTTGGTATGGCTCATCTTCCCAACCAGTAGGACTTGGAACTTCATGCTCTGGATCCTGCCACTTATCTTCCTCCTCTACTAGGACATAGTCAGGGTATGGTGGTGAATATGTAGGGTAAACTGGGGTATCAGGTTCTACTTCCTCCACATACCTAACAGGTGTAGGTGGTGGATCGTGTATCCCCTCTTGGCTTCATAGTTCAATATATCACACCTTTCCTGAATGACTTCAGGGCTTGAATACTGCTCTACCATGGCTTCTACTTCTCCAGCTACTACTCCGAACGTCTTATGATATGCCCGGATCAACTTGATACAGCTATCCATAAACTCGGCCATGCCACGCGGATTAGTCTTCAGAAAAGTTTTATAATCTACTGGACCCTCAAGCCAATAATTAGCACTCGGAATGGCGTTGAATGGGGTTTCTGCCAACGCATGACCCTTGGTTGTCCTGATACTAGTGACTGCTTTGACAACCGCAATCTGGAACGCTACTTTCATACTCTTCGCTTCTCCGAATGGCATCTTAAGATCCATCTTGAGTTCAGAGGGTAACTTAAGTGCTACACGATACATCACTAAAACTGACCCATCAAAGATACTCATCATTTTCACTATCACCTTGGTATTGACACCAAGATAATTGATCAGTTGTTGCAGAATCTCTGCCCAATTTCCTCGAAAAACACCCTTGCCTAACTCAGCATCTCTTACACGAATGGACCTCCTGGGACTTCGTATATCCATCCTAACTGTTATAACAAAAATATCAGAATTGAAATGAAGTAATAATTGCATGATAATATTATTCTCAAGTGAATATCCATCATAACAAATTAAAACTCAATTCATTCTAAGGTCTCGCACACCTACAGGTTTTCCCTTTAATAGGTTTCCAACCTAAGGTCTAGCAATTGCTCTGATACCATCTGCGGTGACCCAGCACACCACTGCATATTGTAGTGTACAAGTCGTTGACATAACACCCACGGAAGGACTATTCCGTAAATATTACATCTCTCAGAGTAGTACAACAGAAACATTGCGGGTCCACTTTATTACACACTGCTAAAGATTACAAGCCAGAAATGCATAAAAACATCAACGTCTTCCTCCGACATGGGAGGAAGGTCTATTATTGCGATGTTGACAGGTGTCAACCTACTAGCGATAGAAAACAACAAACTAAGAACCATCTGGGCTCAGCAACTAAGTAGTACTAGTCTAGTCTGACTCGGCCTGGCTCCTATTAGAGCTATTCTAAGTCTCCACCTCCTCTTTTTCAATGTCGTCGGCTCCGTAGGCGATGATGTAGTCGACGCCCTCTATTCCTCCAGACAGATCAGGTGCTTCAAAGTAGACGTCATCGGCATGGTATGATCCATAGTTTCCGTCAATGGCCTCCTCAAAGTCTAAGCAGGGGGTACAAAGGGAACGAATGAGTAACATCGTTACTCAGCAAGTTCAGCTTAACGCTTAGATAAGTGGAATGCACTAGCTACCATCTTGACCAAAAAGTCAAGATGCATATGCAAGTTTTGTAAAACATTTTTAGGAAAAGGTCTATTTTATTTTAGAAAACTATACCCCCAGCCTCCAGGGTCTTGCGAAACACATGGGATTCCTTTCCCGCCGCGACCATAGTTCCCTCCTGGAACAAGGATGTAACAGTCACAATTTCTTTGTTTAACTCTGCAGAGCTGCATCACTTTACCCAACAGCAGCCTGGCTCTTTGTGCTCTCTCAGCACACCATGTGTACTATAGCCAGAACTCAGGGCAACAAGTCATGTGGAGTCGCTTCCCCGCACAACGCATATCCGCCCATTTGTGACGCGACTGGTAACTAAGACCACTGGCCCGCCACCCCTCCCGAGCTTCTATTCCAGTCATCCCGTCAGGTGGGAAGGTCACGCGCTTCCACGCAGTTGGCCGCCGCAACGGACGCAACCAGGTAATAGCCTGCCGAGGATATGCGAACGAGGGAAGAAACCTCTGACAAGCCCATCCCTAGTGAATCTGTTAGCTGATGCTATCGATACGGCACGTAAGGATCACTGGGCCATGGGTTATTAATCCTAGGTATATACTTTCCCGTACAATGGAACCTCCACCACAACATCAAACCGTGGTTCCATTGCCAGCCAACCATAATAAGTATAGCAATTCACATCATTCGAAAATAGGTTTTTCTTTTTCATGCAATGATAAACCATAGTATTTTGCAATTACTTTGATAAAAATAATCAATCATGGACATGCAAGTTGGAACTTGCCTTGAGACTGATAGGTAGTGCAGTCTAAAGCTTCCGACGAATTGGGAACCTCGTGTTCTGAAAATCAACATCATTGTCTATATGAGACAATGTTCAAAAATCCAAATTTATGCTATTATGCATAGGATGCAATGCTTTCCCCAGAAATTTATTAAAAGCTTTGGTAATGATTTTCAAATGGTCTTTATTCAGATTTTTATTTAGGATGAGTGACATGATAGTCATGATATAGTTCAAACTATACTTTGAACTTAGTAATTAATTTTCTCATATTATTTCTTTTGAAAATAATTTGAAATATTTCAAAGTCATTTCCACTGAAGGATCCTTTGAATTTTTGCTACAGGAAATACTTTTCAAAAATTCAAATAGATAATTTATTTGGATAGCTTGTTTCCTTCTGTTATGTATAGATATTTTATTTGTATTTTTAGGAATTTATTTGAATTTATACTGAGTTTTGAAATTTGAGGAATTTCATAAATTGGTAAAATTATCAAAAGGTCCCTGGTCAACACTGGTTGAACCAGGTCAAAGAGTAGCTCGGGTCCGGTCAACCGACCGAGCCACAACCTCTCTCTCTCTCCCACACGAGCCCGAGCCCGTGCTCGACCTCTCCGGGCGACCGAGTCGCCCTCACCGTCGCCGCCTCGCTCCGGCCAGCTCCGGCCACCTCCGCCGCTGCTGTCTGGGGCAAAACGCTCCCCTCTCTCCGCTCCTCTCTTCTATCCAGGCGATTCGAGCCTCGCTGTCTCTCGCGGCCACGCGCAACCCAACCCTAGGTTTAGGGTTTCAGTGCCGATGCCGCTCACCGCTGACCTCGACCCTCTTCTCCGTCTTGCTCGTCATGGCAGGTGCAGAGCTTTGCCCTCTGTGCCGCCGTGGCTTGGTGGTGCTGCTCCACGACCTCCATGTGCCCCCTCCAACGGTAGAGCGAGCACTGCCTCGCCGCCGTGGAGCTACGGCCATGGACGCACGGTAAGAATTTCTTTCTCTCTTTCTTCTCCTTTTCCTATCCTCTGCTATCTCTAAATGCTACTGGATTTGGATTGAGTATGGATAATTTATGTTGCTTAGGTTCTTGATGAACTGCTCTCGGATATGCACTGCCTACTCTCTGTGCATCAAGAATTGAGATGAATGGTGTAGATCTAGCATGTTTAGATCACTCCATTACCTCATGAAATTATTTTAGAGCATCTCTTGCTCATAGATGAAGAATAATCATTCTAGAAAATTATTTCTGAGCTAGAACTTCTACTGCATGATCTAGCTGTGATGAACAATTGATTTGTGCATGATTTAGACAAGTTTTGCTTGCTGTGATGCCTCCTTGTAGAGTTACACAGTAGCTTTCTTGTTTAGAAATGCTTTTTATGCTTTCCTGTGCTTCTTTCAGTGCAAAGATGTGCTAAGCACAGCTAATCCAGCTCTGCTGGTTCACTGCCTTGTCTAGAATTTTGGTAAAGTAAATAAGAACAGATACTACACTGTTGCTATTTTCCCTTGCCCCTTTATGCTCAAACAATTGATAAAACAAGCAACTGCACTTCCTTTCTTCTCTCTTTCCTAATTTGTTGCAAAGATCAGAGGCTTCTCTATCTTGCAAAACCTTCTTTCTACAGCACCCAACCTTGTATAGCAAGGTTCTGTTAAGAACAGATGCTGAAAACATCTCTCTAGCATGGTTCTGTCATTTACAGAACCTGCTTGGTCTCTCTCTAGCTCACAGGATCAACCTGCTGTTGTTGAGCAGCTGTGCTTCTGGAAAATGATGATAACCTGCGTCTTGTGGATTTTGCCTCCTCCTCCTCCTCGCTGCTTCTAAAATTCCTAGAGTGTATTTATCTAGGTGAAATGGTTTGGATTGGATAGGTTCAGGTTACTTCCATGATGTGCTTGTGGTTTGTGGTTGTTCTTGGTGAAGAACAGATGTAAATGTGTGTGTTGTGATTACTGCGAGCTGTGTGTGCTGTGGGCTGTGATCTGGCTATGTATTTATACTAATTTGGTGTGTCCTGGGCTGGTGACACCAGGATAATTGGGTTGTGGTGAGTAACCTGCTTACAGTGGCCCTCTCTACCTCGAGCTGCCATATTTGGCTGTTCTTGGCTCTTCTTTTAACCTTGGAGATAAGCTCCTGCTGCTGCAGTGCAGTTCATCACCCCTTGGTGATAGACTCTGTGTCATTGATCTTATCTAGCTTTAGATATTTGTGATGGAATCCTTAGCTGTGAAGGAATGATTTGCATAGTCGGTTTGTGATGTTTAAATTCAAGTGTATGTGCTTATTAAGCTAATCACTAGCTTAAGAATGGAATTAGGATCCATTTGCCTAATACATTGGCAAGTGTGATACCAATGCTGTTGCCTCTTTTCAATTTGATTTCTGGTTTAAATTGGAGAGTGTAAATTATATGTGTTGCTTTATTCTTTATAAGATCATGAGATCAATGCTCTAGCCAGCACTTTTTGCCTTTCCTTTCTATTGCCTAAGATGTTTCTAATCAGTGCTGAGCAAATATGCCTTTGCCCCTAAATGTTGCCTTTCGATTAAATGAGCATGATCAAAATTGATCAATCCCATGGTTGCCTTTGAATTATTTGCATTCTCCATTAGCCTCTTTGAACCTTGGTTTTAATTGGGCTAAAACCAGATCTCAATATATTAATATGCCAGCACCAAATGGTGTTGGCAACATTTTAACACTAACCCCCAATTTCTTCTTCTTTGTGATGTTTGTTTTGCAGGTGAAAAGATATCCAAGAAATGCTTGAAGTTTTAGTTTAGGAAATTTTAATATTTTGATTTGTAATGTCTCAAAGTTGTAAAGAGTGTTTGTAAGAATTTATATTCTGTTATGAGAAGATGTGAATGTGATTCTATAAAGACTTGTATAAGAAATATTTTGTATAAGATTTATATTGTGAATAATAAGATTTGAATTTTATTTCTACTCTTATCTTCATTATGTTTTGGTTTGACATTTATGTACTGAAGACTTTATATATATGTGTTGGTAATAGAATAGATAAGGTGTAGAATTGATTTGGATTTAGATTTGATCGAATTCCTTTTGAAATCCAGATATTGGTTTTAAGCAATAATGTTATTGTGTTTTGAAAATATGACTTCGGGTGTATCGACACCTGCAGACTATCTGTCGATGACTGTCTCCAAGCCCCTCAACACTCGTCTGGCGTCAACCCTTGATCTTTTTAACACAAAAGCGTGAATTTTTTCCAAATTTCTCCAAAAGATGCATGAATGCACAAATGCAATTCCTAAGTTCTACCCTCTCAAGTCCTATAACTGCGGGGTATTACAGAGATGCTCTTAGTTTGACATGTTTGTGATGTCGGGCTGAGCACGGTCTACAGCTATCCTCCGCTCTATTTGAGGGAAAGAGCAATGACAAACCAATTGGTGTAAAATCGCCCAGGACCAACCGAAAGGAATGATGTTTAACTTTGACTTTTCACTGGAAAAGTAGCATCCCTGAAATTGAAAACTGGGAGTCATTTAGAACATCTCTATCAGATCCCGCAAAATGGCCGAAAGCCAGAAAATAACTGATTTTTGCGGTTTTGAACAAACTAATTGTGCTGAACCGATCCCTAAAATGACCTGTCCTTGAAAAAATTGTCCAACTCCCAAACCATCCCATCATATCCAAAATTCTCAGTTTTGGAGTCAATTTTTTGCGTGAACTCAAAATCCACGCGACGGTTGGCAGGAAGGAAATTTCAGCCCACCCGTCACCGGATCGACTGCCGGGAGTGGGGAAGCCAAGCCCCCCCCCCCCCCCCCCCCCCCAAGGTGACGCGTGCGAGTAGTTTTTTTTTAGATGTAGATTGAGAACGTGGGGAAGAAGATGGGTAGAAAAAGGATATTAGGGTCAGTTTTTGCCACCTCTTATGTGAGGACATCTTTCACACACGAAAAAGTTTCCGCTTTACGTAAAATAGTTTTTACGGTACCAATTTTTACGGGATATGCTCTTAGAGCATCTCTAGCAGATCCCGTAAAAGTGAACTGGAAAACATGTTTTCTAGTTCAGCCGAAAACGATTTTACGGTATCGCGAAGGCCCAGGCAAAACAAATCCCCTAAACATACCGTAACCTTTTTTTCTTTTTCTCGTCTTCCCCAACGAGTTTATCTGTACGTATAAGCTGACGCCGCCGTAGGAAGCGCTCCGGCTCCCATTGCCAAACTCACCTTGCCCTCCTAGCGCTGGTCTCCCCGCCTCGACCCACCTCCTCCCGTGGAGGTGCTCCCTTTGTCCCTTGTGAGAGCTTGGCCATGGAGGTGCTCCATGTGAGGACATCTTTCATACCGAAAAAGTTTTTGGTTTACGTACAATAGTTTTTATGATACCAATTTGTACGGGATGTGCTCTTAGAGCATCTCTAGCAGATCCCGTAAAAGTGGAACCGGAAAACACGTTTTCTAGTTCAGCCGAAAACGATTTTACGGTATCGCGAAGGCCCAGGTAGAACAAAATCCCCTAAAACATACCGTAATATTTTTATGTTCTTTTCTTCGTATTCCCCCAATGAGTTTATCTGTACCTATGAGCTGACGCCGCTCGAGGAAGCGCTCCGGCTCCCATGGACAACCTCACCTGGCCCTCCTAGCGCTAGTCTCCCCGCCTCGACCCACCTCCTCCCGTGGAGGTGCTCCCATGTGAGAGCTTGGCCATGGAGGTGCTTCCATGGGGCTGCGAGCATGGCCACCCACCGCCCGGCTCGGCCCTCACCTGGCTCTCCTATCGCTAGCTTCCTCCTCCCATCGAGGTGCTACCATGGCGGAGGTTGGCCATGGAGGTGCTTCTATGGGGCTGCGAGCACAGGCCATGATTTCGCACAAAATTATTCAGAATCAAACCTTCTCGTCGGGAATTGATGATTGAGCTCCGGTGTCGCCCGACACTTGCGCCGATGGGACCGTTGACTCGTTTCGGTTTGTCCGGTTTAGGACATGTATACCGACTCCAAAACTGGAGTTATGGGACACGGAGGTGATAATGTTCGGGAGCTAGAATTTTTTTCAAGTCAAACCGTTTTCCAGGCGATCTGTTCGGTTCGTATTTTTCGATTGAAACTATAAATATTCAGGTTGAACCACTTTTACTGTAATGCGAGATGCTCTTAGAACTTATCGTTGCGTTAGACTCACGGAGGAGTACTATACAATCCTGCATCAATAATCACAGTACAGTTGAAAGATACACAGTGGGGTGTACGTAGACACCGGCCGGAACATGCTGGACCGACGTCAGTGTGCACACCGCAGTGAGAATGCAGTATCTCAGATAACATGGCGGGTTCCCTGTGGAGGCTGATACAATCGCACAATCAACATAATTGACCATCATCATTACATAGTCCGAATAATCAGAGCTAGCGGGCACGGTATGAAAGCGATCGATCGACCTCACATGCATGCAAGCATGGAAAGCGCAGATGCGAACACAAGACGCTAAATTTAAGGCAATAATCTCGACAAACTAGCGCTCCAACAAACCACGTAAAGCGACGGAAATCACACATTTTTTGGCTCCGAAACTCCTTAGAGCAAACATATACTCGCTCCGTTTTTTAATATAAGATGTTTTAGCATTTGTCCACATTCACATATATATAGATGTATGTAGACATATTTTAGTATGTATGTGCACTCATATTAGTATGCATGTAGACAACATGTTGGATAGCTAAAACTTTTTATATTTATGCACGGAGGGAGTACTTCTGAGTTCAGGCCAGGCCAAATTAAGCATGTGATGGCCACGAGCAAGATCGAGGCCCTGGGGAAAGAGGAAAGAGTGTTGATTAATCGCGGAAATGTTGGACTTGGCCTCATATATATAGTCCATACATGCATATATACACACCCTTAAAAGTCACACTCACAAAGTCACAACTCACAATACATTTTTTCTTTAATATACAAGTGGAGCCGCAACTGTTAGATGTATATATCTACTTTGTGATGGCCACGAGCGAGATCGAGGCCCTGGGAAAGAGGAAAGAGTGTTGATTAATCGGCGGAAATGTTGGACTTGGCCTCATATATATAGTCCATACATGCATATATACACACTCTTAAAAGTCACACTCACAATAGTACATTTTTTCTTTAATATACAAGTGGAGCCGCAACTGTTAGATGTACTATTATATCTACTTTCCACTTGGATCTAGTTGATCTTGTGCTGTATTGCTCCTCTCCAATAGGCCACGTACGTACTACGTACTTTCCGACGCGCACAGCCGCATGTGGGATGTCTTGCGTATCCTGAGTGCAACATCTATATTGGGTATTCATTGCGAGATGGCCCTGCCGTACAACCCGGCCCAAATACAGAGCAGAATGTTGGTGCAATTTGCTGACGTCGGCCACAAGCAACATATACGTACGTAAAAGATTCCCGGAATAAGTGAAGGTAGCTAATTATAGTGTACCCTCCCGCAAAAAAAAAATTTATAGTGTACCCCGCGTTGCCAGAGTGTTCATTTTATGAGGGAATGAGCTTTCCTTCGAGAGAGAAAAAAAAACATATTCTTCCATTCACCGTTTTTTTTCTTTTCGGAATGTGGAACATACGGCCGTCCCCTGCATTAGTCGATGCACACAACCCTTTTTATTGTAAGATTCAAAATTTTACAGTTCACAAATTGCACAAAGTGGACATAAAAAATCATCCATCTAAAGAAGAAAAACATATAGCCCTACGCATCTTGTATTGGTCTAGCAAGACGCCAGCCACCCACATTGTAGATATGCCACAAAGATTGTATCATTGTAGATACCCCGAGCGACCGCCTCATGGAGACGTGTGCATCCATAGTCCATATGTGGCCGCTACTCCTCGGGCAAAACGCATGACCAAGTTTGGATCCGGTGGCTAGCCATACGAATAACCCATAGAAAGTGAACATTTCCAACCTTGTTAAAGATGATATCATTTCAATAATTACATAATGCCCAGACCAAAGCGCAAACCCCGATACGCATTGTTGTGTTCTGGCACCCCTTGCCGGGAGCCTCACGGATTGTGTTAGTCTAATTCGACTATTCAAGTAACATTCAAGCCCGAGCAACAGTTTTTTTCTTCAATACGATCTGTGATGTTGCGTGCTCTGCGTTTGACATGTTCGTTTTGCAGGAATTGCGCAATTAGCTAGTGACCAATCCACGTACCACTGAACCCAACAGCGACGTCGTTCAAGCGTAGTCCTAACATGGTATGCATGTGCTTTGAGGCCTCTCTCGAAAAGCTAGTCGTCCTTCCAGTGATGCCGACACTAGCTATTCCCTGCCTGTATGCACCATGATTGATGAGCGAAAGAATTACTACTGCTCCAAACCCTGTTTTCAATTATTGCAGCAGCGAGCGCTGTCTCCGGCCACAAGCGTGCAGAACACATCAGAATGGGTAGCTTGAGCGCTGTCTCTTTACTCAACAAAATGGGAGCAAGCTAGTCTTGTCGGTTGAAGAAGCAAGAGTAGCTGTGCGTCTGCGGTACAAACTTACAAGCTACTTTGGCTCCAGGCACTTGGAACTTGCCAATGCAGCATCGCCCGCCAGCTGCAGGTGAGAAAGGTGTAGGGGCATCCCGCCCTCAACCTCCATCGACCTCCATTTGCATTTCTCATTTACTCATGCAGCTTCACTACCCAACCCCCTCTTGTGAGCATGCCCCATCTGATCATTTTCTCACTCTGCCCCCACTCTCTCTCTCTCAACCGAGCTATATATACTCTCACATGGACATACACTCTCTCAAAGCAGCTCGCTTCCCTACCAAGTGTACTCTCGATCTCCTCCTGTCTTAATTTGGGAGCATCTAGCTTGCTTGGTAGCTCAGCGGGGAGCTTAGGCTTAGCAACAATGGCGGCCTGCATCTCCTTGCTGCCGGCCATGGCGCTGCTGCTCCTGGCAATGGCGGTGGCCTCCTCCGACGCCCAGCCTTCTCCCGGCTACTACCCGAGCTCGAGGTTCCGGCCAGTGGCGTTCAACCGCCCGTACAGTAACAAGTGGGGCCCGCAGCACCAGACGGTCTCCGGCGACCATTCCGCGCTCACCATCTGGCTCGACAGAACCACCGGTACGTGCACTTACTATAGCTGTTTTTCTTTCGTCATCTCTGGAGGACATGTTTCAAATTGTATAGTACTGTAAATAATTATTACTGGGTGCATGCATGCTTGCATATTTAGCAATTATTTTTCGCAACAGCATCACCGACGCACTACGTACGTGATTCTTTTTTTAGAACACAGTACAACACACACGCTCACAAATATGTACGTGATTCAGGCTTGTGTTCTAGCCTAGCGAAAGAGACGCTACTAGCGCTATGTTAAATCGTCGGTGTGCGCACTTATATATCTGAAACACAGTGCATCCAGGGCCCACGTGTCAGAAACTGTTCTGTGTTAATTCTGGAATTTAAAGTTCTCTTGTTTTAATCTGTGCATTTGCTCCCTGATGGTTACTTATTGTATGTGTGGTGATCTGCAGGGAGTGGGTTCAAGTCGAAGCACGCATTCAGGAACGGCTACTTCGCCATCCGCATTAAGCTCCCCGCCGGCTACACCGCCGGCACCAACACGGCGTTCTACGTAAGCACGCAACGCAACGCATTAAGTTTTGTTAGTTCTGACAATCAATGGCTTGGTAACTGACACACATTTTTAGCTGTCTAACAACGAGGCGCACCCTGGTTTCCACGACGAGATCGACATGGAGTTCCTGGGCACCATCCCGGGCGAGCCCTACACGCTGCAGACGAACGTGTACGTCCGGGGCAGCGGCGACGGCCGCATCGTCGGCCGGGAGATGCGCTTCCACCTCTGGTTCGACCCCACGGCGGGCTTCCACAACTACGCCATCCTCTGGAACCCGGACGCCATCACCTTCTTCGTGGACGACGTTCCGATTCGGAGGTACGAGCGCAAGACGGAGCTGACCTTCCCGGACAGGCCGATGTGGGCGTACGGCTCCATCTGGGACGCCTCCGACTGGGCCACCGACGACGGCAGGCACAGGCCGACTACCGCTACCAGCCCTTCGTCGCGCGCTTCGACCGCTTCGTCGTCGCCGGCTGCGGGGCGTCGGCGCCGGCCTCGTGCCGCCCCGTCAGGCGTCCCCCGCCGGCACGGGGCTCACGCCGCGGCAGTACACGGCGATGCGGTGGGCGCAGCAGCGCCACATGGTCTACTACTACTGCCAGGACTTCCGGAGGGACCGCTCGCTCACGCCAGAGTGCTGATCGAGTGCCGGCTCGAGCAGGCCGGGCCGCCCGTGAATGGTGGTTGATGTCGTCTCGATCTGCACCGCACCACCGCAGCATCTTACTCCACTCCACCATGGTTTTGTTTGGAAAAGGTATACCTACCCGTGGCTGCCCTACCGCTGCTGCCTGCTTGTGAGGCCGGTGGTTGAGGCGTTGGTCGTTGGCATATTGCCAAAAAGGGTCTCCATCCATCGATCGTGTCTTTCCATTTGGTTGTGTTGTGTGTAGCTACTTTTCGTTTCACAATATGCATGCCCCGAAGGGGCAACGGAGCATGATTCATGACAAGTCATGCATGCATGCCCACTGTAATACATTGTATTGTACTCAAATACGTTCTCAGTGTTTATGATTAATTTATACCACTTACAACTCCGCTAGTTATTTAAGACATGCTAGGATGCCATATTGGCATTCACTTCACCGTGTGGACAGTACGCTTTCTTTTGGCGCGAGCAGTGCTGCGTGATGCCTTTCGATTTCGCCGGTGGCTGTGTTAAGACTTGGCACCGAATGCCTCTTCGTTTGGGTGTGGATTCGGCTATGTGTTGCCATCATGGCTAATCTCAGCAGATGGATGTTGTTTTGATGTGTTCCAAATTCATATGAAGATACTGATATGATGACAAAGCCAGTTCTGTTACTAAGTTTGAGTTTTGCTCGGGCTTAGTTGGTATCACTGTCTATCCCAAGAGGCTATTTGGCGTCGAAGGTGTTTTCTTTATTGTTTCAGGGTGAAGATTCTCGTTCATACTACAAGATGGAATTTGTCTCAAGGTGGAGTGTTGTTTGATGTGTTCCAAATTCATATGAAGATATAAAGTGAGAGGCTAATTTCGGAGCGAAGCAGAGGCCCATCGCCGGAGGCTTGGGCCGTACGGTACACGTCGTTTCCGGGTCGGACTGCAGCCGACCTAGGGTTTTACCACCATATACATCTTGTAAGCCGCCAGTTGGGATAAGTCGCATTGTGTAAATCCCCGGCGTTTGTAACCTCACCCGATATAGTGAAGTATTGCTGGCTGGCGCCCGTGGTTTTTTCTCCTCCATTGTTGGAGGGGTTTGATCTTTCCGCTACTTCGTGTTTTCTTGCTATCGTTTCTAACAATGGACTCTATTCGCCTGTGGTGGTGAAGCTTCTTACGCACTAGTGTCCAACGTTAATCGTAAACGATGAGTGTTGAAGGCCCTCACCGAGGGGTTTGTTGCTATGTGTCATGTTCTTCTCCCCTCTGTTGTTGTTCTATCTTTGCTAGTTTTTTCTTATTTGTTTCATGTAATTTCACCGACATTTCTTTCGGATCTCTCTTAATGAAAAGGAGCAGTGCTTGGTCCCTTCCGTAAAAAACAAAAGTAACATCTCACTCGTGGACAATGACCATTCTATGGTACCACTCAAATCCTTTCTCACCCCCGGAGCCAACACTTGTTGTAGCCTCGGCAAAGTCTGAATGAGCATTCAATGTTCAATGTTTGCCCATCTAAACTCACGATGAATCTTCACTCACAAGTCAATATTTTAATGGAGTTCGCCAGCTTAGCCCGGGCAGCCGCCCGGGCATGCCGGGCTCCTCCTGGAGCGGCAAGGGCGAATACTAGCCCCCCGCCACAACAAGCTTCCCTCCCTCTCCTACCCCTCGTCATTGCCAGTCAGCGCATCCAGGAAAAGCCCACACAGCAGCGGTGGCGGCGAGGCCATTCTCCTCGCGCGCGTTGGCTTTTCTCCGCGTTTGTGAAGCAGTGTTCCAGAAGATTCGCTCTGGAGGCTCGTCGGCGTCTTCCTCCTGGAGAAGGTGACCGTCCTGGCCTTGTGGACGGCTTGGTGGTGGCCTCCCCGTCCAGATTGAGTCGGCTTGGACTTGGATCTGGTCGGTGAACTTGCAGCCGAGGCGTTCCTCCTCCGGGGCGAACTGTGACCGGAGTTGCTGCTCCGGTGGTGTCGGCTATCCTACTCCGTCCAGATCTCGCCATCTTGGCCCCTGATCTGACGAGTAGGGTGGTGTGCTGCAGTGGTGGTCGGTGTGGCTGGTGGTCAAAGCCCTCCTCCTTTCATCAAAAACAAGATGCTCCTGCGGTGGTGGTTCAAGCCCGGCGACATGTCTTCCATACGATAGTCTCATGTATGCTGAGGTCAAGGTCATGCGCCGGGGGTGAAAACCCTGCACAACGGTTTCCGGTACTGAGCACAGCACGCTTGCGGGTGCCACTTCCTCATGGTCCTGGCCCTCCTTCTTCCTTGGTGGCAGGGGAAACCCTAGATCCGGTTTGCCACGACGTTGTTAATTCCCTTCATGGAGGGCTCTACGGAGACGGCCGAAGGGGTCCCCAATCTGGCATATGGAGATGGTAGCCTTGCCGGTTAGACTTCTCAAGGTGTGGAAATTCGGGGCGCATTGTACGTTATCGCCAACATTTTCTAGTCAACACCTTCTTAGGCACATGAGTAGTGGTACGTTGGTGCGGGCAGACTAAAAGTTGTGGTTGTGCTAAGTTGATATTCGGCTTTGGTCATGACACGGTCTTCAGGCTCAGTGCCCCGCGTCCTCGCCCTTATTGGCTGGAGCTTGGGCAAGACGACATTTGTTGTCCGATTGTTGTATAAGTGTGTTGTTAGCCTGTATTAGTTGGGTGAGTGCGTCGGTGCTGCCAGCGTCAGTGGGTCATCGTGGGCCCCACCTGCCTTGCGCCGACGGCCTATACGTCGACGGCCCGATTTGGACGTCGGCATACAGATACGCCGACGGCTTTTCGCTATGCCGACGGCAATCGTGGCTATGCCTACGCCGTGATACGCCGACAGACCTACTCCGACGGTTGCTGTCGGCGACGACCTTTAGGATTTTGCCGTCGGCGTATCGCCTGCTTCCTGTAGTGGGCGTGGTTCTCCTTGCAAGCTTAATACATTCCCTAAATAAACCATTCTATGGTTAACATAACGTACAGTGGTACACTACTTCCCGGAAGAGAAAAAGAAATACACTACGTGCTGAAGAAGAGACAGACGTCCGAGTCGTACTCTATATGTTGAATCTTTGACATACTCGGAAATACACCATCAGATCTGTCGGTTTTTTTTCTAGTGCTCAACTGTCCGCACATTTGTCGAGGGGACCAAAAAATAGGATGCGCACGCAGAAGCATTGACCGTATCAGTGGCCATGCCACTAGCTGCAGACCAACCTGGACTTTTTTTTTTTTTTTTGAGATTCAGACCACCCTGGACTTGAGGACTGTGTATGTAGGTCATGCTGCCTGCTGCTTCCATTACGCAACAATAGTGTGAGCGTGGAAAATCAAGTCGAGATACAAGAGCCGGTGTCCACCGAATTAATCGATCGCAAGGGCTGAAATATCTCGGCTCGACGGCTAATCTTACCTACCACCGTCCGGCTTGTCGGAAGATTCATATCACAGTTCAATCCTCCACGAGTTCTACGCGTGAGATGGTTGTCGGTGGGCGGTGGCGATCGCTTTTTTTTCTTTTTCTTTGAGCAGAATGGCAGAGCTTTATTGATCAACCAACGCAAAGTTTACAGGATCCCCATATCGCTAGGGGTTTAACAAACCACACATGTCTAACAAAATTCAGAGTTCTTGCCGTTTAGGTAGATGATGCTCTTATCCATTAGATTCTCGCTGTTCATGGATAAAAGACACCACCTGAAACTCTTCGCTCCTCGTAACTGTCTTCTTCAGAATCATATCATGGGCTCTCTGCATTGGTCCTTCTAGGATTTCCTTGAAGACGTTTCGAGCAATCAGATGCGACCTGCACCTTTGTAGCATTCAAACATTTAAATAGGCGTAACGCTTCCGCACATGCAAGTACCTCTAGGACTTTGAGATCGTACTTTCTCCGATCGAAAATGATTGACTGTATATACATCCATATTTAGACAAATCTGTGTAAACCATTTCCAATTGGAGGGAGTATCATCCAAAGAGAGCACCGAAGCTCCCATGACATGACCATATATATCCATGCAGATCGCCAAAAAGCACCCTTGTTATGGGATTTCGCCACAGCTCCATCTACGTGAATTTTCACTCTTCGAGTCGGAGTGGGGATTGCTCAGAAACCAGATGGAGAAGCAGCTGGTATAGACAATTAGCACAGGGAAGACACATTAGCCATGTACCAAGTAAGGATGACCTCGTCCACAATGTAAGCACGACCTCAATGAATTTATCCTAACTGAAGGTTGAGTTGAGAGAAACTAGCCATGGCTTCGGCCTTCGGATCATCCGTCTCATATCCAAATAGGGTAGTACCATATCATCTTCCTCCCTAGCTCATTCCGCCCTTTCTATGTTACACTCCAAAAGAAAATGGTACCAATTAGCATTTGCTGCATGATTCAATGTTATCTAGACTTCATCTGCTTCTCCTTGAGATAAGCTCCGCAAAACTCACTCAATCACTAACCGCGTGTGGGGGGGTGTTAACGTGACATCCTTACCTTCACAAGCTTTCTCGAGAGGGATCCACATTTTCAAAGCTCTCAGTCGATACCTACTCCACTAGGCAGGGGCGTATCCATTGGGGTGCCATGGCACCCCCTCCAAAAATATATAATTTTGTTTACCAACTAGTATTTGAACTAATCCTATGTGTATAGCACGTGATAAAGTAGCTTATATTTATGGTCAAATCTCCAAATTAGTGAAGCATCCATCTACTCCTAACTAAATTCCAAGCTCAACGAGCCTAACGAGGATGATTTTGTAAGCTTGGCACTCCCACTGATCGAGTTCTAGGTTAGCCACTGCCACTAGGAGAAGTCAAATCTCTAGGAGAGGTACTTTCACACACAATGTAGAAATGTAGATCCGTGCCATGAAATCCGTACCCTGCATGTGGGTGTCGGGTCCCTTATATAGCTTTGATGAGTCCATTTTGCCGTCATCTTTTCTACGTTTTTAACCTTGATTGATTTCTCAAGATTCATTGAATATACCATGAATATGTTTAGTTGGTTTCAGGTGGATTTTACCTCCCATGAGCGCTTACATGTCATCGCCGCCAATTTGTTATCATGTTAGGAGCGACACTTCTTAGCTGAGAATGGAGCCATCTTTCCTTCTCCAGTCTAGGCTAAATCGTGTTTGTACACTTAGTAAACCACTAATCTTTTAATTGGTTTTCATTAATTATAAAAACTGACAAGTGGGACTAGATACACTTTTAGAAACTAAAAAGAATAAGAGATGAGAAATAAAAATATAAACGAGACCCGAAAAGGAAAACAAATGCCACTATGGGGGTCTGACCATGCGCTAGTTGAGGAAGGGTATACATCAATATTCCCCACAATGAGAAGGGAAGAAAAAATCGAAAACTTCAAATGGAGGATGATCTCCAAGTAAAGTAATTTTTTGAAAGTTTGAACACTTTATTGTTTCATTTCGAAACACTCTGAGAAAAATCATACACGTATATATGGATGTGTAGTATGTGTGCATAAAGTTTCGATGAATTATGTTTCTATTTGTGACCTACAGAAAACAGGAAAGTGTGAAGACCAAAATAAAAATTTAATACCGATGTAGAGTCACATTTTTATGTAGCCCAAAATAGATAAACTTTTCCACAAGAATTTCAAGTTCACAGATATCTTCTTCACGTATATGTAAAAAAAACTGATTTTTTTTTGAAAATCTTAAATTTGATTTTCTTTAAAAAGAATAGAGTCCTCACTGTTGTTTTAGGGGAGCCATTTGACCTTACTAAGAAATACAATACCCGTTCCAACCTGCTAATACTGTGTGTTAGGGCTTATGTTTCAGAACTATCATGCAGGCCCAAGAAAGAGCTGAGCCTGCGCTCCCATTTTGGTCCTTGTGTCGGCTGAGGCTGGGCTCCTACTAGTTGGGCTTCATGCAAGTTTAGATGAAACCGGGCTGCTGTGTGTTGCATGCCTCGGCTCGGCTGCCAACCCTTCTCATTATATATACAGCATACATGGCATGTGAACTTGAAAATCAAGTCACGATTAGTTACAGATCGGAGCTACCTAACTGAATACATGAGAACGGAAAAGATATCTCACAGGATATCGAACAGCTGGAGATTGACATCGTATAGCAGTACACAACTGTTCCGATAATCTAGGAGTACATGCTCTCGTCCGGGGCTATATCTCTAACACTTCATTCCGTGACAAGATGGTTAGAAGGGTAGTTGTATCCCTACCCCATCAGAGTTCAAACCCCAAGTTTGACACTGGTGTTTCTCATTTAGACGGAATTTTTTCAGTGGGAGGCGACGTTCCGTCGACAGCGAGGCGTCTGTGGTGCCTTCATCAATCTCAAGACCCGACCGCCGGCTCAGTATTTCGGAGGTGCTCATATGGGTAGGGTGTGCGTGCGTGCGTTCATATGGGTGAGTGTGTGCACGTGTATGTGAGCGTCTGCGTTGTACTGTGTTTCACAAAAAAAAAAGTATTAGAATGGAAGTGGTCACAATTGTTACAAACAGTATTCCGCTAAAAAAACTTACAAATAGAACATTCCGCTGAAAAAAGTTACAAAAAGAATATGATAATATGACATATTTCTTATTTAAATTGCATAATGCATCTCCGAGTGTTCCAGGCAGGAAATATTCATAGCCATAGCCCTGCCGATGCCACATAAGCAAAAAAAAAAAGGGGGCACTATAGTTAATGGGAGTTGAGACTTGAGAGTATAGTTGGATCTTATAAGACTGTATTGAGGCAATAGTCTCTAAACACCCAGGACACAGTAATAAACATCGCTAAGATATCACCATGGAAATGTATTGAGCGATGGATTAATGATTCAGCATACGTTGTCATGGTTTTATAACTCATATATATTGAAAATACCACATGCACTTTAGAACAGTACTTTACCATCTGAGTTTTTCTCAAACCATCCAGTCTTCTCCAACATTCCTTTTGTGACTGAACTAATTTAAAATTGTGAACTTGACTTCTAGTATGGTGCTACATGTTGTCTGATGTGAACTCGCTTAAACTTGTCATTGAGTATTACAGTTAAATTAGTTTGGGAGGGAAACTCTTTGACCTATGTCAGTTTGGTTTGATTGTTTTTTTACAGAGACTTGTTCCTTGCTGACCCATCTTGGACGGCATTCTCAGTGCCATTTGGAGCCTGAATGTTCATATGATCTCGTGTGAAGCGCCATTTGGGGTTGTCGCGTGAAATTCCATATCTGGGTCTTTTCTCCGTTTTGGGATGGAGCCATTTGGGGAATTCCGGTTTATGAGGCGAAATATAATGACCTAGTTGAGTCTGCGTAGGAGAACTGCAGCCGAACAAAAGTTGTGGGGGGCACACCGGCACAAGGTCGATCTTGTTGGCGCATCTTTCGTGTGTAGCTAGCCGGATTGGGATCGACGGCCAGCGGAGTTTCCGAGACGCGCTCCTTCTCCCCGTGTATCGGTTGTTCCTCCCGTTGTGCTCGAGCTGCTGCTTATGTCAGCGGATGTTCCCAGGCTCTCACCGTCTTTTGCTGCCTGTGGCTAGGGTGGAGCGAGTTCGTGCGCTCGAATCATCCACGGGGAAGACTACTACATAAGCTCAGGACCCTCGGGTCCATGCCGTCCACTCCAGCCAAGCAAAACAGAGTTATATAGTTCTTCAAGATGGCGACTGCGACTACGAACGTTCGAGCCACCATGGCCATCTTCCTTCTTGTCGCGCTCTCCACGTCCCGCATTGCGTCCTCTCTGGTTAAACGCCCGGCCGGCTCTGACGAGTCCGGCTGCCAGTTCAGCGGCTACCTCCCGGGCACGTCGGCCGGCGACTGCGACAGGAACAACAATCCGGACTGCTGTGCCGACGGCCAGCAGTACCAGCGGTTCCTCTGCTCGCCGCCGGTCTCCGCCACCACGTGGGCCGTCCTCACAGTCAACAGCTTCAGGAAGGGCAAGGACGGCGGCTATCCGTCCGAGTGCGACCGCGCGTACCACGACGACTCGGAGATGGTCGTCGCTCTCTCCACGGGCTGGTTCAGCGGCATGTCCCGCTGCGGCCGCAGCATCAATATCACCGCTACGCTAGAGATGGCACCTCCGTGTCCGCCAAGGTGGTGGACGAGTGCGACTCCATGAACGGCTGCGATGCGGAACACAACTATGAGAAGCCATGCGCCTATAACATAGTGGATGCTTCACCTGCGGTGTGGAACGCTCTAGGCCTCGACCAGAACATTGGCATGGTGGACGTCACCTGGTCTGACGAGTAAACAACTTCACTATATATTTGTTGTCCGTCTAGGTGTGTACTTGATTCTTTTATTCCTTTTGAAGATCAATATACTACCTCCGATCCATATTAGTGGGCACAACTTTATCTAGATACACATGTATCTAGTCTAAATACTTAACTAGATGCATCCGTATCTAGACAATGTTGAGACCATTAATATGGATCGGAGGGAGTATCATTTTCGTGACAATAATTCCATTCAAATTTTACAATTACGGAGATGTTCCGCATGGATAAATTTTGTTTTTTTAAACAAGGTAAAAGATATTTTTCATCGATCAAGGAGAAGGTTTCTAAAAGTTTTACAACCCTATCCACGGCTAGCCCACGATCCAAATAACAAGTCTACTCTCACGGCATTAAATTAATTACTCAAGGTCTTGGCACTGGCAAGGCAACACGTGGGCGCCTTTTTTTAATCTTTGTAACAAGCATGGTTGTAGTCATAGATTGGTCAAGCATGGAAAGCAAAGCCATGACTTCAATAAGGTCCCTTTCTACGGATCCTGTCGATCCACCGATCCTTGACGGTGTGTATTCATTGCCAATCGCCTGGTGAACCTATATTTGAAATGAGGTGACACTAGTAGGAAAAGGCCTACTGCTGACGGACGGAAATGGTCGCCCGCCAGCGGTGATTACGCCAGTGGTAACGATTTACCGCTGGCGGGCGGCCGTCCGCCAGCGGTAACGATCGTTACCGCTGGCGGGCACAATTTCCGCCCGCCAACGCGAGGATAGGCAGCGCTGGCGTGCAGCAGCGGCCGCCAGCGCTAAGATACTTCGGCCGCCAGCGGTACGCCTCGCTGGTTGGAGTTCTGAGAGAGCTGTCCGCCAGCGGTACGCCTCTGTGTCCGCCAGCGGTATATTTTCGTGGTATTTTTTGTTTTTTTTTAAATAACGTATTCCAGCAGCATATCAAATATAAATACAGGATATTGAGGTACAGGCGACGAAAATGATAATAACATAGAAATTTCCACATACAAACGCGTCAAAAGTTGTCATACACAAATACATGTCGATAGATTAATTCATACACGGAAGTTTTCCAAATGGATTACTACTGTCATCTAAAACACAATCTTATACAAGAGAATGCCAATAATGATCAGTAAGAAGGGGATCACGATGAAGTTGGACTTCATCCGGTTCTTCCTCTCTTCCGCAAGCAGGTGATGCAAATATCTAGATTCTGTCTCCGCTTTACTTTCGTAAATGTTGTGGTTGTTCACGATGATGTTGGACTTCATCATCTGGTTCGTCTTTTCTTCCTCAAGTAGATGGTTGGCATACCTAGCTTCCGCCTCCGCTTTAGTCTTGTAGCTCTTGTGGTTGTTGTCTTTGAACTCGTTCACTTGCTTTTTACAGTCTTCCCACTTTTCATATACTCCTGGAACACGACATTTGTACACCACATACCACTTCCCTATTTCCCTCTACACAAGACGCATATAAAATTACAAGTCAAATAAGAGTTGTAAGAAAAAAGATTTGTGTACATAAGAGAGAAGAAAGATTAAAGCAAACAAAAAATTAACTAAGCATGCATGCATCTAACGAGTTGTGTACATAAGACAGAATAAAGATTTGTTCCTCGATCACCTTCTCTCTGGTATCTACGGGAATGGTTCACAACCATTTAACGAGTTGAATGGCCTGTGATCACCCGAATAGCTTAAGCGCCTTTCTATATCGGCATTAGCTGGTGGTTATAAGCCGTAGTAGAATTGTCCATCTTGATCTAGGACGTCACACATGATGATTCGCGCGATCATGTTCTGAATGTATCGGAACTCGGCTCTGATAACATAATCAGCGGAGTCCTTTAGTCTTGCAACCCATGCGTTGAAATCACGAGAAATAAATTGGCCTCGTCGTTGCAACTTTAAAAACCACCTCATTTGATAGAGGAGGTACCATGACTCCATGCAACTACTTGAATCCTGCTTCATGCAGGGAAATACGTTCTGTGCGCGAACCTAAACCTTCCATCCTCTGACTTTCTTGTTTTTTAAAATCGGGCCACCCTTCATGGCGTAGCCGTGGAGAGCATTATTCAGAACAATCTTGATGTCGGTGTAGTCCCGCTTAGACTCCGCCCTGTCTTCATAGCGATCCCCGCTATCGAGATACAAGGCAGCTAAGCGTTCCATGTCCAAGTGGATGAGGGTGCCGTGTTTGTTTCTGCGCAAAACATCACCATTGTAGACGCAAATTCAACAATGGAAATCTGTGGAAGCATGTTATGACAGGTAGGCATGACTTACTCGGGAAAATAAGGCAAGAGAAATGAGCACGGCGGGCTCGACGCATTGTCGAGGAAGAGCTTTTGGAGATAACCGATCGCGGATTTCCTACCCTCAGGGTTGTTCACGAACATTTCTTGCATGTAGTAGGGGTCAACCATCACTATGCCGGGGGTATTCTCCATTTTGATTTGGTGCGCCATTTGGAGCGCAACAAGACGGACTATGGATGGGTGGAGCGGAAGACAATGGTACACTGCGAAGATATCATCAAATCTCACAAAGAGCAGGTCTGCGCCATTTTCCCTGACAAAGCCCAACCGTTCTGGTACATTTGCAATGAAAAGGGGATATGTTGGAGCTTCTTGGTCGAGAAGTTTCCTCTCCACAACAAGAACAACCTCATGTAGGTCCAACAAATGTCCTCTCAACTGTTTGACACGATCCGCCGGCAGGATCGATCTACCCAAGTGATGCATCTTATGCCAGTCCTTGATGGGTATCCTGTCCACAAACCGGGAATCAGTCCCCTGCTCCGGTGGGACGGTGGAGTCGTCCAATTTTGTTTTCTTGTATCTTTTACGTGCCTTCTTAGACTTGTTCACCGGCGCATCTTCTGGCGTCCCATGATTTGGCAAGATAGGAACCAAATTGGTGATAGAGTTGCCGCACCCGTAGCCGATCATGGGGGAGGTCCTACTTGGCCTCCCTTCATCCAAGTCCCAACAAACTCACGGACAGTAGGAAACATGGATTTGAAGGTATTTCTGAGTTCGTTCTCTATGAACGCCTGCATGGATCCTCGTCTTGTATATGAGAACCGCCGGCCTCGTCGTTGTCCGCCATGTTCACACTAACGAGAAAAATCGAACTTTAGTATAACGAAAAAATTCACGATTTTTTTTGGCATGACCTTTGCTACAATTACGAGATATGGAGTACCCGAATTTGCCGAAACGGAAGCTAATCAACGTTCCGTCAATCTCAAGGGACTCAAGGGTACCTGCAAACATTTTATATTCATCACAACCACCAAAATCGGCATTTCCGAATCACATCACAACCACCACCGAATCACATCCGCAACCATATTCACATGCATACTTCATATTGTCACCACTAACCACAAATAAGGGGTAAAAAATAGTAATGGCATTTCAACAAACACCTTCCGTGCACGGCGGTTAACGGGTGGGAGGGGAGGGAGGAGGCGGCGGGTGAGCTCACCGGGAGGGGCGCGGCGGCGTGGAGGAGTAGGCCGGCGACGACGGCGGTCGGGGAGGCGGCGAGTAGGCGCGGAGAATCGGGGCGGCGCGGGCGGCTAAGTCGGGGCGGCGCGGGGTGGGGCGGCGAATCGGGGCGGCGCGGGAGGCTAGTCGGGGCGGCGCGGGGCGGCGAATCGGGGCGGTGGGGGTGGGGCGGCGGTCGACGGCGGCGGCGGGGCGGTTCGGAGGCCGGGGCGGCGCGGCGGCGGCGCGGGGTTAGGGTTAGAGAGGAGGCCGGGCGCGGGTGGGGGAACTGGGAAGATGGAAAGAGAGCGGCCCGACCGGCCGGTAAGTGGGCCGGCCACACTTACCGCTGGCGGACGGGCCAGGTGTCCGCCAGCGGTATATGGTTACCGCTGGCGGACGGAAAGATTTATCCGCCAGCGGTATGTTTTAAAATTTTCTGTTTTGTTTTTTATTCTGTTTTTTGTTATTATTTAGTATTTTCTAGTATAGTTGTGCGTATATAAATAAATAGTTGTGTATATAAATAAATATTCATACACATCACATTGTTCAAAACATCTTAATTAAATTACAACTTTTTACAATAACACACATGCATGTGTCTCGCGCTTTTCTCTTAGCGTTTGGCCTTCTTCTTGCCTTTCTTGGTGGTCTTAGCTACATAATTCAGCCCCACATTATGACCTCTTCTTAAGAATGGAAGACCTCCTCTCGTGGGTAGCGTGGTTCTGCTTCTTCTTGATGTGTATGGCGTGTTATCATCATCTTCATCATCTTCAATATTAGGGTCACCGTACTGGTCGAAGTCGTCCTCGTTCGCGATTCCATCCATTCCAATGATGTTTCTTTTGCCTCTCCTCACGACTACACGGCTAGGCTTTGACGGGTCGGTTATGAAGAAGCACTGAGACACGTGCTTAGCCAATACCCATGGCTCATTTTGTGCGGTGACGTTCGTGCTGCTTGATGAAGTGCCGGCTTCCGGTAAAACCATGGTGGTGAAGTATTGGTCTTCCTTTTTCACGGTGGATAACCTAGCCCATCTCACACGGAACATCGGCACCTTCTCTCCAGAGTAGTTAAGCTCCCAGATGTCCTCTATCCTTCCGTAGTACCTGAACTTTTTGTCACCGACGTAAGATAGCATTGTTACCCCTGAATTTTGATAGTCAGAAGTTTTGTCCTTTGCCTCTGTGTAGAAAGTGAACCCGTTGATATCATATGCTTGAAATGTCGCGAGGTTGGGGGCGGGGCCACGTGACAAGTCGTATAACCATCTACCTTCTGCATCATCCGTTGGCGGAGCGACAAGCTCATCTTTGAACCAACTCAAGAAAGAGGAGTTGTGCTCTCTGATTATTTCTCCTTCGGTCCTTTGCCTGCCCTGGCCAATGTACTTCTGCTTAATCTCCAGTTTGTGCTTTTGCACCCAAGTATCGACCATTTGAAGGTGTTGGAGAGCTACTAAGTTTGCCCTCTTAAAGTCGGCCATTCTCTTACTGAAGCCCACATGTAAGTCCCGCGCGCCATTTTTGTGACCTGACCCACCTAACTTGCCAAAGTGCTTGTTTGGGGGCAAACCAACAGGGTTATCAATTATCTCCAGATGATTCGTGCAGAAAGAGATGCACTCTTCAGTGAGAAAGCCTTGAACGATGCTTCCATCCGGACGGGCCCTGTTACGAACAAATCCTTTTATGACCCCATTCATCCTTTCGAACGCCATCATGTTGTGGAGAAACAACGGTCCGAGATGAATGATATCATCCACGATGTGGACCAACAAATGCACGCAAATATCAAAGAATGCGGGCGGGAAGTACATCTCAAGCTCGCATAGTATCACAACAATCTCTTCCTGCAGCGTTGAGAGTCTCTTTGCGGTGATTGACTTTCGAGAGATCACGTCAAAGAAGTTACAGAGTCCAAAAAGGGTCTCACGGACGTGCTTGTCCATTATCCCTCGGATCGCAACTGGGAATATCTGTGTCATCATCACGTGACAATCATGAGACTTCATACCGCTGAAATTCTTTTTCTGCCAGTCTAAGAATCTGCTTATCAGCCCCGAGTAACCCAAAGGCACTTTGACTCCTAGAAGGCACTTCATCAATTGTTCGACCTCCTTTGGACTAAGAGTGAAGCAAGAGGGGGGACAGTAATAGTCATTCTTCTTAACCCTTTTGGCATTGTGACCGTCCATCTCCTCATCCAACTGGTCGTCTACCACATTTTTGCGCTGCGCATGAAGCTCTTTCCTGATGTCCATATGTTTAAGGTCCAATCTTGCTTTTGGCCCATCTTTGGTCCTGTCCGCCATGTGGAGTACAGTGCCAAACATACTCTCGAACACATTCTTCGTCACATGCATTAGATCAAGGCAATTTGGCGTAGTGTAGATGGGCCAGTATGGCAAGTCCCAAAACACAGACCTCGTCTTCCAAACACCACAGAGCGGTTTTGGCGCCTTTCGCTTCTTTCCCGGCTCAGGGCACTCTTGCCATTCATTCAGCAACTCGTAAATGTCATCGCCGCTCTTCTTAAGTGGAGGTTCTCGGAGCTCATCTTTACCGTTGAAAAGGTCTCCACGCCATCTCCATGGGTCTTCATCGTCTAGCCACCTTCGATGGCCTATGTAGACGGTTTTCGAAGAACCGTCTTTCTTCAGCTGGAGGTATGTCGGATCATCCAGGCACCTGACACATCCGAAATATCCGTGGCACACCTGGCCGGCAACATATGCGTAGCCGGGCAAATCGTGCACTGTACACAACAAGGCAGCTCTCATAGGGAAATAATCTTCTGCGACGGCGTCCCAAGTGGGAACCCCTTGGGACGACCATAACGTGTCTAGCTCATCTTTCAGTAGCTTCAGATACAGATTGATGTCGCTGCCAGGTTGTTTCGGCCCTTGAATTAGCATGCTCATGTGTATGTACTTCCTTTTCATACACAACCAGGGAGGTAGGTTGTATATCCATACAAACACGGGCCACGTGCTGTGTGAACTGCTCTGGTTGCCAAACGGATTGAGACCGTCGGTGCTGCAACCCAATCTGATATTCCTTGGCTCGTCTCCAAAGTCTGCATCGAAAGAGTCTAATGCTTTCCACTGGCTTGCATCCGAAGGGTGTGTCAGAATTATCTTTTCACTCCGGTCTGAATCTTGCACCACTGCCGCCTTTCTTTCCGCGTGCCAGCGCATAAGCTTTGCTTCCTTACGGTCTGCGAAATATCGCTGCAGACGAGGAATGAGCGGAAAGTACCACACAACTTTGCGAGGGGCTTTCTTCCCGGTCTTGTATCGATTGGCATTGCACACTGGACATTTGGTCATTCCCTCGTCCTCTTTCCGAAATATGTAGCAATCGAAGATGCACACATGGTACCTCTCGTGCGGTAAATCAAAGGGGCACACGACTTTCTTGGCTTCGTCACAACTTTTAGGACACGTGTTGCCCTTCGGAAGGATACCGTGCAAATATTCCAGGTTAGCGTCGACGCTTATATCGCTCAATTTGTGTCTTGTCTTCATCTGCAGAAAATCAAGCGATACTTTCAAGCGGGAAGCTTCTGGGTCGCAGCCTGGATACAACGGAGTATTTGAATCTTTCTCCAATTGCGCCAGCTTAGATTCCCTGTTAGCCGTCTTCTGAAGAAACAATTCTGTTAGATGAGGGTCCCGCACGACTGAAGTTAGCGGTGTCCGTGTGTCCTCCTCTTCTAGTACCACACGATCATCATCGTCTTCTTCTACTTCATCATGTTGCACGGGATCCGGATCAGGCTCTTCGTGTTCTGGCCCCTCGTTGTTATTGTCTTGCTGCCCTTGATCCTGATTATTTCCTTCCGGCGCACCATCATTTCCATCATGTTCATCATCTGTTAACCAACGAGTGTGGCCATCCATGAAACCACGGAAGAGCAGGTGTTCCAGCAAAGTTCCGGTAAATGGACTGATGCCGACCTCGAGTTTGCATGCGCGACACGGACACTGTATATCTTTGCGCTTATTCTGCAGCATGTCTTCCGTCGCGTGTCTCAAGTATGTATTCACGACATGTTCACTCATAATAACCATTATCACCTGCACGTTGTATAATCAAGACAATAATTAAGCACCATTTAATATTTTATCGGGTTTATTTCACGAAAAAATTCGCCATGACCTTCCTACAAATAGGACCCAAGGAGAGTGCCAAAAGTTGCCGAAACGGAAAATGAATCAACATTCCGGCATGGTATTGGCACCCTCATTAATTTTCACACATCACAACACAAATTTATTCATCACAACTCAATTTCACACATTCCAAGCCATTTTTCATCCAGCATTTCGCATGGTTACGGCGGGCGCATTTATCCGACCAAATTAATTTTAAGAATGTGTTTTAACTTATATCGCTAAAAGATCACCTTAAGAATGTTAAAACACACGTCAAAATAACCGCGGAAGTCGGCCGAAGATGAAATCTTGATCTTGAGATCTGAGTGACTTGAGTGGATTTCTTTTGGTCAAAGTTGGATGTGGGGGAGAGATCTAGTGGGATCTATCAACTAAATCACTTTTTGTTGGCTAAAAGTGATTAATTTCATGGAGGAAATGAGCCACAAATGGGGGAAACTCGAGCTAAGAGAGAGAAGAGTGAAGTGCAATAAGTGAGCAAGGGTGGTAGGTGCGGCCGCACTTATGTCACTTTCCCAGGTTACCGCTGGCGGACGCTTCAGCGTGCCCGCCAGCGGTACTGAACGGAGCGCTGGCGTACTATTTCGTCAGCCCGCCAGCGGTACTGTCCCCATTTTTTTCCCAGCTGAGCTCAGCCGCGGCAACTACCGCTAGCGGGCCCTGTCTATCGTCCGCCAGCGGTACGTTTAATACCTCTGGCGGGCGCGTATTGTGCCCGCCAGCGGTAGTTTGCCCCGCCTCGTCCCAGATTCCTGTTCCTACCGCTGGCGAGCTGTGCTGTTGTCCGCCAGCGGTACGTCCAGAACCAGTGGCGGACAGGAAAAACCGCCCGCCAGCGGTCGTAGCGCTGGCGGACGAAGACGTTGTCCGCCAGCGGTACGCTGGTGGCTATAAGCCGTTTCCTACTAGTGTGAGTGGTCGTCTCTTGCACTTGGTTGCAAAGGTTACAAAGCCCATAATTTTGCCACCTCTCCAATCAAGTCAATCCGCCGTCCACACATGGTTCCGAGGATCAACCAAGCGAAGATTTTACTTAAGAGGGGCTCAAGGCTTCCAAACCAAGGGGCATCATCGAAGTGGTACGTCATAATTGCATCTTGTAGGAGGACTTAGACGAGTAGCATCCATTGGTTGTGAGCTTCCAAACAGAACACCTCTGTTTGGAGTAATCAGTTGCACAAAAAAGAAGCGAGCCTAGCTCACTTGGCTAGTGGAGTAGACGTACAACCCAGCCACCCAGGTTCAAGTCCTCGCGGGAGGGTTCTTATTATTTGAAGAAAAAAAACTCGCTATGGGGGCTTCCCCCACCGCTTTCCTTTAAAAAAATCAATTGCACAAAACACAAATCGAGTAATTAGCCGATAATTAAACCACTTGGGGCCACAAGATACCACAATGGGAGACGAAATGGTCTAAATAGACCGAGCGGTTCAAATGGAGAGAGACCAGTGGCATGATACAACTACGGGGACGGCGCGAGATTGATGTGAGAGGATTACTGGCTTATAATGAACCCACGTTTTTGGGATTATAATGCAAAAATTGGCACGGAGAATGACAACCACCGATCCCAATTTAAGAGCATATCAAATGGATTCCATAAAAAGGGTTTAACCGTTTATCACCAAAAATAGGCCCCGCTACCCGGACGGACGCTGGAGCCCCCGACGAGTTGTCATTTGGCGGCATGCATGCCAATTCTGGTCGATTCGGCTAATTGCCGGATCGTCACTGCCCGTAATGACCTTTGCATCTCGTCAGGGTCCTCTGAGGTGCATTAGTGACCGCCAGAGCTCCGCTGATTGTCGCGCCCCCTCCGTGCCCGAGGCGAGCGACTACTGCTTCGGTTGGTGTCGACGACGCCGCGTCGCCGATTTTCCAGGTAATAACTCGTCCTCCTAGCGTCAAGGAGGACCTCCTAGCCATTTTCGTACCAGCGCGGCTATCTAGGCTTCGACAAGCAGCCGGACAGTTTCCTCCTCCTTGCACAAAGTGTTCGACGAAGAAATTTGGTGACCTATCATAGGCATGGAAAAAACAACAACACGAATTAAGGCGCTAATAGCACGTAATGCGCATTTAGAGCATGCACGCTAAGTTTTATTACTTTTGCTCGCTATGGTCCTATTGGTGTAGTGTAATAGAACGATATATCGCGCTAAAACTTCATGGCGTTATAGCACGCTATTTTTCTCAACCCAAAGGACCAAATTTTCTACCTTAGCGAGAAGTTGCTGCTGGTGTTAAACTACAATTTGTCGCTTACTCTTCTGAATAAAAAATTGGCATTGTTAATGTTGAGTTTCTAAATACATAATTTATACTATGTTGTTTCCCCTTAGGAGGTTGGTGTTAGGCTTGTAAACAATTGGTCAATTTGGCAATAATACTAATTTATACATAATACATAATTTATACTATGTTGTTTTTTAAGCTTGATTATAGGCCCGATGTTGGTCAAGAGCAAATTTTCGTGTCTATAAAGTATGTTTTGGTGTTGTAAACTTTACTCCAATCAGTTTTTGGTGCCCTGTTATAGGAGATGCAATAATATAGCAATAAATATGGTTATGTGTAATAAGAAAAAAATCAGTTTGTCACATGGAAGCATATGTTTTTGGTGCCTTATTATAAAGAAGTTGTCAAATATGCTCTAATATAGTAATAAAGATGGTTATGTAATACGAAAAAAATCAATTTGGCACATGGAACCATATGACTAATAAGATTTTCGAGAAAACAAAACTTATATACACGTGTTCCATTGCTCTCGTTTTTTAAAAATCAAAAATTTATTTGCGCCTCCAAAAATTCTGAAAAAAAACATACAAGTACATATAACTGTCTACTATGGACGACACAATTTTCAGCGAAATTTCTTTTCATCTAAGATCCGCATAAAAAGATAAATATAGCAAGTAAAATGAGTTCATGATTTTGTGATTTTTGTGTAGTCTCCTATATAACTTATTTGTCAAGCTTCATGCACTAACCAACTATTTCAAAAGACCGATCTGATTGAAAGGGGTACGCAATCCACTTATACACCACCCTCCCTCTCACGTGTGATGGGAAGACAAGTCAACACGTGTAGAGTCATAGGCAGGCTCAAGAGGCATGACGTGCCTGTATATAGACACCGAGGGGGCAATAGCAATTTTAGGATAAATTGCGAAAATTAGGACTGTAACTCGAGACCCTGGGCTCCAGTGGCGGACCTTGGGCCAAAATTCTGGGGGGGCAAATGGACTGGGGGGCCAAATAATAGGCTTTAGGCAGATTTTCAGTTGACAAATGAGCCAAATATCTACAGATACTAAGCCATTTTTTCATGGGCTGGGGGGCCATGACCCAGGTTGGCCTCCATGAAGGTCCACCACTGCTGGGCTCTCATATCATGTCAAGCTTCATGCACTAACCAAGTATTTCAAAACACCGATCTGATGGAAAGAGCTAAACAATCCACTTATACACATCAACATTGTTATCAAGCAAAATTATGCATATATAATGTATCCACTCAATTTGTTCTAGATTTTTTAAAAGTTCAAAATATCATTTTTGAAATTTTAAACCCTGGAACTCGGAGGCAAAAACCGTCTCTCGACGTTCTTCCACAATATTTTCAGGAGATTTAACGATCCCACGGTAAGGTGCTGCGTGTAGCACATTCCGCGATAAGAACTCGGCGCCGACTGGCATACGTGTGCCGCCAAGAGCGTGTGCACCGCCGTTTCGACTTTCGAGGACCGACAGGCGTCCTCCCGTTTGGCGCCCTGCATGTCTGCCACCTCGCAATACTCCTCGTCGCTTATTAACGACGAGAGACTCCGGTGCAGGACCGAACAAGGATTTACATACACGTACCATGGCCGCCCGGCTTGTCCTCCTCCTCTAGCGCTCGCCTACGTGACATCGACCAGCGGCGCCGGCGCTTCCGGCTACGACGTCATCCGGCAGGTGACGGACTCCGGTTACGGCGCCGGACGTCCCGGGCTGCTCCCGGAGGCGCAGTTCGCGGCGTTCGTGCGGCGGCACGGCAAGGAGTACTCGGGGTCGGAGGAGTACGGTCGCCGGCTGCGTGTGTTCGCGGCCAACGTGGCCCGCGCAGCCGCCCACCAGGCGCTCGACCCCGGCGCGCGCCACGGCGTCACACCCTTCTCCGACCTCACCCAGGAGGAGTTCGAGGCGCGACTCACGGGCCTCCTCGGCGCCGACCACGTCCTGCGCAGCGTGCAGGGGATGCCGGCGGCGGCGTCAGCGACGGAGGAGGAGGTGGCCGCGCTGCCCGCCAGCTTCGACTGGCGGGACAAAGGCGCCGTTACCGAGGTCAAGATGCAGGGTGTGTGCGGCTCGTGTTGGGCTTTCAGCACGACCGGCGCGGTGGAGGGCGCCAACTTCGTCGCCACGGGGAAGCTCCTCAACCTCAGCGAGCAGCAGCTGGTCGACTGCGACCACACGGTGTGGCCTCAACAAAGTCTCCTAATTACTTCCACCATCTAGTCTAGTAATAAGGTGATCAGAGTACAGTTCAATTTCATTGTTTTCCCTGTTCGTTGTCCGTGAAGTGTGACACGGTGGCGAAGAACGACTGCAACAACGGCTGCTCCGGCGGACTGATGACGAACGCGTACAAGTACCTGCTGGAGTCTGGCGGGCTGATGGAGCAGGGCGCGTACCCGTACACAGGCGCGCAGGGGCCGTGCCGGTTCGACAGGAGCAAGGTCGCCGTCCGCGTCGCCAACTTCACCACCGTGCCCCTCGACGAGGACCAAATGCGGGCCGCGCTCGTCCGCGGCGGGCCCCTCGCCGTGGGCCTCAACGCTGCGTTCATGCAGACGTACGTCGGCGGCGTGTCGTGCCCGCTCATCTGCCCGCGGGCGCTGCTGAACCACGGCGTGCTCCTCGTCGGCTACGGCGCGCGGGGCTTCTCAGCGCTGCGGCTCGGCTACCGACCCTACTGGCTCATCAAGAACTCGTGGGGCAAGCAGTGGGGCGAGGGAGGGTATTACAAACTCTGCCGCGGCCGCAACGTCTGCGGCGTCGACACCATGGTCTCTGCCGTCGCTGTTGCGCCGTGATCTACAAACAACACGATGTCCGGCGTACGTGTTCATGTAGTACTAGTAGTTCATTAGCCTAATGAGATGTCGTAGCTCCAGCAGCTTAGCTTAATCAGTGGGACATCGAATAAAGCCACTACAAACGTAATACCAGTGCTTCTTTATACAACTCGATCCATCCATGATTCATAAACACCTGTAGCAAATTCAGTAGGGATAGTAGTAGATGAAAATGCAATTACCTGCCAAACTGATGAGTCAGTCATAGCAGAACAAGGAAAAAACGCAACTATCCCTGCTACTAGTATCTCTTTATCTGCTCATGATTTAGGTTTTTCCTGTATCGAACCTGACAGCCACCCCGAGGGGTTTCTGTCAGGAACTTCTTATGTTTATGTTAATGTAGGCTTGCTGCGTAATTTGTCACCAGAAACATCTGTTCACTCCGAGGAGGACAGGTTTTTAGAAGATAGTGAAGAAAAATGGATCAGAGTGTGTAGGCATAGACGGGGCAAGCACCCTAAGACGAGATTGTTTAATGAATAGTCTAGGTTGGAAAGGAGTATCGATGCGACAGGCAGGAAGAGTTGCATTATTGACACTCATGCTAGAACGCATGTCACCATTGTTGCTTTCCAAGATAATACAACAAAATTTGGAAGATGAAGATACATCGTCGAGGGTTAATTCGTACTAAAGATAACCTTGCAAAACATAATTGGTATGGAAGTATGGAAGTAAAAAGTGTGTCTTCTGTATAAGGACGAGACTATTAAGCACTTATTCTTCGAGTGTACGTACATTTGCTGGTTCTATATGGTCAATCATCCAGATAGATTCTACCTTATATCCACCACGAAGCTAATATATCTTATATCCACCACAAAGCATTGCTCATATTTTTGCTAATTGGCTGAATGGTGTGGATCATAGATTTAAACAACTTATTCGGTAGCAGCGTTTGTCATTATATGGTCGCCATGGTTGTGTGGAAATGACAAGGTTTTTTAGGATAATTTTTTCTCGCATACAGGTTTTCTACAGTAGTACAGCTACGCTCCGTTCTTGGTCACCTGCAACGTGTGGAGCATCACGACCTATTTTTTAACAAAATTGGAGGATACGGCGCGGGACTTTTTATCCCAACATGGATGACAACATAATTTGCGGATCGGAACTCCACCATCTTAGGCGTTTTTACAATTTCTCATCATGATATGTAATACATATTTTATTTTATTTATTTTCGTATACTTGTGGCGGCTGTGTGCATCCTATCTATGCAGAGACCGGGTATAATACTTAAAACATTTTAAATAATAAAGATCCTTTTATCGAAAAAAATGTTGCTTTTGAAGAGACGAAAAAAACTTCCTAAAATATTTTAAATAATAAAGCTCCCTTTATCGAGAAAATGTTGCTTTCGAAGAGACGAAAAAACAAACGCCTGAGACTCTTACTCGTATTTAAATTCCATTAGTCTAAATAGATCCTACGTTTGGAATTACAGCCCTGCCATTGGGACAACAGGAGGAATCCTAGTTGGGACTTGGGGTCGATTTGAATTATTTTGAAGTCCTTGGTTGGGACATAAAAAGTTTTCGGTTTCTTGTCTCCTTAGAAACAAAGTAGATAGCAAACTTTGGATACACATCTCAGTTTACGGTTCTCCATACAAGGAGGGGACAAAAAGGAAAGTGGTTTTTTTATTTTTTGCTACCGAGCTCCAGTGATTCCTCTATTTTAAAAAATTCAAAAAGTTTATTTTAAAGTTTTAAAAAAATCTGAAAAAATCATGCATGTTTTCAATGATGTATACTACAATCGTGAAAATAACAATACAAAAATCTTTGTACTATAGTCTACACGAAAATGAAAATTTTGCAGATTTGAAACTATACATTGTAATATAATCAGATCTGAAAATCTGTCATTTTTGTGTAGGTCAGAATACAAAGTATTTCACACTGTGATTTTGCATATGTACGGGATACATCATCGAGAACATGCATGATTTATTTCAGATTTTTCTGAAACTTTAAATATATTTTTCAAAAAAATACTGGTACTATGGTTCAATAAATCTCTACTCGGGAAAGAAGAGTTTATCTCACAGCTGCAAGACATGTTCAAAGTTAATTCTTATCCCACCTTAATCAAAGTGGAGATCTTAACTTAGTAAGGCACCAAAAAGACAAGAGTGATGGAGTTGTCAAGCAGAAATGGTGCGATAAATTCAATGCTTGGATAGACCTATGGGGTTTGCTATGGGGTTTGCTAGAAGTGAAACTATCCTATCGAAAGTTCACTTGGGCAAATAACCAAGAAAATCTAATCATGTCCCTCATTGATAGAGTTTTCTTCATTGATAGATTTTTCTGCACAACTAAGCTCGCCCTTTGGTTAGTTCTCAAACTTTTTCTAGAATAGGGAGTGACCATGCACCTATCATGTGGGACTCGGGTGTGGAACACATTTACCAACCTTCCCTTTTGAGAAGTGGTGGCTATTAAGAGAGGACTTTATGGACCTGGTCCTAAAATCCCGGATTGCCCCCACCAAAAGCATCTCTGCCATTGATGTATGGCAGGAAAAAGTTAAGAGATTTAGGAAATCTTCTAACAGTTGGAGTAGAAATATAGAAATGGATCTTAGGCATCTCAAACGATGATCTTATGGCAGATTATGATGAGTTAGACCTGAAGCAGAGGCTGAAGATCTCTCTGACTTAGAGCATCGCCACTCGCAGCCCCCAAAGGCCCCCCCAAACGTCTTTGGGGTGTCGAAACCGAAAAACGCCTTCCACTCGCGCCCCCCATAGCCATTATTTCATCCGGGCAACCCTATATTTCGTACGGCACTACCGAGCCGCCCCCTACCCATGGGGAGTCTTTGGGGAGACCCGGACGAAACATTTTGTCCAGCCCCGTCACTCCCGTACCTCCACGTGCCCCTCTCCTTTATTCCCCTCTCCCTCACCTCGCGTCCCCTGCTCCTCCCTCCACCGCCCTCCTCCTATCCCTGCGCCTCGCCGCCATCCTCCGCGGTCGCCATCCTCCTGCAGGTCCCCGCCCCTGGCGGCGGCGGCGTAGACCAAGCCCGTGGCGGCCTCCCGCACCGTCCTCGCAGCTTGCCGGCCGACCTCGCGGTTGCCGTCCGTCCTCTCAGTCGACGGTCGTCCTCGCAGCTTGTCGGTCGTCCTCGCAGCTTGCCGGCCGACCTCGCGGTCGCCGCAGCTTGCCCGCCGGCCGTCCTCGTGGTCGCCGTAGCTCGCCCGCCGTCCGACCTCGCCAGCAAGAGGGGCAGGAGAACGCGTCCTGGCGTACGCGCCCGTCGGCCATCCGCAAGAGGTGGCGAGCAAGAGCAGGAGGAAGTGGCCGGCGGGCAGGAGAAGGTGGCCGGCGAGCAACAGGAGGAGGAGGAGGTGGGCGGCAACCAGGACGTGAGCGGCGAGCATGGCGGCAAGCGTGGCACAGGCGCCCGCAGGCTGTTTGTGAAAATGCCACAGCAAAATAGACTAGTAAAAAAAAGAAAAATATCATGCTATTGGGGCTGCGAGTGGAGAGAGGCCTCCCCCAATACCGCAGTTTCGTCCAGACGCCCCCCCCCATAGCTCTCGTTTTGGTGCCAATCCGGACACGATATGGGGGGCGCGAGTGGAGATGCTCTTAGATCACAGAAGGATGAAAGAGATCAATGTAGAACTTCAAAAGCTTTGGCTAAAGGAAAAGGTTAAAGCCAAACAACGTTTTAGGGATAGAGACATAGTTGAGGGAGATAGAAACATGCATACTTTCACGTAGTCGCTAACAGCAAAGGCGTAAAACCATGATCCTATCCCTGGACGGTCCTTATGGACCCACTTTTGATCTGCCCATCATGCTAGGGATTGCCTTTGGCTTTTAAAAAAGCCTCTTTTGTGCCGAGGCCAAATTCAGGTTTCAATCTTGGAGACGATTTTTTCTCTTCTACCGATAGAATCACTCCTGAACAAAATCCAGTCCTGGAAGCTCCTTTTTCATAAGAGGAAGTAAAAAAAAACTGTTCAGCTCCTATTCCAGTGGGCTCCGGGTCCAGATGGCTCTCGTTCATATTTTACCAGAATTGTTGGAAGATTGTCAAAAATGACATTATGACACTCTTCCAAGATTTCTTCTTAGGGAAACTTCATCTAGCAAATTGGAACCTGGTCTATATGCCTAAAGAGCTCGGGGCCTAGGCATACCATACCTTCGAGATGTCAACCTGTGCCTTTTGGCCTCGTGGGTCAAAAGATACTTGCATGGGGGGGAGGGGGAGCTTTGGAAAAATTTGATAGATGCCAAACATAAAACCTGCAAACGAAACGTCTTTTCTAGTTCAAGGACGAATTCGTTCAGTTTTTGGAAAGGTTTTATGCGGGCGGCGAAAGCAGGTGGTTTGTTGGGAATGTAGCCAAAATCAGTTTTTGGGAAGACAATTGGTTTGCTTCCTCCTCACTTTCAATTCAGTTCTGGGATTTATATTGCCTATATATCCAACGAAAATCTAGCTACAATACAACAGGTTTGGAATGGTTCTCAACTCAAACTAACCTTTAGAGGGAATTTCAATTCGAGCTTGAGCAAGTAGCTACCAGCATAAAGCTCTCTTCCAACTGTGACTCTCTGATCTGGACTTACACAGCCAATGGTACTTACTCCACTAGTTTGTTGTATAAGATTATTAGTTTCAGAGGGACCACTCAGGTTTATGTTCCTTAGATGTGGTCCCTTGTTATTCTTCCTAGAGTTCCAATCCTCCTCTGGTTGCTTGCTAACAACAAGTTGATGACTAGGGACAACCTCCTTAAAAGAAACATGCACAAACCAGTTGATTGTGTCTTATGCTGTGAGCTAGAATCGATTGATCACTTTGTTTAATTGTGTTGTTGCTTCTAAAATCTGGGGGGTCATCTCTATCTTTTCGATACACAAATTGGACCTGATTACATGTCAGTAGCAGAGTATTGGATATCAAATGAAAAACATTCAGTTCTTAATACAATATGTGATGCGGTGCTTTGGAATAATTTGGAAACATAGGAATGCACCAATATTTGATAACCATACTTGGTCATGCATGAAACAGTTCTAGTGGCTGATTCTCAGAACACTCAAGAAATGGAGATTGCTCTTCAAGCAATTCATGTTGGAGAAGGTCGACAATTTCACCTGACCATGACACGTCTCTTGAAGGAAAGGGAAGGCCTACCCTGGGGGTAACGAGATCATCCTTGTCGCTGACATCTCTGGCCGCTTCCCTCCCTCTGTCGAAGAACCAAGCTTTTGCTCCAGCGATGCCTCCCACCTACGTAAAAGCAATGGCGACCTCTCCAATGACTCCACTCTGGGCAGACTACTAGGGGAAGGCGTTGGCGACTGCTGATGTACTGTCACCTCAAGAAACAAGATCCAACATGTTGGATATCGTGGAGAATAGAAGGAAGGTGCAGTAGTCTGATTCGCCCCTTTGCCGTATGGCATGGAATGCTAGCAGTTGTTTTCCTGCAGTCTGGCATGCTCTCGTAGACTTTGCTTTAGATGTTTCCTTTCCGATGAACTTTTAACTTCTTCGCTTTAGCTTTCCTAGAACAATGTTGTAATGACTCTGGTTTTATTGGTGAAATGGAACTGGGGCTCCCCTCGTAAGGGCCCTCTTAATCTAAAAAAATCCATGATTCATAAAGTTTAGAACTGTGGATATCTGTTTTTATAAAGAACTCCATTTTTGAATGAGCTCGTCAAGTTTAGAACTGTGGATATCTGCTTTCGCAAGTTTTGAATTGTTGTCTCAATACTTACACACATACGAGATCACATGCATCCCGTTCGAAGAAAAGGAGATCGCCACTTGTACTTTGTTGAAGAGAACTACCACTTCTTTGTTGAAGAGAACTACCACTTCTAGCGAAAATTCTAGTCTACTCTTTGTTGTTGCACAAAATACATTTGACCGCTTCTGCTCCCGGAGCCCAAGATCGACAAGCAATATAGGCCAGCGCAAAAGCCCATTCGCATGGGTAAATCCAAAGGGCCACACAGCAGCAGCAGCGGCGGCGGCGCCCACTCGATTTCCACTGCTGAATCCTGACGGAGCGATCGCGATTCGCCCACAACCAATCCCTCGACCTCGACGAAACAAACCCCAATCCCCATGGCGATGATCCCGGCTCCGCCGCCGGCGCTGATCGACGACGCCATGCGAGAGATCTTCCGGCGCGTCCCGCCGGACGACCCCGCGAGGCTCGTCCGCGCCGCCGCCGTCTGCACCAACTGGCGCGGCATCCTCCACGATGCCGCCTTCGACCGCGACTACCGCGCATTCCACGGTGCGCCACCCATGCTGGGCTTCTTTCACAACAGATTCTACAGAACGTACGGCGTCTCCCGCTTTGTCTCCACCGTGTCCTTCTGGCCGGCCGCATGTCACGACCGCCGCAACTGGTTCGTTCTCGATTCCAGGCACGGCCGAGTCCTCCTCTACACGACTAAAGGGATCGACGATTTTTCCGTCTCTGAACCCATGGCCAACGGTCGGTGGAGAATAGCCCCCGACACCAAGTATTGGGAGATACTCTTCCATGCACGGGAAGGCCGCGAAGAGGGAATCACCTGGAATGCCGCAGTGCTATGTGCCAAGGCCTGCTGCGACCACCTCAGCTGCCATGGTGGCCCTTTCCTCGTGGTCTTTGTGGGCTCCTACCAGCAAAGGGGGATCATGTTCGCCACCGTGTACTCATCCGAGACCGAGACATGGAGCGAAAGGATCTATGTTGACCAGCCGAATGCCATCAGCAAAACGGGGCACACTGTTGTCGTGGCAGATAAGGTCTACTTCTCATGCATGAACAACACCAGAATTGTGGAGTACGACGTGGGTCGGAAGGAACTATCGGTGATCGATACACCCTCCCAGGACCAGCCACACCTTGTCCTTGTGGCGGCAGAAGACGGCATGCTAGTGTTCGCGGGTGTGCAATGTCCTAGGCTCTATGTATGTTCAATGATGGTTGGCTCCGACGGAGCTGTGGCATGGGCGCGACGCAGGGTCATCGACCTCCAACCATTGCTCCCTCGGATTAACCTCCAGCGCGTTTCAGTGGTTGGTTTTTTTAGAACAAAGGCCAAAGGCCCAGCGTTAAATTAATAACGCCAACAGCGGCGACAGATTACAAGGAGCTGAACCCAGCTTACAACAACGGACTACACACACCCACACAAGAACAGGTCTACCGAGGAGACAAAATGCCTCAACAAGAGAGACCAAACAAGAAACGCCGGGGTTGCAGACCAAGATGAAAGCTTTGCCGAAGAATGCACCACGAAGAGCCAACACCATCCGAAGAAGCGCCGTCATCTCCGCCACACGACCTTCGGGAGCCGCACACTGTGGACTCCAAGGCGGCGTCTTCAAGAAGAGAACGACGCCAAAGCGCCGCCACCGCCCGATCCGAGGATCTTGGGTTTTCACCCGGAGGTTGTGAGAGCACGGGAAGAAGCCACCACGACGCCTTCAAGAAGGGTACGACATCCGCGGACGTCGCCGTCGTGGCCCAGCAGGGCTGGGCCAGGTTTCCCCTCGGCATGACCTTCCTGTCTCCCACACCGGGTACGGATAGCCGCCCCTGCGACCACTGTACCGCTGCCACTGTGTGCTGCTCGCCAGCCACCACGCCGTCCACACGACCGTGATCGCCGGCCAGCACCTTTAGCCATTGGCTCGCCCGCCAACCAACATGGCTACCACCGGTCCAGGGCCGCCGCCCCGGCGTAAACTCCACGCGCTGCTGAAACTGACGGGACAACGGCCACCCGCCGAGGACACCCGAACTCCGGCCAGGGGCACCGCCAGGCCTGCAACCACACCACCGCCCAGATCCGAGGAAACCAGACTCCAACCAAGATCCGCGGCCGACGACCCCCTGGTGGCCGGCAACGCAAGATCTGGGGGTTGGTTTTGCGGATGGTATTGGTGTCATCTTCCTGGATACTTTTGCCGGCCTGTACACACTTGAGCTCAATGCAGGACGATGCACGAAGGTGTATAGAAAGACCAAGACACTCTTCCAAAAGGTCATGCCCTACATGAGCTTCTATACTTAGAGGTACAAAATAGCGTCTTAATGATTTTTAAATATGCACAGTATTCCAGATTTTTGCTTGTAGCTTAGATTGTGCAGTCCATGAGATTTTCTCAGCATAGTTTCTTTGGGATACGAGCGAGAAAAAATTCAATAGTTTTGTGGAATATGCAGATTAACCTAGTAGCTGACCAAAGAACTCCTTGGTGATTGTGCAGTTGGTGCTCTGGTAGTATATGCTGCGCTGATCACTTGATCAGGCCTTATTTGTAGGTTGACCTAGTCTGAGCTTTGTTGATCAGGTCCTAGCTAGTGTTGACGAGAGCAGTTTGCAAATCATTGACTGAGATGTCTCCTTGTGGTGCTTTGGGTAGGATAGCCAAGTCTCAGTCAGGCCTCTAGACACTTAGCCAGAACCGAGAGAGATCATTTGGTTGCTGTTTGTCTCGGACATTCTAGTTCCAGTCTTCCAGATTGAGTCATGACATGCCATCGATTCTCTTGTACTGTTGCTTATCGATTTTGTCTGTTTGGAATAATTTTTGTAGGAAGGAAATTAAATTATTTGAAGGGTAAAGTATGATGCTCTTCTCATACTCATATCATGGATTAACCTGTTTGTGTCTTATTGTGCAGCGCCTACGACAAACTAATCAAATGGTGTCAAGACTGCAGATTGGTTCACTTTTGCTGCCCTGGGAGAATTTGAAGTGAACGCCGTGTCATCTGTTGTTCGTTGCGTTAGACAGGGCGGATGGGCTTTTACAGTACCGTCTGTGCCTTTGACGATCTTTGAACTCGTTTTTAGTTGTTTGTGTTTTAAGTTTGTGATCCCCGCAGTGCGTGCTTTAGATCGTGGCAGGGCACCTTGTGTGCTCGCCGCTATTTCCATTCCAAATCCTATCATCCATATTGAGAAAGGTTTACCGGGCTGTGTAAACTCCTGCAACAGCATATACCATGTCGTGCTTGCGCAATGTGATAGACACTTCTCATCATCTCCACGATCATTTCTGGGATGTTGCTTGGTTTGATGGAGTTTCTAGAGACCCAGATGCTCGAAACACTAGCCGCTCTGTGTGTCGTGTGCGTATCGTCAGGAACAAATTAGGGCTGGATTGCTTTGGGTGATGAAACAAAAAATATCCGTTTCGGTCATTGTGGCAAACTGGCATGCGTATCCCTTTCTGCTATCATCGTTTATTACAATTAACACGATACGTGAAGAGAGCTCTCCTCCTGGAAACGTAGCAGCAGCCACCTCCGCCTCCACCATAGATCGGTTCCTCCTCCTCCGGTCGGCCTCGACGTTGTCGGGAGGGGTGGGAAACCTGATCTATGGTTGGAATTCTTAATGAAAGTAGTGTTTTTAATAGATTGGATTAGGGTTTTGATAGCCATCTTTTTTCTCAATGGAGTTGACATCATCTACAATAAGCAATCTTCGGTCCTTCCCTCGACGACGAGATCTTCTTCCCGACGTCAATGGTGGTGCTATAAGATTAAATTTGTCTAGGTATGGTACTTCAGGTCTTGCTTCGCCGGATCAATTTTGGATCTTTTCTTATGGTTGCCGCAAGTATTGTCCTCGCAATATTTGTCCTGGCTGCTACGTCCTCGACAATGGTGATCCGTACTCTCGGCTCGCAGCGACGTCGACCAGGCTGTTCGGTTGTTATTCCCTGAAATACCGATGTTGGTACTCTTGCCGATGTTGGTTGATTAACTTAATGGCTGCATGCGTACACGCAACCTTGGCATTGCGGCTCAAAATTAAAATTATGGGAGAATCATCGTTGGTATTCACAGGTATGTGGTTTGATCTTTGTCGTTCTACAGCTTTTTTTTTTAGAAAATGGGAGGGGCCCCAGCCTCTGCATCGATTGATGCACACGGCTTTTATTGCAGCGTCAAAAGTAGTTCAGAGTTTACATCTCGAACCAAAGTATAACGAAAATAATGGAAACGATAGTCTGATGAAGCAAAAAAGAAAACGAAAAAGCCTCTCAAGCGTCTATCTTCTTAAACGTCTTGGATCCTTCCAGACAACAGCCAGGTACCCCGGGAGTAGATATCCAAAGCGACCGCCTCCAGCCGGATGCATCCAACGCTGATAAGCGCACGTTGCGCCTCTGGATCCAAGAAGGCCCACTCGTGGATCCAGTGAGTAGCCATGCGTATTACCTGTAGAAAATTAGCATAGCGTGCATTATTAAATATGATATCATTCCTGCATCTCCATATAGACCATAGAAGAGCACAAGTTCCCACACGGATTTGTGCTTTAAGATTCTTTTCCACCCCATTTAGCCAATCCCTGAACATATTCGTACTGTTAGCCGGTGGAGTAATGTTAAAAGCATATTGCTCTACCGTCCATAAGAAATGCGCAAAAGGGCATGTAAAAAATAGAGGATCTATAGACTCTCAGAATCACAAAATACACATTTCTTACACCCATTCCAATTACGTTTAACAAGGTTATTTTTCGTTAAAATAACTTTGTTATACAAGAACCACATAAAGATCTTAATCTTTAATGGAATCTTAAGTTTCCATAATTGTTTGCGCAAATTTACCGTATGACCATTTAAGTATTCTTCATACATGGATTTAACCGTAAAAGATCCCGTAGAAGTAAGTTTCCAAACAAATTTATCCTCCTCATTTGTTAGGTTGATGGTTATAAGCTTTTGTAACATATGAAGCCAAGCATCCCACTTGCTACCCGTCAAGTTTCGTCTAAACTCAACGTGTACGGAGGAGTTTGCTAAAGCATCAGCCACCAAAACGTTTTTATGGCGTACTACACTGTACAACGTTGGGTATTGAGCAGCTGAAGGACGTCTCCCACCCATGAATCCTCCCAAAAACGGGTTGAGTGACCATTACCAACAACAAATTTACCTTTGCTGAAAAATCTTTCTTTTACACCCATAAGACCCTTCCAAAATTGAGAGTCAGTAGGTTTAGCTGTCACTTGTGACAATGTCTTATTTTGTAGGTATTTATTCTTTAGTATTTCTTGCCATACCCCTTCCTCATTAATAAGTTTATAAAGCCACTTGCTTAGTAAACACTTATTCTATATCAAGGACCTCGATTCCTAAACCTCCTTGGTCCTTTGGTCTACAAACAATATTCCATTTCGTGAATCTATATTTTTGTTTATTTTGATCACTCTGCCAAAAGAAACGGGACCTATAAAAATATAACCTTTTCAGCACCCCTTTAGGTATCTCTAAAAAGGATAGCATAAACATAGGTAGACTCGTTAGAACAGAATTAATTAATACTAGCCTATCTCTGTATGAGAGTAGCTTTCCTTGCCAACAGCCTAGCTTCTTTTCAAAAAAAAATCTACTGGATTCCACTCTTTATTTAGAAGTTTCCTATAGTGGATTAGAATTCCTAGATATCTAAAAGGTAGCGACCCAGCCTCGCAACCGAAAATATTTATGTATTGGTCTTCAACCTCTTTAGCTTTCCCAAAACAAAATATTTCACTCTTATGAAAATTTATTTTCAGCCTAGATAGTTGTTCAAAGATACACAATATCAGCTTCATATTAACCGCCTTGTCTAAGTCGTGTTCCAAAAATAAAATGGTGTCATCCGCATATTGCAGAATAGACACCCCTCCATCGACTAGATGCGGTAAAAGTCTCCCAACTTGACCATCCTCTTTCGCTCGTGTGATAAGGATAGCCAGCATGTCGGCCACTATGTTAAAAGAATAGGAGAAAGGGGATCAGCTTGTCAAAGTCCCTTTCTAGTCTGAAAATAATGGCCAGTGTTATCATTTACCCGTATGCCAACCGATCCACCCATAATAAAGTTTTGGATGAGATCACACCACATTTTGCCGAAACCTTTCATCCGCAGCGTTTGCAATAAGAAAGGCCACTTAACTTTATCATATGCCTTTTCAAAATCAATCTTAAATAAGACCCCATCCATTTTCTTCCTATGAAGTTCGTGGATAGTCTCATGTAGAACAACTACCCCCTCTAGGATATGTCGTCCTGGCATAAACGATGTTTGGGTTGCTCTAATAACTTTGTGAGCAATCTGAGTTATGCGATTCGTACCCACCTTCATAAATATCTTAAAACTCACATTCAACAGACAAATCGGTCTATATTGCTGAATCTGAACCGCATCCTCTTTTTTGGCAGCAAGGTGATCACCCCAAAATTAAGTTTATAAAGAGGCAAATGGCCTTGTTGCAACTGAACAAACATAGCCATAAGGTCGTTTTTAATCACATTCCAAAAGGTTTTATAAAATTCAGCAGGGAACCCGTCTGGTCCCGGAGCCTTATTATGTTCCATCTGCATGATAGCCTCCAAAACTTCCTCAGATGTAAAATCGGCTGTCAAAATCACATTCTCTTCTCTTGATATTTGTGGTATATCTGAAACCGAATCCTTGTCTAGTAAAAAATTATTGTCGGCCGGTGCCCCAAATAACTTTTTTATAATACTCAGTAATATAAACTTTTAAATTTTTGTCACCTACTATTGTTCCTTCCTCTTGTTCCAGCTGGAAGATTTTCTTTTTTCTATGCTTTCCATTAGCAATGAGGTGGAAATATTTCGTATTATTTTCTCCTTCCTGTATATGTTTCACTTTAGCCCGATGGGCCCATTTTGATTCTTCCTCCCTTCTTAGTTTAGATAGGTTTTCATTAGTTTTTCTCAACACATCACGTTCTGATGCATTGAGAGGGTTGGTTTCAGCTTTGATATCAAGCCTATCGATAATGCCTAGAAGTCTTTATTTTTCTTTCCTATAGATTCCACTTCTATGTCGTGCCCAGCCCCTAAGATACCTTCTTAGATGTCTTATTTTGTTTTGCCACACCTCAATAGGGGGTGTTTCCCCGGACGTGTGCTTGCAATTCCTTGGAAATCATTTAAAAAAACAGGCTAGTTCGAAAGAGAACAAGGATGTATTGCCCATGTGAGCTTGTTCACCCGAATCAATTAGTAGAGGGGTATGATCTGACCCTGTCCGTGATAAAGCTCGTACAGTTACAAACGGAATTTCTTGTTCCCAATCTATGCTAGCAAGCACACGATCGATCTTCTCAAACGTAGGCGTATCTCTTCGACTAGCCCACGTGTATTGCCTCCCCGAAAGTTTAATCTCTTTTAGACTTAGAGTTTCAATGACAGAATTAAACAGGAAAGGCCAACGTGCATCATAATTAGAATTATTCTTTTCATGGGGCCCTCTAATGATATTGAAGTCCCCCCAACTAACTTAGGTATTTGTGAGAGCTCACAAATTCTCACAATTTCAGCTAAAAAGATGGGTTTTTGAGCTGCCACATATACTGCCACAAAGTTCCACTCAAAACCGTCCTTTGATTTTAAATGAAACTTAACACAAAAATCACCGGCATCAACATCTCGAACATCCAGCGTTTCCATGTTAACACCCACTAACATTCCACCCGATCTCCCCTGCGGTGGTAAACAGAACCAAGAGAAATCCCTACCAGCCGACAAATTACTTAAAAAATGTGCTGGAAAGCTAGATCGACCAGTTTCTAGTAAAGCTACAACGTCCAAGTTAAAATCCCATATGGACTCCTGAACTCTCATATGTTTCGCCGTATCCCTAAACCCTTCACTATTCCAAATAAAAGCTTTCATTGTTTGTTCTTTTTTAGTCTAGCACTTCGTCTCAGATTTTTTTGTCTACAACACTTTTCTTACGTCCACGTTTAGTTGTTGGAATTTGGCTTGGCAACTCCGTTTGATCTTCCAAGCTAACAAAATCCTCCTCAGCTAGGTCCTCACAAAGACCAGAGACTTGGACACAAAAAGATTATGTGGATTCTCATCATTTTTATTCAAATTGTTCTCTAAAATAAATAACGATCTGTCCTTTTCAACATCTTTTAAATTCTTAACTGAAAGCGTAATTTTAGAAGGAGATCTACCCAAAGAAACCCCTAATTTGCTAGCTCTAGCTACCATAGAAATATCTGAAAAATTGCGTAATGAAAACTTAGGATTGGTTACAACCCCACACCTCAGCATGGTAGGGCCCACACAATCTAGATCAGGAGTCGACCTCCCTGATCAGAAATCACCGACAAACCCTATTTGAGACTCGTTGCGTGAAATGGGGGGGGGGGGGGGGGGGGGGGGGGCGCCTGAAGCGTTGCCCTGCCTAGGCCGACCCAAGTACGGGTTTTCCGCTCATTTCCATTTCTTTTCACTTTATTTTTCCTATTTTCCTTTTTCTTTATTTTTCATTTTTCTTTTCCTGTTTTATATTTGTTAGTTTCTTTTATTATTTCCTGTTTTTAGTTTACTTTTTTTTCATGTTTCCTTTTCTTTTTTTGTTACTAAAAATCATAACGATTTTTAATTGTGTAACACGTATATAGTTTTTGGAACCCGTGAATAATTATGTTGAACTCGTGAACATGTTTTCGTTTTGTTCTTGTTTTTTAAATTCATGTGAATTTCCTATTGTGTAAAATGTAACCTTTTTAACCTCGTGGACCTTTTTCTTTGAAGTCCGTGAACATTTTTTTTACATGATTTTTTTGGACTATACGAATATTTTCTAAATGTCGTGAAAATTTTCATAAAAACATGTGAAGAATTTTTGAACTATACGAACAATTGTTTTAACCTCGTGAACCATTATTTTAACTGTGTGAATATTTTTCACATGGAAATTCTTTTTGTATTATAAGATATTTTATTAAATATCGTGTATGTTTTTCTTAAAAACCTATGGACAATTTTTTGAACTATATGAACAATTGTTTTTTAACCTCGTGAACATTTTTTATACATCATAAATAATTTTAAACTCTATAAATATTTGTATCTTAACTTTTTAGTATATTCATAGGAATTTATAAACAAAAATTAAAACATAAAACAATAAATGCGAGGTAGTGGCATGGAAAAAAATAGCGCGCTATTTCGCCGCTAATTGCGCGTTATAGCATATCTGGAGGGTGCACGCTAAATTTTGCCACTCTTGCGCGTTACGGTGCTATTTATGAAATAGCACGCTATATCGCGCTAAAACATCATAACTTTAGCGCGCTATTTTCTTTTCCAGTGTATCGGCGAAAAGCACCGAGTTTTTCACCTTAAGAAGAAGCAGAAATTAGTTTCCATTTGTCTTGATGATGAATTGCAATCTACTGGATCCTCTTCTGTAATCCTGATGATTTTGAATAAATAATTTACCTTATGTTGTTGCCCCGTGAGATGTTGATTTTAAGCTTATAGACAATTAGAAAATGTTTTTCGTACGTAGTTATGCATATATTATTCTGTAATTTCTGGACTATATTCTTTAATCTTGTCAAAATTCTTTATTTTCCAGCTATATCTGGTATTTTTTTCAGAACCTATATTGAAATATAGCACGCTATAGCGTATATAGCATCTGGAGGAGGCCGCCGCTATTTCTCTTAGCACACTATTTTTTACCTTGGGTAGTGGGCGCCGCCTCCTATTCCATGCTGCGAGCGGCCATTAGGAGTATACCTGGCCATGGGCCGGCCTTCGGGTCGGGCCTGACAAAGCCAACGATCAAAATCCCAGACCTAGGCCCATCCGACCTTCGGGCCTATATTTCAGGCACAAGCCCACCCATGACTACAAAAATCCATCGGGCTTTCGGGACTCGGGCCAGGCCTCTTCCTTAAAATGTCAATATGCAAAGCCCAGGCCTAGACCCATGCAACCTTCAGGCTAAAATCTCAGGCCTGGCCCGTGGACAAGCCTGGGCCCACCCAAGCCCTGGAATTTCTGGCCGGTCGGGCCGGGCTTCCCATGGCGAGGTGATATACGGCGCCCGTAGGCGGCGAGTTCTCCTCGCACCGCCTGTGTGGATCGCTCCGCGCCGCCAAAAATAGGCCGGCCCAATTAATTCGCGCCAAGAAAATGTTCCGTTATTCTTTTTTCGTTTTCTTTTTATTTTTATTTTTATTTTTTTAATGAACTATTTTCAATTTTGTAACCATTTTCAAAATTTGGAACCATTTTCAAAAATGAACAAATTTCATTTTTAAATTTGGAACCATTTTAAAAAATGAACAATTTTTAAATTTGGAACCATTTTACAATTTGGAATAATTTTAAATTCAGAACCATTTTTAAATTTGGAACCATTTTCAAATTGAACCATTTTTAAATTTGGAACCATTTTCAAAATGGAACCATTTTTAAATTAGAAACCATTTTCAAAATGAATAATTTTCAAATTTGGAACCATTTTAAAGTTTGGAACTATTTTAACATGGAACTATTTTCATAATTGGAACCATTTTCAAAATTCGACCATTTTAAAAAATAAAACCATTTTCAAATTTGGAACCATTTTAAAAAATGAAACCATTTTCAAATTGGAACCATTTTCCAAATTGGAACCATTTTCAAAAAAAATAAAAGAACGAAAAATAATAAGAAAAAGAAAACAAAACAAAACAGAAAAGAAAAAGAAAAACGAAAACGAAAAAAGAAACAGAAAATAAAAAAGAAACAGAAAAGAAAAAAAAGAAAAAGAAACAGAAAAAAGGAAAAAGGCGCCAGACGGACCGGCCCATTAAAGTTTCAGGGACGAATTCCTTCAGGCGCTCGGTATAAGCGCCGGCGCCGTATAGGATTTGCCAGGTATAATTAGGAGTTGGATAAAGTATATATTTCACCCTCAAATCTCACACATTGGACACTTTTCACCCTGAAAAAGAAATTGGTATACTTCTCACCCTCAAATGTACAAAACCGGACAAATCACACCCTGAGTGGTTTTGGATGAATTTAGGTGGTTTTGCTGGATGACGTGGCGCTGACGTGGCATCTAACCGTTAGTGACGGAATAACGTCTGTTATGTCCTGTAGCTTGGGCCCACCTGTCAATGGCTCTGAGGCCGTTTTCTTACACAATCCCCACTGGTTTAAATGTGTCATAGCATGGGCCCCACCTGTCAGTGATTTTGACACCGTTTTTTCTTGCACAATCCCCCCTGGATTAATTGCTTTCGATGGATCGGTCCGTGAGCTAGAAGAAAATTGCCGTTTCTGGATCGTTCTCTCATTCTCCTCTCTCTCTCGTCGCCGCTCTCGAAGAACCCTAGAAGAAAATCCCCTCTGCCGCCGTCGCCACTCTCCTCTCCCTCTACCGCCATGGCTTCGTCGAGCTCCATCCGTTCGTCTGTCCGCCGCACAACCCCATTTATCCCTCTGATCTGCTGCCCCGACTGTGGTCTGGAGGTGAAGCAGTCGCGCTCCGGAACGTCGCAGCACGAGGGGTGGATCTACTACAGCTGTAGGAACCATAGGGTACGTCCTGGAAGTCGACATTCACTTGAATTTTGTTGTTTTTTAGTGCAAGATTTTGGTAGATTTTGGGCAATAATCGAGGCTTCGAATGTCTTGTTTTGAACATCCTTTGCAATTTTTGACAGAGGGGGTGCGATTTTTGGCATTGGGAGCTGGACTATGTGATTTACTTGCTGGAGAAGGACTATCTCCCAGGTGCCCTTGGTGACGATGCCTTTGCATGGGCAGATGAGAGGAGGCAAAAATTGGAGCTGAAGAAGAAGGAAAAGGAAGCTGCAGGCAGAACTTCTTCTGAACCAGATGAGAGGATGATGAAGAGCATGATCTCCTTTGCGAGTAACTGACCGAAGCACTGCTTCTTCTGAAGCTTGTTGTTCTTCTTATGGTTGTGGGTTGTGTGCTGCTTCTCCAGAACAAATGAAGCATGTAGTATATTGAAGTTGTGGTAGATGTAGAAGTGATGCTCTTGAAGTGCAAGTCTGGTAGTTGGTGGTCAGTGATGGAACTGGTGTAATGGTGAATAACTGATGTTGAAGTGCAAGTCTGGTAGTTGTGTAGTTTAAGTTGTTTAGTTTGTGGTATGATGATAGCCTGGTAGTTGTTGGCCAATGAACCCCTTATGTATGTAATGGACCAGTGTTGTAGTGAACAAGTATGTAATGAATCAGTTGGTGTTATTTTATTGTTTACCAGTGGTTGATCAATTCTGCAAGATTTTTAACATAGCATTGATTTTATCTGTAAGTGGTTCTTTACCAGTGGATTGGAAAGGAGAACACATGATTTTTAACATAGCATTGCCCATTTTCATTCATCATAAAAATTCATGCATCATACAAGATAAAGGATTACATCAGTTAAAGGATTCAACATAGCACTGTCAATCATCACAAATTTGTTGAATTTTCCTCAATTTTTCTCGCCGTGCTTCACTAGATGTCCACAAGTCAAAGAGCATGTACTCTAACTTCCTTTTTTCCTCCTTAAACTCATCTCTCTTTTTCTTCACCTCCTCCAATTCCTTCTGCTCATCCTGATGCACAGCTTTCAGCATCTTCATTTCCTCAAGCAACTGGAAATTTTGTTTCTTCACTTCTTCCAATTCCTTCTGCTCATCCTGATGCACAGCTTTCACCATTTGCACCTGCTTAAGCAACTGAGCTTTTTGTTCCTTCACTTCTTCCAGTTCCTTCTACTCATCCTGATGCACAGCTTTCACCATTTGCACCTGCTTAAGCAACTGAGCTTTTTGTTCCTTCACTTCTTCCAGTTCCTTCTGCTCATCCTGATGCACAGCTCTGATTACAGTCAACTGTTCAAGCAACTGAGCTCTGTCTTTCTTCATTTCATCCAATTCCCTCTGCTCATCCTGATGCACACCTTCCATCATGTTCAACTGCTGAAGCAAATGGACATTCTGTTTCCTCACTTCCTCCAATTCCTTCTGCTCATCCTGATTCACAATTTTCACCATTTGCACATGCTGAAGTAACTGAGCATTTTTTTCTTCACTACCTCTAATTCTGTCTCTGCTTTGACTTTCAAAAGCTTGTCTTCTTCCATTCTATCATTTATGATCTTCTGGTAAGTGTCATCCATCCACTTGTCCATATCTTGCAGCAGATTGGAGTACTTCTTCTCCATCTCTTTGTTATGTTCAGACATATTGTGTAGCAAGGTTGCATTTTGTTGATTATTTCTGCTCAAACGATTCTCACTGTCTTCACACATAGCCCACAGCTTAACTAGGGCATTTTGCAAACCTCCATGCCACTCTGGATCAATCCATCCTAGAAATCCACAATTTTCAAGTTCCTGCAAATTCAGAGTATAGTATATTCAGTTGGTGTAAAAGTGACAGAGTGGAAATTCAGAGTGAACTGTTGTAGACAAGAATTCAGAGTTAACTACAAGGAAATTCATGATTCACAGCTATAAACTACTAGTGGATCTCACATTTGAAAATTGCCCTTGGTTGATATATTCATCAAGGACCAGTAAGAACAAGTGGCTGCAAGTGTCTACTTTCAATGATCAACACCATTGTGTTCCAAGGAGGGACAACAAGTTTGTGAATGCTCCTTTTCTTGCTAAGAGGTTTGGCAGATTGATAAAAGCAAATCCAACCTGGAAGCTTACCCATTTCCAGCAGACTGTGCTACAAGAAGTGGGTGCAGATGTCAGCATTGCTTGCCCAGGCTAAGCAAGCCTGGAACAGAGGCATGTTTATGGAGATCTTCATGGTGGGGGCTTGGTCTATTTGGAAGGAAAGGAATGCACTGATCTTTGAAGGCATCACCCCTACCATTGCTTCCTGGAAACTACGCTTTAAAAGAGACTTTGAGCTACTGGTTCATAGAACCAAGCCTGATTTACATACTTTCATTCTTACATTTGTAAATTCTCTTTAGACCCCCTTTGTTTTTGTCTGCCTTCTACAAGGCCTTGTAATTATGTAACAGTGCGGTTGGTGGTAATATAGAAACAGTAGGAGCCTTTCCTACTGTTATAAAGCTTCAAAAAATGCAAGCGAGCCAAGCAACTTGTGTTTAGAAGACTGATGGACTCAACACAGGGAGAATATTCCAAAGTTTTCGATTACCAGCTGGCATTGTTGAATTCAAATCCAGGTAGTACTGTTGCTGTTAAAATGGACCCTGAGCAACCAGATGGTACACATGTGTTCCAAAGGTTCTACATGTGCTTCTCAGCTCTCAAGAAAGGCTTTCTTGCAGGATGTAGGAGAGTTATTGGTTTGGATGGTTGCTTCTTCAAAGGTGCTTGCTTTGGACAGATGCTTTGTGCTCTAGGAAGGGATGCAAACAATCAGATGTACCCTGTTGCATGGGAAGTAGTGGAGAAAGAAAACTATGATTCATGGTTCTGGTTCCTTGCTTTGCTGAACAAAGACCTAAAAATTGCAAATCAAGCAACAGGGTGGGTGTTTATCTCTGATCAACAGAAAGGATTGCTTGCTGCAATCCAGGACATAATGCCCCAGGCTGAGCATAGGATGTGTGCTCGACACATTTACTCAAATTGGAAGCAGAAACATCCTAATCATGATTTGCAAAAATTATTCTGGAGATGTGCCAAGTCACCAAACAGGGTGCTGTTCAACTACAGCAGAGCTAAGCTTGCTCAGTTTACTGTGGAAGGAGCTAAAGACATGATGAACACTGATCCAGGACACTGGAGCAGAGCATTCATGGAAATTGGAGCTAACTGTGACTCTGTGGACAATAACATGTGTGAATGCTTCAATAACTACATCATAGAATCCAGATATCTACCAGTAGTTTCCATGCTAGAATGGATAAGACGTAAGATGACAGTCAGGGTTCAACAAAACAGGGCAAAGTCAGCAAAATGGACAGGGACTATCTGTCCAAACATATTCAAGAAACTGAAGCAAAACATCACTAGATCTACAAACTGTGAGGTTCTATGGAATGGGAAAGAAGGGTTTGAGGTGCAAGAGCACCAGAAGTATAGGTTCACTGTCAACTTGGAAAGAAAAACATGCACTTGTAGATACTACCAACTCTCTGGCCTCCCATGCTGCCATGCAGTGAGTGCAATTTATGCATCTTCAAAAAAGATAGATGACTTCATTGCTGACTGCTACTCTATCAGTGAGTACAACAGGATCTATGATCATTGCTTGCAACCAATGGAAGGTGAAGAAAGCTGGCCATGTGCTGACCAACCTAAACCTAAACCACCTGGTTACATTAAGCTACCTGGAAGGCCAAAAACTGAAAGGAGAAGAGCACCAGATGAAGGACCAAAGGGCACAAAGTTGAGCAGGGTTGGCACTAAAATTACTTGTGGTAACTGCAGGAGAGAGGGACACAACACGAGCAGCTGCACAAACAATCCTGTTGCTAAGCACCATGGAAATGCACACATAGTCAGAGCTAGGACGAGGAAAAAAAAGATGGAAAAGAAGGATTTTGAGGCAGAAGCTAGCAAAAGAGCAAAGGTAATGAATTATTCACAAGTGCATTGCATTGTATTGTGTACACTAATTGAATGCACTATTTAGTTGGTACTGACTTGCTAATGTAATGATTACAGGCGAATGAAGATCATGCAAGACAAATTAGTGAAGCTGCTGCCACAGACATAAAAGGCAAGAATGTTGCTGTATATGAAGATCAAGCTGTGAAGGCATTGGGCAGAAAACCAACAGGTCTGAAGATACCTGGGAGAAGCTCACAGACCACTTCCCAGCCAACCTCCAAGCCAAGTGCCCAGCCATGCTCTCAGCCATCCTCCCAGCCAAGCTCCCAGCCAAGCTCCCAGAGAAGCTCCAAGCCAATGCCTAAATCAAGTTCCCAGCACAGTTCCCAGCAAGCTTCAGTACCTGTTTCAAGCCAGATGGGAAACAAAAAAATTGTGAACTTGCTTCAACCATTTGTTACATCAAGACCAACAACTGCTGCACATCAGAAGAGCTTCACCAAGTACAAACCTGAAGCACCAGCTGCTCCGAAGCACACAAGTTTCAATCTTGCTGCTTACAAAGCTTCAAAAGGAATTGAACCATCTAAGTAGTTGCTATTTAAAGCATGTCCTGCTATTTTCCTACAATCATGTAGGCCTCATGTTTTGTTATGTCTATGACAGAGCTGTTTGTAGTACTATTCTGCAGATACATGACTGCTACCTTGTTTCTATTTAAAGCATGTCCTGCTATTTATCTACAATCAGATGTACCTATATTTAAATCATATCCTTCTGTTGTAACCATTGACAAAATAGATAACAACACAACCATACTTCATAATTTAAGTGCCACCAACAACTGGTTCATTACACAACATTGCATTAGTCTGACAAACCACAAAAGCCACACCACACCATTACATGACCAACATAAGGTTCATTACATAACATAAGGAGAGCACATGGCTCACAAGTCTGATCTTAAACAACAACTACTAATAGTACTTAGTAGGCTAGCAACCAGGACACAACTGTCACTGTCCAAAAGAGCCTGGTTCTAACTGACCAACAGCTGCTACGTTCAATCTTCAAGGAGACGCCAGTGCTTCTGAGTTCCCAATCCAAATGCACCTGGTTCGATCTTGTCAACATGAACCTGCACTGCTTTCTTCTTTGAGCCAGGGAGAAACCTGAACATAACAACCTGATTATCCAACCACTTGGTAGAATTCAGGACAGTTGTCCAGTTCTTTGTCATGATGGCTATCTTGTTTCCTTTCCCAATCTTCATCTTCACTGCATGTACTTCCTTCTTCTTCGTATAGTGGACCATGACATCACATCCAGAAGCTTTAATCATTTTCCTAAGATGGGTCTTGGGGAACTCCTTGCTGAAGTACTGCAAGACAGACAAAGCAAGAGATGTTCATGCCACATCAATCAAACTAATTCAGTAATTTTAATCTGCAAGCAGTGCACAAATGTACAACTCTTACACTACCAATAAAGCACATGCAGTACTCCTACACTAGCAGCAATGCACAAGCTTGAAAGCAGAGTTGCACTAACCATTTTGCCTCTTCCATCCCTCAGCACTTGAGACTCCTTCATCAAACACACATAAATTGGTGTCTTTGGCTGTAGTTCATTACAAATGTGCCTCAGAAGCTTAACCTCATCAGGAAACAGGGCTACACGCGTGGGGAACACACAGAAATGGTCATAGCTGTCCTTCCCTGGATAGTTTGGACCTGCATTCAAACAAACAGATAGTTAGCAAGAACAATGACCCAAATGGGAGAACCACAAGAACAGAACAGAACACAACAGAACATAAAACCAACCTCGGATAATCATGTGGTTCTCACGTTCGAAAATGCAGGTCTCGCAACCGCACTTCTGAACATCCTCCGACATCGATTCAGTTTCAGTGGAGGCTGAATCCTCCGACATCGATTCACTTTCACGGAGGATGTATCGAAATCAGAGGATGAATCAGAGGATGGATCATCCACCTCAGCTGCAGCTTGAATCGGAGGCATGCGATCGCTCTCGGAATCGGTATCGTCCAGGATGATGAACTCAACCTTGGGCGCCATGTCAGAACTTGCAAAATAGAAAACGCAAAATCGAAGGAATGAGATGCCCGGAACCTCCAAATAAGCATAAAAAAAGCTTCAACGTCGATGGATCTACTCGACGGGCAATACCATATACCCTAATCGACGGCCGACGGACCCGCGCGTCGGAAACCCTAGCTACTTCGCCTGCTACATGGATACGACGGCTACAGATAGCGAGCCTCTGAAAAAAACCTACCTTCCGAGGTCAGCGGCGGCGCGCCGCGACGGATGCGACCGGCAGCGCCGGAGTCAGGCGGCGAAGTCGACGAAAGGTCTTCTCCGCCGGCGAGCGAGAAGACGAGCAGTTCGAGAAAGAGTGAGTGAATTTCGGACAAGGGAAGTGATAAAAGATTCGAGGAGACACTGACAGGTGGGCCCCACCGCAAACTAACGGCGTTAACGGCGCGCCACGTCACCGCCACGTCAGTCACTAGCTGGAATAAGCAAAACCACCCAAATTCTACTCAAAACCACCCAAATTCATCCAAAACCACTCACAGGGGGTTATTTGTCCGGTTTTGTACATTTGAGGGTGAGAAGTATACCAATTTCTTTTTCAGGGTGAAAAGTGTTCAATGTGTGAGATTTGAGGGTTGTTCGGGCCGGCACAAACTGAATTTGTTTGGGCCGCCTAAAGAATCTAGGCCTAAATAACGACTTCTATTTTCCCCCTTTGTTGATGGCAATGGAGTGCGCGGCGAAGGGGCTAGTGGAGGAGCCATGCGCCGGCGGCGCCCACCGGCGGTGCGGCAGCTGCGGGGCCGTAGCCTACTGCTCGAAAGACCACCAGGTAGCACCTACCCTCTATTTTCCGTTGGGCTACAATTTATTCAGTTCTTAAAATTTACGGGAGGGTTTGCGAGTTCGAGTCCAAGAATGGTAGCCATGCCATTAGCGATCTGAAGAGATAAATATGGCTAAGGGATGGGCGAGTTGTGCTCTTGGATACCGTGATCTGTGTAGCAATTTAGGTTTTTGTGGTGTTAGGATGATTTTTCTCGACGGGTTTGACCGAAATTGTGAGTTGTACCACCAGTTAGTTGATTCTGCAACGTTTCCGTAAAAATATTGCTAGAAGAGAGTTAAATTCATTCTTGGAGGTGAATTTATGATGCCCTTTTTTCTGAATAAGCTACGCGAATCATTAGTGCAACGGAGAGGAGTATTTTTTTCTTTCTAAATTCGTGTAAGTTTGAGCCTTTCAGGATTGTTGGGTCTTTGATGGTCTGCACACTGAGAAGGATTGATTTGCTATGCATCATAAACTTGGAATAGGGGTCTATTTATAACCAAGAAAAGTATTTTGATTCTTCAACAGTGGTTGTAGCATTGCGCTAGGAAATGCAGCACGCATTAGGTGCAACGAAACCCTGTTTGAGATTATAACAGTTTACCAGGAAATGTATTCGTCTATGATTGAATTTCTTGTCATTCTCCTTGTACATATAATTTCCATGCATTAATGTAGCTTGTTTTTCAATCCTTCTTCAGTTCATACATTGGGGAGTTCATAAAGAAGAATGTGCAAGGCTTGCAACACAAATGAGCCGCATTGATATGCTCAGCCAATTTCCGTTCACTTTCTCTGTTGAACCCCTTGATCTGGTACTTCTATCTTTCCGAAATAGTGATACTCCGTTTCTGCGTCTTCTCCATTTTCTTCTTGTGTCTCATATCATTTTCCCGTTCCTACTTTTGGTTCATGAAATGATATTTGGTACCACCTACTTTAAGTTTATTGCTTTCATCCCTATTCCACACTTTACTGCACTTTGACACATCATTAATTTTATTACAGATCAAAGAACTTGTGTTTCTTCACTGCTTAGTAACTTCTCGTTTTCTCACACATGTTGATAACTTTAGAACCATACTGTCCCAAGTACGAGGTGTCTCTTCTTAGAATCAATCAAAGTTCATCTAAAAGGACTCTGGAAATCGGAATGCATATGTGGCCCAGAGATTGCTTCTGTCAAGGACTTAAGGTTTGCTTTTCTCTGGATTCCCATGATACCAACCAACTCATTAACTATATAACATAATGACCTACCATTGTTTGTTGATGAAGCACTCTTGGTCATCCTGTTTGATATTGTAATGATATCATGTTATCAATGCATGATCTTTCATGTCTTGGGAGCGCTGTTAGTTAAGTCTACAGATCACATGGTAACCTTCTTGGGAAAATGACTTATTAATTTATTATAGTCAGAGCAGGGGGGAATTCCTGTGATCTATACATACATTTTGAATGTTTGAACTGATACGATTTAACTGGCACTACTGCTATATATACATATTTCGCTGACAATTTTATCAGAAGTTGTTTATAGAGGCCTCATGTTCATCTTCATATTCTTCGCTTAACATATACGGTATCAAAATAATTTTGTAGTGGCAAATAAGGGTGCATCGATTTCATAATGGCCAATCAGGGTGCGGGGAACTTTGATGTAGCAAATAAGGATGCATTGATTTTGTATCCTAACCTTTTAATCTAATCAATTCTACCACCTTTTTGTATGCAATGGTCAAATTTGAATAATTCCAGTCTTTGCTTCTTGAGTTCTTGTGTACATGCTCTTCCTTTTTCACTTCATTAGGATTTACGATCTTCGTCACTTTCTTGTGTTTATAAATGTCACAATGACTAATTGTTTGTTAAACAGACTGTTTGAATGGCTTAAATTATTATTTATGCATTCAAATGTTAGTGTCAATGTCAGGTATTTTGACTTACACTTTCTATCGTGTTGCATAAGGTACAGCATAACAGCTGAATGGAACATGGAAAGCTCCCTTTGCCCGTGTACAGGTGCATTTCTGGCTTTCGTGAGGTTGCTCCTGGAAATATGTTTATTTTACTGCAATTAAAATATCACATTATTGGTAAACAACAGAGCCTGAAAAACCTGTTCCTGGATCCCTGGCAAGCTGGGAAGACTACTATCATTGGAGATCCCTTCCTTTACATTCACCTGTAGCAGTTTTACTTCACTGGGTATGTGCAATATAAAGTCCTTTGAGATAAAAAAAAATTAGTCTACAATCAGTACTCTTTATATATCCTGTTACAGCAATAGGAGTACAAAAAAGTGCAAAGTAAAGGTCCAAAGGAGAGACAACATCTTTCAGAATTCCTTCACGAAAAAAAAAACGAATAGAGATCACAAGATCACGTCCACCACCTAAAACTAAATACTGTTTCTTGGTTTGATTTGTTTACAAAACCACGTCCACTGCAGCTGCAAAAATAAAAGAATACAAAATTCTGGTGTGGATGGAGCGGTAACTTCAGAATTTATGTTAGTCAGGGTGAGCAATAGAACTAGTGTAGATAGGATAGGCGTGAAAGGTTCTATTTACATTGAGATGCCATCTTCATGTCACCATATAACGTGAATGTTGAAGACCTTTAACAATATTCATATAGTGAATTGTAAGTGGTTTGATATTGAACAATGTTACACATATTTCTTATTATAATCTGATAGTTACCAACTAAAAATTGTGAAGTGATTAAAGGGTGTATATACAGGAATTGAAGTTCAGTGGGGGCAAACTTTGTTGTATAACAGGGAGGTGCAGCTGTTGTATTATAGTGTATAGTTTTGGTGCCATTGCTTGCTATTACCTGATACGGCCACTCTAGTGTAGTGTGTATTAATGTTTCAGTACTCAGTACAAATGCCTTTGAAATATTTTTATGGTTTATTTTTATGTATTGCATTTTAACTCCTAAGCCAAGAGTAGAGACATTGCAGCAACAATTATTTCTGTTAAACATAAGTTATTTTATGAAGGAAAGGGAAAAAAATGCAAAATATCTGCAAGCTTGGGTTGGGCAAAAAAAAGTGCAACAGTTTTTTCACCACCTTCATTGTACGATATAGTTATATTAGGTTATATATTTGTATGTTTTACTTAAAAAAATCGATTAACTTCATAACCTTCGAATATGGCTGAGCATGCTTCTGCATGTTATAGCTCCACTATGTGCTATCTGCTGCGAGAAGAGCACATTGTTGTGCTTCCTCTACTCACTATAGAAGTTCGTCAAAACATGTAATGCAAAATTGTTCGAGTATAATGCCCCACCCGCTCCATGAGCTTGAGCTGATGGATGAATTGTGTAGGTGCACACAAATTAGAGCCAAGTGTCTCTTGGTTCAAAACCTACTTAATGCATAAAAATAATAGTGGCCAGCTTCTCCTGCCCACATCATAGCCCCAAAGGAGCATAGACATGAGAAGGAGTGTTGGAATATATTGTCCGGCCCTCTACACGAACTTAGGCTTTTGGGTGAATTGGTTAGTGCATGGCGTTCAATTGTTGTAGATCAGTTTTTTCTTAAGGCTGCTCACAGTGGGGAGTAACATAGAGTAGTAACATGCAGATCTTACTAGCCTATGTTATTACCTCCATAGTGGGGAGTAACCTATGTGTGGTGTCATACAAGACTTCATTTATTAGGCTATAGACTCATTTTGTCTTGGTATGTGTGATGTTACAGTAACATATTCTGTTACCACAAGCACTTCTCTCCTCATTAACTACATGCCACATAAGCAAACTTGTATTGGGGTGTGTGATGTTACTATCTAAGTTACTCCCACTGTGGCCAGCCTTAAGGAGTTTGGCATCTCTTGAGCCATGCTTTGATTTCATCCTCTGGACCTCTTCACGCTCTTCTGTAGTCATCTTAGTGGTTGCGTTCTCTGAAGACTTCGACAAGAACCAGTTCACTGGCAACCTATCCTTTCATTCTCTCATGTATTTTTTCAGGAAAGTCTTCCAAATCATCTTTTACATTGATTCCGTGTGACCTGGTGTCCTTGCGGTATGTTATGTATGGCAGTACATGAGATGTACCATGTATCAGCCCGTTAGGTTTTTATTTTTCGGAAAGTTACCCATAGGTAGCTTATCCGTTTCAGTTCAAAACGGTAGTTTAGCTTTTAAGTAGGTAGACATCTTTTAGCTTGGTCCTTTCGCCAATAAGAGAAAGTTCAATGATTCATTACTTAGTTTGTATTGTTGGACCTCTATATACAAAGGACCCACTGATTATAATACTTTGAAAACTAGAGTCCCGTTTTGTTTTATTAATATCTGTGGAGTCTCATTATTGGGCCACAATATTCACAACACTTGCTTCAATTTTGCAGCCACTTACTCTATATCATTGCCTTCAACTATCTTGCATCCAAACCTCAAGATATGATGGACATGCCACTCTGCACATTCACTATTTAGGTAAAATATGTTGTGTTCAGTTCTCTGCCATTTTAGAGCACTTGCATGCATCTGTGGAAGTTCGCTTGTGCCCTCTTAGCCAGCTGGTTTATTGGACCAAGCTAGTTGTTAAAGGCGCATGAGTTCACTCTAGGCTAGGGCTAGTTGTGAATGATTGCATTTTTTGCGCAGTCTTGAAGCTTTGTTGCTCTTGAACACACCAATTTACATTATCTGTTGAAGAAAAGCCAAACTTCTTCATAAATTTGCTTGAAAAGTAAGCTACTCCTGCTATGGCCATTTTGTCGGATCGCCTACCTTCCTCCCCACATTGTATTGGTTGGTACAGGACAATCAGTAAATATTTGTGCACATATGCTGGCCATTAAGCAATCTAATACTTCTAACATTGCTTGTATGAATTTATTTGTCGTAGCACTGTTCCACTTCCTTAGGCTGTTATTGTGCAGATTGCACCATAACTTGATTGATTTGTAGGCACATTGCTGCCACTATTTCTCTTCTGTAAAAACAGACGACATATTTCTGGGTGTTATAATATCTCGGAACCTTCACAACAGATCAAGTTTTAATTATGTCATGGTTCTAGTTTTACCGTAACTCTTCATAGGAGAAATATCTTTGTTTAAATACTGGAAGCTGTAGCTCTTCCAAGCACGATGGCAGACACTGATGTTTTGTTTTCTTCATGTATATGATGCTACTTAAATATCTGAAGGACCAGAGAAAGAGCTGCTTCAGCTCGCGGTATTTGCAGAGCTACGTGCACTATTTCCAGGTGTCCACCTTCGCATTGAACTTGTGGGGCCAGCAGTTCCAAGATCCAGGTTTGTCACAGAAGTTGATATTCATTCCTGATGCTTGAAACTTCCTGGTGTTTGTGTGACCATTTGACATAGCTTCATTTTTTCCATCAACATTTTTATCGTTTACTTATGAGAGCTGTGTCTAAATTGTTGCTTAGGTGCTTTTTGATCATTACTTTTGTTGAACAATATGTAAGTTTTCGTATGCCGAAGGGGACCCGTCAAGGCGATGCGCAAAGACCGTCGGCGAACGCTTTTGGACCCAAAACCCCACTCGCCCCGCAGGGACCCCGTAGGAGCTTGTGGTAGCTATGGGCTGAACTAGATCGTCTCACCTCTAGCTTTGTTTTCGTAGATTGACGTATTCCAGATCATCTCGCCGAAGACCGGAAGCAACACATGGGTTTGGAGGATAAAAAATAGATTGCATTGATTTGTTCGATTGTGTTTTGGATAGTTCAATCGGCTATCACCTCACATATACATGAGTCGGCTAGAGGATTACAAAATGCGCACATTTAAATTTTTCGAATACAAGTCTAACTCAGCATCTGAACTAGGTAAGTCTTCAAGTCTTCGTGATGGAGTCGGACTGCGTAGGAGCTAGCTTCTTTTCCGTCTTCTAGCCTAGGTTGGTCGCATCTTCGAGTATTTTTATTGTATGTCTGTGCCGCCTTTGACATGAGTGTCTCCCTCCGAGAGCTTCCTGGACTCGTCTGCCCGAGTCGCCCATGCTGCAGAATTGCGTACTTGACAGGCCGTCGGCCAAAAACTGCTGCCAACACATGCCCCCCTTTCTGGTAGAGCTTGCGTGCAGAAAATATTTCGCGTATTGGTCTAAGGACGATGTCAACACTCCATCGGTCATGTATGCTTAGGGTGATAAGTCTATGTCGGCCATACATGTGTCTAGGCTGTTTGCCACACACTCGGTTAGATTTTGTTCAGATATCTTTCGTTGAGAGCTCATGGTAATAGATGTACCTCCATAGACTGTTTTTCCTAAAATTATTCTTATAACCCTGAGAGGGTCTTCCCAACTCGGACTCCATTTGCCGAATTTTTTGTCTTCAACTTGATGTTCTTGTTGTACAATCTAGCTACCCGTAACTTTTCCTTCTCGATTTCCTTCAGCACAACCATGCGCTTATCGGTGACCTCATCAGTTGTCCACCATTAGACTATAGTAGTCCATCGCTGATAAGTCGTTCTGCTTAGCTAACCCAAGAGCAGCCATGTTCACTTATACGTGTAAAACGACTTCTTGTCCATACACGAGTTCATATGGAGTTACTTTTGTAGCACCATGCTTTGAAATCCCGTGTGACCATAATGCCTCGGATAGAACCTGTGCCATCTTCTTGGATAATATTCAGTTTCTTCGTGACAAGCTTGATCAGAACCTTCTGCTTGACTCGGCTTGTTCTCCTTGTGCGTAATAGGGAGACAAATTGAGCATCTTGATGTTGCGAGACTCAGACAAACTTATTTACTTCCTTCACCAAAACGACGAGCCTTGATCCGTAGTTATAGTTTGAGGGATGCCGAATCTATGTATAATGTGCTCGTATATGAATTGGATCACCTCTATGGGTCATATTTATGAGAGGTACTGTTTCAGACCACTTAGTGAAATGATGACTGGCTACCAACACGAACCGAAGCCCCTTTGAGGAAGAAGGGGAATCATGCCATTGAAATCCAATCCCCAGCCTCTGAAATTCCACGTGTCACAAAGCTACTTCATCTTGTGCACCCTCTGATGAGTTCCACGTAAGTCATCGTGTACCTCTCCCATACCGACGCTAGCTTGGTCTCCGTCTAAGCACTTCAGAAGAATACCCAATTGTTCGGGTGTACGTATCGTCATTGATCATTGTGTATTTAAAAGCCATGCGCTGAGCAGACCTATCTGCCCTTCGACTCCAATCCTGCAAATAACCAATGATGAGCTTCCTCCAGTCTGCATCCCGACTCACACTCGATCCTTCATCTGTGGCCGAGTTAATGAATTTTGAGTTGCCCTTGTATAGATCAGCGAAACCAAGCATTGACTTTGTGGATGTGAAGAACATGCCCCAAATGACATGATAGCTAGATGCTTGGTGCGCTACCTCATTGGCAAGCCAACTGTCTTGTCTGGATATGTGAGCTATGGTGAAATTATCCAAGGTAGAGATTATATCCAGACACATGTCGAGATAGAGATTAAGTGAGTCGTCGAAACATCGGAAAACCTTGGATATTTGCTGGACTGACTAGCAACAAATCACCGAAAGCCTCAACGTGTGTAGCAACTGTAGTAATTAGGAGCTCTAGCCCGAATAGCAAAGCTTCATATCTGGCTTGATTATTGGTGCAGAAATAGTCCAAGCGGCATGAGGCTTTAAAGACAGTACCATGAGTAGATATGTAAACAACTCGACTCATTGGCGTTGCTACAGCCTGAGCCATCAAACTATAATTTCCATGGTACTAGGGAGACAAGGTCTATATCGAAACCATGTCCGTCGTCAATCTGTTCGACAATGAAGTCGGCTACGATCTAACCTTTCATAGATTTGAGAGACTCATAGGCCAAATCATACTTGATGAATGCATAAGCCCATTTACCGATTCGACCACTGATTCGACCACTGAGAATCGGTCTATGTATATGTATTTTTGACATCGGTCTGACAAGCTACACTGCACATGCTAGACAGCTGGTGCCTTAACTTAATGCAATCATAATGTAGGCATATGCATAGCTTTCAATGAATGTGTACGTTGACTTAGCATCCAGATAGCGGCGACTAAGATAGGTGATAATGTGCTCCTTTTTTTCGAGTCAAGACAATACCAATGACACCCACTCGGCTGCGATGTAAAGTCTAGAAGGTTCCGCATATCTGTATGCCCTTGAAACCGGAGGATTGGATCGAAAGCTTCGTGCTGTCTTGCCCCCCAAGTGAAATCTTCTTCGTTCTTTAACCAAAGTATGGGAGTGAATACATCAACTTTCCCTCACAGGTTGACTATGAATCTTCTCAGGTAATTGACTTTGCGGAGAAACTTCTGCATGCCCTTCTTGCAAGTCAGAGCTTCTATCTTCTGGATTGCCTCCATCTTGTTGGGGTCAATCTCTGTGCCATGTTGATGAATGATGAAGCCCAAGAACTTCCCAGCCTATACAACAAAATTAACGTTATTGATGTAGACTAGTATAACTCCAAGTAGATCATGAAAGATCAAGTCCATTGCTCTCTCATATGTAGCGCTGGCGTTCTTCAACTCAAAGATCCTCTTCAGCCATGAAGATCTGGTTGTACCTTGCGTTGGCATCAAGAAAGCTGATGGTCTTGTGCCCAGATGCATCATTGAGAAGCATATTGGCTTCACATAGGGTACTCATCTTTGGGTGTAGGTCTGTCAGGGACGGAGGAAGGGGGGGACGAGCAGGGGCTTAGCCACACCCAACAATCAGATTTTCTTCACAAATTTCCTAATACTCATGCTCATATTAGTAGTTCTAAGCCATTTTTGCCCCCTCCAACAAGATTCTGCCCCCTCCAAGCCTGAGGGCTGGCTCTGTCCCTGCGGTCTGTTTAGATATCTGAAGTCCATGCACACCCTGAGTTTGCTGAATCCCTTCTTCTCCACAAGCATGATGTTGGAAATCCTGTCGGCGTTCCTCCAAGGCTTGAAAAAATTAGCTTTAAGAAGTCGGTCGATTCCTTCCTTGATCCGGTCGTATATCTTGGAATTGATTTTTCTAGCCAATTGTTTTATGAGGTCTTCCGGCCTTAATTTACACAATGCTCAACCAGCTGTCGATTTAAGCCTGGCACCTCATAGTATTCCCATGCGAAGCTATCAATGTACTCTTTCAATAGCTCGATTAACACAATGTGGTTGGCTTTAAGATTTTTCTTTACAAACATTGGCCTTGGGATCGTGCCATCCCCAATGACTATTTCCTTTAACAGGTTGGCCGATGTGAAACCTTGTCTCGACTTATCCATGTCGTCTATTTCTTCCTTAGACTCGTACATATTGTTCCTGTCAGATTGGTACTTCTCTATACGCTTTTGTAGCCACCCGTCGTTGGGATCCATCTGTCGAGTCAATTACCATCAATCAGCTTCAGAGATATGGTCTGTTCCTTGTGGCACTCATGAAATCAAACTCGGAGAGGTCGTCTTTCCTTAATAGACGACATACTATAAACCGCCTGTTGTCAAGTTTCATGCACTAGTCAATGCGACCAGTAGAATTGCGCAATAATTTTAATAAATTGCGAAAAGCCGAGACTTGAACTCAAGACCTCACATATCTGATACCATGTCAAGTTTCAGGCACTAGTGAACGTAACCAAAAATCCAAACTGATGGAAAAAGCTAGGCAATCCACACATACTGTAACACCCGTATCATAGGAACATTCCCGAAGGATATCTCCACCACGCACAACCCAACCTAGTAACACACGCGTGCATGTCTATCCTTTGGGTTAGCGCGTGGGACAAATGCAGCGTGGATAAAATCATGAGATAAAAACCTTGTGACAAAAAGAATCTGCTAACTTTACACCACGATCATGTGTCGTAAAATCCGAGTCACAACTCACGCATAATAAAACGTGAATAAATATGAAATGCAAGCGAGCAAGCGCTATACCGCACATGGAAACCATGGATGAGACGACACAACAAATCTAATATTTGTGTGCACCACATGCCCACGCACCTGCATTTGCATTTGTTCTCATTTAGTTACATGTCACTTTGACTTCTATAAGAGAAGCATGGTGGATATAGGCGAGGGGCTGGTTGCTAGGATATAGGCAGATCTTGCTGCTGAGGCTGTTTACGGCACATCGTCTATAAGAGAAGACATCCCTCTTTGATAAAACACACCAGAAAAACCCATCTATTATGATCCTATATTCTCGCTGCTACTGATTTTTCTCCGGCAATCGAAGTCCTATATGAGTGTTGGGCCACAAAGATTCTGAGCAGTGCTCCTCACAGCCACTTACGTCTCTGATCGTCATCATGTCTCCTTCATCTGTGTTCAGTCGCCATCACCTCTTCGTCGTCTACATCTGGTCATCGTCGCCTCTTCCTCATCTATGTACCAACTCATCACCAACTCCATCCACAACACCATAAGAAATTCTTCTCTAGTGGTTTGTTATTCACGTGAATCAAATCACTGTTTGACTCATGTCGAATTTAGTCTGGCCAAGTTTTAAGCTGATGGTACATTAGTATTAGCCTTCATATGTGTGATAGCTGGAAGAAATCTTGTAGACATAACATTCAGTATGTTTTGTATTATCAGAGTTATTTTATTGGTCAGACTTGCATATTTTTAATCGGTTAATACATATCCATTTATCTCCTAATACTGAAATGTATAATTGGTTTGGAGTTCTTTTTACGTGGTTTTGATATGATGCCTGCTGACAGGGATGGTGAAGTTGTAAATATTTCCAGCTATGCACATTGTTCTGGTGAGAACTGCGGTTGCAGATCTACTGCCTCCGAGGACTTGAATTGCAGTACAGTGACAATCAAACTATGGAAAGGATTCTATCATGAGAGATATAGTGATATAGTAAAGGTTCTCTCAACAATACTCATGATTTGATTTGAAATTCGAAGTTCCCTGTCATCTGAAGTGTAGAAGTACACACTTTCGGTTGCATAACACAGGATTCTGGTCGATAAGCAGTACCAGCAATTTACTGAAGTGATTTGTTGTTAATTTGCTATTGCTTAAATTTCTTGCCTTCATGTTCAACTGTCTTAAAAGTATTTGCTGGAATGTCTATAACTGTGGATTTCATTGTCTAACAATAGCAATTGTACTACATGATGCAGTAGTTCACAGAATTATTTTCGGATGTATCTTTTATGTGTACTGTGATCAAGTCAAACTAGCAGATCTGATTCCTGTTGTAAATAAGTGTGACCGGCTCACCCAGCCAGATTCAGTTTCTAATTACTGGTTCAAATACTTATGTTCATGCACGACTGACTTACCCCTACTAATATTTGTCCCTTGATAGGATTCGAATCCTCATCTTATACTTGCCCCAAATGCTGGTATAGCTGCCTATCCTAGTTGGATGCCGACTATTGTAAGTATATTCGTAAATAACAAGTTATCTTCATACTGTAACATGCATTTATGACTTCAGTTTTTTAATCCTTTACATGTATCCTCCTTCCTCTTGTGTTACAGTTTCAGTTGATCATATTCAAGTAAAAAATGCATGCAGTCGATTCATATCTTGTTTCTGTAATCCAATCTATCTTTATATCAGCTATAGGCATTATATTGTAATTACAGATTTACACTGCCTCCGCTCTACCTGGCAGTTGGCAGTATCGTTGTAGAGGCTTTTGTTTATTGGTGCTTGTAATCATTTGTATTTCATTTCGTTTCAAGGAAATGATTAGGGAGATTGGAATTCCTGCAATGTTTACGGACTTCTGTGAAGAAGCTGCTCATCTAGCCTCTTGCTGCATAAGCTCCATAACTGGTCAACCCCTGGGAGTCCCTGTATGTGCTATCCTCTGTCTTACATTATTTCTTTGCTGTTGTCGTTATGGAGCATCATACTAACACCTTCATCATCTGTCCTTTCTCATCCAGATCCAGGTAAATCCTTTCAGGAAGCCGATTGCAGAGAATAATACTGCACTATACATACCATGCTACTCGAACTGTTTTGTTTTTGGAATGTAGAATGGCCAGTTTGCCCCCTTTGTCACCACAAAATATCCAGAAGATGCTGTTGTGAAGATGAAGTTGCCCTTCATTGTTCTCCCTATGTATGTATTAGAAAGTATGTGCTTGCAAGATGCACTCATCAAATCATTATTGAAATATAATTGTTGTACACGTGTAAGAGGTTTTTTTTTGAAGAGATCGGTTCTTGCCATTCTTTGAATGAAACAACTAGAGATTTTTTTTGAAGTTACAATAAGTAGAATTATTATCATTTGAATGACGAAAACACAATGTTTGGTGAAAGGTGTATCTGAATGAAACTTTTAGATTCATGTCTGTGACCGTATCTTGTCTGCTGAGGTCTGCACATGTGACGAAGCTGTCATATATAATTACACACATCATGACATCAATCCATCTCCCAAAAACAATGTCACACACACACACCACTCATTAAAGTCATGGTGCCAATCATATAGAATTTTTTGCAGCAAAAGAATCAACTCATTTGTACTTTGTATGTTTGTTCGTCATCTTCATCGTTGAGGAGAGATGAGGCTGAACACCTGCTTCTGTATTCTGATGTTGTTCTCTTGCTTTGCGTTTTCGTCTGCAAGGAGAACATCATCTATCCAAGAGACAATACTGTAGGCCAAACTTTCCAGCACCCTTGAGTAACTTTCAAGTATTGCCTGTCCAATATCCTGTGGGAGAAGAAAACGAAGATGCAAAAAGTTAACTATGATGAATAATGTCTCTTGTTCTTTAATGCAAACAGTCATTTTATGGTATCTGGAAGAGATGTGATTGCTAAAACAGTTATAGTATACGATATATCAGAGGGAGATTCAGAGTTCTAATGGTCTGCACATGTATTCACTAGCATAGAGTGTAAGCACGCACTGGTTTCACAATGAACAACTTATCTTGCTAGAGAAATATCAGATAACATGTAATTTGTACATTCATTTTATTTAACCGATTAGCTCTCCCAAACTTATTACCTTATTGTACTGAATCTTGCTTGCGTCCAGGGTAGTCTGTGACAGGCCAGGAAACCTTTGTTTCAAGCAGAGCAGCAGGCTCCTGGCTCTGCATGCTAGGATCAAATTCTTGTCCCCATCAGCATTCAGCTCGGTAACATTCTCCCATTTTGTCACCACGTGGGTCATGTTTGCTTTCCTTCTCCACACATACATAGCACCCTCGACACGGTCTGCGATCTCAAGCGCCTCATGTTCAGAGGTCAAGTTGAGGAAGTCGAGCAGGTGATCTGGTGAAAACTGATCCCCTGAAGACATGTACCGGTATATGGCATCACCTGTCCCGACCTTCCCAGTCTGTCCAGGAACACAAATGCATCTATCAGAGGGGGAAACTGAAACTTTCTTTTTCGAAACGAAAACTGAAACTTTTTGACAGACTACATCCATGGATCAGATTGGTCAACTGTCTACGTACCTTTGGGAGCGTTTCTATGTATGACAACGGAATTTGCATTTCAGAGAGGATAGCACTGTTGATCTCCATGGCCATCTTGTGAATCTGGCTAGCTTGGTCCCTCTTGTGCTGCAGCTCGCGGTGCGAGGAATCGGACAGGCCTGATTCTGGCACGCATGGCTCAGGCAGCCACCACTTATCCTCATTCCGTTTGAACGACTTCTTGCTGTCGCTGAAGGACTGCTTCCTCTGGTCTGCATACCAGAACTCTGCCTTGTCAAAGCTTTCCAATATACCCTGCAAACAAGTGCACAGTCAGTTATATACATTCTGGTACGAGAGCTACTTGATTGGAACTTAAACCACATGTATCTGATCGGGACGTTACAAGGAGCATTGTTTCTAGCTTTTCAAGCGCAGGAAGGTTCATCAGAATGTCTGATCTTGGTGAGGTTGCCATCACCTGTAGGCATCAATCACCACGCGCAAGTATGTTAGTAAGCAGATGAGGATTGAACAACGATTATCAAGATGTTGGCATTACATCGTGGGTGCTTCCATCAGGTCTGGCCTGGACTACCGGAGCGAATTCTACAATGTACTCGCAAATGGAGAGGAGGCAATCCATCTCCCGGTTCCACATTGATCTCTTCTCGGGCGGCAGTGACTGCAATCTGTGGCAGGTCCCAAACACAGTTGCTGCAGCCATGAAGGAGAGAAGTTAGCCTGCATCTGGACCAGTTTAACAGAGTATTTCATCTGCAGTTACGAGTACTACCATATAGGTTGGTGATGGCATTGGAGATGGCCACAGCAGTGCAGACACCCTTGCCGCCCCTGACATGTCCTCCCCAAGAAGCAGCTTCGTGTACTTCTCCTTCATCAGCTCCATTTCTGAACAGCACACGTCAGCCAAACGGAAACACGTTCTACAGGAGGCAAAAAAAAAAGGGAGAGATTCCCATAATCCATTCCTTCATCTTCCATGGATTTCTCCTCTACAGCTTGTTGCAGCTTCTTCATGCTCAGCTTGCTCATCGCCTGCGAGAGGCGCGACGGTGCTGCAACCTTGAATGATGTTGTTCGTCCCATGCCACGCCCTCGTGGAGAAGGTTCGTGCCCATCGCTGCTCTCGGAGAAGGACGCGACACGAACAGCGGCCGCGCGTAGTCGCGGTCGTAGCTGTGGTTGTGGAACCCCGGAAAAGCCGAACTGTCGCCCATTGCTGCTGCTGCTGCTCTGCTTCTAGTACTGATGGCGGTGGCTGCTTCTCTAGACCATCGAAAAAGATCGATGGTACAAGAATGGCGGCAGGCCAAGAACAGAGAGAAGACTTTGGTTTAAGGCTAAAGGCTGGCTTGCCTCTACATGGATTCTTTTAATCAATAGGGTTTAACTACATTGGCATGTGTGAAATCTGCCCCCACAGGATACTGTGTTTTGATTGGATTGGTCGTTGGAGAGAGTGGTTATCACAAGTTCGTCATTGTGTTAACTGCCAGATAGGTACACAAGAGGGTACATATTGGAGGAAATTGGCTAATAACTTACGCTGTTAGATCTCTGACACAGATTTTGACTGCAAGTTGTTTCGTGCCGGACAAGTGATAGCCAGAGTCTAATCTAAATTAAAAGAAGAGGACAACATCATACTGTATTAATTGCTATATCGTACCGAACTACTCTTATTTTCTTCTATCCAGATTTTGACTGCAAGTAGAATTTTTTTGACCATCATTATATTTTCCCAACATAATTGACACTCTTATTTTCTGCTTCAGTACGCCAGCCATTCAACCATTCTCCAGTTCTTAACAATATGTAGGCGACATCCATGTTATCTAGTGCCCGAATAATTTTGTTTTTTGGAAGAAAAGATGATGCTTCTCAAGCAGCCAGGATGCTGCTCCACTAACTCGAACTTGTAATCAAAACCACGTATAACATACTTCGTGCCTGCCATGATCATCTATCAATTTGAAAAAGGGAAAATGTATCTCACGGCAACGAAATGGTGGTCACATATGGAACATAAAATAGACAAGAAGGTGGCTGGCCAGTCAGAGGCAACTACACTACTACTCCAGCCATGCTTGTTTTTTCCTCAACAAAAGGAATATATTAATATTGAGAAGATAAAAATTACACCCTCTTTTGCAACAACGTAATGTTAACCAAAAAGTAAACAAAGCGACTAGAGAATCATACCAGCGGCCAGCGGGAAACTACTACCATCACTAGCAACACCCGGATTTCGAAAAAGGTCCTACAAGTAGGGTTGAAAACGCTAAGGAAACTTTCCGCTCGTTTCTATAGAATAAGAAAAGAAAGAGAAAAAATAGAAATGAAAATTGTATTTTGCGAAAACAAAATGGAAACGGAATATTCTAAACGGAAATGACAAAAGAAATGAGAGGGCATATTCCAAAAGGGAAACGAAACGGAAATTCCGAAAAAATGAAAACGGAAGCTTGCGCATAAAGCCCAGTCAAATCTGTGTACATGCAACCATGCAAGACCGCTAGTTAGGTCCATTAATATGTGTATACCACTAGAGTTGTTGATGATATATTTAATTAGTTGCCCGGTCAAACCTTGCCTATTTTTAAATTCTTGCATCTCTTGGAGGGTTATGGTGATTATTACATCTCTGTCGTGTCCAATTATAAACCTGAATTGTTGGCTGAACTTGTTAGGATTTGCGAGTCCGAAGAACTTCCCATTCCGGTGGGGACGATCCCAAATATTATTCGAAGTCAAGAGAAAAAAGAATTGATAACTTCAATGCGATATGGCCTTTCAGTTTTAACACGATTATTGATAGAGCTGATTTAAGAGAAATTAACCTCTCGGGTCATCAATATACTTGGACAAGTAAGAGAGATCCCAACTTATGAGAAGTTAGATAGTATCCTTGCTAGTGTTGAGTGGGAGCAAAAATACACTTTTGTGTCGGTGAGAGCAATGACCCACATGTGATCTGATCATACTCGTTTGATTTTGGATTATGTGAATCCTGCGCAGTTGGAAACAAATCACACATTTGTTTTGAACTATCTTGGATGCATCAAAATGGTTTCTATGAGATGGGGTAAAGGGAGTGGGCTTCTATAATCACTAGGAGCCTCCCCGCGGAGAGATGCCAAAATAAAATGAGCCACTGGAGAAAATTTCTTAGAAGGTGGGCAAAAATTTAAGCGGAGAATAAAAAAGAAAATGAAAAGCCATTACCTATCGTAGATGAACTTGATATTAAAGCTAAAACCACTCCATGTTGAATAGCCGTGTGGGCTGCTAAAAAAGTAGGCACACGAATGCATTCCCAAACTAATGCACGACGAAAAGTCCAATTAGGGTCAACCCGCTAGCAGCTAAGGTTAGGCATGTTAGGGAAGGTGGAGATAATACCAAATATTTTCACTTAATTGCTAATAGGAAACATCTATAGAAAAAGATATTCCAGTTAGATAAAGATGATGGTATAACTGTTGGAGAAGCAAACTTAAAGGTTTTCATCATTGAGTATTACAAATAATGTTTGGGGCTCCGAACCGAAATTGTTACTTTTTGCGGGAGGATATAAGTAGTGATATCTCACAAATTTCGGTTGCGAAACTAATATTCTTACCTCCAGTTACACGGAGAAGGAGGTGTTTCATGCTATCTCTCAGATGGAGCGTAATAAGGCTCTGGGACCGTACTCGGTTCCTAGCTGAGTGTTACCAAAAATTTGTACGGGATAAAATAATTTGATGGCTGTGTTTGCACAGTTACACCCGAAGGGACGTAGCCATGACGAGTTTGACAGTAGTGGAGTGTGGTCGGCAGTTAGAGCAAGGTGCGAGCATCACCATTGTCGAGGCGATGTGGGGAGATTCGGGGGCCCATGCCGTGGTCGTGGTGACTCATGAGTGTACCGAGCGCGGGTGAAGTCGCGCACGGGCGCGGCTCACTTCGCGCGCGCATGCGCCGAGCTCGGTCGACGTTGCCACATATGTATGTGTCGCACATGATTGTATTGGGCGTGGCCTCTGTTGCGCATCGTTGGGTTGAGTACTTGAGTTTGCGTCGTTCGTGGTGTGCTGGACGTGGTTCACCGGGCCTGGTCTGCGTCGCCCGCTAGGCTAGTCTAGCGTCGCGCGCAACCTCGGCAATACTTCCTCCGTCCCCGTTTAAGTGGCGTCCTTATTTTACGTGCACTGAGTTTGACTATCAATTTGACCAGCAAAATTTGCGATATTTTCTTTGAAACTTATATTGTTGGATTCATAATCAAATAAAGTTTCTAATGATATAATGATAGAGGCAAAGGTGTCCGATCTTTCGATGAGATGATAACTATCGATCTGGGTAGGCATCGACGTTGACGATCCGACTACAAACGTGTGAGGAAGCTGCGCCTTGACAATCGCTACACCAACTCCTGGAGGTTTATGACAGCGCCGAAGCACAATCGACCAAACCAACTAAGGTCTAATTCCTGCAGGCAATCGAAGAACAAGCAAGAACTAAGAATTGGCAATCTGAATATTGCAAATATGAATGAATATACATGAAAGAGGGTTTCGAAATCGGTCTTAATCTGGTCGATCTGACACAGACGAAGTATGACGAAGTTGCAGCGACGGCTAACTTTTAACTAAACAAAACCCGAGTCTAAACGATGCCTTAGGGGCTGTATTTATAGGAGAAACGAGGGGATTTTCGTCTAGCCTTGGTGGGCTAGGCCAAAAACCTTCCTAAGTCATTTTCTCCTATTAATACGGACTCTAAAAACTGCCCATGAAGGGGGATGACGAAAATACATGGGCCTGGCCCAAAAACGAGGTGGCGCAGCACCTATGGAAGACTTTGGACGAAAATAATAGAGTGGTATCTTGAATAATTCGTCCAAGGCTTCGTTCGTCATTACGGTGGCTTCAGAGTCCCGAAATCTCCATCCGTAGCATCAACATCATCATGTGCACTCCTGCTGTCATCTCCATGCGCGTACATGCTCCAAAGCTTGTCCCTCTCATCCATGCTAGGTCCATCGTTCCTAAGAGAAACAAACACATCTACTTTAGGCAGCATCATATTCTCATGTATATTAGGAGTAGCTTGTAGAAACGAAAGTACCTTTTGATTTAATTGACGTGCACGAGCTCTAGTCATAGGTCCTTGTATTTGAGATGGTGTAGTTGGTGTGGTTGCGTCGATAGCTGGGATGGCCTCATCATATAATTTTTGGGCTTTGCTTGGGCCTCCAGGTATGTCTTCGTCTGGGCCGCATCAGGTACGCCAAAAGTGGGGTGCCGGGAGGGTATGCCCACTTCAAGTAGTGATATCTCACAAATTTAGGATGAGAAAGTAATATTCTTAGCTCCAATTTCACGGAGAAGGAGGTGTTTCATGCTATCTCTCAGATGGAGCGTAATAAGTCTCTGGGACCGTATGCTGAGTTTTACCAAAAAATTCTGTGGGATAAAATAATTTGATGGCTATGTTTGCACAGTTACAAACAGGTGATTAGCAAACGGGTTCCTAGACTTTGGCAGCGAGGGAGTTTAGGTCCCGAAGGGACGTAGCCACGACGAGTTTGACAGTGGTGGAGTGCGGCCGGCAGTCAGAGCAAGGTGTGAGCATCACCATTGTCGAGGCGATGTGGGGAGATTCGGGGGCCTATGCCTCGGTCGTGGTGACTCATGAGAGCACCGAGCGCGGTCGACGTTGCCACATATGTATGTGTCGCACATGATTGTATTGGGCGCGGCCTCTGTTGCGCATCGTCGGGTTGAGTTTGCGTCGTTTGTGGTGTGCTGGACGTGGTTCACCGGGCGTGGTCTGCGTCGCGCGCTAGGCTAGTCTAGCGCCGCGCGCAGCCTCGGCCATACTTCCTCCGTCCCCGTTTAAATGGCATCCTTATTTTACGTGCACTGAGTTTGGCTATCAATTTGACCAACAACATTTGCGATATTTTTGGATTCATAATCAAATAAAGTTTCTAATGATATAATTTTTATGACATAATTCTCATATATTAATGATTAATTTTTGCTCAAAATTCATGCACGCAAAACTAAGGCGCCACATGCAATTGGACAGAGGGAGTATATATGTATATTTATTTTGTCGATGCCGCTAGTGAAGCATTTATGGTAGTAGTCGGACTGCCTACGGGCCTCTAGCAAACCGTGACTAGACGAGGAGATCGGCGTGCGTGGGCCTTGAGCGTGGTGTCGCCTTATTTTGTTTTGGCTCGGAAATGGCCGTGGGCCACGAGTGCGGGGGCTATCCTCGGCATAGTCGGGGTAGGTCTGTTGCTCCGGCGTAAGCTGTCGCCGGCGGTCACGGATGAGCGCACGGAGCCTGTCCTCCCCTTCCGGCAGAGGCGGGACGGTGTAGCCCATAGCGCTCATCGCTCAACGGCCGGGAGACGCACCCTCGGTGGCACAGGGATGTTGTGCTTCGCGATGAACGCTGCCTCGTCAATCCTGAGGCAGCTCTTGTACGTTGCGTGGCATCCGCCGCTGCCTCTGGCTTCGTCGTTGTGCGCCAGCTCTGCTCGCCGGTGGTGGTGCAGTGGAGCGCCGGTGGTGGTGGTGGAATGAAGAGAGAGAGGGGAGAAAGAAGCGCCGGCGGAGGCCACGTGGCTGCACGTGCTTATAAAGACGGCGGGGAGGAGATGTGTGGGAACGCGGCGCGGGAATGTGAGGGGCGCCCATTAATATCGGCGGCGGTTCCCGAGACGCAGTTACTCCAGCGACCGGTGTCGGGAAGGCGAGGCGCGACCGTCTCCGCGTCAGAGAAACCGCTGCACCCTTAACTCGGTGTCTACCATCCCCTAGTCACCGTAATAAATAATATTGACCGTCTTTGAGTCGCTGACGTGCCAGTCCTGGCTGTCAAGATCTGACGGTGCATGCGTTGCTGTGGGTGCCAGCGCTACCGGTTGCCTCTCTACGGATGAGGCGTGAAGCGGAGTTATCGGATGCTCTATTGAATCCTTCCGACAACTCTATCATTATTAGGAGGGTTGGTATGGACATTTTCATGTCCAACAAACCCTATCAAGAGCGCCACCTGCAGATGCTCTAAGCATCCCACGTCAGTATATCCTATATCCAGACGGTGACGGTGAGAGAAATCGGACGTCATATACGGGAGACATGTCCAAAGTATAATTTTCGAGAAAAAACTTCAACTTGCAATCTTAGTGGACCCGGAAACAGTTGCTGACAACCACAGCAGTAAATTATAGAGTTGTTGTTTTTGGTGCAGACAGCAGAGTAAATTATGTCCGTAAAACAGATTACGAGCAAAGCGGCACGTGGGAGTGACCGAAATAAAAGATGAGAAGAAGAACGCAAGGCTAGCCACACACGTCTCCTGTCGCGGTAGCTCTTTGACCTGTAGTTGCAACCGCAGGCAGCTGCTTCCGAGACTCTTCTTGCCTCGACACCAAGAAAGGTAGCTGCTGCCTCCTCTGGTTTCGGCGCTTCACTGCTGTTCGTCTCTGCCCCGGACCGAGTGGACGCTACCTACTCGTCTCCGATGCCTCTCTTCAGCCTGCTTCAAAGGTACTACTACAGTAACATATAGGTTTTGTCTTCGGATTGCCTTCTCTCTCAGTATTGTACCTGAGTTCTTTCCCTTCTCGTTGGTGTCGGAAGGTTTCCGTTGCTTGGATCGCTTTGTGTTCCGAGCTCCGCAAGCCCTACAAGAGAAGATTATTTCGGTAATTTCTATCTAGTTACGGTTACAACACGAACAAGAACAGAATGAATACTGCTATTTGATGCATAGAGTATTTGATGCTGCCTGGCCTGCCACTGCCCCTTAATCGATTAATCTCCCAGCTGAGCAAATCCCTAACTTAATCGATTAATCTCCCAGCTGGAACTCGATTTCCGCCTGCCGATTTCGTACAATTTCCCATCGCCCATGACGTTGACCATCCCATTTCCTTGTCCCAAATCTATCATCAGTTTAGCATTTCCTCAGTTAGTTCACAAAATCCAGCCTTAACATTGCCCCAGTAGCGACAGAGATATACTGGATTAATGTCTCTTGAAGAACCCACTCTTATCTTTTTTTTTTTTTGCAGCAATTCCGTTTGTCGGTGTGGTCACAACACTGAATTCTGAAGTTCCACCGATGTGAACGTGATGTCCATAGCGTGCTGCTTGCCAGTCGTCGAGTGCGTGTACTGCCTGGCATGTACACGGTGGGTGTGGCAGCGCTGTCTCCACACCACCGGCTACGACAGCGAGACCTGGGGCCTCGCGTCCTCCGGGGAGTTCGAGCCTGTGCCCCGGCTATGCCGATTCATACTCGCTGTCTATGAGGACGACCTTGAGAATCCACAGTGGGCACCTCCGGGTGGCTATGCCATCGAGCCCCAGTGGGTGGTGCGCCGGAGGACATATGAGCACACGCAGGGTCATGCTCCGACATACTTGCTGTACGTCGACCACCGGCATTCGGATGTCGTGCTCGCTGTTCGGGGCATGGACATGGCGAAAGAGAGCGACTATGTTGTGTTACTTGACAATAGGATCGGACAGAGGAGGTTCGACGGTGGCTACGTGCACAATGGGCTGCTTAATGCTGCTGAGTGGGTGTTTGATGCCGAGTGTGATGTGCTGAGGGAACTTCTGGAGAGGAATCCTGGTTACACGCTCACCTTTGCAGGGCATTCTCTTGGCTCGGGTGTCGTGGCCATGCTGGCTCTCGTGGCAGTGCACAACAGGGAACGGTTGGGTGGCGTGGACAGGAACAGGATACGGTGCTTTGCGATGGCACCTCCCAGGTGCATGTCGCTCAATTTGGCGGTCCGTTATGCGGATGTCATTAACGCGGTTATTCTTCAGGTGAGACTCCATTACTACCACTACCAGTTATTACCACACTAATGTAATTTTTTACACACGTGTGTAGGCAGTAAAATACATACTTGCTTAGAGTTCAGCTATGTCCCTAGCACTTCACAGTTAAAAGTTATGTTTAGCTCTCGCTGGACACATTCATCTTTTCGTAGCCAAACTATGATATGGTATTCAAAGCATGTGTTGAATTTACTTTGGATGTCCACCATTCACATTTTCTGCTATCATTTGTTGGATCAACAATCCAACTGAATATGTTTTGTGATATTTGTATTTGATCAACAGGACGATTTTCTGCCCCGCACAGACATTCCCTTGGAAGATATTATCAAGTCACTCTTCTGGTAGTGAGAAACTTTCTTCTTATTTAGTATTATGTCAACACGTACATCATACTGGCAGGGGTTTATTGTCCATTGTAGTGTATATCTTTTCAGGGTGCCTGATGCAGTCATCTTTGTACAGCTTGCCGTGCCTACTATGCGGAAATTGCCTCATATACACATGTATACCCGAAAGTGTCATGTTGAGAGATCCAAGGCGTCTGTATGCACCAGGCCGGCTTTACCACATCGTTGAAAGGAAACCTTTCAGGTATGTGATTTTTCTTTCCCTTCCGAAATGTTCTGCTCATCCAGTCATCCTAATGCTATGTAAGTAGTACTGTTTGCTAGTATTCAGTAAAACTAGCAATGTGAAGTTTCCTTCCAGAAAGATGAAGTATAACCAGTGAAGAGCTCTAAGCTCTATTTGCATTTATTTCATCTTCTGAAAATATGATATGAAAAACTGCCATTTTATCTTTTTGCTTTGTAGCTGAATGTTCCATTATGACATATTGCCCTTTAATGTTTAACAAATTTGGTTTCTATTATACTTGAGTGATTTTTTTCCTACAAATGTATAGGACGATAAATTCATTAGCTCGAGCAACTATGATACATTTTACTTGATATTTATAGTATCTTGAAACGTTTGCTGTAGGTGTGGAAGATATCCGCCTGCCGTGAGAACAGCAGTTCCAGTTGATGGCAGATTTGAGCACATTGTTCTTTCTCGCAACGCAATTTCTGACCATGCTATTATCTGGATAGAAAGGGAAGCCCAAAAGGCAGTAGATGTAAGCATGAGCCTATCTTCAACCATGGTAGTAGTAATTAACAGAAAGTTCACACTACCACCAAATACTAGCGCACAATAATCATGCCTAAAGTTTTGAACAAAATGTTGCACTAATTTTCCATGGCACCTTCTTTCAGAATCAGACTTTTCGATCACTAACCAACTATTCTTCCATATAAATACTTACCATCTTTGCATATAGAGTTACTGTTGTGCAATTCTAGTGTTCACAAATTGCCTACAAATTAACAGCTTTCACATTGCAGTTGATGCTGGAGAATGAGAGAACAATGAAAGCACCTGAGAATCAAAGGATGGATGCTGAACCCACCTTAGCAAGGGATCATGGTGAGGAGCACCAGGCGGCCTTGAGGCGCGCTGCTGCGCTAGGAATCGCTGATGTTGATATGCCTTCAACATATGGTACCTTCAGCGAAAACACGACCCTTGAACCGGACGAGGGATATCCAGTACTGTCAGAGAGCGGCAGGCACAGAACGGTATGGGATGAGTGGATCGCGAGGATATTCGAGAAAGATGAATCCGGGCAAATGGTTCCGCGAAGATGATGGAGTCATGTGTCGAAATAGGAAAATATGTACAGTCGATTATTGGTACTAAGTTCTTCCCATCACGTCTTGAGCCTGCTTTAGAAACCTGACAGCCGTCAAAAACATCCGGGCAAACAGTGTTGGAGGAAGTAGGGATTCCTGATCTGGGCCAGGATATTTATAGGTGAGAAGTATATAATGATCAATTTTGCTTTCTAGTCGCAAGTTTTGCCAAGGCTTCATACATTTTTTATTTTTCTGGATGGATTGGTCTCTACGAAATTGCATATTTGCATTGCTTTGTTGTTGCTGAGTTGGTGGCTGGGTGCTTGATACTTTATTTTATATTGCCAAGTCTTAATTTATTTGCATACATATTGTCATATTTATGAGAAAAAAATATTATTTCACATCTTAAAAATCAGAACAGTGAACCGGTTCAATCGGTAAAACCTGAACCGAGAGCCTCTCGCCGGTTCGATCACCGATCTGGTTTTTAAACTATGATGATCCGAAGAAGAAGGCGGATGGCACAAGGCTATCGTTGAAGAGGAAGGGAGCCTGGGTGTCCATGTTGCCGTTAGTCAGCGGTATCTGCTTTATGATCTTCTCGATGAGATGGTACAGGCCGACGAAACCAAACATGTATTTTCCGACGAGGACCACGTCCGGGATACCGGTGCCGATGGCCCAGCCCGCATGGAACAGCGGCGGCAGGTCGACCCGGGCGCGCCGTGTCCAGCTCCGGTCGCTGCTGTAGTCCTCGAGGACCCAGAGGTCCATGCAATCGTCAAGGAAGGTCGCCAGCGCCAGCATCCCGTTCATCTCCAGCAGGCAGAGCTCCTCCTTCCAATCGTGGCTCCTGGGCGGCGCCGGCGGGCGCCGCATGAGTCGAAACCGCTCTGACACCGTGTCAAACGCTAGAGGATACTGTCGGTGCTCTTGGCCTGGGGATGCGACGCCACGATGATGGACGTACTGGACGGGGAACTGGGTGTAGCACTCGACGACTAGCTCGGGCGCCACTGGTCCCAGTCGGCGAGGACCTACTGTGCTGCAGCCGGCTGAGAAAACATAGTGCGCCGCCGAGCCGGTTTCTCCTTCGTTGGCAAGGACCAGGATCCGGTGCTCACCGGACGGCTGGTGGAGGTAGAAGCCGCATGGCACCAGCAAGCCCAAGAAGGCGGCCTCAGTGTAGAATTATGAGATTGGCGGAATATGATGGATGTATTATTGAGCCTCATGGGCGAGTATATATAGGCGTACAAGGGACCGATTTGGAGTACAAGACAAGAAACAAATCCTATCTCTACCATATCTTTCCGTAACACAAATATACTCTAACATCCCCAGTCGTAGCGGTAGCGTCGTGAACAACTGGAACGTCGCGGACGGTCAGACTGGAGATAAGCCGAAGTAGAATCCAGGGGCTGACATCCCCCCGCAGTAGGAGCGGGAACGTCGTGGACGGTGTCGCGGCGCGGAGCTTGGACTGTAGAGGAAGCTGATGAGTGCTCAAGCGAGGTGGTAGCCCTTGTTGCCGATGTCGAGGGAGCCGAGAGCGTTAGGCGGTGCAGCCTTGGTCGTGGTAGCCGTGCGAGAGGTTGCCGTGGTCGATGTCGTGTCGGGTTCCCGTGTCGAGGTAGACGCAGAAGAAGCCGCTTGTGCATAGTACGCGAGAGAGTGACGGGGACGCGTCGAGGCAGTCGTCGAGGATGCCGATGCCGGGGACGACGCAGTACGAGCCGTCGAGGACGAGGTGCGGCCATTGTTTTGCCGGAACAAGGCGCACGTCGGGGACGAAGGCATACTCCGGTTTTGCCAGAACCGAGTACACATAGAAGAAATCGGTGACGTGGTCGAGGCAGTCGTGGAGGAGGAAGTCAATGCCGAAGACGTTGTCGAGGCCGATGTAGACGAGGCGCCGACCCGGGCTTGCCAGACCCGGGGACACGTCGGGGACGAAGGCACGCACCGGTGTTGCCAGTACCGTGCATGCGGGGGCAGGGACCACCGTGAACCATACGCCAGCGTCGGAGGGGCCAGCAGAGGAGGACTCGACGACGATTGCGGCGCCAATCAGCGGGGGTAGAAGGTGCCGATGTCGTCCGCGGTTGTCGGAGTAGACGTAGTCGGGGACGAGGATGATGACGCTGGCGACATGGTCGTGGTGGACGAAGATGTAGAAGGCGGCGAAGGGGGTTGGCCATGCTGGACGCCTGGACAAGGGGTGGTCGGCGGGACCTGCGACGGCCTGAGGTGGCCATGCAGGTTACCTGTAGATGACGGCGGCGTTACTCGAAGTAGGCGAGGAAGAACCCAGCGGCTTGACGAAGACCATGCGCGGACGGTGGCGTTCCCACGCCGAGGGAGTCGGCGCTGCGCATACCACGTAGAAGTCGACGCGCAGGGACGGCGAAGAGGACCGCGTGCCGCGGCGCTACAGCCCGAAGGGGCGACGCAGTAGCAGTGCGCGGGTCGGGGCGACGGCGGGTGTCGCCAGCGGCATACACGCCTGGGAAGGCGCGTTGGCTGCCGGCAACATGGACCAATGGCGGCGGCGCGGCGGCCCGAAGGGGCGATGCGGCGGCAGCCTGTAGCTCGATCGGTGGTAGGCGCGTGCTCGGGGACGTGCTTGGCGGTGCAGGCGCGCGATCGGTTGATCAGACCGACGCAGCGTGGAACGCGCCATGGCGGCGACGACGACGCGCAGATCGGAGTCGATGGCGAAGTTGTCGCTGAAGTCCCGGTCGATGACGGCGAAGACGAACCGGCGATGGAGACCTTGCAAGCGAGAGAAGCCGGCGGCGACGCGTCGAGACGTCCCGTGGACAATGCGTCCGGCCTTGCTGCGCGGTCGGTGAAGACGAGCCGGTCGGTGCGGAGTCGGCGTCGGTGTGTCGTCCGCGATAGCCGGCTTGGAGGAGCCGAACGGTGCGAAGTCGGCGCCGGCGAGTCGGCCGCAATAGCCGGTTGTCGAGGAGGGGGCCGATGCAGGTCGATGCCGTTGTCAGAGTAGAGGCGCGAGAAGACGACGGCGGTGTGGGCGACGCAAACCGATCTTAGACCGGAAAACCAAAAAGAAACGCCGATAAAAAAACGACCGGCGAGAGAAAAAACCGGATCAAGAGATCGGAAAAAAAAAAACACTAGGGCAGCCGATCAACCGATCGGCGGATGAACCCTAGGTACGGGTCGCGCGGCCCCCGGCGGAGATCATGGAGATCGACCTCCCCGGGGCGACGCGGTGCGGAAGCGCGGCGGCGGCGGCTAGGTCAGATCGTGCCGCTCTGATACCATGTAGAATTATGAGATTGGCGAAATATGATGGATGTATTATTGAGCCTCATGGGCGAGAACTCACTAACTAGTTGATTCTTAGCGTGAGTTTGTCACCGAGACCTGGAAATTCGCTCTGGAAGATAGAGCGGAAAACAACTAGGTTTCTTGTCCGAATCAAAAACTCACTAACTAGTTGATTCTTAGCGTGAGTTTTTTTTTTGACAACTTGATTCTTAGCGTGAGTTTGTCACGGAGACCTGGAAATTCGCTTTGGAATATAGAGCATATGCTCTTGCGACCGGAATTTTTCAAGGTAAAAAGAAATTCGAACGAAAATTTCGCACGCACATCTCGACATTTTATGTGCCTGTAAAAAATAAAAGATGTCTTTAAAAGCCTTTTTAGCACCAAACTTGGATTTCTTTACACACAACGCAAACACGTATATAGAATGTTGAGATGTACGGAACAAATTTTTTATCCAATTTTTTTTGGCATTTTAGATGTGTTTAAAACGGATTTTGAAGATCAGAAGTGTAATATGTTTCTGGGTGCCAAAACGCTACTCCAACTTACAACTAGCCATTCTTATCTTAGTTGATTATTGGTGTGAATTGGTCACCTTGACCTAGCTATTATCCATGTTACCCGTCATCGTGTGTTAAAGATATGAGCAATTTAGCATATGATTTAATCCACGAAATAGAAAACAATTAATCGCTAAAATAAAAAGTATTAAACTTTTTTTGCGAGGGAATTTGCAATTACATCCGGCCAAGATTCTTACAGAAAAGCCCAGAAAACAAAGAAATTACAAGTAAGTCCTTCCTGAGCCCTGGCATCGTCTTCATCGCGCACGACGTTACGCCGGCGAAGCCTGCCGCATCACCTCCGAAAGCTTGGACTGGGAGGCCCCCCATCGCGGACAGGGAGTCGACGCTCCTCGGTGCCGCAGCACCTCCACCCTGCACGACGGACGGCGACACCACCTTGGCCACCATGAAACGCATCTTCCAAGTCGTCAACCGCCGGAACCGCCTTCTCTCGGACTCCGGCGAAGGGGGAGCCCTCTCGATGACTCCGGGGAGCCGCGAACAAGGGCTGGACGGTAGATCCGCGGCAGAGCTCCAACGGAGCCGCACCGACGGAGGGGAAGACCACCGCCACCAAAAGCACTCCGGCGCCACCACTTCCACCACAGCGCCACCGGCTACCACACCACGACGCACACCTAAGCTATTCACATAGCGGGATCCGTGGATTCCCCGTCCTCCCGCCGTCGAAGCGGCCGCCGGAGGGCGGGGAATCCGGCGAATCGCCGGCGGTGAGCCTGTGAGCACGCGGTCGCCCAAGAAATCGCCTTATCTCACTGTAGAAGGGATAAGGAGGGAGGTCCAACTCTCCGTATCTATAAAAAAAAAACTAATCATAAGATCTACTAATATAGTAGACACACAGATCAAATCTACAACAAACGTTTGGTAGCATGATCTCGAACAGAGAGTATAGAGTTACGTACGGTGCAACAGTCACCGGTGTCTATATTCTTAAAATTTAATGTAAGCTTTGAATTACTTGTGATCCTTCAAGTTGTGATTAAAATTGAATAATTGCTGACGATAGCTGACGAAGACCACGAACCCCCGTTGGGATTGCTTTGCTCCCATAATCCCATTCGACCACGCGACCGCCAAGTCGTCTTCTTTTCTTCCGACGACGCGCCGAGCACGATCAGCAAGACACCATGCTCGCGACCGCGATGCTGCCGGCGGCTACCCATTCGATCGACGGGCTTCTAGCGGGCGGGGCGGCCTTCTTGGCGGACGAGCTGCGGCGGCTTCGGCGGAAGCTCGTCGACGCGGCGAGCCTCGCGGCTGACGCAGAGGCGAGGGAGGGCCGCGACACCAGCGCCAGAGCTTGGCTGCGGGCGCTACGGGACGTCCTGTACGAGCTCGGGGATGCAGACGCAGACTTCAACCGCGCCGCCGCTCAGCCACAGGAAGGCCGACGATCGGTACGCACTTGCTCTTGGATCCCCATCAATAGTTGACTTTTTTTATATGCCTGCGCACATGGGCTGAGAACATACACAATTTGCTTCACGAATTCCCCAACACTACACTAGTACTTCAATCAATGTTAGATGCGTATAAGCTTTTCATTTTTGCTAGTTCATTCATGCTTATAAGACACGAATACAAATTAGAACTGGAGGCATTGTTGCAAGAAATGCTTTTAGATGCGTGTAAACTGCCTCAACCAATTCATGTTAATGGCACTGAGGCTCATTCAGAATACATGTAATCTTGATATGGATGCACAGATATAACATATTAGCATCTTCTGCAAGTTTTTTCATAATTACAATCTTGATGTTTGCAGTTTCGCCACTGGTTTATGTTACCGTCCAATGTCAATGGGATCAGGCACAAGACTTTGAGGGCCAGCATCATCAGCCTGAATATGAAACTGGACGGCATTTTGAATAAGGGTTCTGAACTTGAGCTTCTTTCAGCCAGCCATAATATCCTAAATGGAAGATCTGAATTTTATGAAGTGGTTCCTGATGATGATACAGTCGGTGACATTGACAGTGAAAAGAATAAATTGATTGACATACTGACAGACAGGCAAAGTGCTAACATTGTTGTCACCATCCTAGGGGCTAGTGGAATGGGCAAAACTACCTTGGCATGGAAAATACATGATGATCACCGCACAAGAAATGCTTTTAGTATGATTGTGTGGGTTAGTGTCTTCAGTGACTTTAATGATATTGGATTACTGTCTGCAATTGTTAGAGCCGCCGGTGGAAATCCCAGAGGAGCAACAGACAGGATGCAACTTGAGGCCATTTTGGCTGCTATGCTTAAAGGAAAGAGATTCTTACTGGTGCTTGATGGCGTGTGTGGTCATCATATTTGTGAGAATTTCCTTGATGCTCACTGGCATGTTTTTGGTCACGGAAACCGGATTTTGATCACCACTCTGGATGAGAGGATTGTAACAAAAGTGAAGCCTGCCTACATCCACCAGGTGAAGGAATTGACATTTGAGGACTGTTGGTCCTTACTTTGTCGTAATGCACATTATGATGAGAGCCTTCAAGGCACCATATTAAGGAATATCGGAATAATGATTATCCAAAAGTGCAACAAGATTCCAATGGCTATTAAGATTATAGGTGCTGTCCTAAGAACAAAGGAGCAAACCAAAGTGGCCTGGCAGAGAGTGTATGAAAGCAAAGGATGGTCTTTCATGGACCTTCTAGATTCGATTCATGGCTTAACTGGGGCCATCTATTTGGGCTACAATGATTTACCATCACGACTGAAGCAATGTCTAATTTATTTATCACTGTTCCCGGAAGGCTCTGTCATTAGGCAGCAGTTTGTTGGTCAACTGTGGGTTTCAGAGGGATTCATTGAGGAACAAGATAGCTGCAATATCGAAAAGACTGCAGAGGAGTATTACAGGGAGTTGGTATCAAGAAATCTTCTGCAACCTGAAGTTGGAAACCATGACATAACAAGATGCACTATGCATGAGCAGATCAGATCATTTTTACAGTTCTTCTCGAAAGATGAAATTTTCTCTGGTGACCTGAAGCCTAGTATCAATGGGAGTTCCATTGAAGGGTTGCGACAGGTGTGGCTTAGTAGAAATGAGCCAGCTACAAGCTTGGAAGAAATAGTAGCTGTATCCAGCTTGAAGACAGTTATTCTCTACAAGAACCCAGTGAGCAATTATGGTTTAGATAAGCTGTTCCAGGGGCTCAAATATTTGCAAGTGTTGGACCTTGGTGATACGGAAATTAAGTACATCCCGGCGAAACTGGAATTTCTTGTTCACCTTAGGCTCCTTAATCTTTCACAGACCAGAATTACAGAGCTTCCAGAATCCATTGAATGTCTCAGAAAGTTGCAGTTCTTGGGTCTCCGGTACTGCAATTGGCTGCACACTCTTCCAAAAGGAATTGGCAAGCTGCAGAGTTTGCGAAGTCTCGACCTTCGAGGAACTAGCTTACATCAAGTTCTACCAACTTTGGAAAATCTGAAGCTGCTCTCTACGCTACATGGTTTTATAGTAAATTGTACGCCCGTGCGCGAGGATGATCCAAGCGGGTGGCCTTTGGAAGACCTGAATTCTCTAAATGCACTGAGAAGTCTGCAGATACTGAAGATGGAAAGAGTCTCAGATTGTTTGAGAATGCAGAAAGCCATGCTGGAGAACAAGTCTCATCTTAAGGAGCTTGAATTATGCTGTACCACTGATGATAGACAGGCTGAAGTACCAGAGGATGATGCTAGAACACTAAAAGACACATTTGATTGCTTTTCTCCTCCGCAGTGTTTGAAATCTCTCAAAATGGTGAGCTACTACGCGAAACTTTGCCCTGATTGGTTACCTCGTCTCTCAAACCTCCAGAGGCTTGTTATTACTGATTGCAAATTCTGCGAGCATCTGCCGGACCTGGGCCAGTTAACTCAACTAAAGTTCCTTACCATAACCGGGTTTTCCAAGTTACTTACCATTGAGCAAGAGCGAACAATTGGCAAGCAGTCATTTCCTAAGCTAGAGCAGTTGCATCTTAAAGACATGCAGAATCTTGAATCGTGGATGGGATTTGAATCTGGTGATATGCCATCTCTTGTGAAATTTCGTCTGGAGAGTTGTCCCAAGTTAAGGTACCTCCCATCCGGCATCAAGTACTCCAAAGTCCTGACGAGCATGCAAATATACCATGCTAGTAGTTTGGAAGCCATTGAAGACTTGCCTGTGCTCAAAGAATTGGTACTACAAGCCTGCAATGAACTTATGAAAATCTCAAATCTTCTATTACTTGAAGCTCTAATTGTCATCGGTTGTTATAAATTGAAGGGTGTCAATGGAGTCCCCTATCTAAGGCATGTCCGTATCGAAGATAGAGAATTAAGAAGATCTCCAGAGTGGTTGAGAAGTCATGCCTCAGTGCTGCAGACTTTCACTATTGTTGGCACAACAGAGCTACTTGAAAGGCTACTTCCCAGTGGCGAAGACTGGGAAATCATCCGTGACATCAATAAAGTTTATGCAAACTTATCTGATGAATCTCCATTCTTCACTTATACAAAGGACACTGCTGATTTCCATGTTGATCAAAGAATCATGGAACATGGCAAGCCACATGTTGCAATAGCAACTGAAATTATGCATTCACCCCTGACCACTGCACTTCGTAATTCTGTTGGCATTGCCTCTCGAATTGGTGTGCCTAGAGTACTTGTCAACCGAACATCCACGTTCAAGAGGGTTATAAGACGATACCTTGTTCTCTACCTCGTGATAGTTATGATTGTTATGCAGGTGCTTTCCTATTGGCTGCAGAATAAGACGACTAGAGAGATTTGGCTCATCCAGACCCTATTCATCTTCTTTGCAACAGTCCTCTTGTTGTTTCTTGTACTTCTTGACTGACGGTATTGTTCAGTCAGAATTAGGACCAGATGAAACAGAACAGGTGGAATCAAGCCATGACTGATCTTGAAATAGTTGAGATTCATGGCATTGTATATGCTCTGTACATGGCATGACAGAATTTGGTGAAATATTCTGCTGTTGCTCCTTAATTGTTCATAGGAGGACATAGATACAATGGGGTTAATGGAGGCATTCTTCTGTAATTGGATTTCTTGCAACATTTCCTGGATTGACATTTAGATGCATCATATGCCTGTAAATATGTGAATGCTTATTCATTTCCGTGATGCAGATTAGCTGGTCATGGGGTGTGTAAGAAAAAAAATCAAGAGAAGCTGCAGCCTGAAAATCCAAGATGGCATGTGCAGATTTAGTCAAAGGGCAACAACTTTCTTTGTGCATTTGAAGTGCACCATGAAACAATGTTCTTGGTATAATCTGTGCATTCATCTTCTGAGTTTATTTGATTGTAGAGATGCACATTTTAATTTCTAACCTTAAATGTTTAAAGCCATCGGATTTCTAATTAGTTATTGGATAATACATATTCGAATGCTATGTGACATATGACATACCGTATTCTATACCGTACTAGATTCCTTCAAAACGCATATGGATTATTTAAAACTGATTCGAAAGTATTTGGCACGGAAATTATCCTATTTGCTTACATCCTACGGGAAAGCATAGGCTTTTTTACGTTTGTAGTTTCCAGACTTCATAAATAACAAAAATTAGAAAATTCGTGTAATTATAATTTTGTGATCTTTTTATGCTCATTTACTAACAAAATGACCATACAAATTAGACTACTACTATAGAAAAATCCATTGTTATCCTATTTGTAATATTTTATGGTCTTACTACAAAGCGACCATAAAAATATACTAATGGCCTAATTTGCATTATGTATCAATGTCTAAAACATCTATCAATGTGGACTTTTCACTTGTATGTGTAGGGGCACACACCTTGAAATTGCTACATCGTGCATACCTTGAAATGGCCATGTGGGTGGTGAGGAGTGGACGGCGGGGGACCTCGGTGTCAGACAATGCTTCGGTTGTGGCGGCTCCCAGATCATGTCCTAGAAGTCTTGCTATATATCGGCACCAGATCCTGATACTGTGCTGTCGCGCAAGTGATTTATGGCGAAAGCCAGGCGTTGATGTGGTTACCTCGCCCGCACAAGGGCTTCGGAAGAAAAACCCTCAACCGTTTTGGTCCCGACGACGCATGGCGTCATCACCCTATTGGGGGCACCATTACCCATTACCCATTTCGGTCCCCTTAGACTGTCATCGGGGGACATGCTCAGATCCTTCTTCGATGCTCTCTGATCCCAGTGGAGGAGTTCTCGACGACCTCTTATTCTTTACACGTGACTTTGTTGCAGGGGCGGATCCAGGGGGGTGCTAGCAGGGGTCAGACCCCCCCCCCCCCCCCCCCCCCCAACCGTCCGTCCCCCCCAAGGAATTACATACGTAGTTCATGCTCTATTTACGAGTAAAGCTAGCAGCAGTCAGGAGTAGTCGTCCACTGGCCGTTGGTAATTAGGGCGTAATTACTTGTTAGGCCCAAAAATTTCGGAGCAGTTGTAGACATCCCTTTTCCTGACTACCTTGTTTGTTCGCACGTCTCCAACCAGATCGATCTGGCCGGCAAACTAGTACACTAGGGTGCCCGCCGATGCTCGCTGTTCCTGTGCTTGCAACTCTCGAAGGTTTCTTCCGAAGGCTGGCTGAGCAGCGGCGAATACGGTGGCCGCCATGGATCATCGTTGCCGATGGCAGCTAGTCACACCTCCGCGCCGAGTTAAATCACCGCCGGATATTATGTCAAGGTACACCATACAGTACATGTACGTGCAGATAATCTAATTAAATCTCCTTCTACCTCAGTTTGGTTATACTTCAATAGTCACTAACAAAGAAAAACGAATAGTATAATAGAGTGACTTTCATGCTGGTTGTTTATATCTCGTATCTGGCCTACTACTAAAAATTCAGATCAAGTCGTTCTTGCCTGTAGATTATAAAATCTATGTTTTTTTTGTCATGTTTCCCTCACTAGTTACTAATGTTTGATAAATAAATAGTCATATAATGTTTTTGCCAAACATATGTTGATATGCTGCTTTATTCTGTACATGATAATCGCATATACCAAATTTCACATCATCATCGCTTCGCCCCCCCTATGTTCAAATCCTGGCTCCGCCCCTGCTTTGTTGTCTCCGGTCCGAGCCCTCGGTGTCTGCTAGCAAGATCGGCGCTCCACGGCCCAAAGCGAGTGGGTTCAAGGCGACAATGTCCAGCAGTTTCACCAGGAGATGTTTGTCCTCGTGTTGGGTGTCTTGGGTGTTTCTTGAAGGGTGTGGCTTCTCCTTTTTTTTCCTTTTTTTTTTGATATACTTAGTAAGAGGATTCGCTCTCCACTTTGTATCGGTTTGTCCATGTGCATTTATTTATAAAACGGGCGAAAGCCTATTTCAAGGGAATTTGTACAAAAATATGAAGAATTGTGCGTTGTAAAAAGGACAATATGTTGTAGATGTATTGATTAAAAAAAGTTGCACATTCATATTTTCAGTATAGCACTAATTTAATTATATTTTCTACATTCTTGCGGGTGCACATCACAGGCAATATTATTACACACGCCTATTGTATTTTGGGATTTCTCTTGAGACCCACTAATACGAATTTTCGAAATCGTGTGCATCTACCCACACAAGCACATACTCTTTTTGACGGTCCTGGTACATTCTGAGAATTCGAGGTTAAAGCCATGCAGATGCTGCGAACCAGCCAGTGCGATATAACAACCAGTCCAACAATGTAAATGCATATTGGAAAAATACTTAATAATTTGTAATTACAGCTTCAAATTTACAAAGCAGGTCAAGGCAAACAATATCTTATACTTGAATAAAATAGATGAACTAATGTAAGCAGCACCACTTCATGAAATGTTTCAAACATAATTACAAGCTTATATGCCTGGAATTATAAGAGAATGGAAGTATAAAATCTGAAGTTAGACGTTGTCACAAAAAATACGAGGCCATTGAGAAGACACACAAATCAATCTCAGGTGAGTTCCACACAACAGTGAACTGTTCTTTCACCAATATAAGATACAGTTGCTACAAAAGGAATCGAAAATCACTATTTGCGTTCAGAATTCGAAAGGAATCTAAAGATACGCTTACCCCACAAGCACCAAGTCATGGCTCCAGCTTAACCATTGAGAATAGACAATCGACCCGAATGGCTACAAATATTTGTTCACGCTTCAGAAATATAAAGAGAATATAGGACTGGTTGAAAAAAAATCAGAAGGTCTCGAAGGAAATGAAGGTGCTAGATGAGTTGTGACCCAACAAAATGAGGTACATCAGTATGGTGACAACAAATAAGAGAACTGTGAAAAGTTGAGTCCTCACCCATGACTGACTTGTAGATTGACCAATTTGCATGTTGCTGCTCTCAGTTTCACCGACCAAAATAACATCATCGGCTGGTGGAACAGCAGGCAAAATAACATCATCGGCTGGTGGAACAGCAGGCATGGTGAAGGTACTTCTATGAAAGTGGCTGGTATCTTTTGTGAAGGAGAAGTAAAATGCACCATCCGGCAGATTAGCATAGACATGATCGATATTTTGGATGACAGACCAGTATGGGCCACTAGCAGAGGAGCATCTGTCAAGAAGCTCTTCAGTGCCAACAATCTCCAATCTCCTGAGCATGAATGGTTCTTGCGGACACAGCCAATGTGGAAGTTCAGGTGAATTTCTTTCATCTGAATGCACATTGCGCAATGAAGGGACACCTTGTACGACTTCCAAAAGCAAGCAATGGAGAACTTGCAAATCTTCAAGCTTTTCGAGGTTTGAGATCCTTGTGAGCAATCTGTTCCTCTGAACTCTAAGTTCTTTAACTGCAGGTAAGTTCACAATTTCTTCTAGGTTATCAACATGATCTATCTGCAAGCTTGTCAATGACATACAATGCTGGAGCCAGCGGGGCAGTGAATCCAGGTTGGAGCATCCATCAAGTCTGAGATTTATGAGTGAAGGCATATCCCCTTCTTCCAGGTCCCACCATGACCTCAAGTTGCTCATCGTACTGATCAGCAGCTGCTCTAGTTTTGGAAATGCCACTCCATTATCTGGTGTTCCACGAAACTCAGGGCCAATGGTAGATGACAAACTAGAACCAGTTATCGCAAGGAACTTCAAATTTTTCATCTGGCCCAGAGACGGGAAATATTGGCCATAAAGACAGCCATCAAGGGTTAGCCGCTGCAGCAGTGGTAGAGCAAACGGAGACAGCCAAGATGGAAATCCAAGTCCGTAATAATTTACTAGCTTGACAGAAACAATAGAAGGTCCCGGCTTCAGCCCTTCAAAAACATCTTTAATATTCTCAGCTCTACTAATCTCCATTGATCGGTCGTCAGTGCTGCAGCTTAACTCAAGCACTTTGAGATGACACTTTCTTTCCAGTGCTGATTTGCTTGCATCTTCCGTATTTAGCGTTCTCTCTAGCTTCAGTACCTGGAGGCTTGTCAGCTTAGTTAAGGAGCTCAGGTCTTGAAACTCCCAGCCACTTCTATTTTCTGCACCAGCGGACCTTACAAGAAAACCTTGGAGGCAGTTGAGTTCTCTCATCTTGGAGAATCGGAATGGCAGACGATTTAGTCCAGCTCCTGAGATGTCCAGGCTTCTCAAGTTTATTAGGCGGCCAACAGATTGAGGGAGGGCATTGAGATGAACGCAGTTCTTGAGAATTAAGAACTGCAGCATCCTCAGATTCTCAATAGTACCAGGAATTTCTCTAAGTTGAGCATTAGCAAAGCTAAGATATCTCAGGTGTATCATCCGCCCTAAACTTCCTGTAACACACTCAATCTGTGTATTCCAAGGTCAAGAACCCTTAGGTGTGTGAACTTCTGGAAAATATCGGTCATGGACTTGTCGTTTAGTGGACTCTCAAACAGTAGAATTGTCCTCAAGCTCTTGAGCTTTTTAATTCCGTATCGGATGGCTTCTGCATTTGCATTTGTGATGGATAAGCGACATGGTTTAAAGCCATCAGCAATATCTTGAGGATTGCCAGTGAAATTTTCATCTTGAGACTGGAGAAGTGCAAATGATCTGAAAAGATGAGGCATCTTTGATCCAACTGCACCACTAGGGTCATTTGCTGGCAAAAGAAGGCCTTTTCCAACCAGTTCATCATAACATTTCTCAGCCTCTTCTTCAATAGTTGTAGACTGCAGCTGTGTTGAGTTATGCGAGGTCACAATGAATCCCTCCGCAATCCACTGGCGGGTGATACACTGCCGCTCAAACACAAATCCTTCTGGGTATAACGCACAATATATAAAACACCTCTTCAGGCGATATGACAACTCTAGGTAGCTCATATTAATAGTACTTCGTATCCTCCTCGAAAGGCCACAGAAATCGCTCAAGTAGACTCTCTCCCAGTCATCTTCCTTAGGGTCCACGGCTCGTAGATAGCATCCAATTCTCCTTATTGCCATCGGAAGGCCATTGCACTTTTGGACGATTCGCCTTCCGACATCCTGCATGTTCCCAGTGCACTCGTTAGGGAAAGCCTTGTACGAAGCAACCACCAACCATCATCCTCACTCAGGCTCTTCACACGGTAAAGATGAACGGCCCCCATCCTCCTTGCAACACGCTCATCTCGAGTTGTTATAAGGACTCTGCTGCCAGGGGCGCCATGCTGTGCTTGTGTCTCTAGCAGCCCATCCCAAACATTCTGTCCCCACACATCATCGATGACCAGAAGGAATTTCTTACCTTCTAAACATGTGCGTAAAAGTGCTTGTTGTTCTGGAGTACCTGCTCTTGTGTACCTCCCATTTGACCACATTGTCAGGTGCGTCAAGTCTTTTGAGACATGTACCCATAATGTGGTCTCAAACATGGCCGTTGCCTTATGGTATACCTTTCGAGCAAGAGTAGTCTTGCCCACTCCAATAGTTCCTATTACAGCAAACAAAGGGCAGCCAGTAGTGGTATATTCTCTTTGTAGGAGCTGGATGAGATAGTTGCAGTCATTCTCCACCTCTTTGCCTACAATATCAGGCTCAAGATCTGGACCAACATCAAGATATGATCTGACTGGATCCTCGACCACTGGATTAAGATGGAGCATCGTACTCTCTGATTTAACGTTCTCCAGTTTCTGATTTAGTTCACGTATATCATTTGCGATGTTGCAGTCAATAGCAACATCTCTGCAATACTGGAAAACCGAAGAAGGATTGCACTCCTGTACACAAGATACGTTTTAATCCTTGTCCAGAACTGATAGATATATAGTACAATATGCAAATTTGAAGCGATGTAGTGTAGTGATCTACTCTTTAGACTTGGATTTGCAAAGTAAGCACATTAAGTTACTTCATGGTAGATAAAAACTGAGCAAAGTAAAATAAGCTACGTACTATTCGTACATCTCAGTCACGTTTACTTCTGCCCAAGGTTGTCAGGATCAAAGTTCATTCTATGGGATCTTACCTTATTGGCCCTTCACAGCAGGTGGCAACACAGGCAGATGTCTACCAGAAGATAGGCTAAGCTATATTTAGCAGAGATTCGATAATCAGGATACCCAATTATGTTAGTCTAGGATCAATCCCATTTATCTTTGTTTTGGGCTTCCTACAGTAAATTCAAGCACCAGTTGTTGTTTCTCTCTTTTCTTAAGCAGTCATGCATATTTCGGTTGTCAATGCTCTTTCTGAAAAAAAACACTTGCCGGTAGTCGAGTATACATGTAATGTTTGACGCAGTCCACTCGAACCTAATTAGCATGTGATGAACCATAGAGACTATGAAGAGGGTGTTTGGTTAGGCTTAATTTTGGCTTTTGGGTTATAAGCCACAAAAGCACTTGTCCAAAAATCCATAAAAGGCCCAACTGTATAGCTTATTCTGATCGTCAACTGTATACTTGAAGCAGTACTAGAAGTCGAACTACTGCGTGTACTGCATGCTTAAATTTAGTAGATATACTACACTAGATTGTCCCCATTTGCAAAAAACAGTTTGTCAGCTGATGGCCACGGCTTCTAGGGCGAAGCCTCAAATCCATGGATATTCAGGCAAACTAATGTGGAGTTTTGGACAATCATTTGACCTTTGGAGAAACTATCTATATAGATTGAAGACAAACAATGATTCATAATTTATCCCTGAAAGTACAAAAAGCAGATCAGTTGAGGTTTGAATTTCCGCTGACCTGTGGTTGTGATGTTTGGTGTCTGTCTGCTTCAATTCTACAACGGTCAATTATGTTTTCTGCCTCATAAATAATTTCTCTCAGTCTCTTCAGCCAACTCCTAGTGGCTGCATGTTGTACAACCGTCTTCTCAGCATCAATGATGATAGTCGTGATAAACTCAAGTCTACTCTTAAGTTTGTTGATCTCATTTTTTATACACAGTACTTTAGAGACTTCATTAATGGCTAAGTTGCCAAGTGACTTGACAACATCTTTGGCAAAACCAGCTAGAACTGTCTCGATCATAACTCTCTTGATAGATTACACGAGTGCTACTTCTCTGCAAAGAGAAAACCATTATTATGTTAAAATATAGCCAGAGGATAGCTTCTCTTAATCTTAATTACTTATTAAGAAGCATGTGTATACATAAACTTCCATTAATTGTCCATATGAATATCATCAAGACATCGAAATTGTATATATTATATCAATATGTACACAAAAAATGGACATAGTTACAGTAGACCATGTTCAAAAAGATAAAATATGGACATAGTTTTCAACTTAAAACTTAATTCCTCGTATTTGAAACATAATTAATTCAAAATAGACAGCGTGGGAAAAATTATATTCTTGGAGACCTCTCAAGAGTCAAGAGCGCATAGGTTTCAGATACGGGTATGCTAATTTGTATCATCCGTCATTAAGAGTCCTGCTAAACTTGTTGAGTATGTTGTCCCAGCATTAGCTCCGTGACATCAAGTCAAAAAAATAAAAAAGCTCCGTGACTTACCAAATTGCCCACACACGCATATTAAGGTGTGTTATCAAAATAAACGAGGCTCCAACACTTATAGAACTTTTTTAATTCATCTTTACCTAGAAATACGTGGTAAAGCCGTTATCTTTTATAGCAAACTTACTAAGACAAAGGGCTAATTCTTTTCATTGTAGTGAATGGATCGAGATAGCCAAGGGATGGGTGAATTGGTTATTTAACAACTTCTGGTCAAAGGATTTTTACCAAGTATGAAGAAAACAGTTTTCAAAAGCCTATAACACTACCTTTTACCAAACCTATTGTGCAACCTACACAACTCTAGTATCTTTTTACTGAAGTCTCAAACCAGTGTACCCTACTTATTGTACGAGCACTCTCATAAGTGTCACGCTCCCAGCGTATTATTGACAAGCTAAGCTAGACATCCACTACATTAGGGTAGCCTTACTCCATTCTGAATGGGTGGACTAAAATTCCTGTGCAACCCGAGGCCTTCAAACAAGTTCCTCCTATGGAAGAACTCTTGGAACACCCAAATCCGAAGTAATGTTTGCTCCCTGTTTACTAATAATTGTTTGTTGCAATTTATCTTGTTAATGAGCTTACACATCAGATGTTGCTTTTAGGAAATCATTTGGTTGAAAAGTAAGTCCCCATAGAAGATTCACCAGTCAGAGTCAACAATAATTCAGATTTGCATTTTCCACATATTCATCTTCCAAATATGCATTTTCCACATTACTTTACTCTTTTTAAAATCTGGTTATCAAAAGTCTAGGTATTCATCCTCAGTGCTCTAGTCAACATACCATTTCGGTACCCTGGTAGAAAATCCTTTGATGGGAGTTAAATAGGAGGAATATGGCATTCCTTTATTGTATCTGATCATAAAAGGAGCTAGGGCTATAAATGTAGCAACCGAGTATTGTTAGTACGAAAGGATCCGATGCTGGATCAGATACCTGGTCCAAGAGAGTTTTCTAAGTACTATTTCAATTCGACTTGCTCGGGGTGCACTAAATAATAATTTGTGAAGAATGCAGGTACCCTGGATCCATCCTCCTGGACACTCTTGGACCAAGCCAGTATATGCATTCTCTTTACCTACTTCTAAGTTTTATCCTCTCCATATTAGTGACCTGGAAAACACTTGGAGACTCCAAATGGCGCAATTACCCAACGAAACGAATGCACATGATTTATTCAGGAAGAAGAATGCACTTTTTTTTGCAGGGATTTTTTTTTGCTTTTTGCGGGGAAACAAGAATACACTTATTCACTCGCAATCCTTAATTTCTCCAGAGGAATTTGACCAAACGTAGAACTAGCTGCCAACAGAGCGAGAATGTGAGGGGCGCACCTTTGGGGATCCTGAAGCAAGCGGCGCATGCAAACCGCAGCGATGCGACGCGGTCGATGCTGCGAAAGGAAGAATACGAAGTTGAATGCAGCACGAACAGGGTGAAGAAAGACACCGGCGCGGCAAGAAAGATCACAGCGAAGAACAAATACCCAAGAATCGGAGGAAATCTGGAGACGCGCTTCCCCAACGCAACGAGCGGGAGAGGTGTGTAGGTGATGACTTTCGCTGCAATTTCCTGTGGTCTACGCGCTGCCGCATCTTCCAACAAGTGTTTTTGTAAGCTCAAAGTCAAGTCTTCGCCGGGGGCAGTGGCCGGCGAGGCTTTGCTGTCAAATTCGGAAGAAGAAGAAAAACTATAGAGCTTCCTTTTGCTTCAGTTGCTCTGAAGTCAGAACTACAGATCGCTCGCCTCTCATTTACAGTCAAACCCCCTTATTTCATTCATATTAAGGAAAACCTGCATTCTATCTTTTACTTTTGCACAAAAATATTCAAGATTGTAGTGAGCTTTTTAAAATAAAACTAGAAGAATACCCCGCGCGTTGCAGCGATAATCTATGTAAAATTATTATGTAAATGAAATGGGTATAAAACACATGAAATATTCAATTGTCAAGATTCAGTTGATCACAATAAGACAATAAATATAATTCGTGTGAAAATGCTGAATATTTGAGGACTAAATATTAGTGAAGTGGACAATTATATGGTTGAAAAAAATGACATGGATAGGTTGCATTAAAGATGTACTATTATTAATTATTCTTAGTGGAGATGACATGGACAATTGATTGGCTAAAATAGTGGATAATGTGGATAACTTGCATGTTGAGATAGAAAAATAATTAATACACTTAGTGGGGTTTTACTTTATAAGAGGTATAGATAGATAAATTACCAAATGAAACTATAATGCCCTTTTCACCTTGTATAACCGTACATTAAATGCACAAGGAAAAAGTGTGGGTAGCCCAGTTGGAAAAAAGGAAGCTAAAATCTCCCAATATGGTTTTGCTCGGGTGGTTTGTTGGAGATGTGAGCGCCTAGAGCCCTCGTGCATACGAGCCCGCGAGAGCTTTCGAGCAGGCGAATAAGAGGCTGACGTGGCGCGGCCACGCGGGTGCTCGACACAGGACAATTCGGCGGGAAGCGAACCCGTGAACTATAGATTGGAGATGATCAGGCCGACAAAGTGAGATGTCTTCTCCTACATGACCAATTGTTCTCACGTTGTGTGAACCAGGCCTTTGGGAGGAGCATGCCGGCCACCGACAGAAGATGTGGACAACACATAACATATGCCGCTAGGATGTGGTGTCCGCTAGTCCTTCCTCGTGGCTTCGTTACATGATTCAGTCGAGGGCCTCGAACGGAAACATTGTTGCTACTCCTCGGGGTGGGGCACTTAGGCAGAGGGTCAAGACCGTCGTAGGAGTGATGCGCCGGCAGGAGAGATGGGCGCAAGGGAGAGGAGGAGCTCGATGTGGGAGTGAGTAACGCATTGTCGTGCCTGATGGGAGATTGGATTGATGGGAAACACATCTATGAGGAAGTGCTCGATAGAGAAAAGAAGAAGGGACATGGGCTGTAAAATTAGAAGATAGATTATTTTGGGTAATTTTTGCGATATTGCTCAAGTGGCACGAGTCAACTTGACACGTGGGTTGCTCGCCGTTCTAGGACACCCGCCGTGCACGACTTATCGAGAATTAGGACCATTGCTTTACAGTTTTAGTTAAGTAGGACCCACATCGCACACCTCGAATCGAGGACGAATGATGCATTTTACTCTACATTCTATCATCTCTAGCATATCCGTAAAAGATCCAAAACCTTAAAAAAAAGTGCGCCGACTAGATCGAACCATATTTTTTAAAATTACGTAAACCGCAAAAAGAGCCTTCCAAACCTCACATGCTCAGTTTTCGGGGCAAAAGTTTTCAGCGCTCTAGAAACGCTCTGACGCTTGGTGGGAGGGAAACTTCGGATCCAACCGCTCTCGCGGAAGTGAGCACCGCCGCCTCCCTATTTGGATTTCACAACGAGAAGACTCGATTCCGAGATCAAGGCGGAAGGCGCGGGACTTGGGGCAGGAATCACGCCTCGTACACGGGCAGCAGGATTAGCACCTACATGATTGTGGTCCTTGAAGGGGGTGGACCCGGGTAATGAGGAGGGCGTGAAGCTTGCACTTGAGACCTTGAGGCGCGTTAAGAAAGGCGCCAATAGTGGTGGAGGAGGCGGCGAGGGGCGTCCCCCAATGCGGCGGCGCAGAAGGAGGAGACCTGCCGAGGCCTCTTCGTCCTGTAGTGGCGATGATGTTGGGGTCGGCCACAAATAGGTGGTTGCTCGTGAGGAAGGAGGCGATGGGCCACGGTGGTTGTAGGCAATGGCAGAGCACTGTGGTGAAGCCAGCGGTACAAAGCTGTGGGGTCACACAGCCAAGTTGAAAGTGTATGAGCCCTCATGTGTGGTTTTGGTAATTAATGACAATCTCTATGGACTAATGGTTGCATTGAGCTATCCTTGTAGGGCTTGTCCATTGGCAATGCTTGAACACCATGTGTTGGTATCAAGATTGAAAGAAGAAGATAAAGTGATGACCAAAACAATATTCAAGTCATCATATATATTAAGAGAAGAAGTTGAAGTGCAAGTTCAAGAGAAGCATCTCGAAGAAATCCTATGCTTGAAGTTTGTCACCCATTTGGAGTTAATGGCCAAGTGAAGATGTGTCTAAGAGAGGCTCTCCCATAGTGGTGTATGGGGAGCGATATGTGAGTCTTCACCAAGCAAAGCGCAATCAAGAAAGGTGGTCCACTTGAAGAGATCAAGATCGTCATCATCTGGCTCAAGTGGAATGCGCAAGGCAAAGGTATGATCTTGATAGGGTTTCTATTTTACCGGTCTCATGTTGTTAGTGGGAGACCGGATTATAGGATAGACGGCGTACTATCAAGAGGGGCTCTCAAGTGAGTAACTTGATCGCATCTTTGTGGAGAGCTCAAACCTTTGCATACTTGGCATCATCATCTTTCTTGGTTCTTATTTGGTTTTTCTCCTAGTTGGGTTTTGGTGCTTGTCGTGATCTTCATGACAAGCCCAAGTTCTTCGAAAATAGATTTTGGTTAGAAAACTTGTTGCGTTTTCATGTTGGAAATATTATCAGTTTATCGGTGAGGAAAGTTCCACACCTTCCGTGAGGAAAGCTCTTGTCGTTACCTTTCCAACAAAATTGGTTTCACCAAGAAAGTTATTGCATTTCAGGTTTTCGGAGTGGCTGCAGGAATCCAGGATGGAGTATCCGGTGCCCCTAGACCGGAGTCTCCGGTGTGCCCACACCGGAGTCTCCGGCCTCAGGGGACCGGAGTCTCCGGCCTGCCGGTTTTGGAACTTGCGCCCCAATTGTCACGGCAGTTGTTACCAGGGGGTAACTTGAGTTGGGGGTCACGGCGGCTCTGGTGTATGGAAGATTGTCACGCTCCACGGGGAAAAAGGATTTACCCAGGTTCAGCCTCTCCATTGGAGATAAAGACCTACTTCCTGCTTGCTTGTATTGATATTGGAGATCTCGCAACCCGGGCTCTGATATCGCCGAGTTACAAGTCTAGGTTATAGAGGTATCTCGACTAACTTTCAGCTTATTTGTCTATGACCTAGGAGCCGACTTATAAAGCCTGCCGGGTCTCCTGGTCGCGTACAAGGCAAGGCCGGGTTATTCCCGTACTAGGAGTCCTACTCTATCTCTTCTAGTCTTGCGTGTACTCCAAGTCCTGGACTCCGTGACACGTACCGCCTCCGGGTCTTCTGGAGCCTTCCTTGTACTGGCCGGGTTACCGACAAGCTCTCCGGCCCGTTAGTGTAACCCGGCCCATGGTGATGGTTAGCTGGCCTCGCCCGGCCTCCTGCCTGGCGGGTCATGCTTCCCTCTTCATGGGCCTACCGGGTTATGATATCCCCAACAGTAGCCCCCAGGATTACTCGGACACCAGGTCAGCGTGCTCCTCATCTGGATATAGGTTTCATCACTCGGAGTGAGCCGCCATCCTTGTCGTCTGGGTTAGCCTCCTGAAAATAAGAAATACCCAAATAAAGTGTTAAAGACCGGGTTAGATCGCTTCTCTTTTAGCTAGGCCGGCTCTTCTTGGTGGCTTACAACATAACCCGGACACTCTTCATATGCCTCTGGTTCTATATTCAACACTTAGTGAAAAAACATCGGTCAAACCCTTTCTAAGAATATTCCTTTTGTCTTATCCCTTTGTCGTTGACCGTCAGTCAAAGATGCTTATCTTATCTTTTACTTTTTACCACGGTACCCCTAGGGTTTTCACCGCAGATTATAAATATGGGTGTATGGTGAACAACATTCGCTTTCCCCATTCTTTGCCACTTCATCTTCTTCCTCTCGCCGCTACTCTAACCCTGGATCTGGAGCCAGCCTGTGCTGCGCCGCCGCCGCCCTTTCTAGGCTAGCCAAGCAGATCACCGTCGGCGCTGCTCTTCCAGATCCAGACCTTGGCCGGCCCCCACTTCTTTTCCATCTCTCCTACCAACCACCAAGCTCGTTCGGCCGCCATGGCTCCCAAGGTTGTACCAAAAGGTCGTGGGAAGAAGAAGGCAGAGGGCGAGACCGCCGCACTGGAGCCGGAGAAGATCACCCACCACATCAAGGCCGATTGGGGCAAATCCGCCGCCACGGAGCTGAAGCTAGAAGAATTTGTGGCGGCGCAAATCTTGCCAACCAAGAACGCAATAGAATGGCGCGGTGCCTCTGAGGAAGTGCGTCCCGAGCCAGGCCAAGGTGAAGTGGTTGTGTTTGCTGAGCACGTGACTCGGGGTTTCAGACCTCCGGGTTCCCTATTTTTTCGCACAGTATTGCAGCATTATGGTCTTAGGCCTCAAGATATAGGACCCAATTCTGTGCTGAACATGAGCCAATTTGTAGTATTCTGTGAGTCGTACCTCCAGATGGCTCCATCTCTGCCTTTATTTCTTGAGTATTTCTACTGCAACCCCCAACGTGAATGCAAAGATGGGCCACTCCTAGTCGGTGGCGCCGTTTCAATCCAACGCCGTAGAGATTGTGATTTCCCTGGCGTGAAGTTCCTTAGCCACACTAAGAACACTGGCAAAAAAGTTTCTTCTACTGCAAGGATACATCTCCTCCAGGAGAGCCTCGTCTGCCAGGTTATTCTGTTGATAAACTTGTGCTTACTGATAAGATGAATTCCTATGCCTCCGCTATCGAGAGGGAAAAACTGAAACCCATCTTTCAATGCGTCCGAGCCCTGACAGCCCACGGTCTCAGAGGGAAATACTTAATCAAGACTTGGATGAAATGGCGGATTCAACCTCTCAGCATTTGGAAGAAATTGCTTTGTGAATACTTTGGCAAGCTTACTGACGCTATGCGTTACTCGAAACAAGAGTTTCCTGACAAGGATTTATGCAAAACCGCCAAATCTTTGCTTGGTGAAACACCTGTGGTTGTGAAGAAGACCGGTCTTGCTCCATTTTGCAAGACAAACCTGGCCAAGCCAGTACGTCAATGCTTATTTCTTTTCACTTTCATCTATACTTTATTTCTGTAACCCGGCTGATTCCCGGGTCAACTTTTGCAGGCTGACGATGACTGGTGGAAGGTGAACTACTCCCCACCTAGCACTCCTGAAGCTGATGAAGATGATGAGGTCGAGGAAGAGGAGATGGAAGGTGAGCTTGACCCCTTAAATGGGGTTTTCCTCGATCTTATTGACAATGACACCGCTCTCAAGGGCATTTATATTGATAACCCGGACACCACTCCTCTAGGTCCTTCTGAAAACCTGGACCCCGCCAATTCGGGTCCCACCTCCTCTACCAATGAACCTCCGAAAAAGCGAACTCGCTCTGCTGTGATTAAGGTGCCTCATTCTCGCTTATCTCAGTGTCTTTCGAGCAACACTGAAACCATCAAGCAACCGCAGGAGAAGGAACAAGAGAAAGAGTTGGCTGCCCGCAAGAAATGCAAGACCCGGTCTTCACCGGGTGACGAACCCTGTACGCAGGTATTCCCAACATTGCTTCTCCTCGCCGAGCCGGCCACCCCAAAGTTGCTCCCACTGCTTCCCATCCTTTAGCTGGTAGCACCTGGGTTCCTGACTCCCGGTCCTTATCAGCTTCCTCGGGTGGGTCCAACGGTGAAATGCCTGATGACATCACTATCAACACCGGGTAACAATTCTTTTTCTCTTTGAGCCTTTAATATTTCTTCGATTGTCATATAACTAACTTGTATCACTCTCTTTCAGAGCTCAAGCTGCTCTTTCTGACAACCCGGATGCTACTCCTCTCCTCCTCCACAACAGGCTGTGACGGAGCCTTCTCCAATGGAGGCTCACAACACAGAGCCAGATCGAGAGGAGCAAGAAAAGGAAGAACCGGCTGTCGTGACACCTGTCGATCCCACTCCTTCTAGGATCAATACTGTGAATTCTCCTGCCAAGTCACAGAACCTTGTCGATGACCCGGACGTACTAATTACCGGGTCTCAACACACCACCATCCCAGATCCTTCCACTGTTATGACCAAGGTGCATGAACCAAAAGCTAAGCCAATCCCTGAGATGCACGGAAAGGACCCCATTTCTTATTCTGGTCTTCCGGCTCTCGAAGGAATGGAACTGCCAGCTCTTCTGTCTGAATACTTCTCCCGACTTTATCAACACAAAAGCTTCGAGGGTGACCTGGTGAAGATGATGAGCAAGCGCCACGAGGTAATCTTTCTTTACTTATACTCGCTTTTCACTGTATATCTATATACTGTGTAGCCCCCAAGCTCTGAGATTATCACTTGTTGATAAACTTGGTGCTTATAATAACTTTAACTAAAATGAAACTTCAAAGACTATAGCTCCCAAGTGCCAGGTTAACTATTCACAGCAACCGGGGACTAAAATTTCCACATCGATTTATTTCTATTGCATATATAAACTATAAACTTCACATCCTATAGCCCCCAAGTGCCAGTTTGCATGCCTGCAGCAATCTGGGACTAACATTGGAATTCATCATTTGAAATTTAAACTTTGAGTAGCCCCCAAGTGCTGGGTTAGTTGTCCTGCAGCAACCTGGGACTCACAACTATTATCTATAGTTTCTTTTGATAGAACTCAAAACTGGATCTGTAGCCCCCATGTCCCGGGTTTACTTTCATCAGTGACTCGGCGCTTTAACCTTTGAACTTGTTGTCTGTATATCTCATAATGATGCAATCTTCTTGACCCAGGATTATGTCGCCAAGGCAAAGCAAGAGATCTCTCAACTCAAAGAGAAATTGAGGAAGAAATCTGAAGCTCGGCTTACAACCGTTGAACAGCTTCAGTCCTTGGAGAAATCTCATACTGAATTGACTCAAGAGCACTCTGACCTCAAGAAGGAGATGGAAGATCATGATGAAAACTGGAAGGAGCAACTGGAGAATACCTAAGAAAAATTGAAATTCACTGCCTCCGATCTAGCCAACCTCAAAGGCATGATTCAGACTATGGTATCAGCCCTGCTAGGTAAATAACATCACTTTGCAGCCAGTAATTTTTGATGAACCGGCTTCCTCTTTTAACTGCCACCCCACACTTTGCCAGGTGAACGAGACCCGGCCCTTCATAAGCAGACAGTAGACAAATTGAAGAGTTTGTACGTGCTCACCAGGAAACTGTACTTTGGGAGCTGCGAAATCATCAAGGCTGCCCGGGATTGGTCTAACCCGCCAAGCACCAGTAGTGAAGTCATTGGTCACTTGTCCACCATGCCGCAATGGCTGGAACTATGGAAGCGATCAGCTTGTAGAGCCGGTGTGATGCGTGGTCACACACTTCCAAAGCCTATCATCCTAGTTTTGACCCGGCGCCGCTTATCAAGAGCTTTCCTGAGTTCAATTCTGACGGGAGCAGATTTGATAAGAAATCTTATTCCCTGATCATGAGGAAGACCAGGTATGTGGCCACCCAAATTGCAAATAAAATGAAGCTATCCTCCTTTCAATATGGCTACGATAAGAATGATGAAAAAGTGGTCTACGATGAGCCAAGGCGAGTTGATCTGTTCCGAAGCTACAAGGAGAAACAGAGCCAACCAGCCACAGCTCCAAGTTCGTCTACCCCAACTGTGCCTCCCCATCTCATGCTGCTGTGGAAGACGAAGAAGAATGCCAGTTTGAATCATTATATCTACTCACTTGGAGGAAGGATGTTTCAGACTCTCCAGAAGAAGCCCCCAAGACTCAAGCAGAGGTCCAAGCAACATCGGAGGATGAGCCGACCAAGACCGCGGGCGATGACCCGGCTGCCACTCTCGACCGTGACCCGGCTCCAGATGCCGAGTCTTCAAGTATGCTGCAGATTTGCTATGTCTGCAAAAAACTGTCTTATTTGACCCTGTGGGGTGGTTCTGTAATAACTTAATACTGTGGTTCCTATATTTTGGTAGTGCGCCTGTGCACTTTGAAACTTTGCTTTATATGTAATGAACTTGATAGCTTTCTGCCTATTCCGCAAAGTTTGTGGTTTTGATGACACTTTTGGTTTCTATAAACTGCAAGCCGGCTTTCGCATGTATTTTCACGGTTGCGACATCTCTATTAAAAACAGGGTCAGTCAAGTCCCATTGGGCCTCATGACTGATTGAATTTACAGGCACGCAATTAGGCCATATAATTGCGATTCACATCAAGCTTAAGTTAGATAACGAAGAACACATGATAGCTCTAAGTTTGGCCGGGTCATGAGATTGCAGTTGTCCCTTGTCGTAAGTAATCAGCCCCCATGACCAAAGTGCCTTGTTTGCCGGGTCTTGAGTTTGTAACTGCTCCTTTTCTTAAGTGAGCAGCCCCCATGACCTAAAATAGATACTTGATTTTTCAAGAACCTCGGCGAGTCTCCTAATTGGAGGCACCGGGTTATAAACATAACAAACATTATAACTAAGCAATATAAAAAACTGTAAAGTAAAAGCTGAAAAGAAACGATGAAATTTTCTGCCAAGCATCACTTTATTCATATATTAGGTCAGCAAGCCGCCTCATTAAAACCTTCCGGTCCCCGTAGGTACCCTGGTAAGGAAAAGAGTGTGTCTGAAACCTGCTGCCTGTTTACATCGTGTGTTACATCTGATAAACTGAGTCTGATACTATGTGTAGTAAGGGCGAAGTTGGGCAATATTTCATGGCCGTTGTCGCTCCTCCAATGCCTTGGTAGTATGATCTGTATTGTTGGATACTTCGCTGTGCTGTCTTGTGTCCACCAGATAATATGACCCGTTGTGTAGATTCCGGCTTACGATAAAAGGGCCTTCCCATGGAGGTGATAATTTGTGCATCCCAGCTTGTGATTGAACCAGGCGTAAAACTAAGTCACCTTCTTGGAAAGAGCGAGTCCTGACCCGGCGGCTGTGATAACGGCGCAAATCTTGCTGATAAATTGCTGATCTTTCCAGGGCTTGCTCCCTGACTTCTTCTAGCGCATCCAATGAATCCTGCTGGGTTAGCTCATTTTCTGCCTCAACATAAGCCGCCACACGAGGCGAGTCATGAATAATATCACTGGGCAACACCGCCTCTGTGCCATAAACCATGAAGAACGGCATAAGGTTTGTTGATCTATTTGGTGTCGTGTTGATGCCCCAAACTACAGAGGGCAGCTCCTCCACCCACGCTCCGGCATCTCTCTTGCACAGGACCCGGAGTCATGGCTTCAATCCTTTGAGTAACTCCTGATTTGCACGCTCAAATTGCCCATTGGCCTGAGGATGAGCCACTGAAGCAACGTCAAGCCGGATTCCATTGTTACCACAAAATTTTGCTACTTCTCCTAGTGACATGTTGGTCCCATTGTCTGTGATAATGATGTGTGGATAGCCAAAGCGATATATGATTCTCTTCAAAAATATTACTGCTGTAGCTGCCTCGCAATTTGTGACTGGCATAACCCACTAGTACAGAACGACACATCGGAAACGGGCCAAAAAAACCATCGGAAACGGAAAAAGGGTCCGTGTCCCTGCCTCCGTGACTGATGTGAAGGCCCTCATCGGTTACGGAGGTAAAACACCGTCTCCGATGAGGTCTCCATTTGGCAACGGTTGTGGTTTCTTCATAAGCCTAGAGCTGTAATAGAGTTGCCACTGGACATTTAAAATCTGACAGCAGAAGCACAACAATGCTAACAAATCCATTCATAATGTATATAACAATTGTAACCATTACATAGCATCAAAAGATGATCAATTACACATATCGAGACTTCTCCTTCTTCCTCAGCTCACTGTCCGTTTATAGTCCTCCACTCTTCTCCTTCTTCCTTAGCTCGCTCTCCAAGTAGTGGTTTCATGCTTCTCCAAATCACATATGTAGCATAATTGCTACACATCCTGAAGATAGATGGAGAAACTAAAAACATGAGACCATACCAAGATCGCAAGCCTCCGTAGCAAACATTTTTTGCCAAATTCTTCATTTTGAGGCTTGCTCCATCTTGGACAGTGTCACCAAAATAATTCACAATCTAATACAAAACCAATAGAACATTTCATGAGTTGCTAATACAAATCACTCCATCTTGGACAGTGTCACCAAAATAATTCACAATCTAATACAAAACCAATACAACATTTCATGAGTTGCTAATACAAATCACAAATCAAAACAGAGCACAATTGACCGAAATAATTCACAATCTAATATAAAACCAATAGAACATTTCATTAGTTGCTAATTCCAATCACATATCAAAACAGAGCATCTCTAGTTCATGAGATCTTGCCTATGCCGCTGCAGAATATGACATATAGAGACAGCACAATTGATGAACAATCTAATATAAAATCAATTGATGAACTAGTTCGTGAGCTGAGCGATTTAGACCTCATATTTTCTTCTCCGTGGACGGCGCCTCCAGATCGGCCACCTCCTCCTCCGTGGACGACGCCTCCAGATCGGCCACCTCCTCCACCGTGGACGGCGCCTCCAGATCGGCCACCTCCTCCTCCGTGGACGGCGCCTCCACATCGGCCACCTCCTCCACCGTGGACGGCGCCTCCAGATCGGCCACCTCCTCCGTCGACGGCGGCCTCCAGATCGGCCTCCGTTGACGGCGGATCCGCCACAACTGCTGCATCACCACCCGACGAATGATCTGTTTTAGCTCCGCGTGGCCCAGAGGACGCGGGGCATCACCGCAGGTGATCAGCCTGACGCGCTCCCACACCTGCCGCATCACAGCCGCCTCCAGATCTGCCTCATCACGAAAGGATGCAGCTTGATCGGTGCGGCCGCTGGAGCCGCGGCTACGATGGCAGGATCTAGAAGCGCCGGCAGAGGAAGCCATGAGAGAGTGAGGAGAGCAAAAAGCTACAGTGTGCGGCGGCTAGGGTTGAAAGATAGACAGTGAGGGAGTGAGAATGAGACTGATGGCTTGCTCGGTCGGCAGTACATTTATAAGCGCCCAATTGTTAACAGACATTTTATATAACCGTTTCCATTGGATACAAGTTCGCAACTACTATGTGCTGTTGATTTCCAGAGCTGCATACGAACCTAATACATTCTACTGATTTTCAAAGTGTATACGAACCTAATACATTGTACTGATTTGCATAGCTGCATACGAACCTAATACATTCTACTGATTTTCAAAGTGCATACGAACCTTATACATTGTACTGATTTGCATAGCTGCATACAAACCTAATACATTCTACTGATTTTCATTGCTGCATACAAGTTCACACCTAACAGCAGCACACAAACACATAAAATCATTCTAGCAATGCTCACAAGAACATTTAACTGAGCTATTTCTATTCCTTTATGCCGCTCCTTGCGCACAGCAACAACATGGTCAGATTTAGTCGAAGTGTTTGTTGGGCTCCATGCCAAACCAGCTAGAGCTGCTGCAGTGTGCGGCTTCATCTCCATGTTCGCCTTCTTGACTATCAAGGCTACATTTTCCAGCTCTGCAGCTTCCACTTCGACGCCATTAGCAAGCAGCATCTCAACATAATCTTCAATTCAAAAATAATAATCACAGCTCCCAGAATACTCTTCGCCCTCCCCTACCAAATGGTAAATCGAATCCAGAGGCAAATCAACATCACACATAGAATAGAATCAATCAAAACTGGTCGAAGCGTCGAACTAACCCTGTGATTTGGACACTTGAAGTAGATCCGGCCTGGGTTCAGATCCGAACGCGACACTCGACGAATCGCGTTCCGACAGCGGCAGCAAACGCACTTCACAAGCGGCAGATCTGACCCGGCCCCGGCGGCGCAGGAGGAGGACGCATTCGATCTCCCCAACGAGCTCATGCTCTTGGCCATGGAGGACACGAGTGCGGAGTAAAAACAAGCTGGAGCAGAGGAACAAGGGCGAATCGACAATCTTTTATAATATCCAATATAGCAACCTCGCCAGCGGTTGTATACAAATGTCCGATGCCATTGAAGAACATATCGCACACGGAGTCACAAGAAACTCCATTACCAACATATCGGCAACGGTTAATAATTCGCGACCGTTGCCTATGAAGGACGGGATGCGGCCCAGCTTGCCTGGCGGGGCGGGTTTTCTCACGCGGAAAGCGCGATTCTCCGTCGCCTAACTCGTGCCGTTTCCATAGAGGGGTATCCGATGTGTCGTTCTGTACTAGTGACCTCAACCCACTTGGTAAATTTGTCAATAGCAACTAGGAGGTGGGTTTTCTTGCAAGGGGACATCTAGAAGGGTCCCACCATATCAAGACCCCAAACTGCAAAAGGCCATGTGAAAGGTATGGTTCTCAACTCCTGAGCCGCCACATGCGCTTGCTGTGGGGACCCCGGACTAGCCGTCCGAAATACCCGATTATGCTTAACACAACGATCCCGTGATCAGTCTGTCGTTGCACATAATCCGAACTGAATACCGAAGTTTACATCCATTACAATACCGAATTAAAGTCTTACATAAACGGCCATTTAGACCAAGTCTTACATAGGTGGCTTCATGGGCCAAACCAAATTTATTCAGCGAAAGCTACGGCGTAGTAGACATACATATCCTAACAACGACCCGACATGCAGCTGACTTATGGAGATCCCTAGTTCGCATAGTAGTCGCCATACTCCTCTTCGGCATAGTTCTCCTCGAGATCTGGCTAAGAAAATAGCCAGGGACGAAACCAATATGAGTACATTTGATTATACTCGCAAACTACCCCCGAAATGAACGTGCAGTAGTTTTACTTTTATTTAATAAGACTTTTTGTTTAGGGTTAATTATCAGGCTGCCCTCATTTGTGTCCATGACCTCAGTTTTACCCTCAGTCGCAAATGGACCTCAGTTTTGCCCCTAGTCTGTGCGCAAGGATTCGTTCCGTGACTCTTGTCGTCTCCGTCAGGTCTGCTGACTTGTGGGACCCATATGTCATAGATTTAATAATTTCAGAAAAATATTTAAATTTACGAATTTGCGAATCTGAATCTGAGATTTGAACAGTGCAAAATTCGAATTTTCAAGTTTCAAAAACAAAATTGTGAAAATTAATTCCAGATGTTGCTAATGATTATTTATACTTGTGTTCAGAATTTGAGTGTGAAATATTGTATAGTTTGATCTGTATAAAAATGACAAATTTCTAGATCTGAGATCTAGATCTAGATCTAAACAGTGCAAAATTCGAAAATTTTAACTTTCGAAATTAAATATGAAAAAAATCCCAGATGTTGTTAATGATTATTTATACTAGTGTGCAAAATTAGAGCGCGAAATATTACGTCGTTTGGTCTGTGTAAAAATGACAAATTTCTATATATGCTCAAATCGCGCCTTTAAGGTGTTCGACAATAGTCCGACGGCGCCGCCCGCTTGTGATCATGGAGAAAACCCTCTCTCTCGCATAACACCTTGCACGTTAGGACGCTCGGCTCACGCTGAGCACGATAGAGTGAAAAGTGAGGTCGGATGCAGGTGAAACGAGCACTGCGGCGTTCACATATACGAGCTAGCTAGCCAGCCATCAACTCACGTATAGCACAATATTTTACAAATTTGTCATTTTCGCACAGACCAAACGACACAATATTTCGCGCTATAATTTTGCACACTAGTATAAATAATCATTAACAACATCCAGGATTTTTTTCACATTTAATTTCAAAAGTTGAAATTTTCGAATTTTGCACTGTTTTGATCTTGATCTAGATATAGATCTCAGATATAGAAATTTGTCATTTTTACACAGACCAAACGACGTAATATTTCACGCTCTAGTTTTGCACACTAGTATAAATAATCATTAACAACATATGGGATTTTTTTCATATTTAATTTCGAAAGTTGAAATTTTTGAATTTTGCACTGGTTAGATCTAGATCTCAGATCTAGAAATTTGTCATTTTTATACAGACCAAACTATACAATATTTCACACTCAAATTTTGAACACAAGTATAAATAATCATTAACAACATCTGTAATTTTTTTCATATTTAATTTCGAAAGTTGAAATTTTCGAATTTTGCACTGGTTAGATCTAGATCTAGATCTCAGATCTAGAAATTTGTCATTTTTATACAGACCAAACTATACAATATTTTACACTCAAATTTTGAACACAAGTATAAATAATCATTAGCAACATCTGGATTTTTTTTCACAATTTTTTTTGAAACTTGAAAATTCGAATTTTGCACTGTTCAAATCTCCTGTAAGTTCCGGGCACATAGGCAGTTAGGCGGTCCCACCTGTAAGTTCAGGGCCCACTGTCAGTAACGCCATCAGACGGAATAGACTTCAAACTTGCCGTTTGGGGGCAAACTATGGCAGCTGCGAACACACTAAGGGCAAAACTGAGGACGATTCGCACCTAGGGGCAAAACTGAGTCTAAGGAGGTCTCTAAGGGCAATCCATTAAAAAGCCCTTTTGTTTATTGGAAACATCTCTATATCTTTATTGAAAAAGAGGTAAGAAGAATTTTATAACTTTTCTCTACCAAATTCCCACTTTCATTTATTTCTCCAGAACTCCTCCTTTTATTTCCGACCAAAGCCCTTCATGGTCGATTTGCCTCCAACAACCTTATTCCGATCTGTTGGTATAGTTGTATAAACCTTCTCCACTTCGTTTTCTTTTTAAAACTCAAAGCTTTTCGAAAACTTGCACATGGTCAGAGAACAACCTTTCAACTGTCCATTACCGATGACTCAGCTATTCGAATAGTTTTACACTCTGCAGAGGTAGCACGCTTTTCCCACATCCATCTGGTAACTCATCGTGTCAGCCACGTCCCGCCATACAAGGTGTATGCGAAGTTGAGTCACCGACCGTAGCCTGTCCTTTGCTCATGCTAGAATAGGACCCTGCCCATATGACACTTTCCATCATCACTTAACCCGGCCCTTCGGAATCTAAGTGTGAGGACTCATAGTTTTGCCCGGCGACCCAAAGGTGGCGTATTCTATCCTCCACCAACGTGTGAGGACCCGGGTCAGGGGGTAGGTCACCGAACCATCCCCTCATGCATAACGGAGTCATCACCGTCGATGAGGTATCCCATACTAATATGAGCAAATTGTATGACTACGCCCTTTCCCATATGTTGGTAAATGTGGTCGCACAGGGTAAGATTGGTCGTCATAGTACTAGGACACAATGTGCATTTTTCATAAAACTTCTCCATCCTCCATTGCTTCGCTTCAACACCGACATCTCGGCATTCCACATCCATCCAAGTATTTTCAAGGGAGTTTTGAATAAACAATATTTTTCCCATCCTATAATTTTATACTAACTTATATTTCTACATAGGGTGGCAAAATAGTTTTCATGTTCTCGTAAAAAGGTTTTCAAAATCATTGGTACTTATGAATAAATGATGTTATCAAAATTGAGGTATCTTTAAGTGGGTGCAAGCTCAGAGAGTAGCTTGCCTGGCTCAGCAAAGTTCTCGGAGTCTTGCTCTTGCTGATCAAAGTACTCCCCCTCCTCGTAAGTTCCGGCAACGATCTCGTCTAAACGCAAAACAAGCGATACAAACAATCACGATACTACTCAATCAACATCACAACATTACAAAGCTTATTTCTACACATAGCTACTGCATACACACAAGGCAAACAATTGAGTTCAAATTAATTTAATTAACCAATATTTCATTATGCCTCAACTATGGCAGAAACTAGTTATTCATGTTTAAATGCATAACTTAAGTTCTTTTGGTCACAAAAATACAAACTAAAATTCTATAGGAATATACTGATGTGTAGAGGACAACCCAATTTGATTTGGATCAATTGGAGTTACCAAACTCCCTACACTATTGTTTTAATCCAGAAGCTTATTAATCAAGTTTTAGCTACTGCCTAAGTTCTGTTGATCCTAAAATTAAATCCTTTTAGGGGTAACTAACAATGATTAAATGTGATCTAACAAAATTGGTCCTAACTAATTTGGATTAAACATTACACATTTATAATTGTTTTAGTACAGAAGGGCTTGCTAATTTTAATCCAATGCTAAACAATTACTATTGCTCAATTAATTCTACAAAAATTAGGGAAGCTAAGGAATCACAGTACTAAGATAACAAAGTTGGATTGGCATTATTTGGATAAATAGATTTTCAGAAACAAACAATTTTAGGTTTTAAACCTTCTGTGGCATTTTTAATAATACACATTTATTATTTATCTAAATGAGATGAAACCACTTGGGTTGGTTAACAATTTCATAAGCTATCCAGAATTTTTTTGTTTGATTTATTTGGACATATAATTCTCGAGATATCAATTTTAGAAATTGGGTCCAGTACTGACTTTTCCAGTGAATTCAAATTAGAAAATTCCTCTGTTCTAGATAATGTTGAGGATCCTGACGGGTGGGGTCCACTCGTCAGTGACTCAAACAAAAACGATTCGCGCGCTGGATAAGTTGAAAACGCTGACAGTGGGGTCCACGCGTCAGTGACTCATCTAACTGAAGCGGTATGGCACCGTTGATCAAAGATCCAACGGCCTACTAAGGCCATGAACGGCGACGACCAAAAATGGGCGGCGCCGCCGTGCCAGCGACGGCGAGGTGCGCGATTCGCTCACCTAGGGGCTCGGGAGGAAGTGTAGATGACGCAGAAAGGTCGCGGCGGCCTGGGGCAGCTCGCTGGAGGAGTCACGCTTCCTGGGATGGCTCCAATCGACGGCGGCGAGCTCCTCGGCTTCCACAGGCACGTCCCAACTCCGGCGAGATCCTGGCAATCATTCTGTGCACAAAACAGAGGGGAAAAGGAGGCGTGTGAGTGCGGTTGTGATAGGGGTGCAGAGAGACAGAGAGAAAAGAGGAGAGAGAGCAGCAGCACGGCATGGCCGTGGTCGTCTTCAACCTCGGCACGGCCGGGCTCGGAGATGAACTCGGGCAGCAGCAACTCGCTGCAGTGGCTCCGCCCTCTTGGCGGTGCACGAGAGAGTGTGGAGGTGAGGGAGTGAGAGTGGTGCGGTCTGGAGAGAAAGCGTGAGCTTGGGGTTGCTTATAAGGCCGACGCTCGGCGCACGGTGGTCGTGTTGCACGCGAGGTCCAGAGGGTGGGAGAGCTCGCCATTGGTTGTCTGGGGTGTGCGGGCACGACGTTGGACGGCGTTAGGGGTCAGCGGATGGAGAATGAGCGCGTGGAGGTGAGCTGCACAAGCTTGGAACGGTGACGGCCGTGGACATGCCGACGGCGTTCGGCAGATCGCGTGCGTCAGGGATGACCTCCGAAGCTCGGCCACTATGTCCTGGGGGCCGCAGGGGAGCTGGGGAGTGGCTGGGTGGTACTACGGTGAAGAGCGGTGCAGTGGAGGTCGGCGTTCGTCGTCGATGACCTCCGCTCGGCCTGGCGCGCGGCGAGCATGGGCGCGAGCAAAGTGCACGTGCGTGGAGCTTCAGTGTCGAGCTAATCTCCTCTTACTGGAGCGGAAGAGCGAGGGAGAGAGAAGGGACACGGCCTGGGCCAGCACGGCGTCCTCCATCGTCCTCCCCACAGTGGCGACCACGGCGGCATGGGCGGGAGCTTCTGCCCATGGCGACGACAGTCAAATGGCATGTTTCCAGAGTGCCCTGGCAAGTGGGGGTGGTGAGTGGGGCTAGAGGGAGCAGGTGGGGTGAATGGCTTGATGAATTTCGCTCGAATTCGAAGGATTTTGGTTTGAATTTGGCAGAGGTTCACCTCTGCCCTCCACGTGTTCGACAGATTGTCTGAACCAAAATAGAATTCAAATTTCAGTGATTTATTTTCATAATTTGCTTCATACATATTTATCAAGATTTGTGGTGTTGTGGTGATATTTATTTTGTATTTGTAACATAGTACATTTTGTGATTTAAAGAAGATAAAGAAAGATAGTGAATTTAAATTTAGGTTTTTGGAATTATTTATTTGAGAGAGAAAAGTCATAAGAACTTAAGTGAGAGTGATCACATTACCACTCCACTGAAGTTTGGGTGAAAGAAAATTAATTTCTCACTTGGAGAAATTGTGTGACACTTGTCACATTGTTTTCGTTGTTTCAACTTTTAATTTTGTTTTCCAAGTTTTTATCTGGAGCAACAATCAACACAAGCAACAAAGAACAATCAACACATATACAACAACAAAAGTTTTTGTTGGCCCACATTTTTAACTAATACAACTTATTAAAATTTTGGGATGTTACACTTGCCTGGCATATCTCTGACATCCATCGCTTCACCATGCGTTCTGCATCTTCCAACACAGTGAGCCAGAAAAATCCGTGTCTGGAAGCTTTTGCCACCAAAGACCGGGTTGAAGCGTGATGTCCACAGTCTCCCTCATGTATCTCTTTCAAAAATTTCCGGCCTTCCTTTGGTGAAACACATCGCTGAAATATGCCTGAGGTACTTCGCTTGAATAACTCGCCTTCTATAACCACGTATGCCTTGGCCTGGCGCACAATTTGTCGGGCTATGATTTCCTGACTTGGCAGCTCCCCACGCAAAAGGTATGCCAGATATGGCTTTGTCCACTCTGGGATTGCATGTAAGGCGGCTACCAACTCCTCTGAATCCGGGTCTGGATAGGCAATTTCATCCTCCGTGGGTATCTTGACTGATGGACTCCACAACTCAGCTAAGAAAACATTAGGTGGAACCAGCTCTCGGCGAGAGCCGAGTCTTGATAGAGCATATGCAGCTTCGTTCTTTCTGCGGTCAATGTGATCCACCTGATAGCCAGAGAAGAACCCGGCTACTTTGTCCACCTCTCTCCTGTACGCCACCATATTGGCATCTTTCCTATCCCATGTTCCTGTCACCTGCTGGGAGACAAGATCCGAGCCTCCCAAGCATAAAATACGTTTGATGTTCATCTCCTTTGCAATACGCAAACCATGTAACAGGGCTTCGTATTCAGCCACATTGTTGGAGCAATCAAAGTGAATTTGTAAAACATAACTCAGCTTGTCGCCTTTGGGTGAGGTGAGGACAATGCTGGCTCCTGAGCCCTCAAGCTGCTTAGACCCGTCAAAGTGCATAACCCAAGATTTGGTGCTTGGGGTAGCAGGAGGGCGTTACTCTCTGTCCAATCGTTAAGAAAATCTGCAAGGGCTTGTGACTTGATAGCATTGCGGGGTGCATAATCAATGTGGTACGACCCCATCTCAATTGCCCATTTGGCGATGCGCCCAGTGGCTTCTGTATTCCTGATAATTTCTGCCAGCGGAACTGAGCTCACCACTGTGATTGGGTGTTCCTGAAAATAATGCTTCAAATTCCGGCTTGCCATGAAAACTCCAAGAACTAGCTTCTGCAAATGTGGATATCGCTACTTTGACTCGGTTAGAACCTCGCTGACATAGTAAACCGGCCTTTGAACCGGGTGTTGCTTTCCTTCTTCCTTGCGTTCTACCACAACCACAGCACTGACAGCTCGTGGCCCGGCAGCAACATATAGCAACATTGGTTCCTTTGGCGCGGGAGCCGCCAAAACTGGCGCCTCTGTGAGCGTCTTCTTCAAAAGTTCAAACGCATCATCTGCTTCCTTGTCCCACACAAAGTGATATGTTTTCTTCAAGAGCCGGTACAAGGGTATGGCTTTCTCTTCTAACCTCGCAATGAACCGGCTCAGGGCTGCGATGCAACCCGTGATTTTCTGGACATCTTTCAACTCTGCTGGCTTCTTCAACCTATGTATGGCACTGATTTTCTCCAGGTTTGCCTCGATTCCACGCTCAGATACAATGAAACCAAGGAGTTTTCCGGCTGTAACTCCGAACACGCACTTGGTCGGGTTAAGCTTCATATCATACCTCCGCAAGTTGGCAAAAGTTTCCTTCAGGTCATCAATAAGTGACCCGGCTTTCTCAGACTTGATAACAACATCATCAACGTAAGCATGTACATTGCGCCCAATCTGATCGTGGAAGCAATACTGGACACATCTCTGATAAGTTGCTCCAGCATTCTTCAATCCAAAAGTCATAGTTTTGTAATAGTAGGCTCCAAAGGGGGTTATAAACGCTGTTTTCTCCGAATCCTCCTCTTTGAGCTTGATCTGATGGTACCCTGGATTTGCATCTAGAAAACACAAGAGCTCGCTGCCAGAAACATCATCGATAATCTGGTCAATACGCGGTAAAGCAAACGGATCCTTAGGACATACCTTGTTGAGACTTGTATAATCTATGCACATACGCCACTCTCCATTCTTTTTCTTGACTAACATCGGGTTAGCCAGACACTTTGGGTGATAAATTTCTGTGATAAAGCCGGCAGCCAAAAGCCGGGCCAACTCTTCACCAACAATCTTTCTCCTCTGCTCATTCAATCTGCGTAAGCCTTGCATGACGGGTCTGGCTTTGGGATCAATATGTAAGCTGTGCTCAGCGAATTCAGTAGGTACTCCAGGCATGTCACTAGGTGTCCATGCAAAGACGTCGCTATTCTCACGGATGAACTCGATGATCGCGCTTTCCTATTTATCAGACAAGTTAGCCCCTATGGCAAACTGCTTGGAAGAGTCACCGGGTGTGAAGTCAACCATCTTTGTGTCCTGGGCTGACTTAAACTTTGTTTTCTCTTCAGTGGTTGGTCTCTTCAACACCGTACGATCTTCCAGGTCTACCCTGGATTTGTAAAACTTGAGTTCCTCCTCTGCACATGCCTGCTCAGCTAAGGCGGCATCTCCATCATCACATTCTGCTGCCATCTCTCGACTTCCATGAACAGTAATGATCCCCTTGGGACCCGGCATTTTCAGCTGTAGATACACATAACACGGCCTAGCCATGAACCTGGCAAAGGCGGGTCTGCCAAACAACGCATGATATGGACTTTGTAACTTCACCACCTCAAACGAAATCATCTCAGAACGATAGTTGTCCTTGGACTCGCCAAAAGCAACCTCAAGCGTAATTTTTCCCTCCGGCTTTGCTGATTTTCCCAGGACTATACCATGAAAGATAGTGTTGGTAGGCTGCAACTGTGAATCTCTGAGACCCATACGCAGAAAAGTTTCAGAGTACAGAATGTTGATACTGCTTCCTCCATCCATGAGCACCTTGTGTAACACAAAGCCTCCCACCTGTGGTGCTACCACCAAGGCGAGGAGACCCGGATTTTCAACAAGAGGCGGGTGAACCGTTCTACTCCACGTGACCGGATATTCTGACCACTTTAAATACCTTGGGACTACTACTGATACTGCGTTTACGGAGGGCTTGACTAATTTCCTCTCCCTCCTTGATGCATTGGTAGTATGGACGTGGTACTGGCCAAGTTGCTTCGGATTTTGCTGAAAACCACCTTGATTCTCTATATTCTGATTCTCTGCACCGTTACCGGGTCCAGGGTTTCCGGGTGGAGGTTGCCTGTTTGCCGGGTTACCACCCTGGCCGGGTCCTCCTCCACGGCCGCCGCCGTGCAACGCCTTCTGTATTTCCTCGTTTTCCACCTTTGCAAATCTACACACTGCTCAAGGAGTGATTGGAGGGCCTACCCATCTTGCTATGACGCGGGCATGGCATCCTAAAAGCTTCAACAAGATTAGTTGGACGTGGCGGGCCGCGATAATTATTGTTACCATTGTAATTTCCTCTCTTGCCTCGGTAATCATCATCTCTCCTTGGCCTCTGGAACCCGGCATTGGTATTGGCCACCAAATCCGAGTTTCCTTCACCATACGATCACTTGTGCTGATTGCCATTGTTGTTGTTGTTGTTGTTGTTCTGTCCACCACCATTGTTGTTTTTTCCTGTATTACTCATGGGGCCTTTCCCCTTATCTTCCTCATCATCTCTGGTTTTATCTGTGGAGGCATGCTTGTTGCATGCTTCCATTATTTCTCCAATGGTAATTTCTGAGACCCGGCCGCTATTCTTCATGCGGCCCAATTTTTGCACCAAAGGATCGTATCTGCAAGTTTTCTCCATCGACTGTAGCGCGCTTCTGGGGTTGATATTTGTGGATGAATGAAGGATCTCCGTGACCCGGCTCACCCACTTTCGAGCAGACTCGCCCTTCTTTTGAATGCACCGATCCAGATCCTCAAGCGTGTAAAGGTGCTTGCATGTTCCCTGAATTTTTTTGATAAAGGCTGCCTTCAACTCGCTCCAGGAATTGATAGACTTCTCTGGTAAAGTATTGAACCATAACTTCGCTGCTCCATCTGTCATCATAAGATACATGAATTTGGCCTGGATATTTTCTGAAGCATTGTGAATACACATTGCCATCTCATAACTGCTCAACCAAGCTTCTGGCTCCATACTGGGATCATAATTTGAAATTTTGCTAGGCTCTTTAGACTTTTCCGGGTAAGCCTCTGCCCTAATGTGATCTGACAAACACTTTGGACCGGCCAGAACTGCTGAAGAAGCTGCCTGACCCGGCCTTCCCAATGGTGCTGGTGAATTTACTGCCGTCGCAGCCGCAGGCACCGCGCCGGCTCCTTCGGCACGCGCCGCGGAGTTTGCTGCGCGTCTTGCTCTCGAACTATCAACAATGGCTTGCGCAGCTGAGGCGGCGGGAGCGGCCTGTCTGGACGGTGGCGGCGGTGGCCGCTAATTTGCCTGCTCTGCCCTCCGTCTTGCAGAACTAGTCTCATGCTGCCTCGGGCTCTCTCCCTACCGGGTCCTCGAACGGTTGTTGTATGGTGTCCCATGTAAACCACTCTTGTTATCAGGATAATTTTCTTGCTGGACCACAGCTGTACGTAACATGTCAATGGCTCGCCGGGTCTCAACTTCTCTTGGTGAATCTCCCAATGGAATGCGATCAAGTGCTAAAGTTGCTGCATATACGTTATCCGTAGGGTTGTTATAATGACCCGGCGGCGTGTGAAATCTGGGTGGAGGTGGTGGCATAGGTCCAGTGTTGCCTCCAGCTCCTCCGGTAGGCAGCCTGGCTGACCCGGCGACATTGCCGGGTAATGCTCCTCCTGCATATCCTGTGTCGGCTCTAGCTGGTGGAACCTCTTGTACAGTCCTAATAGGCTGATCACTTGGTGTGATAAACAAAGCTGCCGGATTTAACGTCTCACCTTGAAGTGGAAGCTGGCTCTGATACCTCCCCTGCTGCACCCGGGTTATGTCATTCTGGCGGTTCTCCACGACGCTCGTGTTGTGACGAAGACGGCTCTCCTGCTCGTCCAACTGACGCTGTCTGGCTACCATCTGCTCCTTCTCTGCTGCAACCTCCCGCCGCTGTTGCTCCAAGGCACGGCGTGCGGTGTCCAGCTCTCTAGCCCGGGATGCCGCGTTCTCCGGGGTTACCACCGCTTCAAGTACTGCAGGATCCAACACGAGGTTATTACTAAAAAGCACCGGGTGTGGTGGTGCATTGGATGTTCCCTCTCCGGCCGATCTATTCAACAGGAACCCAAACTGATTCATGTGACGTGTTGTGGCTTCGCTCTCCGTAGAAACCGATGCTCTTTCACCATCAACCCCGGCCTGCGGTGGGTTATAAATCATGAGTTGGTTCTGCGGCGGTGGCTGTTGCTGCTATTGCTGATTCTGTTGGTTCTGTGTCAACGCCTCCGCCATTGCCGTCGCAGCCGCCGAAATTGATGTCGGGTCAAGATTCATCGCGGGTGCCATGTAGACTCCAACCCGGCGAACCGGGCCGGGGATGACTCGTACTCCTCTTCCTCTATTCCATATCCATAGCGATCCTCGAACAGTTCCAAGATTGATTCAGCATCCTCATCGATCACGTCACGCGGCGCCCATGCCGGCTCCTCCGGTTGGGCCTCCTGCGTGATGACTAGAAGATCAGTCTCTGCCGTGCCTACTGATTCTTCTCCATCTGATTGAATCATGGTAGCAGCTCCTGATACGGACTCGTACGCGCTTTCCTCCATGCCGGGTCTCGAGGCGTGCACCATGCCTAATAAACGTTGATCCGGCCAATGGGGATGACGTCGCCGGTCTCGATCTGATCCGACTCCGGGCTCCACCTGAAATCGTCGACGATGCACTCTCCTTGCGAGTTGATGGTGATCTCACCGATGGCGAATCTCTGCATGCCGCGTAGAGCTTCTCCCGTGATGTAAACTCCTTTAGGCTCCGGCCCCACGGTGGGCGCCAACTGTCGTGGTATTGTCATGGCAGTTGTTACCAGGGGTAACTTGAGTTGGGGGTCACGGCGGCTCTGGTGTACGGAAGATTGTCATGCTCCACGGGGAAAAAGGATTTACCCAGGTTCAGCATCTCCATTGGATATAAAGACCTACTTCCTGCTTGTATTGATATTGGAGATCTCGCAACCCGGGCTCTGATATCGCCGAGTTACAAGTCTAGGTTACAGAGGTATCTCGACTAACTTTCAGCTTATCTGTCTATGACCTAGGAGCCGGCTTATAAAGGCTGCCGGGTCTCCTGGTCGCGTACAAGGCAAGGCCGGGTTATTCCCATACTAGGAGTCCTACTCTACCTCTTCTACTGTTGCGTGTACTCCAAGACCTGGACTTCGTGACACGTACCGCCTCCGGGTCTTCTGGAGCCTTCCTTGTACTGGCCGGGTTACAGACAAGCTCTCCGTCCCGTTAGTGTAACCCGGCCCATGGTGATGGTTAGCTGGCCTCGCCCGGCCTCCTGCCTGGCGGGTCATGCTTCCCTCTTCATGGGCCTACCGGGTTATGATATCCCCAACATGAGGGGAACCTAGTAGATCTTGATATTGGAGTTCCATTTGTTCTGTTCTTCATTGTTCTTCCTCTCTTCTCCCCACACAAGTATTAGTTGCTTTTGGTACGATTTGAGAGTGAAGGATTTGAGCACTTGTGCTCTTGCCATTGCTTTTGTGCATCAGTTTGTGCTTTCCACGAGGATTCGTGGAAGTAAAAGTTTGTGAGCTTGTTACTCTTGGGTCTTTGGACCCTAGACACCTTTTGTGGCGGTTGAGGCCTTTTGTGGCCACTTGGGAGCTCCCAATCCTTTTGTGGGTTGTGCCTCAAAATTGTTGTAAGGGACTCGATTTCCGCCCAAAAGAAAATCAATAGTGGAAGGTGAACCGAGCTTTTGGGCAAGGTTCATCGGAGAATAGGGTGAGGCCATTTGTGGCATCTTGAGTTTGAAACTCACACCCCTCCAACGAAACGTACTCCCCTAAAAAGGAGGAACTCGGGAATACATCGTCGTCTCCGCGTGCCTCGGTTATTTCTATACCCGAGCTCTTTACTTATGCACTTTACATTGTGATAGCCTTCATGCTTGAAGTTTTACATCTTGCTATAATCTTGTTGCTTGTCTTGCTTAGCATAAGTTGTTGGTGCACATATGTAAATCTAGTATATTTAGGTTGTCGGCTTGTTAATTTAAACACCAAGTTTTATTCCACATTTATCAAGCCTAAACAGGAAAAGTTTTTAAATCGCCTATTCACCCCCCCCCCCTCTAGGCGACATCCTTGTCCTTTCACATGTTACTAGGGATCAAGACGTAAATGTCAACAAATTGAAAGGGATTTGCAGAAAAACAGGGGTCTGACCCCACAACTTACATGTAGCCCCGCCACTGACGGAGCAGGCCGCAGTGGGTGGTCAGCAAAAGAGGAACAAACCCACGGTGGGTGGTAAGCAACGGAGGGAGGGAGGCCAGTGATATATGTGGCAAAAAAGATAGGGGGAAATAAAAATAAAATAAAAAAGGTGCTTTAGGGATTCACGTGATTCTGAGAGACCTGTTCAGGTATTAGAGCATCTCCGACCGGCCACCCCAAATTAGGCCCTCAAAGTGTCCGCGAACACGTCCACACGTGTTCGCGTACACTTCCCGGGCAACCCCCATATGTGGTGTACTCCAACCACAAGTTGCAAAATTTGAAAGCCAAATACATGCAAGGCATGCACGTTGATCATACAAATAGTTTGTAGTCATAAATAAATAGTTCAAATCAACTTAAAATACTTAATAGTAGCTAAAAATACAAATAGTTCGAATTCACAAATAATAAAGTTCAAATTATTCGGACTAACACATAGTTCAAATCACTGATTTCCCATGTGGACATACATATGCTCCACCAAGATCATTGAGTAGTTGGGTGTGCACTTGTTGATCTCAAAGTTGTCGATGCATCTCAAGAAAGCTGATAACATGATGTGCATCTTTTTCGGGTAGGTGGACATGCACTGCAGGTGTCGGACCAGTGGAAACCAGAGTACGACGGCCCGCATGCCTTTGGCCCAGAAGTCCACGCATGAAGAACAAGACAAGTCAACAGTCAACAGAGCGTGGCCCACTTCTCCAAGCCTCGGGAAGGCTCACGCGACCAAGGCCAGCAAGCCTCGGGAGGACGCTTCACCAGACGGCCAAGGAAGGGCCTCGCGAGGAGAGCTGCGCCACCAAGCCTCGCGCGGTACAAGACAAGGACACGGCGCACCCGTGACCCCGCGCCAGGGGGCATGTGCGGCTGCGTCTTCCCCAGAGTGACGCGCGCGCCTGCAGGGCGTGTCGGCCAAAGCTTTCCACTTTGGTGATTAAAGGATGCCGACCATCCACGGCAAGCAAAGCGGAGCCCAAGACATTCCTCTTTGGTGAAAGACGGCCGGACTGGCGCTACGCGCCACCGCGGGCATCATCGACAATGTCACCGACAAGGCCTTACGACTGCACCATGGATGGTGGATTTATCTGAGCTAGGGCAGTACGCCGGTACCCCTTCTTGGTGCTATGTGGCAACCCTTCCCGCCTAAACATTTAGGGGAAGAGGACCGGAGCACTATAAATAGGGCCTCGCCGTGGCCTTAGAGAATCGTCTTCTACCTCGCTACAAACACCAGCACTTGTACTATAATCGCTCCTAGCAGTGCACTCCATCTCAAGCAGGAAGTAGGGTTTTACACCTCCATGGTGGCCTGAACCTGGGTAACCGCTGTGTCTCCTTGCTGTGCGTGTGTCTTCTTCGCTGAGGTCGCCGAGGGTTCGTCGAGAGCGTGTTTCAGTCCCCAGTGTTCGAACACCACTACACTAGAGGTTCCTTCGGGAATAATCCTCGACATTTGGCGCGCCAGGTAGGGGACTGAGGCGCTCTCTTCGTTTTCCTCACCACCATGGTCGACACCCACCGCAGGGCGACCAGCCGGGTCGCCTCCGAGCCCGTCATCAACAACCCGCGCAGGCGCGCGGCCCCCGCTGTCTCCGAGGAGGAAGCGGAGCACGGGTCAAAGGGAGTGGAAGCTTCCTCCCTCCACCCTTCCAGGCAGAACACACGCCTCCGTCGTCCTACGGCCACACCGCGTCCGCCTCCAGTCGGGCCCCGTTGACGCCGGGGGCTGTGTCGGGGGAATGATATATAGATTAACCCGCGGCCCACAAATAATGCGGCTTATAATCAATGGGCTTGCACTGAGGTGGGCCGACACGAAGAGTCGCAGCATGGTGTAAGAAGAATCCAGAAGATCCAAGATGGCTTAACTTGGAAGGCAAGAAAAGTAGTCTCCAAGTAATTCCTTTGTAACCTAGCGAGCCTCTGGATATATAAAGAGGACTCGCAGGACTAGAGAGACAAGCTCCAAACCCTAGCTCTCATACATCCCGAGAGAGGCGACTCAACACATCGATCGCCAACCCCTTGTAACACCATATTCATACCAATATCAATCTAGGATAGGCAGGACGTAGGTCTTTACCTCGCATCGAGGGGCCGAACCTGGGTAAAAAACATCGTCTTCTCGTGCCCTGCGATCTTTAGCTCGGAGACGCTCGATCGCTTAATCCCCAACTCTACGAAGTCATCTCCATGACATCTGCGTGACAAACCCACGACAGTTGGCGCCCACCGTGGGGCCTGCGGTCAAGAGCGTCATGTTCCGCGCTGGATCTATGCCAGGGACGGAGGATCTCGTCGTCGATTCAAGCTCGGCGACTTCAACGTCGCGCCGGTCTAAATGATGCGGCGGTATCAACATCTACATCAATATCTACCTCAAGCTCGAGTAGAAAAGCGTGGAGAAATTCGACCGCGCGATTCGGGGCTCAACTTCGACAACGCCCCTCACGCGCGGGTTACAGGACAGCAGCAACGCCCGTATGGCGGACATCACCGGCGGCGGCTCGAAACTCATCTCGACGATCCCTTCGGTGGAAAGATGCGTAATCGAGTTTCCTAATAGCTGTCCAAAGCACATCGGATTCCAACGGTTAGATCTCCGTGGGCGGCTCAAACACTGAAGCCCTGTCAAAAGCTGACGGAACTCCGCGCGACTTTGGGAAAATAATTATCAAGGTCGACTCGGACGTCAATTCGAAGATCCCTCTGGTCGAGACCTGCGGAATACAATCCTGAAGCCCTCCAAGAAATTTGAGTCAATTCTAATGGTTAGATCTCCGTCGGCGACTCAATCACTATGGCAAGTTTTGTGTCTACGTGAGTTCGCGAAATTAATCAGGAAAGCATCCGATCGACGCGATACAGTTCTCGTCCGGGTCAAACCCAATCATGAGTCCAAGCGCTAGACTATACCATCCAAGGATCAAATCCAGACACTGGTGATCAACCAAATAAGTCGCAGCATTAAAAGATTCAGCCTGCGTGCGTCCAAGTTGCCAGGAGGAAGAAGGAAACAACTCAACCGGACCAACTCCAGGAATCGTGTCCGACTTAAAGTATTACTTGGATCCCATACATGGATGGTGGAAGCAAAAAGGAAAAGGGGATGTATTGTTGACTCCAGCTCCAACACAGATCGTAAAAGACAAAGTAAAGAGAGATTAATTAAAGAGGCTTGCTTGTTAGCGCATGCATGACCCAAGTTGAACACGTACGTGCATGGCAGCATGAAGCAAGCCGGCAACCGGGGATAAAGGGACCAAGGCGACTTCACACTCGGGGGCTCAATATCATATGACGGACGCGGCTTACGCTGTATCATCAACGCGCTGTCGCGGCTCATCAAAATCAACAAATGGCAGCAACTCAGCATCGTGATCAACTCCAAATCTCCTCGCCGCCGGTTTCAATATCAACTCTGCTGTAAGCGACTTACCGTGACCATACCATGGGAGGCTTGCAAGGGTTCAACCTCAACTCGTCTAGCTAGCTACCCTCGCGTGAAAGCCAAAAAAGATAAAGAACTAGTAGTATTACTAGTTGGAGTCGCATGGATGAAAGAAGGAAGAATGGAAGGCGTACATAAGCTGTCAGCTGACCCTTTGCTTGTACGTACATGCGACTCAAGATATTGCAGCTTAGATTGAAGGAGAAAATACAAAGTTCTGTCAGTTCAATCAACCAGCAAAAATACACTGATAGCACAACCACTCAGCACAGCTAGCAGTTACAAAGTTAAGCGAGACCATCACCGGCAAGCTCGTTGACCTGCCCGGCTTCATCAGCTACACCCTGGTGACTTCTACTATGTCACAACGATCGTCGACTAATCGCCGCGGTCAACAGTACTCCTACCATGGACGGCTCAATACCTTGTTGCGGTCGGCTTCGGCTCCGCCGCATGATGACTTCAACCGCACCGCGGACAACGACTTCTATTCCGCGGCAGTGACGATGGACGAGTCGCCGCGGTCAAAATTCACTTTCACCACGGACAGCTCCACCTTGCTGCGGATACCATCACGGCTCTTCATTGACATCTGCTGTCTACGGATTATATCGCGTCATCAACGCCAGGAGAATAAAAACAAGCTAAGTCGCTATCATGCCCAAATTTTACAGCTTTGACATTTATTCATAAGATTAATTGGCATCTTCGAGTTTATCTCGAGGCTGCATATTTAGCTTATTATGCCTTTTATTAAATGTCTTTGCGACTCATATTATATCATGTCGTAGACTTTAAATTCATATCAACTTTTGTAGATTTAATTACACCTACGTGTCAATACATTCGTCAAATTAGAGTTCTTTATAACTCGCATTGCAAAGTCTAGCTATTTACAGCTTGTATTGAATATCAAGATCACCACTACATGTTCAAGCATTGAAATTTGGCGATTCATTTGTCATTCTATGACTTATCATTATATCAATTTATGACTGATCGTTATATGATTTATCATCATATCATTTTATTGATCATCATCGACTTATTGTCATATCAATTTACAAGTCGCATAACGATTTATCCCCATATCATTTTAGGAGTCGCAAACAGCTCATCATTACATCAGCTTATGAGTCATTAATGAATCATTATTTTATCAAATATTTGAGTCAAAACAGGTGACTCGCTGTACTACATCTACAGCTAATCAGAGCTGGTTATCATCAAAGCTAATTAGAGCTCGTCACGGCTATTGCAGCCGATAAAAGCAATAATCCTGGTTATACTCGCCTTAAGTCAGAAGTATCTTTGCACTATGCGGCCAAAGTACTGGGGCGCGGCGTCATTCATGAGACTGATGCCTATCATGGCTGCCTATCATGGCCGTTCTCAACGACACTGAACACGCGTTTTTACCTGGGAAATACTGAGCCGCGCGAAGACCTACTTAACGGTAATAGAGATAATTCAGAAGGACTAAAGTACCCGCGTGTGGCGTCAATCGAGTCTGAATGCCTATCATGGCTGCCTATCATGGCCGTTCTCGACCCTAAACACACATTAGATTTGGGAAATACTGAGTCAAGTACCATATGCTATCATGCATCGTACAATATGCTATCATGCATCTTACCAGTTGCTATTATGCAGCTAGTTGCTATTATGCAACCATTTGCTATCATGCAAAATACAATTTGCTATCACGCAAAATATCATGCAACATATCATTTGCATCATGAGACATATCATTTGTATCATGCGACATATCATTTGCTATCATGCAGATTATACAATGCTATCATGCAGGGTACCATATGCTATTATGCGGAGTACTAACGTTTTATCATAATTATTACCAGCCGTCAAGACTAACATATTATCATAAAGTTATTATCATTACTTCCTCGGGGGCTTTGCCTTTTGATTTAACAGGAACCTATAACTCGGCCATACGAGTTTGAATTGGCATGGCCAAATTTTTTATGATTGAGATAATTATCTCCTGATATCGGCTGATGAAGCCACCATTATTTATTTAACTACAGCCACATCAAGTGGAATTTATATCATTATTATCTCGCGGCAACAATATTTGTCAATCTGCTGCAGGATCAAATTGCAACGATATGTCATCAAGCAGGTTGACAAAAGCATGCCTGCTCAATGCCTGGGGGCTAGGACAATTAAATTTTTGTCTAACTTGAGATATTTTTGAGTCCCGAGCAGCATGTCCATGCATACAACTCGGCCCTCGGGGGCTACACATCCACCATATCTGGCGGTCTTTATTATACTCATATACCATGATTATATGCAGATTTCATTTTTTGCAGCACATGAGAATATATATATCATTTTGCGAGTCAAATTAGCGACTCGGAAATCTTTAAATGCAGGTTGTGGCTATATGCCCTTGAGCCGCCATGTTTCAACATGCGTTCAGATGGCTCGTCATGATAACATGACAGATTATTATTCTAATGATTGACCAGCTTATTTATGCTTATGGTCTTTTATGCTTCGATGTCTATGACTCAGCACCTTATACACATTTGATATATCTGGTTACTCATAAGTTATTATCCTTATGATTTCAGCTCAGTCTTACACCCAACAGGAAAAGGTGGTTTTCACCAAGTGCTTCGCGGAAAACTCACCGCGATTCTGCAGTTTCAATGCAACCAAGACAGAAGTGCTTAATTGGCAACATAGTGGCTACATAAGCCGCAAAGATAGCGACTCATCGCTTCTACATCAACGGCTCAATAAGCCGCTACGTGTGCGACTCATCATCAGCGAGTCGCCAAGTGCAACATCGACAAGTCGGCGAGAACTACACACGCAAGCCCGCAAGATCATCATCAAGACATAATCTTCCGCCTGATTCTACGAATCACCCAGAAGCTTAGGGGCTAATGTCGGGGGAATGATATATAGATTAACCCGCGGCCCACAAATAATGCGGCTTATAATCAATGGGCTTGCACTGAGGTGGGCCGACACGAAGAGTCGCAGCATGGTGTAAGAAGAATCCAGAAGATCCAAGATGGCTTAACTTGGAAGGCAAGAAAAGTAGTCTCCAAGTAATTCCTTTGTAACCTAGCGAGCCTCTGGATATATAAAGAGGACTCGCAGGACTAGAGAGACAAGCTCCAAACCCTAGCTCTCATACATCCCGAGAGAGGCGACTCAACACATCGATCGCCAACCCCTTGTAACACCATATTCATACCAATATCAATCTAGGATAGGCAGGACGTAGGTCTTTACCTCGCATCGAGGGGCCGAACCTGGGTAAAAAACATCGTCTTCTCGTGCCCTGCGATCTTTAGCTCGGAGATGCTCGATCGCTTAATCCCCAACTCTACGAAGTCATCTCCATGACATCTGCGTGACAAACCCACGACAGGCTGCGCTGCTCATGGCGCAGGAACTCCTGCGCTACCGGCCCACTGAGGCCGGCCGCTAAGGTCGCCCCGGCGCCGTCACACTCCATAGTGCCACCGACGTCGCAGGGAAGAGTGGCGCACGGCGCCCCTGTCGTGGGTTTGTCACGTCAGATGTCATGGATGACTTCGTAGGTGTGGGATTTGCGCGAGTCAATCGTCTCCGAGCTCGGGATCGCAGGAACAAGGACGAACACAGATTTACCCAGATTCGGCCTCTCAATGTGAGGTAAAGACCTACTTCCTGCCTACCCTAGATTGGTATTGATATGATATATGTGGTGTTACAATGGAGGCGATCCAATCTGGGGACTCGCCGTAAGAGCTAGGGTTTTAGGGCTTGATAGCTTGACCCGTCTAAGTCCTGCGAGTCCTCTTTATATACACAGAGGTTCGCTAGGTTGCAAAGGAAACTTCCTCCACAAGGAATATATCGACCGGAACCTACTTGGAGACTAACTCCTCCTCACGTCTTCCAGGATAGGTCTTCCAGATCCCTCTCCTCGTGGCGGTGCGATATTGGGCCGCGGGTTAATCCACAATGTATTCCCCCGACATTAGCCCCCAAGATTGGTTAGAACTTCACGGTGAGGATCCTTTGGTTACTGGAGGTAGTTGTCAAGCCGCACTATGAGCGTTCTGACTAATATTTGACTGATGCGATTCAAAGCCGCAACTTATTTGTGCGACTCATATTTTCCATCTGAAATATTCTGTTTCCTTCTATTGCGGACCGTTCCTCATTCTGCGGGCGCAAATTGTTCCGTTGATCTCGGGCATCCCAGTTATAAGCTGCAGCGGCCTAGGTCAATATTCACTTGCCTCTGCTCTCTCCTTGCTTCCAACCGCGTCGTCGTCTTCCTCAATCGAGCTTAGCCCCCGATCCAATCTTCTCGCAATGGCGCCCAAGGCAAAGCCATCCGATGATAAACGCAAGATCTCCTGCAACTGGGAAGGATCTTGGGTAACGGAGCAAACTCTTGGGGATCTTGCCGATGCCGGTTTCTTTCCGCCGAAGGAGGACAACGTCTGGTGGGAGCCAGGTGATGAGATCGAGCCGCGCCCCAGGTCCAACGAACTGGTGATGTTTGTGGAGCATGTGGAGCGTGGATTCACGCCGCCCGGCTCCCTCTTCTTCCGCAACCTGATGCAACGCCTAGGCCTCCGTCTTCACGACATCGGACCTAACTCAATGCTCCAGGTGAGCAATTTCCACGTTCTGTGCGAGGATTACCTCGGCATATCCCCCAATATCGATCTGTGGCTGGCCTCCTTTTCTTGCAATAGCCAGATCGTCTCCAAAGGTGGCGCCTATGTCCAGGTCGGCGCCATTTCTCTTCAGCGCCACAGAAACTCTTGCCTTCCCAAGCTAGCCCTGGCAAATCGGCCCAGGGCTTGGCAAAAGTCTTTCTTTTACTGTCAAGACACTTCTTCGGAGGGCGAAACTCGCCTCCCCTCTTGGTCCAACTCTCTTTTCGTGCCTTCTGAGGCACTAAAATCCAAACCTCGGGATGCCGCAGCATCCTTCATAAATGAATCGCTGATCAAGGTGCGCGCCTTAATCGGTCATGGCCTTACTGGACTTGATCTTCTTGCTGGACGAAATGGCGCATCCAGCCAGTGAGTCCCCGTCAACTGTCCTTCCTCGAGTGCTCTGGCACTTCTGCTGATGTTGATCGCGTCAAGGCTGCGGACTGGGAGCCTGAAGACTGGGTGGAGTTCGTCACCCGTGTGACTGAGGAGAAGAACATCTCCTTCGACAAGGTGGGGCTCGCCCCTTTTAGCGTTAACAACAAGCCTTTTGAGGTAACCCTCCTCCTCTAGTCCTTATAGTAGAACTGCCTTTCTTTTTTGATATTAAGATCTTCCCTTTTCTGTATCAGGCTGATGAGAACTACTGGTCGCTCCCCGCGGCTGGTGTGGGCACTGCTGCTCCCAAGCGTGCCGCAAAGAAGAAGTTACTACCCACTTTAGAGGGTAGTGAAGTCGCTGACATCCCATTTGTTGCCACTGCGGCTTCAGATGATGAAAATACTGATCTGGAGGAGGATGACAGTCCTGTGCCAACCGCGAGCCCTCCTGCGGCTGATCCGACTCCCCGCAGGGCCTCAAAGAGACTGTCCCGGGAGGAGCCAGAGCTTAACGCTCTGGAAAATCCTGAAGTCATCAAGCGTCGCAAACCTGCAGTGGGTGCGACCCCTCCTGTTGCCAGGCGTGTGCTTAGGACCACCGTCTCGGCTGAAGAAGACATGGAACCCCATTCTGGTAATTCTCGCTGCCTTGGCATCCTGACCGCACATTCTTTCATTTCCTTTTATTAACATCTGGACCTCTGGTTGTAGACTCAGGGTTCCAAGGTGTGTCATCGCCGTCAAGCGACGACCTTATGGCCTCTGTGAAGATGGCTCCAGAGTTAGTAACTTTCTTTTGCTCTCATAGCATTTTTCTTCTGCCGCGCGTGCTTCTTATATAATTGTCTTGTTCTTGCAGAGCTGCGGTTGATGCTACAATCGCGGCTGATCTGGGAGTTGTCTCCGCGACTGTGCTTGAATCGCCTAAGGCGCTTGCAGCTCATACTGCCATGGTGGAGGGCATGGCCACCACTGATGACTTGGCTTCGTCACCTGCCCCTAACATGGCTGCCCAGGAGGTGGCTCTGAAGGATGGAACAGGTCCCCTCATTGCCCCAGACACAGAGAAGGTGGATCCCACAGCCGCAGTCGTGGTGGTTAAGGGTGCCGAAGCACCGCTGGTTGAGTCACCAGCGGCTGTTAATCAGAAATCGCCTGTGCTGCGCCTTGAGGTGGCTTCCTCTTCCTCATCATTGAGCCACGAAGAATAGCTGTCGCAGGCCGTCATTGCTTCAAGCGACAAACAAGCTGCAGAGCTGCGTGAGGCACTCTCCAATTTATCTGCGGCTTACAAGGTAATAATTTCTCTTATCCTGTCTGTCCCTAGCCCCCAAGGATCAAGGCCTTTTTGACGTAAAGGGGGACTTGGTACTTCTTTTTATAATAACTTCTCACAAATTACTGCAAACTTCTCCGCTGCCCTTTATCTATTGATCTTCTGTCTTTTAGGAAGAATTATATACTGTGACTACGGAGAAGCTTGCTCTGGAGAAGCAATTGCAGGAGACTCCCTCTGAGCTTGAGAATCTGCGCAAACTCCTTCTCCAACGCGAGGCTGAACTGAAGGAAAAAGACGCCAGGATTGGCGATCTTACTGACGAGAGCTTCAAGCTATCTGAACAGGCCAAGGCCACTGAGCTGCGGCTTAAATTTTTTGAAGAGAAGTCTCATGAGAGGATCCAGCATCAATATTGTCAAATCAACACCCAGAAGGATGCCATTACTCAAGCCAATGAGGATGCGCGGCTTAAAGCTGTGGAGATTGGGCGCGTTCAAAAAGAGCTGACGAAGGTATCGAATGCTTCCAACCTTGTCCATGGCAAGGTGTGCATCATGACACAGGAGCTGGCTGGTATGTTCTGTTAGACCTCTGCTTCGTTTGTGATATTGAACTCTTGTGTATGCCTCTGTACTTACTAGTGGGTGCTTTATTCCAGGCGAGGATTCTTTATTTCTTAAGCATAGCACCCAGGAACAACTTGACCACATCCGCGAGTTTGCGCGCAAAGCTATCGATGCGATGAAGAAATTATCAGCTTGCCTTTTGCCAACCAAGTCTGTCCCCGCTGATGCTGAAGGATTATTGAAAAGGCTGCTCAAAGCGCCTCAATACTTCTTGGACTGGAAAGAATCTTCTGCTCGCTCTGGCGCGGCTCATGTGCTTGCCTTGGCTAAGACATATGATCGATCCTTCGATGCTGCCAGGGTCGCACAAGGCAGGCCTCCAAAGAAGACGGACGACACCGTGCTGACATCCTCTGAATATGCGGCGACATGGAAGGGCATGCGAGGCTACGCGACTGAACTTGTGGACGGAGTGGACCTGGCGACCTTTCTGGGAAAGTATCATCCAGACGGGTCGAGATTCGAGAGGTTACCCGCTGCATCAGCCGGCGTAGCTGCTCCTCAAGAAAAGAACTCCTCTCCAGGTGTGTCCAGCTCCTCAGCCCCCAAGCCCGCAACTGATAAGCCTTCGAGCGAGCCTGCAACTGCTGCTCCTGCCAAACCTGGTAAGCCGCCGGTGCCTCCTACCCACAAGCCAAAAGCTGGGAAGAAGTGAGTAAAAACAATGACATGGTGAAATTAGCCCTTAGTGGCTTGTAATAATTGTTGAAATGATGTGTTAGCAACAATGTTTTATAATTATTAAGTACTCTCAGCAGTACAAGTTCCGACCAATAGTCTGGACCTTATGATTTGTCTCGGTTTTCCTTACTTAGGCCCTTGCGCGGCTCAGTATTTCCTAGGAACATGTGTGTTCAGGGTCGAGAGCGGTCATGATAGGCAATCAAGCTCGATTGACGCCACACCCCAGTACTTTGGCCGCATAATGCAAGTCGCATCCAAGTGAAGGTTGAGTATAATCACAATAAATGCCACTCGTTTGGCGATTCCAAGGTAATAGGCCGCGCTCAGAAAGCTGCCGCACCCCCAAGGAACCAATGATTAGAAAATGAAAGACTCACAACTCAATTGGTAGTTTGAGGCGAAACGACAGCCACCTACATAGTAGGGGTGCCGGCTTTATTTCAATATCATTATATGATACATAGGGTCGGTCGCACCTGAGTGGCGACCAGAAGTGATTCATTGGGTCGGTCGCGCCTAGGTGGCGACCAGAGATGATACAGGGGGTCGGTCGCACCTGGGTGGCGACCAGAGATGATACAGGGGTCGGGCGCGCCTAGGTGGCGACCAGATTTTTTATGCACAGGTACGGCCGTGCCTGGGTGGCAGCTAATTCCTGATACATGGGTTGATCGCGCCTAAGTGGCGATCCAATTTGATACATATGGTACGGTCGCGCCTAGGTGGCGACCGGAGTTGAGGTTTGAGCCCTGAGTGGCCAGCTTGATACTGTGAACCCTTGTTGGTTCTGTTGTGATTGTTGATGGCGACTCGTGGTGGTTGGGGTATACCCTTATTGCCGATGACCTGCAGCTCTTGCCCTTCTTGCGGCTGTAATCTGAAGTCGCAGGTCAGGAAGGTGTCTTTTGGCTTCCACGATGTCATCAAATTTTTGTGCTATCTCTTTATTGTCATCTATTGTGATTACTCCCTTAGGACCAGGCATTTTTAGCTTCAGGTATACGTAGCACGGTCGAGCCATGAATTTTGCGAACGCTTCTCTGGCAAAGAGGGCATGGTATGGGCTCTGGAAATCTACAACCTCAAACCAGACGTACTCGCTTCTGAAGTTGCTTTGCGTCCCGAAGGCGACTTCCAGGTTGATTCGCCCCAATGGTTGAGCTGATACGCCAGGCACGACTCCGTGAAACGTTGTTCTTGACGGGTGTAGCTGCTTTTCTTGGAGATTCATCCTCTTGAAAGTCTCATAGTATAGTATGCTTATGTTGCTGCCTCCATCCATCAGTACTTTGCTTAATTTGTATCCTGCGACTTGAGGGGCAACCACAAGCGCGAGCTTGCCTCCTTCATTTATTTCTCCTGGATGATCTTCGCGGCTCCAAACTATTGGTTGCTCAGACCACTTCAGCCACTGTGGTACGGCTGGTACTACGGCGTTAACAGCTTGGTTGCGCCGTCGCAGCTTCTGCTCCCTCCTAGAGGTATTAACCACAATTGTGTGATATTGACCCAGCTGCTTTGGGAACTGCAGTTGGTCTGGCTGTGGGTTTGGAGCAGCATTATGGTGGCCTCCGCCGTGATTGCCTCCTTCGTTGTTCTGATTGTTGTTATTCCCCTTAAGTGGCTGTCCATCCTTGCACTTTTTGTAATGGTAGCACTGTGCTTTTGTGTGGTTGGGTGGTTTTCCATCTTTTCCCACATGGATGTCACAGGGACGGTTGAAGACTTCTTCCAAATTAACTGGGTGGAAATTTCTTCCTCTGCCACTACTTGGCTTGTAACGAGTGTTCGTGTTTGCGACTAATCCCGTGTTTCCTTCCTCGTTCTTGCGCTTATTGTAACTCGCATTACTATTGCTAGCTTGTTGCTGCTGAGGCTTGCTGCTGGTCTTCTTTTCTTTGCCAGCAGTTTCCTCTTCCTCTCCATCAGATGCATCATTGGTCTTATCCGAACTTGCATACTTGTTAGCCGCTGCCATCACTTCGATGAGTCTCTTGACTTTGTCCTTCATGCGACCCAGTTTGTGGACCAGCGGCTCAAACTTGCAGTTTTTCTCCATAACTAGGACGGCTGAGCTTGGAGGTATGTTGTCTGAGGAGTGTATAATTTCTGCCACTCTCCTCATCCAATGGCGACTTGACTCGCCTTCCTTTTGCATGCAGCGCTCAAGATCTTCTATACTGCAGAGTCGCTTGCATGTTCCTTGGAAGTTCTTGACGAAAGCTTCCTTCATCTCATCCCAATAATTTATTGAGTTTGGTGGTAGGTTTTGCAACCAAATGTGGGCTGCGCCTTCCAACATCATGTTTAGGTATCGAGCACGGATCTCTTCGGATGCGTTGAGAATGCTCATGCCCATCTCATAATTGTTGAGCCAAGTGACCGGGTCCATACTTGGGTTGTAATTTACGACCTTGCGAAGTCCTTTGAAATCTGCAGGAAACGGCTCGGACCTAATCCTCTCGCTGAAGCAGACTGGACCTTTAAGTCGCGATGATAAGTTGGATGGAGCTGGCCTCCCTGCCGGATTAACCATTGCATGCATCTGCACATCTTCTGCGGGTTGAACTTGTACCACCTGTTGGTTTTCCCTTTGTCGCCGGGCTGAACTTGAAGTCGCGACTTGCGGCGACTTGGCTCGGATGCTTCTTTCCACTGTTACTCTACTGTTGTAGGGGGTGGCGTGCAGCCGTCCCCCATGTTCAGACATGTTTGCCTGCTGTACCACTGCTGTGCTCAGCATCTCAATGGCGCGCCGCGCCTCTCTGTCCATCGGTGCGTTTCCTACCAGTGTCAACCTGGCTAAGATGTTGGTAGCCGCATAGAGATTCTCCACTGGGCTAACATAGTGTCCTTGCGGTGTATGGAATCTTTGAGGCTGCGGTGCCGGCTGCTGCACAAAGGTTGGTTGTGGCGACGGAGGTGGCATGATAGCCCTGTTGTTAGCTTGCACCAGAGCTCTTGACCCTGGTGCTTCCGCCGTTCTTGGTGGCGCAAAAGATGGAACTACAGGCGCGAATGCTGGCGATGCCATCGTCCGCGATGCAGGCGCGACTAAAGGCGCCGCGGGTCGCGCAGCCGCGACAGGTGGTGCCGTGTATGAGGGTACTGCGACTGATGGTGCGTCGGCTTCTGGCCACGCGACTGGACGCGCTGCGTTTGTTGCGACTGATGGGTTCGCGTGGGGTGGCGCCATGGCTGCTGGTGTATCGACTGCAGGGACCGCGGTTGTAGGTCCAGAGGTGGGTGATTGGAATAACTCCATGGGATTTACTGTTCCTGGCTGCATGCGACTGATATGGCGTCGGTGTGGCAAGGTGCTTGGTCCTCCTTGTAAGTTAATGGTGTCTTCGGCGAGTCGTTGTTGTTCTTTTTGGAGGCGCTGGTCCTCGCGTGCGAGCCTGCTCCTTTCATCCACAATCCTTTGGACTTCATCATCCAGCCTAATCCTGGTAGCTTCCAGCTCCGCAGCTCTTGCGGCAGCGTTAACTGCAGATATAGGCGTAAACAGCGGGCTGCTCTGGGGCATCCTTGCTGCCGTGTTGGGGGCTGTTCCTGGCCCTTCTTCCGTAGGTACAACTCCGGACGGGGCTTCTCTGTTTGCGACTCCTGAGGCCGCGACTCCTGGGGTGGCTGCAGCAGGTGCCGCGCGACTCGAACCGAGCTCTGCGACTCCAGATCCTTCTGGTGCGACTTGTTCCACTGCTTCTGGTGCCGTGGGGGCTAAGCTGCCCTGCGGCATGTGTCGTGGGTTTGTCACGTCAGATGTCATGGATGACTTCGTAGGTGTGGGATTTGCGCGAGTCAATCGTCTCCGAGCTTGGGATCGCAGGAACAAGGACGAACACAGATTTACCCAGGTTCGGCCCCTCAATGTGAGGTAAAGACCTACTTTCTGCCTACCCTAGCTTGGTATTGATATGATATATGTGGTGTTACAATGGTGGCGATCCGATCTGGGAACTCGCCGTAAGAGCTAGGGTTTAGGGCTTGATAGCTTGACCCTGTCTAAGTCCTGCGAGTCCTCTTTATATACACAGAGGCTCGCTAGGTTACAAGAGTTCTACATGAAGCTGATTGCAAGCTTGTCATCCAAGGCAAGTTTTACCACCGACCTTCTGGAGCCTTCCTTTGGCAGGCCGTGATCCTTGATCGGCCCATCTTTTACGTGGCCCAATAATAGCGTAAACATGAAGTCGCTGTTTTGGCCTTTGAATAAGTCGCGGGTTAATTATTCCCCCGACATTAGCCCCAAGTGTAGCCTGAATCTTCATGGAATACCTTGATATGTTTTCTTGACTTTGAAAGGTTCCTTGGACGTTTAGGCTGCACTTTTTTCTTTCTAGCTTGCACTTCCTTGCTCTGCGACTCATGGTTACGTTGGACTGGCGCTTACTCGCACTTTTGGGGCGGTCTTGAAAATGCATCTGACTTCGTGGGCTTCTTACTCTGTCAAGGTTTGCCTGATAGCTTCAACACTTGATGATGATCAATCTTCAATTTTTTTGATAACCATACTGTAGCCCCCAAGGATTGAGCTGATGTAATTTGACAATCATCTCAATTCTTCTCAGGAGGTTTTGAAGATCATCACCTGTAGCTTGATGTCATAGATAAGAAACAATTGTTAAGATATAAACAATTGCAATTGGTGTTGCCGTACTATAAGCAGTACATTGACCTCTAGTTAGGCCTTTCTGAGTCCATTAAGTGGGCACTCGCGCGACTCAGTATTTCCTAGGAACATGTGTGTTCAGGGTCGAGAGCGGCCATGATAGGCAATCAAGCTCGATTGACGCCACACCACAGTACTTTGGACGCATAATGCAAGTTGCAATCCGACTTAAGGTAAGTTTGATAATTGCCAGTAAGTTGGCTGTTTCAGGGTACAAAGCCCCCAAGAAACAAATGATATATAGCTATGATAAGCTTTGATTATGATGACACATAAGGTCGCGCCTTGGTGGCAACCGAGTGTTATACATAGGGTTGGGTCGCACGTAGGCGGCGATCCCAGTTTGAGACATACGGCCGCGCCTAGGTGGCGGCCAATTTCTGATACATAAGGTACGGCCGCGCCTAGGTGGCGGCCGATTTCTGATACAGGTGCTGCAGGTCGCGCCTAGGTGGCGACCAATTTTGAAGCAAGAGCCCTTAGTGGCTAGGATGATACTCAGCTATAAGCAGCTGGAAAAGATGAAACTTAGCTCTGATTAGCTTTTTTATGTGTAGTAAGGTCGCAGTTGCGCGACGTTCCAAGGGCGAGGCGCTTCTAGACGATCCTCGAAATCATGGCGATCACTGCTTTCTTCTCTCACATCCAGCAAATAGTACGACCCATTGTTTAGTTTTTTGCTGATGATGTAGGGTCCTTCCCATGGAGAAGATAGCTTGTGCATTCCCTTATGGTCTTGCTTGAGTCGCAGCACTAGGTCTCCTTCTTGAAAGGTGCGGGTTCTGATGCGTCTGGCATGATAGCGTCGCAAGTCTTGCTGGTACACCGCTGACCTTGATGCTGCTAAATCTCTGACCTCTTCTAATGTGTCCACAGAATCCTGCCGAGCTGCTTCATTATCTGCTTCGACATAGACCGCAACTCTTGGTGAATCATGTATGATATCGCTGGGCATAACCGCTTCTGCTCCATAGACCATAAATATGGTGGAAATCCTGTGGATCTATTAGGGGTTGTTCTTAAACTCCATAGCACGGCTGGCAGTTCCTCCACCCAACATCCTGGAGATGCTTCAACCTTATCAATAAGGCGCGGCTTAATTCCATGGAGAATTTCCTGGTTAGCTCGCTCAGCTTGTCCATTGCTCTGCGGATGTGATACTGACGTGAGGTCCAGCCTTATCCCATTGTTTGCACAAAATATTTGTGTAGCTCCTTCAGAGGTGTTGCTTCCGTTGTCTGTAATAATACTATGGGGATATCCAAAACGGAATATGACCTTCTTCAAGAACTTGACTGTTGTTTCAGCTTCACAATCTCCCACGGGTTCTGCTTCTATCCACTTTGTGAATTTGTCCACCACGACCAGGAGGTGAGTTTTTCCCGTTGAGGACCGTCTGAAGGGCACTACCATGTCAAAACCCCATACAGCGCAAGGCCATGTGATGGGTATCGTACGAAGTGCTTGAGCTGGCATATGATCTTGCCTGGCGTATCTTTGACATCCATCGCACACTCTGACAATCTGCTCAGCGTTTGCTAGCGCCGTTAACCAGAAGAAACCATGTCTGAACGCCTTTGCCACCAAAGATCTTGACGAAGCATGATGGCCACAATCGCCTGCGTGAATTTCGTGCAAGATTTTTCGTCCTTCTTCTAGTGATACGCATCTTTGAAATGTTCCCGCAACGCTGCGCTTGTATAGCTCATTGTTTATTATTGTGTAGGCCTTGGATCGCCGTGTTATCTTGCGCGCCTCTACTTCATCCTCTGGTAGCACTCCGCGACTTAAATATGCCATGTATGGCTCTGTCCATGCCGGCTGTTCATGCAGGGCTGCGACTAAAGTTGAGTCATCTTCTGGCTCTGCTATGTCAATCTCTGCTGGAGGCTTAACTGATGGGTTATGCAACTCATCCAAGAAAACATTGGGCGGGACTGACTGCCTATTGGATCCTAGCCGAGATAAGGCATCTGCTGCTTGATTTTGTCTTCGATCAATATGTTCAACTTGGAAGCCAGTGAAGTGTACAGCAACTCTGTCCACCTCTCGTCTGTATGCAGCCATGTTTGCATCCTTACTGTCCCATGTTCCCGAAACTTGTTGTGCTACTAAATCTGAATCTCCAAAGCAACGGATGCGACTGACATTCATCTCCTTTGCTATGCGGAGTCCGTGAAGCAATGCCTCATATTCTGCTACATTGTTTGTGCAATTAAAGTGTATTTGGAGCACGTATCTTAGCTTGTCTCCCTTGGGGCAAGTGAGTACAATTCCATCCCCCGAGCCTTGTAGCTGTCTTGACCCATCGAAGTGCATGGTCCAGTATTTTGTTTCTGCCATGGTGGGAGCGACTTGAATTTCTGTCCAATCATTGATGAAATCTGCGAGAGCTTGCGACTTAATTGATGTGCGTGGCTCATAGCTTATATGGTGTGGTCCCAGCTCGATCGCCCACTTGGCTACTGAAATCTCGGTTGCGGATGATGTCTGCCAGTGGTGCCGAGCTGACCACAGTTATTGGGTGTTCCTGGAAGTAGTGCTTCAGCTTGCGACTCGCCATGAATACTCCAAACACTAGCTTCTGCCACTGAGGGTAACGCTGCTTTGAAGCCGTGAGCACCTCACTTACATAGTATACTGGCCTCTAGACTGGGTACTCCTTGCCTGGCTCTTGTCTCTCTACAACTATCATGGCACTTACGGCACGAGAGTTTGCAGCTATGTACAATAGCATGGGCTCCTTATCTTTTGGAGCTGCCAGAACTGGAGCATTTGTCAACTGAATCTTCAGGGCTGTTAAAGCTTCGTCGGCTTCTGAGTCCCAAACGAAGGTATCTGATTTTTTCAGCAGTCTGTATAAAGGCAGGGCTTTTTCTCCCAGCCTTGATATAAAGCGACTTAACGCCGCGACGCAACCGGTAAGTCGCTGTACGTCCTTGATCTTTTCTGGTTTTTGGAGGTCCATTACAGCCTTTATCTTGTCAGGGTTGGCCTCGATGCCTCTTTCTGACACTATGAACCCCACACTAGTACAGAACGACACATCGGAAACGGGCCAAAAACCCCTTCGGCAACGGAGAAAGGGTCCGTGTCCCCGCCTCTGTCACTGATGTGAAGCCTCACAATGGCAACGGAGGAGATAAACCGTTTATGATGTATTTAACATTAGACACGGAGTTTTGCTAATAACCGTTTCTAATAAGGGTTACAGGAAAATAAAAAAAAACACGGTGACGGGCTGTGCCGTCGATGGAGCCCCGCTCCATGCGACTAGACGGCCACCCGGTCGTCACCGTATTCCTGTACGCCCTGCTTTACAAAAGTTCATCAGTGCGCGTGGCTGGATCTCTACTCCTATGTCTTCACGGCCGCCAGATGAACATCTACTGTCTTTCCTGCTGCGCAAAATGTACTGCTCCTGGTGACGGCACCGTGTATGGAGCCCCGCTCCTAGGTCTTCACGGCAGCAGCATCGTCACCAAGCATCCACCAAGCCCTTGAAACAACGAATATTCTTTGTTAAAAACAGCAAACAAAGCTAATAAACAGAGCAAATAAGCAGTAAACAAAGCAAACCGAGCTAAATACATAGCTGAAGAGCTAACTAACAGAGCAAACTGAGCTAAATAAGTAGCTAACATAGCAAATATATAGCTAAACAAAGCATACCGAGCTAAATAAGTAGCTAACATAGCAAATACATAGCTGAACAGAGCTAACTAACAGAGCAAACTGAGCTAAATAAGTAGCTAACATAGCAAATACATAGCTGAACAGAGCTAACTAATAGAGCAAACCGAGCTAAATAAGTAGCTAACATAGCAAATACATAGCTAAACAAAGCAAACCGAGCTAAATAAGTAGCTAACATAGCAAATACATAGCTGAACAGAGCTAACTAACAGAACAAACCGAGCTAAATAAGTAGCTAACATAGCAAATACATAGCTGAACAGAGCTAACTAACAGAGCAAACCTGATGCGGGTAGGTCCCGATTTTCACGGATTTGTGCGGAGGGAAGGATGAACACGAAGAACATGCGAAGAACGATGAACACAAAGAGGGGAAATCAAACACACAAGGGTAAATAGCAAGTAGCAACCCGACAAGAATCGACTGGTAACAAATCCCCGAGGGCAGCCCCCAATCCTCCTCTCCCAAGCACACCTTACTCTTAGGATTGTTTGTCCAATTGGTCAATCCAACCAACCCAATCTAGCCACTCAAAGAGGGAAGATTAGCAAGTAATCGCAACTACAAGTGGAGCCTTGGTATCCACGCAGGGATCTTCTCCTCAAGAGGAGGCCTTGGTTCATCTCCACATGTGGAGGTCTTGATTCATCTCCATAGGAGGAAAGAGACACTTTGAGAAGAAGGAGTCTAGCTCTACTTTAGTTCTCAAATCATAGTCTAACCCTAGATCTGGAGGGGAAAGGTCTATTTATAGTCTAAGTCACGAGGTGAGTGAAAAGGTGGGAGATACAAGGCCACGCGGGCCCGTCAAGCGTGCAGGCTGAAGTTGTCAGGCAAACCGGCCTGGAGGCCGGCCGAGGCTGGGGTGGAGGCCGGCCTGGGGGCCGGCTTGGGGGCCGGCTGGAGACTGGCGAAGGCCGGCGGGGAGGCCGGCTGCCTCGGGCTGATGCCCGGCCCTGGGTCCGGCCCAGGCCGGCTGGGAGGCTGGTCGCGTCGGGAGGGTGGCCGGCCTGTGGCCCGGCCTAGGCCGGCCTGGGGGCCGGCGGGCTCTGGAGGTAGCCCGGCCTGGGGGCCGGCTGGCCTGTTTCCACTGCTTCTTCTTCTTCGTCTTGTGACGTCTCTTGGCCATCTTCATCACTTCCTTGGAGATCTTCATAGGGGTCTTCCCGTCCATCATAGCTGAGCACACACAATGTATCAGAATGAAGTAGCAAGCCATTCAAGGGAGTGTCAAGGTCACACATAGATAGGAGCGAGTTCACCTTATCATGGAGAGCTTTGACTCTTGCTCTTGTCATTGGTCCACTTGGTGGTGTGTGCCTAGGTTGCACTACATCATCTCCCCCCCCTTGGAAAAGAGTCGTCCTCGACTCTTCGTCCTCATCATCACTTGGGTCCAAGGTAAGGCGAGATGTCGGCGACGTTGAAGGTGTTATGACGCCGTACTTGGACTTTGGTATGTCGATCTTGTATGCGTTGTCGTTGATGCGCTTGAGAACCTTGAAAGGCCATCTCCTCTTGGCGCGAGCTTAGACTTTCTCTCATCGGGGAAGCGGTCTTGCGTAGATGTAGCCAAACAAGGTCTCCTTCTTCAAAGATCATGGGGCGCTTGTTCTTGTTCATCTTCGTAGCATGGTCTTCTTGTGCTTCTCAAGCGTGGCCCTTGTGTCTTCATGTAGTTTCTTCATGTAGCGGCACGCTTGTCGAAGTCCATGTTACTTGTTCTCGGAGTGGAAGTGGTAGCATGTCTAGCGCGGTGTAGGGGTTGGAGCCATAGACGACCTCGAAGGGTGTTCTCTTTGTTGCGCGTGTAGTGCTCGATTGTAGGCGAACTCGGCGTGTGGGATGCACTCTTCCCAATTCTTCAAGTTAGGCTTGATCAACACACGAAGGAGTGTGGATAGGCTTCGGTTCACCACTTCGGTTTGGCCATCGGTTTGAGGGTGGTATGCGGTGGAGAATAGTTGCTTGATTCCCATCTTGGCCATCAAAGTCTTCCAAAAATAGCTCACGAACTTGACGTCACGATCCGACACAATGGTCTTGGGCACTCCATGAAGACGGACGATTTCCCTGAAAAACAAAGTAGCAATGTGTGAAGCATCGTCGCTCTTGTTGCAAGGTATAAAGTGTGCCATTTTAGAGAAGCGATCAATGACGACAAAGATGGAATCCTTGTTTGTTTTAGTGCGTGGGAGTCCTAAGACAAAATCCATAGCTATGTCGGACCATGGGTGATGTGGAATAGGCAAAGGTGTGTATAACCATGAGAGTTTAGAGTAGACTTAGCTTTGAGACATGTTGAACATCGTCGCACAAGCGGTTCACATCCGGTACATCCTTGGCCAATAGTAGTTTGTGGAGAGCATGGCAAAGGTCTTGTCACGTCCAAAGTGTCCCATTAAGTGCCTCCATGTGATTCCTTCAAAAGGACCAAACGAAGCGAAGACTCGGGTATACATAGTTTGTTAGCCTTAAACAAGAAACCTTTGTGCAAATAGAAATCACCAATTCCTTTGTGCTCCGAACATTGAGCGAAAATGTCTCCAAAGAAAGCATCGGTAGCATACAACTCTTTAATCTCATCCAAACCCAAGACACTAATGTCAAGACGTGTAAGTAGGTTGGCCTTGCGGGATAGAGCATCCGCGACCACATTGTCTTTACCTTTCTTGTATTTGATTACAAAAGTGAAAGACTCAATGAACTCAACCCACTTAGCATGTCTTTTGTTCAAATTTGTTTGACTTTTCAAATATTTCAAGGATTCATGGTCGGAATGAATGACAAATTCCTTAGGACGAAGGTAATGTTGCCACACATCCAAAACACGAACCAAAGCAAATAACTCTTTGTCATAAATGGGGTAATTCAAGCGAGCTCCATCTAGTTTCTCACTATGGTATGCGATGGGTCTACCATTTTGCATAAGCACTCCACCAATGCCCAATCCACTTGCATCGCATTCAATCTCAAATGTCTTAGAGAAATCCGGAAGGGCAAGGAGTGGTGCTTCGGTTAATAACCGTTTGAGCTCATTGAAAGCAAAATCATGTGCATTGCCCCAAATGAAAGGTACATTCTTCTTTGTAAGTTCATGGAGGGGGCAAGCAATTGTGGAAAAATCCTTGATGAAACGGCGGTAAAATCCGGCAAAACCAAGAAAACGTCTCAACTCCTCAAGTGATCGGAAAAGGCCAAGTCCGAATTGCTTGTATCTTGCATCATCAACTTCAACTCCATCCGAAGAAACAACAAAACCCAAGAAAACAAGTTTGTTGGTGGCAAAAGTGCACTTAGAAAGATTTGCATAAAGCTTTTCATTGCGAAGAACCAACAAAACTTGAGCAACATGAGAAGTGTGCTCTTCCAAAGACTTGCTATAGATAAGGATGTCGTCAAAGTATACCACAACAAATTTGCCAATGAAAGGACGCAAAACATGATTCATGAGACGCATAAAGTAGAAGGTGCATTGGAAAGACCAAATGGCATGACGAGCCACTCATAAAGACCAAGCTTAGTTTTAAATGCGGTCTTCCATTCATCACCTTCACACATGCGTATTTGGTGATATCCACTTTTAAGATCAATTTTGGAGAATATAGCGGAACCACAAAGCTCATCGAGCATATCATCAAGCGAGGGATAGGATGGCGATACCGAACGGTGATGGCGTTGATGGGGCGACAATCCATGCAAAGGCGAAGAGTGTTGTCGTGCTTGGGTACCAAGATGACGGGCACGGCACACGGACTCAAGCTCTCGCGGATGTGTCCCATGGCAAGAAGTTCTTGTATTTGCCGCTCGATCTCCTTTGTTTCTTCGGGGTTGGTGCGGTAAGGAGCGCGGTTTGGTAGCGGTGCGCCGGGAACAAGGTCGATGCGGTGCTCGATTCCGCGTAGAGGAGGTAGTCCCGGTGGCACTCTTGAGGGAAGACATCTTCAAAGTCCTTCAAAAGAGACAACAAAGAAGGAGGAAGGTTTGTGAAGTGTTAGTCATAGAAACTTCACCCTTGCATATGAGCACATAGTGTAGGGTGGATGGGTTCTCTCTCAACTCCCTCATCTCTCTCTTTGTGGCAAATAGTGTAAGTTTTGTGGGAACTCTCTTTGAAGTGTCACACTCATTTGGCTTGTGGCTCTCACTCACTTTATGGTGGTCTCTCGCTCACCACTCATCTCACTAGACGAACGATCTTGTTGTGCCCTTGCAATGGTCTTGGCGTTGTCGGCGATGACTTGACTTGGTGTCATGGGACGAAGGACGAAGGTCTTGTCGTTGTTCTTGAAGCTATAGTAGTTTGTTCGTCCATCATGCATAGCACCCTTGTCAAATTGCCATGGACGCCCAAGGAGTAAGTGACAAACGTTCATAGGCACAACATCACAATCAACCGTATCTTCATAGGCTCCAATCTTGAAGGACACTTGCACCATGTGTTGAATCTTGACGGCTCCGGTATCACTCAACCATTGCACATGGTAAGGATGTGGGTGCTTCTTGAACTTCAAGTTGAGCTTATCACAAAGTTCTTTGCTCGCTAGGTTGTGGCAACTTCCACCATCTATGATGACCTTGATGGACTTTCCATTGATTCCCGCTCTTGTTTGAAACAAGTTGCATCTTTGGTCTTCTTCACTTGAACATTGGTGGTTAGAGCTCTTGCCACAACCAAGGAAGGGTTGTTGTCGCCATCACAATAGATCTCACTTTCTTCTTCTTGAGCACTTTGCATTGTGGCGACCTTGTTCAAAGCATTGTACTCATCTTCACTCATAGATTCATACTCTCCCATGTCATTGATGATCATGACCTTCTTGTTGGTGCACTCAAAAGATTTGTGCCCTTGTCCGCCACACTTGTAGCATTGCAATAGTCTTGTGCCGGACGAAGATCCTTGAGGCGCCTTGGAGAGGGAGGTACTTTCTTGAAAGGTTGAGGCGCTTGAGGTGTCGAAGTAGAGACTCTTGGAGGACCTCGAGTGTTCGCTTGAGGAAGAGCTTGTGAAGGTGTAGGAGTTGACGAAGAAGGCTTGTTGGCGAAGAATGCCTTTGTCTTGAGGTATTTGAGCTCTTCAAGCACGTGGCGCTCGGCCTTGGAAGCTTGATGTACTAGCTCTACCAAAGAGGCATATGGTTGGAACTCCACGATCTTCTTGATGGGATAGTTGAGGCCATTCATGAAACGAGCCATGGATTGCTCTTCGTACTCGTTGACATTGGCTCTCATCATGGAGATTTCCATTTCCTTGTAGTACTCGTCAACCGACTTCAAACCTTGCTTCAACTCTTGCAACTTCTTGTATAAGTCTCTAGTGTAATGGCTTGGCACGAAGCGCTTGTACATGTTTCTTTCATTTCAACCCAAGTGTCAATTGGTTGTTGGTGGTTAGCGACGCGAGCATCTTGTAGTTGTTCCCACCACAAGAGGGCATACTCTTCAAACTCCATCGAGGCTAAGGCAACCTTCTTGTTGTCGGAGAAGCGTTGCACGCGGAAGATCTTGTCAACCTTGAGTACCCATGAGAAGTAAGCTTCCGGATCACTTGTGCCGTAGAACTTGGGTATGTCAAAGCGGACGTTGGTCAAGTCATCATAGTTGTCACATGGCACCACGTGGGAATGCACGTCCACGTCTCCTTCGATTGAGTCCATCACCATTGTGTTGGCTTGACTCGTTATCACTTGACTCGGAACGTTGTGTTGGTGACGAGCATGAGGAAGCTCTTGACGATGCGCATGTTGAGGAGGTAGTTCTTGTCGAGGTTCATGACGTCCATGACGTGCTTGTGTCGACCTTGAGGTGCTTCTTGTACGGCTTGAGTGTGAAGAAGCTCGTTGTCGCACAAGGTTGTTGATAGCTTCGGTCAACCGCTCCATATTTGCTTCCTGAGCATGCATGCGGTCGTTGAAGGTGTTCTCTTGATTTTGAAGACGGCGCTCGTAGCGTCCTAGGTTATCACGAAGAAAGTGTCGCATGCCCACAAGTTCCGATTGTGTGACATAGCCATGATCACCGCGAACTCCACCATGGATTTCCTCATCCGAGCTTGAGCTTCCGTTTGTACTTCCCCTAAACATCTTGTCAAGAACAAGTGAGATATGTGGTAAGGAAAAACCAAGACAAACTATATCCCAAGTATAATGTGGCTTGAGAGGAGAGTATCCGGTTCTAACACCCAACACACACACTTATGAGGATAGGAAGGTATGAAGTGGCAACGGAAATCAAGCAAACTCGCCGACAAGTATATTGTCAAAGGTAGAGAAAATCCACAATGATCAAATTACCAAAGAAACTCCAACCACAAAGTATCAAGAAACACACACAAAAGCGAATGATGGGGTTGGGCGACCAAAGGGCGAGCACTCGAAGGTAGACGACCTAACGAAGACTACGTGCTCAAATGTCACCCAACACAAGAGGGACGCTAGCTCAATTGCTTTTGGTGGGCAATGGATTTGCACAAGAGTTAACACTCACACTCACTTTGGCGGTCTTAGCTTTGTCGCAACTTACAAGAGATGAAACTTGGCACCACTTGATTCTTATCTTTTCTCTTTTTTTTTTTGATTTTTGCTTTTTGACGATGATTCCTTCTCTTTTGCTAGTGCCAAGCTCTCTAACGATACACACTCGCCAATACTTGAAGACAAACACTCAACACGTGCAATGCCTCGCAATATCACCGAGCTAGTCCAATAGGTTAAGTTGCGCGAAAGGAAGAAGGGGTCACAACGGATTCCGATGACGGGGAAATGCCGAGTCCTTGGTGTCGTCTTTGCTTGGCGTTGATGACGCGTTGATGCGGAAGCTTGTCGAAGTTATAGACGTTGCACACTCCGGAAAAGGACTCAAACAACAAAGGATAATTGCCAAAACGAACCGAGGAAAAAGCAGGAAAAGAAAATTTTCTGGGCAAACCGGCCCTGGGGCCGGCCTAGGCCGGACGCGTCGGTTGCCTGGCCGGCCTGGGCCGGCTGTGGGGCCGGCTTGTCTGGATCTCGAAACTCCGCGGATTTTGGGCGGAAAACGACGCGAAAAATCCTCGATTTCGTGGGAAATTGGCAAAGTTAAGGCTAGGGAACGCAAACAAGGGTGGAGGGGATCCTAAAGCAACAGATCCATGGATCAAATCTACCAAAAACTCATCAAATCGGCCGAATCCCAAAATGGCTATTTTTGGTGGAAATTTTTGAATTTCTCAAAAACGAAGAAAAATTTGGTGGATTTTGGTGGAAACACAAAACAAATCCGTGTCAACCTAGAGCTCTGATACCATATGATGCGGGTAGGTCCCGATTTTCACGGATTTGTGCGGAGGGAAGGATGAACACGAAGAACACGCGAAGAACAATGAACACAAAGAGGGGAAATCAAACGCACAAGGGTAAATAGCAAGTAGCAACCCGGCAAGAATCGACTGGTGACAAATCCCCGAGGGCAGCCCCAATCCTCCTCTCCCAAGCACACCTTACTCTTAGGATTGTTTGTCCAATTGGTCAATCCAACCAACCCAATCTAGCCACTCAAAGAGGGAAGATTAGCAAGTAATCGCAACTACAAGTGGAGCCTTGGTATCCACGCAGGGATCTTCTCCTCAAGAGGAGGCCTTCGTTCATCTCCACATGTGGAGGTCTTGATTCATCTCCATAGGAGGAAAGAGACACTTTGAGAAGAAGGAGTCTAGCTCTACTTTAGTTCTCAAATCATAGTCTAACCCTAGATCTGGAGGGGAAAGGTCTATTTATAGTCTAAGTCACGAGGTGGGTGAAAAGGTGGAAGATACAAGGCCACGCGGGCCCGTCAAGCGCGCAGGCTGAAGTTGTCAGGCAAACCGGCCTGGAGGCCGGCCGAGGCTGGGGTGGAGGCCGGCCTAGGGGCCGGCTTGGGGGCCGGCTGGAGACTGGCGAAGGCCGGCGGGGAGGCCGGCTGCCTCGGGCTGATGCCCGGCCCTGGGTCCGGCCCAGGCCGGCCTGTGGCCCGGCCTAGGCTGGCCTGGGGGCCGGCGGGCTCTGGAGGTAGCCCGGCCTGGGGGCCGGCTGGCCTGTTTCCACTGCTTCTTCTCCTTCGTCTTGTGACGTCTCTTGGCCATCTTCATCACTTCCTTGGAGATCTTCATAGGGGTCTTCCCGTCCATCATAGCTGAGCACACACAATGTATCGGAATGAAGTAGCAAGCCATTCAAGGGAGTGTCAAGGTCACACATAGATAGGAGCGAGTTCACCTTATCATGGAGAGCTTTCACTCTTGCTCTTGTCATTGGTCCACTTGGTGGTGTGTGCCTAGGTTGCACTACATCAAAACCGAGCTAAATAAGTAGCTAACAGAGCGGTCATTTACCTTAGGCGAGGCGGGGTCGCTTTCCGTCGCGGATTGCGTCCTAGGCGTCGACGCCGGAGCCACTGCCAGAGGAGACGTCAGAGGAGACCTCATCCTGCTCGAACACCGGAGCGTCCACCTCCTCCTCCTCCTCATCCTCCTCCTCCGCCGCCGCCACCGCTGCCGCCGCCGCATCTGGCCCAGGGCCCTGGCCAGAGAGAAGAGAGCGGTCTATGGCCGCCTGGAGCCGCGTCTGGAACAACGCCTCCTCGGCGGCTTCTATCGCGTGCTCGGCGGCGGAGATGCGGATAGCTCTCTGCATCGCAGACGCCCGAATGACACCCTCGGCGCGCTCGCGCTCAAAGGAGGCGCAAGAGAGGAGGAGACCGACCTCCAGATCCTCGTCCTCATCGTCTGAGGAGGACGATGAGGACGAGATCCGGGCGTCGAGATCCGGGCGTCGGTGGCCGCCGCCGCCGTGGATCCGGATGGGATTTGACGGCTCAGAATGAACTCACGACCGTAGTCGCCGGGGATCTCACCCCAGTTGTAGGGGAGATCCGGGCTGCGCCTCGGAGGGTGGGAGGAGGAAGATGCTCCATCCTGACTTCCGTCGGCGCCGGAGGGGTTCGCCATCGATGGGTGAAGTAGGAGGAGAGCATGTGCGGCTAGGGTTAGGAACTGGGGAGAGTGAGACTGAGAGTGAGAGTGAGAGTGAGATACAGTACTGGAGTGGGAGATATTAATACCGGCACCGCTTAATGTGTCTTCACATGGGGAACGGAGATAGACCGATCTCCGTTTCTGATGTGGCAATATCAGCAACGGAGATATTCTTTCCTCCGATGCCTATATATGAGCAACGGAGATCTTTTCAGCCTCCGTTACCATTGTGTCGGGCCCATCGCTCGCGGAAGCGCGCGGAGCTCATTTTTCCGTCGCCTAACTCTTGCCGTTGCCATAGAGGGGTATCCGATGTGTCGTTCTGTACTAGTGCCAATAGCTTCCCCGCTGGTACTCCAAAGACGCACTTCGTCGGGTTGAGCTTCATGTTATATCTTCTGAGGTTTGTGAAGGTTTCTTCCAAGTCACTGATGAGATCCTGGCCTACTTGCGATTTAATTACGATATCGTCCACATAGGTGTGAACGTTGCGACCTATCTGCTCATACAGGCAACTTTGAATGCACCTCTGGTAAGTCGCACCTGCGTTCTTCAATCCAAAGGGCATGCTTACATAGCAAAAGGCCCCAAAAGGTGTGATGAAGGATGTCTTTTCCTGGTCCTCCTTCTTCATCTTGATTTGATGGTAGCCTGAATAGGCGTCAAGAAAGCACAACAACTCGCATCCGGCTGTCGAATCAATCACTTGGTCAATCCTTGGCAAGGCAAATGGGTCCTTTGGACAGGCTTTGTTGAGACTGGTGTAGTCAATGCACATTCGCCATGTGCCGTTCTTTTTCATAACTAGGACTAGGTTTTCCACCCACTCCGGGTGATACACTTCTGTGATGAATCCTGCGGCCAATAGGCGAGCTATTTCTTCCCCTATTGCTTTTCTCCTATCGTCGTGGAAACGCCGCAGCGGTTGCTTTACTGGCTTGGCCAGGGGGTTCACGTTAAGACTGTGTTCTGCCAATTCCCTTGGCACCCCTGGCATATCTGATGGTTTCCATGCGAAGATGTCCTTGTTTTCCTGAAGGAAAGCGATCAGTGCCCACTCCTGTTCTTTCTCCATGTGGGCTCCGATGCTCGCCTGCTTGGATGAGTCGCCAGGAACAAGATCTATCTGCTTGGTGTCTTCGGCCGCTTTGAATTTCATTGGTGGTTCGGCAGATGACGTGGTAACTACGCTCATATCATTGTGATCCACCTGCGACTTATAACTCTTTAGCTCTTCAGCGGCACAAGCCGATTCTGCGAAGGCTGCATCTCCCTCCTCGCACTCTATTGTTTTTTCTCTATCGCCATGCACTGTGATGACCCCTCTTGGTCCTGGTATCTTCAGCGGTAGGTAAACGTAAAATGGCCTGGCCATAAACTTGGCGAAGGCCGTTCGTCCGAACAGGGCATGATATGGGCTCTGAAATTTTACCACTTCGAAGCATATGAACTCGCTTCTGAAGTTTTCTTCCGTCCCAAAGGTTACTCCCAGGGTTATCTTTCCCACTGGCTGTGCTAATTTTCCTAGGACGATGCCGTGAAATACGGTCGTCGTGTGTTGCAGGCTGGAGTCCATGAGCCCCAAGCGCTTGAACGTATCATAGTACATGATATTTATGCTGCTTCCCCCGTCCATAAGTACTTTGGTTAGCTTGTATCCTGCTACATAAGGTGCCACAACTAGTGCCAGTTTCCCTGGCTCTCGCACTTGTGGCGGATGATCGTCGCGACTCCAAGTGACTGCATGCTCTGACCATTTTAACCAATTGGTGGTTGCTGGCATCACAGTATTTACATGCTGGCTTCTGCGACTTAATTTCTCTTCCCTCTTGGAGGTGTTGATAACTATTGTATGGTACTGCCCCACCTGCCAGGGGTTACTCGCATTGTGCGGTCCGGCGGCTGAACCATGAGTCGCACCAGGGCTTCCTTCATGGTGGTTTCCCCTGTTGTGCTGGCTTTCCTCTTTCCACTTCTTGTAATAATTACATTGTGCCTTGGTATGGTCTGCTGGCCGCCCGTCGCCTCCCGTGTGAAGATCGCACGGCCGATTAAAAACTTCTTCCATGTTAATTGGACGAGAGCCGATTCCTCGGCCTCTTCCTCGTTGGCCCCTGAAACCTCCACGTGTGTTGGCGACAAGCCCGGAGTTTCCTTCTTCACTCTTGCGCTTGTTTTGATTCGCGTTGTTGTGGCTAGTTTGTTGCTGTTGTGGCTTGCTGGTATTTTCCTTTCCTTCAACATCGGACTTCTCCTCTTCTCCATCTGACGCATCTCGGGTTTTGTCTGAGCCAGCGAATTTGTTAGCCGCAGCCATTACCTCGCTGAGACTCTTGACCTTGCCCTTCATGCGACCTAACTTATGGATCAGTGGTTCGAACTTACAATTTTTCTCCATGACTAGGACAGCTGAGCTTGGAGGTATGTTGTCTGAGGAGTTTATAATTTCTGCCACCCTCCTCTTCCAGTGGCGACTTGACTCGCCTTCCTTTTGAACGCAACGCTCTAGATCTTCTATGTTGCAGAGTCGCCTGCAGGTTTCTTGGAAGTTTTTGACGAAAGCGTCTTTCAACTCTTCCCAGGTATTTATGGAATTGGGGGGTAAATTTTGTAGCCATATGTGAGCCGCGCCCTCCAACATCATGTTGAGGTATCTTGCGCATATCACTTCTGAAGCATTTAAAATACTCATCTCCATCTCGTAGTTGTTTAGCCAGGTGTTAGGGTCCATGCTGGCGTTATAGTTTGCCACCTTGCGTGGTCCTTTGAAATCTTCAGGGAAAGGTTCCGACCTGATCTTCTCAGTGAAGCATGCCGGACCTTTGAGTCGCGAGGACAAAGCTGTGGATGTGCCCGTAGGGTTGTTAACTTCCACGAGCCGCGTCTGCGTCGTTGGCATGATAGCATGTGCTTCTGCGGCTTGTTCCTGCTGCCTCTGCACGACCCTTGACACATCCTCCGGTGGCCGGCTTTGGACGCTTCTTTCTGCCGCGATCCCGCGGCCGGCCAATACGGGGGGCTTCTGCCCTGTTGGCATGTTGTAGGACAGCTGTGCTCAACATCTGTATCGCACGCCGTGCTTCAGTGTTGATTGGGTCGTCGCCTGTTGGTACCATCTGTGTCAAGATATTAGCCGCTGCATACATGTTATCGACCGGGCTTTGGTAGTGGCCTTGTGGGGTATGAAACCTCCTTGGTTGTTGCGACGGTGGTTGCTGGGCTTTGTGGACAATCGATGGTTCCAAAATCCTTGCGACTGGTTGGTCTCCAGTAGCTGGAGTGGGTGGAAGTTCTATTGTTGGTTGAGTCGTGGCGAGCGCGGCTATCCTTTGCCGTTCCTGTTGGATTCCTTGGTTCACCTGTTCGAGCCTACAACGCTCTGCTTCCATCCTCCGAATCTCATACAGGAGCTCGGCCCTGGCGGCCTCAATTTCTGTTGCGCGGACAGCGGCGTTCGCGGCTGACACCGGGATGAGTAGTGGGTTGTCGGGAGGTGTCGATCTTTCGGCTTCTCCCGCAGTTCCTGACGTACTTGCACCTCCGGCCATGTAGACTCCAACTGGTGCCGCCTCTTGTCCTCCCACTGGTGCGTAATCCCAGTAACTGTCCTCAAGAGCTGGTATGATGTACCCAAATTCTTGCGAGTCCATGCTCTCCAGCGATTCTTCTCCGTCCCTGGCGAATCCTTCTGCTGAGTCGCCTTCTTGGACTGAGCTAACAGATCCGCCGCCAATGAAACCGACGAAGACATGAATAGATCCAAACGGGATGACGCGACCTGTCTCCAGGTAATCAGCTTCTGGTCCCTAGCTTGAATCGTCAATGAGAGGTGTGCCATTGACCATGATGATGTGGCCAATGGCGAGATCTTCAGCTCCTTTCATCGATCCTGCGCGGAACGTGACGCTCTTGACCGCAGGCCCCACGGTGGGCGCCAACTGTCGTGGGTTTGTCACGTCAGATGTCATGGATGACTTCGTAGGTGTGGGATTTGTGCGAGTCAATCGTCTCCGAGATTGGGATCGCAGGAACAAGGACGAACACAGATTTACCCAGGTTCGGCCCCTCAATGTGAGGTAAAGACCTACTTCCTGCCTACCCTATATTGGTATTGATATGATATATGTGGTGTTACAATGATGGCGATCCGATCTGGGAACTCGCCATAAGAGCTAGGGTTTAGGGCTTGATAGCTTGACCCTGTCTAAGTCCTGCGAGTCCTCTTTATATACACAGAGGCTCGCTAGGTTACAAGAGTTCTACACGAAGCCGATTGCAAGCTTGTCATCCAAGGCAAGTTTTACCACCGACCTTCTGGATCCTTCCTTTGGCAGGCCGCGATCCTTGATCGGCCCATCTTTTATGTGGCCCCATAATAGCGTGAACATGAAGTCGCTGTTTTGGCCTTTGAATAAGTCGCGGGTTAATTATTCTCCCGACAGCATGCCCAGCCCTTCCTCTGCTTCCACGGTCATGTAGATCCCTTCCATGCACTGATCTCCTACGGAGGGCGAGCTGCCACCCCTAGGGTTTCCACAGAGCCTTTCCTCGAGTACATACTCAATGGATTGGGCTTCTTCGTCTTCGAGCGTCAGTGGCTCGTTGTTGGTAGATTCTTCTTCATCCACCGTTACGGTGACTCCTTCTTCTGAGTCGCCCGGCTGTGATGGGTCTTCTGACTCGCTGCCGATGAAGCCGACGAAAACATGAATAGATCCAAACGGGATGATGCGACCGGTCTCCAGGTAATCAGCTTCTGGTCCCCAGCTTGAATCGTCAATGAGAGGCGTGCCATTGACCATGATGATGTGGCCAATGGCGAGATCTTCAACTCCTTTCATCGATCCTGCGCGGAACGTGACGTTCTTGACTGCAGGCCCCACGGTGGGCGCCAACTGTCGTGGGTTTGTCACGTCAGATGTCATGGATGACTTCGTAGGTGTGGGATTTGCGCGAGTCAATCGTCTCCGAGCTTGGGATCGCAGGAACAAGGACGAACACAGATTTACCCAGGTTCGGCCCCTCAATGTGAGGTAAAGACCTACTTCCTGCCTACCCTAGATTGGTATTGATATGATATATGTGGTGTTACAATGGAGGCGATCCAATCTGGGGACTCGCCGTAAGAGCTAGGGTTTTAGGGCTTGATAGCTTGACCCCGTCTAAGTCCTGCGAGTCCTCATTATATACACAGAGGTTCGCTAGGTTACAAAGGAAACTTCCTCCACAAGGAATATATCGACCGAAACGTACTTGGAGATTAACTCCTCCTCACGTCTTCCAGGATAGGTCTTCCAGATCCCTCTCCTCGTGGCGGTGCGATATTGGGCTTGCTTTCACGTAGGCCCTTTCAGGTGCGAGTAAAGTAAGTCGCACTTATCAACATGGGCCGCGGGTTAATCCACAAATTATTCCCCCGACAGCCCCTCCTCCTCCTCCACCTCCTCCGCCTCCGGCGGGAGGAGCCCACGGACCGTACCAGGACGCCCGCGTCCCGGGCCGGGCCCCCTCTCATGGTGCTTCCTCCCTGCACCTTGGTGGCGCCAGCTGCCAAATCATCACGAGAGCTCTAGAGGACGCCCGCGTGAACCTCGAACGCCAACGTGAGAGGCAGGACCGCACAGTCCGCGACCTCGCTAGGGACGGCGACCCAAACCGCGCCGTCCTCGCCGGTGGTCACGCCATGAACAGCGAGGGTCGCCTCGCTTTCTCACGGGAGCTGCGTCGGGTGGTTTGGCCTACCAAGTTCCGCCCAGAGCTGCCTGCGCGTTACGACGGCACGCTCAACCCTGTGGAGTTCCTGCAGCTCTACACCGTGGGCATCCAAGCCGCAGGCGGCGACGGCCGGGTCATGGCCAACAGGTTCCCCATGGCCCTCAAAGACGCTGCCCGCTCATGGCTCATGAACCTCCCCGAGGCTTCCATCAGGTCCTGGGGAGAGCTGTGCGAGCAGTTCGTCGCCAACTTCAAAGGGACGTACGAGCGCCCTCTCTCCCTCAACGACCTCCACGCAGTGATGCAGCGAAAGGGCGAGACGCTGCGCAAGTACATCCAGTGCTTCAGCCAAGTTCGCAATAGGATCCCGCGCATCAACGACGCCTCTGTCATCAGGGCCTTCTCCGTCGGCGTCACGGACACCAGGATGCTTGAGAAGCTTGGCATCTACGCCGACTCCCTTACTTCCGTGGTGCTGCTCTTCCACCTGGCCGACAAGTGTGCTAAGGCGGAAGAACCACGCCTGTTCGCCCACAACTGCCCCGAGCTGGAAGACTCCGACGCGGCGAAGGCCAAGATCAAGGGCAGGGAGCCAGTGAAGCGAAAGGCACCGGCCGTCCTCGCGGCGGAGCCGGAACCTGAGCACGGGCAGAAGCTCAAGCGCGGAGGAGAGGAAGACAGCAAGAAAGGCGGCAAGTACTGTGATTTCCACAAACTGAGCACCCACAACACGGAGGATTGCTTCGAACTCCAGAAGATCCGCAACAATCGCCAGAACCGTCGCGGCAACGAGCGGGGAGGTGACCGCAACAACGGGCGCTGGTCGGATCGCGGCAACAACTACAATCAGCATGGCCAGTACCCTCAGCAGGACCAGTACCCTCATCAGGGCCCGTACCCTCCGCCAGGCCAGTACCCTCAGCAGGGTCAGTATCCTCCCCAGGGCCAGTATCCTCAGCAGGCCAATCACCAGCCCAACCAGCAGGCCAATGCTGCCCAGCCGCAGCCAGAAGAGAACAATAACAACCTCCCCGACGAATACGCAGGGGGCTACCAGGAGCCCCGCCGGATTGCCGCATGCATCCTTGGAGAAGCGCAAGCGCCCATCTCCAACCGCCACTTCAAGGAGCTCACTCGCGAGGTTAGCGCCGCCCTCCCAAAGGTCGGCACAGAAAGCCCCTCAAGTGGTCACAATACAAGATCTCCTTCGACTCCAGCGACCACCCCAAGAGCACAGCAGCCGTGGGCACCATTCCGCTGGTGTGCACCCCCACCATCAACAACATCGCCGTCTGAACGTGCTCTCCGTGGACACCTTCGACCTCCTCCAGGTGCCATACGAGCAACTGATGCCGACCAGACCTTTCTCAGGGGTGACGGAAGGCACCACCGTGCCTCTCGGGCAGGTGCGCTTGCCCGTCACGTTTGGCACTCAGGACAATTACCGCACCGAGCTGATCGACTTCGACGTCGCCCATATCAACCTGTCATACAACGCCATCCTGGGCTACCCAGCGTTGGCCAAGTTCATGGCGGTCACGCATCACGCCTACAACGTCGTCAAGATACCAGGCTGCAGCAACACCATCACCATCCGCTGTGACGAGAAGGACTCTGTGCGCACTGTCGTGGACGTTTACAAGGTCGCGGCTGTCACCTACCCCGCTGACGAGGACGCCCTCGACTACATAGCGCCCACCAAGAAGAAGCAGTTCACCTCCCAGGAGAAAGCTGCGGCGAAGAAGGCAGCGGCTCAGCGCCCTACCGAGGCTTACCCAGCCAAGCCCTTCTCCACCAAGGCGCACCCCACCAAGGCCCGCCCCAAGGCCCTGCCCGCCATGGGGCTCCCTCCAAAGCCCCCTGGTTCCGGAGCCTATGGCGACGCCCGCGCAAAAGAATAAGCCCTCCTCCTCAAAGGAGCTGACTATCGCCAAAAGGTTGAGCCTGGCCACCAGTGGCTCGGGGGTTACCCCCGCAAGTGGCAAAGCCTAGCCTCCCCAGTAGGAGGACAGGCACGGTACCCGCCACCGGGCGGCGACACGCTCGCCGTCGCGGCTTTTTGTGTCTTCCAGCCAAGACATTCTCCATCGACACCTTTCCCAGTGTTCATCCTGGGCTGAAGAAGACTCCAATACCTCCGTAAGTTCTACCCGTGACGTCACAGTAAAAACGATGCCGAGATTTCCTCCCCAGGAGGGTCTCACTGGAGCTTCGCATTAGTGTTGCCTCGGAGCCACTAGAACTCCAGCCACTTCACGTGGGGCCCCGTGCTCACCACGGCGGCATCTTTATCCTTGAGGGTACCACGCAGCCACTACAGCCTGAATGAGACTCCTCCTCATGAGGGTCTCCCTGCCCACAGCGGCATATTTTGTAATGAACTTATTTATTCAGCAAGGAAAACTAAGCGCCTTGCGCCAAGCATACTTGCGTATGACCTCTCTCCGGTGTGCGCTAATTTCTCCCCTGAGCGTTACACGAGCGGGTGCTGGAGCACGGTGTCTGTGCTCGGGTCAGTCGACCCAGCAGCATCGAAAAACCTAAGTAAACCAAGAGTGGATTCGGGGAACGCCCTCGTACACGCCACCTCCCAAGGTCCTTGGTGCTAAACCTCCTAGTGCAACACTAGGAGCGAACCTGCAAGCGCGCACCACAAACGACCCTCGTCGTTTTTTCCCTCACAGAACAGGTGAAAGGACAAGGATGTCTCCTAGAGGGGGGGGGGGGTGAATAGGCGATTAAAACTTTTCCGGTTTAGGCTTGATAATTGCGGAATAAAACTAGGTGTTTAAATTAACAAGCCAACAATCTAAATATACTAGGCTCACCTATGTGCACCAACAACTTATGCTAAGCAAGACAAGCAACAAGGTGATAGCAAAGTATAATACATCAAGCACAAAGGCTATCACAATGTAAAGTGCATAAGTAAAGAGCTCGGGTATAGAAATAACCGAGGCACGCGGAGACGATGATGTATTCCTGAGTTCCTCCTTTTTAGAGGAGTACGTCTCATTGGAGAGGTGTGAACCAACACAATGGTTCAACAGTCACAAACGCTTCACCTTCTTCTCCGATGAACCGCACCACAAAGGTTTGGTTCACCTTCCACTATCGGAATCCTTCAAGGCAGAATCCGGAGCCTTTACAACAACAACCCGGGGCACAACCCACAACTGGATTGGGGGCTCCCGAATGGCTACAAGTGACCACAAAGGTCTCAACCACCACAATGGCGTCTAGGGTCCAAAGACCCAAGAGTAACAAGCTCACAAACTTTCAACTTCCACGAATCCTCGTGGAGAGCACAAACCGATGCACAAAGTAATGGCAAGAACACAAGTGCTCAAATCCTTCACTCTCAAATCCCACCAAAAGCAACTAATGCTTATGGGGGAGAAGAGAGGAAGAACAAAGGATGAGAAACACCAAAGACTCCAAGATCAAGATCTACTAGGTTCCCCTCACTTAGAGGAGAGATGAATTGGTGGAATTGTATATCTAGATCTCCTCTTACTTTTCCCTCAAAGATATGCAAAAATCATGGGAGGGATTGAGAGAGGGCAATCTTTTCTAAGGTTAACAATGGAGGAGAGAGGGGAAAAACGTGCTCAAGAGATTAGGGGTCATTGGGGAAGAAGACCCCCTTTAAAAGTGCCCCAAAATCCAACCATTATGAGTAAAAAACGCGAGCCCAGCCTGGGGCCGGCTTGGCCGGCCTACCACCCGAGGCACCCGGCCTGGGGCCGGCCTGGGGCTGGAGGCCGTCCTACCACCCGTGGCCCGGCCGGCCTATAAAAACTGCAGAAATGCCCAACATGAAAACGAACATATCTTGATCATCCGGACTCCGTTTTCGATGTTCTTGGGCTCGTTGGAATCGCAACGAAGAGCTTTACAAGATCATGTAGAGAAACATCATAGTCCAACATGGGAGGATAAAACAAAAGTAGAAAGGTAAACCTTCTCTATAAAAGAACAACCGGTAAATCCTCCAACATCAAAACTCAACAAGATAATCATCAAGATTCCGTTTTCTATGATCTTGGGCTTGTTTCGAAGATAATCACAAGCCCTACAGGATCATGCATATACACATCATAGTCCATCACGTGAGGAGGAAACCACAAGGAAAGAGTTTGACCTTTCTAGAAAAGATAAGCCGGTAAAACCTCCAATATCAAAAACGCAACAAGATATGCATATGGAATCCGTTTTTGATGAACTAGACCTTGGTATGGAGATGAACACAAGCTCTAAATTCGCACATAGATAAAAGCCAAATAAGAACCAAGAAAGATGATATGCCAAGTATCCAAAAGTTTGAGCTCTCCACAAAGATGCGATCAAGTTACTCACTAGAGCCCCTCTTGATAGTACGCCGTCTATCGTATAACCCGGTCTCCCACTAACACCATGAGACCGGTAAAATAGAAACCCTATCAAGATCATGCCTTTGCCTTGCGCATTCCACTTGAGCTAGATGATGACGATCTTGACTCCCTCAAGTTGGAACACCTTTCTTGATTGTGCTTGCGAGCACATGCTTGATGAAGACTTCTCCAAATACTCCCCCATACACCATTATGGGAGAGCCTCGCTTAGCTCCGTATTCATGTATCCACTTTCACTTCATCTTCTTCTCTTGATATAGATGATGGCTTGGAGATAAACATGAATGTTCACTCAATCTTCTTTTCTAAGCCATACTTGCAATAAGCTCAACTCTAGATGACCATTCTTCATATAAACCCATTGGATAGGAACTTGGTCATCATATAATCTTCTAGAGTCCAACACATTAACTCTAATCTTCTTCATGGACAAGATCTATAAAGATATCTCAATGCAAACATTAGTCCATAGACATTGTCATTAATTACCAAAACCACACATGAGGGCACATGCACTTTCAATCTCCCCCATTTTGGTAATTGATCAACTGTAAATATAGCGTAGTATTCGCCCACAAACAGCGGATGTCGTTCTTTCCACAAGGACTAGGCGACGACTATCGTGTTTCGGCTAAAGCTAGGTAGCAACATAAGATTGGAATTGCGGGATAATAAATCTAACTAACAGAGCATATTTTTGGTATTTTCAGTTTAGAAATTAACACTTGAATGGAGCAACAAATACTAAAGAAACACAAGCACTAGCATACGTACAAGAATGGGATGGAAGCAGGTTTATGGGACAGGGATAGAATGACAACACATGGAATATAAATTTTAGATAGCATACACGTTAAGTGCAACACACAAGTTACAGATTTTAACAAGCAGGTTCACATACACGAACAGCTTTAACAATTAACAGTCTAGTACTTTTAGATCAACAAAACAATAACGAATTAACAAAGGTCTCAATTCTGAACAAATCGAGTCCTCACACAACACTAATTAATTGAAAGTTCAGAAAATAGAGAGAGAGGAATCGGATGGAGTCAACTCAGGTGGCTTCAGGTTGGTGGAGGCGAGTAGCAGCAGGGATCGGAGGAAGAGGAGCAGCACTTGGAGCTAAGGAAAAGTAGCAGCAATTGGGGTCGAGGTAGAGCAGGTTCAGGTCACCGCCGTCTTCTTTGCTTGCGCTGGGTTGGTGAAGGTGAGCAGCTCGTGGAGGTGGCTTGACGGCGCGCCTGTGGTAGAGCAGGGCAGCGGCGAGTGGTGATTCGGTAGCTTGACGGCGCGCCACCCGCTGGCCGGCGGTGGCGGCGGCCTGGTGGCTGAGCAGGGACAAGGGGATTAGGGATAGAAGTTGGCCTGCTTTTCGATAGAGGCTTCCAGCTCCTTTTCTTCTCGATCAGATCTTCTTCTTTTCACTTTGCCCCCTCTCCTTTATTCTTTTCTTGAGGCCAGGTTCATAAACGTGAGTCCTTTTTGAGCCAAGTGCATAAGTGAAGAAATTTAGAGTGCCTTGACGCACTTTTCTGCAAAATGATAAAGACAGCATGTAACTTGTTCTTTTCAAGATATTTGCACATTATTACACAAATACTAAGCATTTATATATGTTTCAAGGTTTAAACACAAGCATTTACAGAGAATTATGCTCGAAAAATAGTATAAATATTATGCATATCAAACCCCAGACTTGAATCTTTGCTTGTCCTCAAGGAAAGGCAAATCAGTTCAACTATCCAATGAGAAAGGTGAAAAAGAGATTCTTTGGTTTTTGTCTTCTTCAGACAATGCACCAGCACATACATAGCTACACATGGTTTACAAAGCCATCTCCCAAGGTCATTAAATCAAATAAAAATTCCTGAACAATTGTTCTCAATTCGAAGCTTTATGAAAATAGCATCATGCAGGGTATCTCTAATGTAGTGACAAGAGAAAGCAAACGTTCAAATGCAACTTGAGCAAACAGACCAAGCTTGAGCTGAGATACACTTAAAGTCAAACCAGCACTTGAAATTGAAACAATAATGCAACAACTCAGCTGAAACAAATTATTTTGCAACCAGTACTTGATATTCTCTTTTCTCTTTTACCAGAAAACTATTCCAAGCTCACTGTCACAGGTTTCAAATACCACCGATCCCGAGATCATGATACGCTACTTTTAGTGACAATGGCACAAACTTTCATTTTCAAAAAACATTTCAACTAATGTCACCGTTTTCAAATACCACCGATCTCGAGATCATGATACGCTACTTTGGTGACATTAAATCCTGAAAAATGGTATCTATAACCTGCTTCACTGTGTTCAAATACCACCGATGCTGAGATCATGGTACGCTACTTAGTGACGCAAGTTAATTAGCTCAAGAGAGGACTAAAAAGCTCAGGTTGATCATTTAAACAAGAGTTTCTCAGAAATTGCAAGGAAATGCGCAGGCATGAATGATTTTCAAAAATTCCGAAACTGAGTACAAGTGACACAGGTAAGTTTATTTGATTTAATAAGAAAGTGAGTTGCTCCAAGCAAACCAAGGTAACAACATGTGACAAATTGCTAAAGAAGATAAAACCAAGGAATCTTAGAGCATTTTCAGACTTGATATTAGATAAGTGAACTGAACCAATTATCAATGGAATCAAAACAGATAATAAGATTAGTTCCCCCCAAACTGAGATACAGAATATTTAAATTTTTGCACCGAATCTCAAAGGCAAGATGGAATAAGAAACAGCTCACCAAGGTATTGTAGTAGCTGCTCACAACCTTCTGCATCCTTCTCCATTTCTTCATGCTCTCCACGCTTCTCCCTTCTCTAGCTCACTCTGGTTAATCTCCTTCTCACCACGCTTCAAGTCCACCAGGATCCCATAGAATATCATCTCAAAGGTCAACTTGCAATGGATGGTGCACAAGCATAAACCTGAAAAATCTCAAAACAAAGCAGCCAACACAAGTAATAGGGGCAGTTCTCTCTAAATCATCAATAGAGTGCCCTATGACATAAGCATAACTATAGATTGCATAGGCATTATCAATGGTTTTGTGTTCTTTGTTAAGGAGGTTGAAATCATACCTGAGATGGTTGAGGAAGAGTTTCAGGACTACCTTAATTGTAGATGTCATGGAAGATGTGATAGTAGAAATTTCCTGTGGGGAAACGTCAACAATGGAAGTGGGAGAGCTCGGCTTCTCGACATCTGAAGTAGCCTCATCATAATCAACCGTGAAGATCTCCATCTCGGGCTCAAAAGAAGATGAATCAATGTTGCTAACATCCTGGAAGGTGAACTTCTCCATATCTATTTCCAGCAGCACATCATCAATAGCAATGGAAGGAAGCTTCTCAATATCAAAAGCAACGGACTGCAGCTCAGGCTCACACATGAAAGAGTTATCCAAGTTATGAATTGGATCTGTAGCAATAGTGCCCATAGGAGCTGCAACAAGTGTGTCACTAAGAATGGCATCATCATCATCAAATAAGATAAGTTCAAGCTCCAACTTGTCATAAGGGGAATTGGATGTGCTCTTGAGATGTTGCTTCCCACAGAATGCAACCTGATGGTTCTCGCTGCCACTTGCTGAAATCTGGGACTGTGGTGCACTCTCAGCTATCTTCATAGTACCATGTGTTTGCAGTTTTCCTTTTGTGACAGCCACTAGTTGTTCCCGTTTTGTGATTGCAGGCTGTTTGATATCCCATTGGAATTGATGAAAAGTAAGGCTATCAATGAGGAGGATTGCATCTTCTATAGTCTTGGTCATGATTGATCCTTCAGCTGACATATCGATAAGTCTTCGTGAAGCACATGTCAAGCCTCTGTAGAAAATCTGCACTTCTAGCCATTTCTCAAGACCACGGTTTGGACATCTCCTGAGTAATGCCTTGTATCTTTCCCAAGCATCAAACAAGCACTCGCCATCATGCTAAGTGAAACTGAATATTTGGTCTCGAGCTGCAGACTACTTGTGTAGTGGGAATAATTTTTCCAAGAAAGCTTGCATGATCTGATCCCAACTGAATTCCCTTGAAGGCAGAGAATGATACCATTCCTTAGCACCATCTCTCAGAGAGAATGTGAATAGCATACACCTGATAACATCTCGAGAGACCTGATGGTACTGGACTGTGTTGGCATACTCTAAAACATTGCGAATGTGCTCATGAGGGTCTTCAGTGGGCATCCCTTGAACTGATTCTGTTGAACAAGAGCAATAAGTCCAGGCTTCAACTCAAAATTTCCTGCCTCAATAGCTGGCCAGATTGGCCCTGTCACATTCCACACATCACTTGGCATCCACAGATCACGAAGTAGGGCCATGTGCTCTAGTGCAACTATCGGTCAGCCTGCAAACAATTAAGATGTCCTACACACACTCACAAACAACAAACACTGGTGTGAGGGTTAGTATCCAAATAAGCCGAAGCAACAAAATAGTAAAGGGTAAAAGAAACACTGAAATGAATTTCACTGAAAATAAAAACAAGAAACTACACTAAACCTAGTCTCTAGCCTAACACAATTGTTCGACGCTAGTCCTCGACAACGGCGCCAATTTGATCAACTGTAAATATAGCATACTATTCGCCCACAAACAGCGGATGTCGTTCTTTCCACAGGGACTAGGCGACGACTATCGTGTTTCGGCTAAAGCTAGGTAGCAACATAAGATTGGAATTGCGGGATAATAAATCTAACTAACAGAGCATATTTTTGGTATTTTCAGTTTAGAAATTAACTCTTGAATGGAGCAACAAATACTAAAGAAACACAAGCACTAGCATATATACAAGAATGGGATGGAAGCAGGTTTATGGGACAGGGATAGAATGACAACACATGGAACATAAATTTTAGATAGCATACACGTTAAGTGCAACACACAAGTTACAGATTTTAACAAGCAGGTTCACATACACGAACATGTTTAACAATTAACAGTCTAGTACTTTTAGATCAACAAAACAATACCGAATTAACAAAGGTCTCAATTCTGAACATATCGAGTCCTCACACAACACTAATTAATAGAAAGTTCAGAAAATAGAGAGAGAGAGGAATCGGATGGAGTCAACTCAGGTGGCTTCAGGTTGGTGGAGGCGAGTAGCAGCAGGGATCAGAGGAAGAGGAGCAGCACTTGGAACTAAGGAAAAGCAGCAGCAATTGGGGTCGAGGTAGAGCAGGTTCATGTCGCCATCGTCTTCTTTGCTTGCGCTGGGTTGGTGAAGGTGAGCAGCTCGTGGAGGTGTCTTGATGGCGCGCCTGTGGTAGAGCAGGGCAGCGGCGAGTGGTGATTCGGTGGCTTGACGGCCTGGTGGCTAAGCAGGGATAAGGGGATTAGGGATAGAAGCCGGCCTGCTTTTCGATAGAGGCTTCCAGCTCCTTTTCTTCTTGATCAGATCTTCTTCTTTTCACTTTGCCCCCTCTCCTTTATTCTTTTCTTTGAGGCCAGGTTCATAAACGTGAGTCCTTTTTGAGCCAAGTGCATAAGTGAAGAAATTTAGAGTGCCTTGACGCACTTTTCTGCAAAATGATAAAGACAACATGTAACTTGTTCTTTTCAAGATATTTGCATATTATTACACAAATACTAAGCATTTATATATGTTTCAAGGTTTAAACACAAGCATTTACAGAGAATTATGCCCCAAAAATAGTATAAATATGATGCATATCAGTAATTGATGACAATCTCCATTGAGAGGGTTTATAATATGGAAATTAACGAGCAAGAACCAATTGTACTAACATCGAATACTAAAAAAGTATGTGATGTTAGTCCAATAACATATATAGAGCAAACTCCCCCACAAACCATGCACGTGTGTATGAACATGAATTCATTGCATATATTGTCAACCATTACCGGTGGTGGAGTTTCCACTATATACAAAACCAAGCAACGAATGCAAAGGCAAGAAAGGCAAATACTTAATAACCAATCAAAGTATAAAGCCGAAATCCATAAACCCTCCAAAACTTCTCCCCCATTGGCAACAATTGCCGAAATGGGCAAAAAGCTTCGGAAGGCCAACATAGTGAGAGTTCCTCCACGAGTTAGTTTTTCTTATAAAAATGAGTATAATCAAGTGGACATTTCCACCGATCAATAAAAGGAGGAAATCAAACTATATTGAGAATCCAAAGATTGCAACAAAAATAGCGAAGGGAAAGATACCTCAACAAAAGAGGCAAGCAATCAAAGGATCCGAAAAACCAATTGGACACAAGAAAATATTATGATAAGATCAACCAAGTGTTCTAAAAATCAAGAGGAAGCTCCCCAAGGTACATGCACAAAGTAGGATTTGCATTGCAATATGGTGTGCACAACATGGAATCCTCACTCCCTCCTAGACAAACTTTGAACACAAACAAGTGCAAGAAAGCATAGATGGAAATTGAAGCAAAGCAACTAGGTCCACAAGCTTATTAAGATGCAAAAAGGGATATAAATGAAAACCAAAGCTTGTGCCTTTTAGAAACCACCAAAGAATCAAAAGCAATAAAAGGTGGTCACTAACAAAATGGAATACCAAATAAAGATGTAACTACTCTCATGTGTATAAGTTTCTAAGTAGACATCAATCATGAAGATATAAGTCCACAAAGAAACATGCACACACAAAATAGATACTACGGTGAAGAACATGATATCCAAGAGGAAGTCATATATATCCAATAAGATCATTGCTTAAAAGCATAGCACAAAGCTCAATTTTATCTTAGAAGGATATAGATGAACTTCCAACACAATCTCATCATAGCATCAAAAATATCCACAAGGGAAAAAAGATAGTTGGGATGCTCCGAGAAAGATAACAAGTATCACAAAGGGCAAATGAATTTGCAAATTCATCAATATTGCATATGAGAGACTTTGAGAAGAAATGCTAGATTAACATATTTGGGATTGGTGAATCAATAAAATGATTATGTATATTCCCCTTGATATGTAATCATCCCGGCTTGCTCACATTTGCAATAAAATGTTTTGATAAAGGCTTTGCAAGAACAATCAATTGCACTAAAGGATTCATGCCAAGATACAACCTACACAAGGTTGAAAGCTAGAAAGTATGCATGAGGTAGATACTTGTTACCGAGATAGCATTGGTGATGTAGAAGATAAGAGTTCACGATCATCCGAGCTTGGCTCCAATAAGCACATGGTGATAACACCTTCCTTGTAAATGAGACAAGCTTCCAATGCATCTCCAATGTACCTAAAACAAATTCAAGTACAAAATGGTACCCAAACTCATTGGGTCCAAAGTAGTTAGAGCAACTACAATACATAGGACAAACTCCACATAAATATGTGCATATTGATATGAAATTGAATTTCATGCACATCTTAGCCATTTAGGATTTGATGGAGTTTATCCTATATATTGGATCAACGAAAGTAAGCATGCCATAAGATATACATATAGTAAATATGCATGCACAAGACTTTCAAGAACCAAACAGATACAATTTGGACAAAACACCAATTAAACCAAGAAAGCACACACAAGTGTGACAAGAAAAAGAATTGTCCAAATTATATCAAAGACCCAAATCAACACATGATTGAAGATACCACTTTGAAAAGATGCCAAATGAAAGTAAGATACCAATTGATGAAAATACCATCAAGGAATAAACCAAACCCTCTACACTTCTCATGATGGCACAAAGTACCAAGACGAGAAATGTTTGTCTTCCAAAGAGACACGTCATCGGGATCAAATACCAATTGAAGACAACTAATGTTCAAAAGCATATAGGATTGCTCCCCCAAGATTTGTGCATTATTTATGATCTTGCATTTGAATACAAAATGCACACAAATGGGATCATCACTCTCCATACATATTATTCAAACACTAGTCATGTTCAAGGAAAGCAATAAGACAAAACCAATTTAAAGAATGATGTTCTACTCAATGTAGGATAGCTTCCCCAAGAATAGTGCATTATCAAAGTATGACTTTGAATGTAAATGCACAAGAATGGGATCATTGCTTTTCCTAACTCAAGAAAGCATAAAACAAATTTTGAGTAGAGCAACAAGGATCCAAAAGATACAAGGAAGACAAGAGGATTAGATCAAACAAATCCTTGGCAATAAAATAAGGCAATTCAAAGCAAGAGCCAAAGTGAAGATGGTCCACAAATTTCACCACACATATGAGTATCACTTGTCAAGGACAAGGAGTATATAGAGATATTTCTCGGTGGTATATAGGAATGATATTGAAGACCAATTTCACAACAAATAAGCATATGGCAAAGATAAGATTTAAAGCCATGCTTAATAAATAGATATTCTTGATAGCTTCAAATATTCACGCGATCATGCAAAGCAACTACAAAGAGTAGCTTGAAGCAATCGGTTTCCCAAAAGATATATGCGAACATATTTGGGGAAAGCCGTACCAAGAATTCCATCACAAACAAGATCCAAAAGAGTGATAAACAAATCATTTTAGCAAAAGGAACTTGTTTGAGAACATGCCACATAGGAATAAGATAATGAAGAATATCAATTCTAGGTGGCAATACCTCACATGTTCACATTTTCTAGGCTTGTAATATGCACATAGCTTATTACTCCCCCATAATGTGATAATCCAATTTTCTTAACAAGAGGCAAACAAAACCAACTAGAGATAATTAATGGACATTATAGAATTTGAATTTCTCATGAGATGACATACCACATAGAGAGTAGATAATATTGATATATCAACACTAGTGGTATTCCTCATGTATACACATTTTTAGGATTGTGAAGTGCACGAAGCATATCACTCCCCCAAAATGGATAGTCCATTAATCTCTCAAAAGAGAGCCAACAAGATAAGATATCAAATAAAAGCAATAAGGCTCAACACAAGTAAATGGTGTGCAAACCAACATACACATACTTGATTACTCAAGATAAGTAAGTAGAGAGCACAACACATACAACACTAGCAAGGTACAAAACCTAACACATGCAAGGGTGCAAGCAACTTTCAATGTATATATGATAAATAAAAGTTACCGCAAGGAGGAACATTGGATATGAGATAGAACAATATAATCCAAATGACTTGGCTTGAGAGAATATAATTGATGAAGATCCCTTAATTCTTCATGATGTAGCCAAGTCTCCAATGCCCTCCAACAACACCTATTGATCAAGTTTTAGCTTGTTGGTCCCCAACCAAGTTGGGTCCTAAGAGGTTAGTCACAATAGGCTTGGCAACCCAAATGGTGCTTTTCTTGACACCACTTTGAGTACCAACATATTTGGCAAACACATTGCCAACCTTATCCTTCCGAAGAGAATAAACATCATCAATTATAATGGGGTTGGATAAGGTACCATTAGTGCATGAAGAAGCAAAGTGACCCTTCTCACGGCATAGTAGCAACATTGCTTCCTCCTTTCTTCTTAGTTGGAATCTTGACTTGAGGAGGGTAGCTTGATTCTTCTTGGGAAGAGGCCTTCTTTAACTTGAGGAACTTGAGTTTGAACTTGAGGCCTTCCCTTGTTGCTTCTCACTAAGAGCTTCTTCTTCAAAGGGCAAGATCTAACATGGTGCCCTTCAACTTTGCACTTGAAGCAAACAATCTTGGCCGAATCCTTGACTTGTTCTTGGCCCTTGTTCTTCTTGATACTTGGACTTGTTCTTGTTTTGGAGTTGAATCCAAGTCCACTCTTGTCATTGGGGCGTCTTTGAACACTCAACACATTGTCAAGTGTGGACCTCCCAACATGACGCTTTTCCAAGTCTTTCTTCAAAGAAGTGACTTGGGCCTTGAGCTCTTTAATTCCTCTACATGGTTAGTATCAACACAAACACTAGAGGAAGTAGATGCTTCATTGTTAGAGCAACAAGGCAAGGAAGTAATTCATCACAAGATTTAGCAATAGTATGTGATGTAGAATTACTAGGACTAGCACATGGCAATAAAGCATTTGAGAGAAGTTGTGCCATTGTCCACATGAGGCTCACAAGATGTTACCTTTGACATAATAGCCTCATGAGCTAACTTTAGCTTAGCATAGGATGCTAGAAGATCATCATTAGAGCTAGATAGCTTTTCATGACTTTCTTCCAATTTCCTATACTTGCTAGTTAGCAACTCAAGTTGAGCCCTTAGCTCAACATTCTCCTTCAAAATAGATGCTTCACAAGAAGTGGAGTTAGTAGCACAAGCATCATCAATATTAGAAATGGAAGAAGACAACTTGGCAAGCTCATCATTTTAGATAGTTGAGTTTGGAGTTGATCATGAGACTTGATAAGGAGAGAGTGTTCACTTTCTAAAGCCTTGTGAGCTTTGTCAAGTCTCTCTATGTCCTCAATTAGTCTAGCATTGCCAACACCAAATTCAACTTTTTCCTTTTTAAGCACTTTATATTTAGCAAGCATGATCTCTTTCCTTAATGATTTTAGCAATAATAAGATCATTAGATCATCAGACACAAGTCTCTCTTCAAGAGAACCCTAAGCTCTTGCTCTTCCTCAAGAGCATTCTCTAAGGATGCTTTTTCCATAGCATCCTCTCTCTCAATTTTACATTTCTCATCAAATTGAGTTCCAAACCCTCAATGATTTCCCTACTCTTAATAGCATAAGTAATGATTTCACATAGAGGAGGGATAGCTTTGCTACCTTTGGGGAGAGCACCAAATACCATCTCACCCTTCTTTGTTAAGGATTCAACATCCATATGTTCTCCATAAGAATCCTCATCCACATCATCACAAGATGTAGAGGGTTCCAAAGGTGGAGATACCTTTGAATCTCTAGCCATAAGGCAAAAGTGGGTAATGGACGTTGATGATGAAGAATTACTTGAAGCACCATTGAGGCCCATGTCTTGTTCCAACAAATGTTGGGATTCCTCTACATTGTTAGCCACACAAATACTAGAGGATATGGAAGAATTATTTTCATGGCAACAAGACATAGGAAGCATATCATCATGAGATTTAGTTGAGCAACTATTACATGATATGCAAGGACTAGCAACACTAGCATGTAAACATTTGGATTGCTAGAAGTGTTTAAGTCCAAAGATAGATCATTGCAATGAGATAGAGATGAAGTATAGTCAATAGAATATTCACCATCAACAAAACAATTTCTATCACCACTCACCATATCATTACCTTGTGACAAATCAAATGTAGGTGAAGTGGAAGAAGTTGTGAACTCGTCACGGCCAGAGGTGGAGGGAGAACAATCATCCTCAATAATATTTCAAGCACAAAGGCTATCACAATGTAAAGTGCATAAGTAAAGAGCTCGGGTATAGAAATAACCGAGACACGCGGAGACGATGATGTATTCCTGAGTTCCTCCTTTTTAGGGGAGTACGTCTCGTTGGAGAGGTGTGAACCAACACAATGGTTCAACAGCCACAAAGGCTTCACCTTCTTCTCCGATGAACCGCACCACAAAGGTTTGGTTCACCTTCCACTATCAGAATCCTTCAAGGCGGAATCCGGAGCCTTTACAACAACAACCCGGGGTACAACCCACAACTAGATTGGGGGCTCCCGGATGGCTACAAGTGACCACAAAGGTCTCAACTACCACAATGGCGTCTAGGGTCCAAAGACCCAAGAGTAACAAGCTCACAAACTTTCAACTTCCATGAATCCTCGTGGAGACCACAAACCGATGCACAAAGCAATGGCAAGAGCACAAGTGCTCAAATCCTTCACTCTCAAATCCCACCAAAAGTAACAATGCTTATGGGGGGAGAAGAGAGGAAGAACAAAGGAGGAGAAACACCAAGAACTCCAAGATCAAGATCTACTAGGTTCCCCTCACTTAGAGGAGAGATGGATTGGTGGAATTGTAGATCTAGATCTCCTCTCACTTTTCCCTCAAAGATATGCAAGAATCATGGGAGGGATTGAGAGGGGGCAAGCTTTTCCAAGGTTAACAATGGAGGAGAGAGAGGGGGAAAATGTGCTCAAGAGATTAGGGGTCATTGGGGAAGAAGAACCCCTTTAAAAGGGCCCCAAAATCCAACCGTTATGAGCAAAAAACGCGAGCCCAGCCTTGGCCCGGCCTGGGGCCGGCCTGGCCGGCCTACCACCCGAGGCACCCGGCCTGGGACTGGAGGCCGGCCTACCACCCGTGGCACCCGGCCTGGGGCTGGCCCGGCCGGCCTATAAAAACTACAGAAATGCCCAACACGAAAACGAACATATCTAGATCATCCGGACTCCATTTTCGATGTTCTTGGGCTCGTTGGAATCGCAACGAAGAGCTTTACAAGATCATGCAGATAAACATCATAGTACAGCATGGGAGGATAAAACAAAAAGTAGAAAGGTAAACCTTCTATATAAAAGAACAACCGGTAAATCCTCCAACATCAAAACTCAACAAGATAATCATCAAGACTCCGTTTTCTATGATCTTGGGCTTGTTTCGAAGATAATCACAAGCCCTACAGGATCATGCATATACACATCATAGTCCATCACATGAGGAGGAAACCACAAGGAGAGAGTTTGACCTCTCTAGAAAAGATAAGCCGGTAAAACCTCCAATATCAAAAACACAACAAGATATGCATATGAAATCCGTTTTTGATGAACTAGAGCTTGGTATGGAGATGAACACAAGCTCTAAATTCGCACATGGATAAAAGCCAAATAAGAACCAAGAAAGATGATATGCCAAGTATGCAAAGGTTTGAGCTCTCCACAAAGATGTGATCAAGTTACTCACTTGAGAGCCCCTCTTGATAGTACGCCGTATATCCTATAACCCGGTCTCCCACTAACACCATGAGACCGGTAAAATAGAAACCCTATCAAGATCATACCTTTGCATTGCGCATTCCACTTGAGCTAGATGATGACGATCTTGACTCTCTCAAGTTGGAACATCTTTCTTGATTGTGCTTGCTAGCACATGCTTGATGAAGACTTCTCCAAATACTCCCCCATACACCATTATGGGAGAGCCTCGCTTAGCTCCGTCTTCATGTATCTACTTGCACTTCATCTTCTTCTCTTGATATAGATGATGGCTTGGAGATAAACATGAATGTTCACTCAATCTTCTTTTCCAAGCCATACTTGCAATAAGTTCAACTCTAAATGACCATTCTTCATATAAACCCATTGGGTAGAACCTTGGTCATCATATAATCTTCTAGAGTCCAACACATGAACTCCAATCTTCTTCATGGACAAGATCTATAAAGATATCTCAATGCAAACATTAGTCCATAGAGATTGTCATTAATTACCAAAACCACACATGAGGGCACATGCACTTTCAACAGGACGCAGGAGCTCCAAGAAGGAAGCAAAGGCTCGCAAGCTACAGCCTCGTGAGACCAAGGAGTGATAACCCCAACCACACGCTCGTCCTCAAGGATTTTTGCGCAACAAAAAGATAAGTAAAAACAGCCGAGACACGAAATTTTTCATTCCTCCCAAATACAAAAGACTTACAAAGTAGCTCAAAAGGCAAGAATAGGAAAAGCTCTTAACGCCCCTGCAGGGTACAGAAAGGACTCAAGACGGCAGCCCTACTCCATGAGTACGTCGATGAGGCCACAAAGAAGGAGGTGAAGGAGATCTTCGTGGCCCCGCATAAAGATCTCCCTTAAGAGGAGGAAGACTCGGCCTCCTTCTTCACGCCGGAGGAGTTTTCCTCATCTTCATCCTCGCCAGAGGAGTCGACGCTGTAGCTGCTCTCGCTCTCCGCACAGCAGTCCACGCGTCCGCCGTGCTCGTGAAAGGTCTTCACGTAGAGAGATGCGTCCCCGTCGTATCTAAAGGACAGATACTGCTAAGGGGCTAGACGATGGGCACGAGCAAACGACCTCCACCCGTGACCGAGACGAAGAGCGGAGGCCTGGTGGAGATAGTCCGCGTAAACCCAGGAGGGTCCGCTCGGACACCGATCCATGTGAAGCCAGAAGCCCGGGGGCTGGCTGCCCTGCACTCCAGCCAGAAAGGAATCAGGGAGAAGAGGCCGGCTACGGGGCATGTCGCCCAGATGCAAGAAGAACTCGAACTCCGCTCGCCCAAAGTGATCCACCTCACGCGGATGAGGGGCGGAAGCTCCACCGCGACCCCTAACCCCGCGGCCGCCTCGCCCAAGACCGCCACGACCGCGGGGTGCGAGTCCCCCACGAGCGCTGGGACCCGCCTCCGAGGAAGACGGCAGCGCACAAAGACTGCCCGGGCCTCTCCTCGTGCTCACCATCAAGTCACACCGGCGCCAGGGGAGATAAAGATATAAGGGAAAGCTCACGACAAGGAGAAGAAGGTTGGGATGAAGATGGAGCGGGCGTACCCCCGCCCTTAAATAGCCCTCGCAGCGACACGCACGACCACCACTCGGCCAAGAATCCAAGGGTCAAGGACGCATTAACCCCCTTGGGTTGTGAAACCAAGAGCGATGAAGATGATGGGACGGCTGCGCCACGCGCGGCCAGGGTTTTGCGCTAACTCGGGTGGTTACCGAGGCGTCGCGACCATCGTGGGCGCGTGCGCGCAGAACCGCCGTGACACGCGTCATCTCCTAGGCCCGACATCTTTTTGTGCCCGTGCCGCTTCGCATCCAACGGTCACCAGGCATGCACGCCACGGGCCCGGGGGCTACTGTAGGACCAGTGGAAACCAGGGTACCACGGCCCGCATGCCTTTGGCCCAGAAGTCCACGCATGAAGAACAAGACAAGTCAACAGTCAACAGAGCGTGGCCCACTTCTCCAAGCCTCGGGAAGGCTCACGCGACCAAGGCCAGCAAGCCTCGGGAGGACGCTTCACCAGACGACCAAGGAAGGGCCTCGCGAGGCCGCCCTCACGAGGAGAGCTGCGCCACCAAGCCTCCCGCAGTACAAGACAAGGACACGGCGCACCCGTGACCCCGCGCCAGGGGGCATGTGCGGCTGCGTCTTCCCCAGAGTGACGCGCGCGCCTGCAGGGCGTGTCGGCCAAAACTTTCCACTTTGGTGATTAAAGGGTGCCGACCATCCACGACAAGCAAAGCGGAGCCCAAGACCTTCCTCTTTGGTGAAAGACGGCCGGACTGGCGCTACGCGCCACCGCGGGCATCATTGACAACGTCACCGACAAGGCCTTACGACTGCGTCATGGACGGTTGCTTTATCTGAGCTAGGGCAGTACGCCGGTACCCCTTCTTGGTGCTATGCGGCAACCCTTCCCGCCTAAACATTTGGGGGAAGAGGACCGAAGCACTATAAATAGGGCCTCGCCGTGGCCTTAGAGAATCATCTTCTACCTCGCTACAAACACGAATACTTGTACTGTAATCACTCCGAACAGTGCAATCCATCTCAAGCAGGAAGTAGGGTTTTACACCTCCATGGTGGCCTGAACATGGGTAACCGCTGTGTCTCCGTGTTGTGCGTGTGTCTTCTTCGCCGAGGTTGCCGAGGGTTCGTCGAGAGCGTGTTTCAGTCCCCAGTGTTCGAACGACACTACACTAGAGGTTCCTTCGGGAATAATCCTCGACATCAGGCTTCTCAAAATCATTCGTGTGAGCTGCCCCTTCTCCCTCGTCCTGCACAAATCATGTTGTGCAAAATTACACAACAAGTCATCACATGCCATAATGTCTCCGGATCCCACATCATTGCAGCTCCACGGACAATACCCCAACGAGCTTGGAGCACTCCAAATGCCCTCTCAACATTATTCCTAACAGCCTCCTGTGCAGCTGCAAATTGAGTTTTTTTTGTGTCCAACAAGATTACTTATATTTTTCACAAATACCGCCCACTGAGGATAGAACCATCGGCAAGATAGTATCCCATGGTGTAGTCTTGACTGTTGACGGTGTAGTTGCACGCTGGAGCATTCCCATCATAGAGTCTCTTGAACAAGGGAGAGCGCTGAAGAACATTGATACCGTTGTGCGAACCCGGCATGCCAAAAAATGCATGCCAAATCCATAAGTCTTTAGATGCCACTTCTTCAGGTACGATTGTTGACTCTTTGATGTGGCCTTGGTACTGCCCACGCAAGCCTGTTGAGTAGTTTTTTCATTGCCAATGCATGCAGTCAACTGAATCAAACATAGCTGGAAATCCTCTTGCTTCTCCGATGACCATTACCTTTCGGTGTCCTCGGCATTAGATTCTCTCATATATTGCCGGAAAAACCTCTCATTGAAGACCGGATCCGGTCTGAAATAATCGGCGGAGGAATCCATGCCTACATATTTTAAATATCAAATTCCTGCTCTGGCAAATACACAAACACTTTCAGGGCGAGGTGGATGTCCGACGATGTAAAACGTACTGGAGGTGGAGCGTACAACCGAGCTGTATGTCGGGAGGCGAACGCCAAGGACTTGGCTACTTCCGCTGGAGGTTTTGGGCGGCAGCGGGTATACGATGGGAACGGCGGCGGAGCAGGAGGTGCGGCGACAGAGAGGAGAGCGGAGGAGGAGAGAGTAGTAGGAGTTCACTCCGATTTAGGGTGAAATTCCGTGGGTCCGTGTTGCCAGGTCCAACGTGGCGGATGCGTCCGGGCGGCCACAAACCCTCCCCACATATGAGCTGTCTTTAGGGTTTGCCAGACGTTTGGGCTAAATTTGAGTGAGATGGTTAGGTGATGGTTTTTGGCCCATGCCATGTCCGGACTGTCCGCCCGGACGTATAGGGCGAGTTTCGGGTGGTCGGTTGGAGATGCTCTTAGGATGACTCCAACGGGGCGACCCATCGAGTCCGCGCGCGTCCGTCCTTGTTCGCGCGAGCCAAAAACACGGCCCAACGGGGCGACGCAAACGGACCGCGGTCCGTTTTTTGGTCCGCCGCGACGCATTCCTGGCCCAAATTTGGACCACCGATGCGTCGGGTCCGGACGCTCGTGGACCGTTCCTGCGTCCTCCCCGTGTCCGCCCTGGCCCCGCGTGTCATCGTCTACAACGGCCACCTACCCGCAATAACAGTGGGCGGTGGAGCTGTATAAATCGCGCCGCCCGGCCAAACCCTAGGGCACACACACAAACCCTAGCACTCCTCCCCAATCGCGCCGGCCGGCCAAACCCTAGCCACGGCGGCCACCATCTCCAAGCTCAGATCCACGCGCCGGAATGGATCCGCCGCAGCATCTGGAGGACGAGGTCGAGCGAGCGCGTATGAGCGCGCGCGGGCGCTATCGCGGCAGCTTCTCACGCCGGATGGCGACCAGCCCGGCATGGGCCGACATGGTTCCCCAGCCGCCGCATCCGCGCCTGACGGACGCCCAGAGGAGTGCGGTGGAGGCGGCGTTCGCGGACTGCGTCGACAGCGACGAAGAAGAGTACGCCGCCGGTGTCGCGGCGGCCGCTGTTGCGGCGGCCGGTGTCGCGGGGGAAGGCGCGCCGCCGGAGCCTCCCATTGGCGTGGGCGGCCCTGCTCACATCACCGAGGAGGAGGCGGTGGATGCAGACCACATGCAGCTGAACGCGCAGAGGGCAGCCGCGTTCATGGCCGCCGCGCGCGCCTATGCCGACGCTACAGTGGAGGACGAGATGAGGCCGGTGGTCGGTTATTAATTTTCTTCAAGTTTAGGTTTATGTTTTAGGGTTTAATGTTAGGAGGAATCCTAGATTTACTATGTAATTTTAGTTTCTTAAAATGTAATCCTAGTATTAAAAAAAAGTTTGGGAAAAAAATGGCAAGCGGACTCAATGCGTCGGCCCGTTGGGGCACTGGCCAGAAAGGGGCGGACATGGGCCGGACGCGCGTCCGTTCCCCGACCCAAACGGACAAAACGCGGACCAAACGCGCGTCTGTTTGGGTCGCCCCGTTGGAGTCATCCTTACACCCAAAACACTTTGCTGTACGGAATTTTACAGTATCTTTTAGAGATGCATTTATTTATACCATACAAATTCGAGAGGAATTACCTAACTATATTAAAGACAACCGAAATTGAGCCTCCACAGCGAGCCACGGCGACGCGGGCACTGTTTTACTGTTCCCCGCTACAGTATAACAGTGCCGTGGGAGATCCAGGCCGTCCGCTGCCGATCCGACGGCCCGCAACGCACGTCTGTGACGTTTTTGCAAAAAAACCTCGCAATTTCCAAAAATTAACCCGTCGTCCAACTTTTTACGCTGTGAGGGACCTGTTCGCGATTTCTTAGAAATACACGGACTTTTATGTAAAACCATCCGCATAATTCCTCTTCCCCTCTCTTTCTCGCGAGCGGCGCGGAGGTCGCCGTCGACGCCGCCGTGCTCCGCCGCTGCTCCGCCGCTCCCCGCACACACCGAAGCCCATGGGCCGCTCCGCCGTCGCCGCCTCCATCTCCTCGCCGCATATCGGCTTCCGGGACGGCCGAGCCGCGCCGAAATCGCCGCCGTGGTCAGCTGCTTCCTCCGCCGCGTCCACAGGCCGGCGCGGCCGCTCCGGCGACCCAGGCGCGCTCCCAGGACGCAGCGGCGCGCCGCCGGCGAGCTCCGCCCCGCCGCGGCACAGCCCAGTCGCCACTGACGTCAGCATGACGTCAACACGGGCCTAGGCTCCCTGAGCTTCGCAGCTGGGCTGCATTCTGGGCTTGGCCGTTTTTTTTCCTATGTTCTTTTTCCCTTTTTTTTCCCTGTTTTCTTTATTTCCCTTTACTTTTGCAAAAAAAAATTATTACTTCTCAAATACAAATTCAATATTCCACTAAACAATAAACAAACTCGAATATGCATGCTTTCCCAAATTGAACAACTCTGAGATTTAAATAAATTTTCAGTACAAACTTTACTCGAATTTCAATATATACAAAACTTAGCAAATTTTTATGCGCACATTTCCAAACTTGGACTTTCCGTACCACCGTGCTCACACTGAAATTACAAATTCCAAATTAGACAAAGTGTAAACATTTTCTAAATTTCAATACACTAAAACCCAAACAAGTTTTAATGTGGACGTTACCAAATTTGAATTTTTTACGCCACGGCTTTCACAAATATTACAAATGTATCAACATGTCTACAAAATCTGGTCATTTACTAAACATGCAAACAATTCAAACATAAATGACTCCCCAATTTGACCACTCCAACAAATTCAAAAGACTTCTCAACATATAAATTTTCTGAACTTAATTTTTTTTGCAACCTAAACGACTTCCGAAAGCGGACATTTCAAACTTTAAATATTTCAAATTTCTAACTGCCTTTTAAACCTAATCATTTCACTAACGTTAAACTATTTCAAATCTACATGCATATCCGCGACATATAAATTTGCATATTTCAAAATTATAGATGCCCTTCGAACCTACACATTTCACAAACATAAAAACAACTCGAATCTAAATAACTTCCCATTACGAACAATTTTCAAAATCTAAACAACCTTTTAGACATAAACTCTCTTTCAATTTCATTAATTTCCAAATATTCAACAAATTTAAATGCCCGCATTTCCAAATTTGAATTTTACCCACACACGCGCGCAAATTTACCTAGTAGCACTCGATGAACGGACGGCGTAAGATGCAGAAAGAACGGACCTTCCCGTCTCCCTTCCGTCGTTTGGTCCCACGCGGAAAAAATCTCCCAACGGGGCGACTAGATGGAAGCCGACGCCACCCCCTTCCCCAATCCGGCGCCGGCGCCGGCGCCGGAGCAAACCCCACAAGCGGATCCGTCGGCGGTGCTCTCCTCCTCCTCTTCCGAGTCCGCCCCGCGTCTACGGCGGCGCCTCATGAGGCGAGGAAGGTGGCGGCGGCGATGGAGGCAGTGGAGCGAGACGCCGCCGCCATCGCTGAGAGCTACGCCTCCCTATTCGCATCCCTCCGCATCGCACTCTCCAACGTACGCGTACTAATCACAACCGCGAGTTTCGCAAGTTTCCTTGCTTCTGTTGTAGTGATTGTTGCAGTTCACCGAGCGCCTAATTCGGCTGTTTTGACACACGAGAAGGTTACCTCGACGTCAGCGGAGAATATGGAGTGTTTGGGCGAGGTCGTCGGCCGTCTCCAAGAATCTGGTGAGGATGTTGAGAAGTCTACCAAGCTCTCTGCAGTGTGTGTTGTCTGCATCTGAATATCTGATTTTGGAAAGTGTTTGCATCCAAAGGTTGCTCCCTTTGGTAGTAATTATGTATTTTGGACTATAACATTTCCTTAGTTTTATTTTAGAATTTAAAAGTGTTAGTTCATCGTTCTAGAGCAAAGATGCATTAGATTAGTTGACCACTTTGCGAGTTTTACCTTTTACTCTATTTTTGCAGCACTGGAAGCGTCTTCTAAAGGAAATAAGTACATCCATGCGTGCCTGAGGTGATCACTATGTACTACTTTTCTTGATCCTCCTCTACGCCATGCTATGTGCGGTAGTGCAGTGTGAATGTTTATAGCCTGCAACATTGTACTGGTTTCGTAAATCGTAACTAACTTTAGAGATATTCCTTTTCCCCTTACGAGTTTGGGTAAATCATATACATATACTTGTAGCTATCAGAACTTTGTACGCAACAGATGTACTTCTTTCTTAAAACCGCGTGCCGCTTTTATGCATTTGCATTGCTCTTGCAGCTGTCTTCTGGTGACATAATATGATATGTGTGTGTTGCAGGTTAAATGAGGAAATGCGAGGCTTGGAAAGCCTAAGTATCCAACTGTATCCTTTTGTCAGTTGCTGATAACATGTAATTCTGTCGCTGTGCCGTCCAATTGGTGAAATATCATTTTAATATGATTGATTTAGTTAGTTTCGTAACATTTTTGCATTGCCCTTTTTGTATTATGTTAAACCTTAATTGTTGGAAAGGAAGATTATGCGGAAGAACATTGATTCACTAGACTCGGCTGTTGATCGTCTGCTCCACCTCCCCTAGTCAGTGGATATTATCGGTACCTTCTACAAGGTAACTGCCAGTTACATGCTTTCTTGTCTCGCTGGTTTATAGTTTTCTGTCTAACATTGACAGATGTACTGGAAGTGCTCGAGTACATTTCCAAAAAAAAAAACCAGCAAAAATTTTGGAGAAAAATGACAACAACCACTATTCTGTTACTAGTTAGTTTTCTTCAAGAATTTGTGCAATTTATTATTTTATGCATGGGGGCTCTACACATATGCCTCTGATGATAGGCCCCTTGTTGACACTATTAACTTATTTAGAAAATATGTGGCATACTTAATGCTCTAGCAACAAGTTAATGAGTTAACAGATGGTTTTTATCTAAGACTCATTGACTTGACACATGCCTTTTTTAGGGAAGAATGTTCCTTGAATATTTATTTTTAACATAATTAAGAAAATTACTATGGTGCCTGTGCACTTACGGTTGCAAATTAAGGGCTGCAGGAACTTCTAATGAAAGTTATACCACAAGTAGCTGTCACATTTTTGGGAGGCAACCAACTACTATCAATCTGAAGTGGCATGTACAAGCAAAGGACTAGGTCTTCCCTTCCATGGCATGTTAAAATTCCCCAACTCTTGACTTCATTACAGCTGTCTGTTTGAGAACAATGTTATGCATTTGTTAAGAAATAACACTTTGTAACTCTACCAGCCTTTACCTTCTTTTGATATATGTTTCAGATATTTCTAGAGTCAGTCATTCAACCTTATGGCTGCACAAGTTTGGTATTGTATGTAACAGGGAAAAAAAAGTGAAATAAAGATATATATTTTTATAACTGTTAGCTTTTCGTCGTTTACTCACTTGTGGATTTGTTTCGATGTGCTCACCTGTGAATTGTATTAACTTACATAAGTTCTGAACCATTTTATTTTAACGATTCTCATATTATTAAGTGAAATATGATTTTATTACCTTATCTATGAATATCAACAAGTGAAGGACTAGATATGATATGAAGTGAGGCTGGAGACAGTTTCTGATTTATTTGGACACCTGCGAAGTGCGATCTATGCCAGTTGTATTGATGATTAATGTTTTACCATTTCAGATATATGTTTGAAACTTCAAAGTTCATGTCCTTACGTGATAGTGTAACCTGGACTTGCAACCGTACTCTGTGGCATAAGGGCATAAGGCCCCCATCGGCCCAGGTGGTTGTTGGATTGCTTGTGCAAAACTATTCTAAAGGATTTGATACATTTTTTCTTTTTAAATGTTAAATTTTTTGGGTACTGAACAGATCTTGAATGTGCGTTCATGGAGCTCATAATGAGAACTAGCGTCCATATCTTTTCGGCTATCTTGAGAATTGCTCTGATTGTGCAGTAACATTCTTGAGTTAAAAATATCAAATGTTCTCTTAGTGCTTCTACATATAATCCAGTGCTCATATGCATGAAGGTAGCAAGTAGTTCAATTACTGTTTAGAGGACTTCATGTTTCTGGTAGTTTGTCACAAGATTTTACTCGATAATGACAAGAGCTAAGTGTGATATCAATTCTTTCTAGATTAGCTCTTCGCTATCGATGGTTGACGTCAGTTGTCCATATGCTATTCAGGTCCCAGGAGAGTGAAGCTTCTTATTCCAAATGAGTAAAGAATTAATTTCCAGTCTATTGTTGCAATCGTGCTGCAACATGCAAGGAGTTACATTTTTCAGATACAGTAAGGTTCTGATGCTCGTCCTCATAATACAGAACGGTTTTATACTCAAACATTAAAAAAGAGTGTGAGCAGCTTGTTAAAAAAAAGTATGTGAGCAGAAGTGTTAAATTCATTTAACTTAACGTAGAAGAATATTCACTTGCAGAGGATCTCAAAAGCCTAGATTTCATGATTGCGGTGTAATGCTCTTATGCATATAACGGTGATCCGGCTTTGAGGATGACAAAATTCACTCGGTTGTAGAAAAATCTTGTTGATATAAACATCTCAACTCGTACTATGCAGCTTAAAGTCTGAATCTCCTAACTTTTAACCACAAAATTATCAACTTGACTTATTTTATCCTCTCCTGGTACAACAATTATATATTATGATATTGTACCCAATGCTAGTGTACAACAATGTACTGACAACAGAAAACAGATACAAAGAATTATATTACACGACATTGGTAGTTCATCTCCAAGGACCTTTACAGCAAAGAGTCCGTCTTTGCAGGTAGCCTCCTGAAGAAGTTTACCGGCGCTGCGGGAACCTTGTGGCGAAACCGTGGGTGCCTCATCCAGAAGAACCCAAGGCAGAGAGCAATCACTTGGAATGGTGTAATGTACAGTACAATTGCAGTGAACAGGCAAAATAATAGGAACATAGCTGTTGCTCTTGGGTCCCTCCAGCTCAGCAGTGACTGCAATCTCTCACCCTGGGTGGCGATGTCCCCAACGACTGTCTGTATCCTCCCGGCAACGTGTCGTAGCCTGTCATACCTCATCCTAATCAGGTCTGGGCTCTTTGTGGTCGGGAACGTGTCAAATTCCTCATCAAGCTCGTCGGGATGGGCAACATCAGCATAAGATATCCTTGTGTTCATATGTGGTGGGACACGTGGCCGGAACCGATAATTCCACAACCCAATCAAGAACATGTAGAGGAAGATCGTTGGAAGGATAAGGTCTGGATAAAAGACGAGCATGATGAAGAGCACATGAACCAAGACTGTGGTGACTGGGTTTTTCCACTGGCAGACGTCGCCAAACCACTTCCCTGCAGCAATGAATCCTGAGAAGACTTGCATAAGACGGAAGAAGTTTGCTTTGCTTCGTCGCATGCTCCACAGGTGAGAGCGGGCGTCTGACATGAACTCAACAACTTCTCTGCGAACTGGTGGCTCCATGCGCCCAAGGCGCTGTGCAACAAGCTGCACAGCCTGGTGGCGTAGCATTTCCTGCTGGACTATTGACAGTGGCTGGGCGTAATGCATCTTGGGCAAGAGAGGCCGTGAGTATGTAAGGAACACATTGAGCAGGGATGTGACTGAGAATCTGATAGCAAGGTGGAGTTCACCCATCTTTTTAACTCCTGATGGATGGAGGACCAGCAGCGGATATGTGTGCGTGTACACCCGCCTAGTCTCAAGGGTTGAGATCCGGATTCGCACTTTTCCAATGGGCTTGTCCATATGGCTGGGGGAGCTGTTGCTGTGGCTCTGGCTGTGGCTGTGGCTGTGATTGTTGTTATCTCCTCCTATGTGGCAGTTGTCGAACAGACCAATGGTGAGTACTGTTCCATGGTCAAAGACATCCCATGTATACTGCTCATTGAATCGAGGGTTCAAGTTGTCAACTATTGTGCGTGTCCGCACCCATTTATGGCCATACTTGGCAACACAATATGGATCACATGACCCTCTTTCTTGCCTGGTCTTTGTTGGGTTGAGGCCATTTGCACTCAGAATGCCAACTTCAAGCACCCCTATTGGTGGTTTCCACAACTGCTTCATTGTCGGCCGGAGATCACTGCAGTACTGGGTTGATTCATCAAGCACATGATAACCACCTTCCAGGCAAACACGAAGGCTTATCTTTGCATAGAATTTGTCTTCCTTTAGCTGGTTCACATCAATTAGTCCTGGCCTTCTGAGATCGAACCACACTGGACGTACTGGTGTCCTGTGATCTGCCCTCTTTTGAAGCCTTGCAAGTGGTATGATAGCTTCGCCAATCACCTCATCTTTGTTCTGTGCAACACGATCTTCGATTTGTATAATCAAGTCATCCTCAAAAGGCTCTGCTGCGACAAACATCATCTCTTCGTTCCACATGAAGTTTTTTGTTGGTGAGCGAACTTGCCTTGTCTTCAGCAATTGGTGACCCAGCCTCAACTTTACAAAAACATCAGGTATGTGGTGGTGCTCCATTGTGAATATATCCTGTGCCTCAATTACATTGACCCTGAGGTACCACATTCTTGGTGTAGGGTAAACCTTTCCACGGATATAGTTGTGAAGATGAGAATCAATTGGAGTTGATCCTGCATGTATGGCACTCGGGAAGCATTCATCTGCCTGGGTTCCGTACCAGACTGCAAGCATCAACTCCCCTCTATCCCTCATCCCATCCTTGCCCATAAGACGATACCACTCTGGGGCCAATGGGCTGTCAGGAGGGACCCTTACAGGTACCTCATTCAGGTCGAGCATCACCCGGCCGACATAGTCATCCCGAAGGATGTCCTTATCCTTGACAACAACTTCGAGTGTCGATGACTGCAGTACTTCCTTAGGGAAAGCAAACACCTCATCCCACTCAGGCCTCTGGTTCTTCTCAAAGACCCTTGTTGTCATTTTGTAGTTTCCAAGGTGCACCTCAACATAAGGGTCAAGACTCCCGGTAAGGTCCATGTGGGGCAGGTCACGAGCCTTGACCACACGCACAAAGAGGATGTGCATCTTCTCAACAAGGTCATATGCCCCTGCCTTTTCACCAGGCATCACCCGGCCATGAATAATACGCCCACCACCAAGCGTTGGACTCGTCTCCTTCAGCTGAAAGTCTACAGGCTGCTGTGGACCTGCGGAATACATCCTTGCTACCTGAGGGGCTTCAGTTTTGTTTCCTGCAGCAGAGTAGCTTCTCTGTTGCTGCTCTCCATATGAACCTTGACCTTGAGCGTAGTATTGCTGTCCGGCAATTGGTGATGGACGCTGTTGTTCCCGTGGCAGGTGTTGGAACTGTCTCACTTGATTTGTCCTGGTGTCTTGGAAAGGATTTGGAATAATATTGGCAGCTGCCTGCTCTTGGGCGGTGGTGGGCGTGCTTGCAAAATCGAAATCCTGACCTGGAGCTGACACCCTTACTGATGGATCATTTGTAAGGAAAACCCTGAGGCCGAGCTCACCACGTGCACGTGATAAGATTGTGCGCTTCTCCAGAGGGTAGTGGAGAGCCGTGGCATCAGAGTGGCTGACAAAGGATGTACCAGAGATCTTGACCTTGCCTAGGCAAGTCTTGTTATTGCTGACACGGTTTACATGGTACACATAGGCCTCAAGCTCTTTCTCCTGGAGGCGAGATGGATCTGTTATGTTGAAGAAGAACTGCTCATTCCAGACAGGGTTGATGTCCCCGTCTTTGACGGCGGTGCGGAACTTCTGGTCATCAAATTCAACCTCTACAAAGGCATTAGCTGTGCCCTGCTCTTTAGGGAGGAGGTCATGAGCACTGACGACCTCTACCCCAAGCTTTAGATTGTTCATCATGGCGCGCCACCACCGAACAGGTCCTCCTTATTCTGAAATAACAATAAGCACATGTATTTAGAAATGATAAAACATGTAACTACCAGTTGGACAAATGTTCTAGATTGGAGCAAAAGAATGGAAAATGCACAGGGCAACAGGGAAGAAAGTTGTGCCAACTGGAAGTTGGTTGGGGAAATATTCTTGTGATGCCCACAAGTTTTACTTTGGCCCAACTCCCAAGGAATCAAGGTTCGTCCACCGGTTTGTCCGAATCATATATAGGTACTAAAAGTTGCAACGAATTTTCCTTGTGATCCCCAAAATCACCTAGTCCCAGGAATCAAATATTGGTAGTAGTGATCCACGGCTTGTTTGAAGATATCGATGCTGAAAGCTAGAGGAGATATTCTTAGAGATGCCCACAAGTTCTATTGGTCCCAAGGAATCAAATATTGGTTGTATGAATCCACGGGTTGTTTGGAGCATATGAGGCACGAAAAGTTGGCTAGAAAGTGTTGACAACAACCGAAAGTGTAAATAAATAAAGAAAAAAAAGCGTCTTTGTTTCTGCAGATCAATGTATTCCCACCTGGTGCATAGCTTTCGATATAGAATTGTAACATCGTAAAGGTGAATTGTGACTGGCGTCTTGTATTGTGCTTCAAGAAGACTCTGGAGGATTATCAGTCCAGGCTTGGGCAATCATTCAACCATCAAGTGTTCATTTTCTTCCATGCAATGCGACACTGGTGATGACATGTTATTGGTGTACACACAGTCAGCTAGACCTAATCACATAGTATTTTAAAACCCAATCCAGATAATTGAATGCATAAGTATAATGTGGTGATACAAGGTAATGGCCACGAGCAGCATTTGGTAGACCAGACATGTGTGCAGGGATAGCGAGAGGCCACCGGCCACCTTCTTTTTTTGATTGAGACTTCCACTCCAACCACACAAGATCGCAAATGAACAGCACCAAAACGGGTCTACCGGGTCTGTATACACGGAACGGGTGCCCTTACCTGTTACGGTACAAATTGTCTGTTAGACCGTATGATCACTACCATGTGGCTTACCAACTGGTTACTGATTTTTATTTATGACCTAACAGAAACATCCTTTTTATATCGGATAAAAAAACATAAGGTGGGTATGAATATGGTGGCTATTTACTAGCACGTCTTTTTTGCGTGGAAGACGCAAAGCTTAACAAGGATAGGTCATGAGAGGGCATAAACGAAGCAGCACAAGTCGCACGTCAGAAAAGTAGCATCTGAATTGTTCAATTAAACACTTGTGGGATATGCATCATCATGGACCAAAAGGTAGGCAGGCAGGTGCTGATGGGGCTAGCTATGGGGATATGGTGGTGGTGTCACCATTGAGTTTAGGGAAGTTCTCCATGATGTTGAAGTCCATCAACAGATACCAGAATCAGACAATAAATACTACCAAATCCATTGGTATCACCGGAGAATTCGGCAACTTCATTAAACACACAATTAATTGCTAAACCGTAGGAGAAGAAGAAGCATGGGTGTACCACACAAGGGAGCAGATCTAGCTTGAGATAACAAAACTCTTGAGCTTTTTAAGGAGCCCAATAATGGGAGCTTTTTCCAAGAACTTGGACTGTTTTTCACATTTAGCCTTGGAATTTCTTTTTCTTTCGAGAACATGTAAATATAGTGTGAATTTCACAAGAACATTAGGGAGAAGTTTCTTCTACAGAACAAAGCACATAAGGCGCGCATCAACCATGGTGATGAATTTGCAACCCAGATGATTTACGGAGAACCCAACTCATCATATCCCTAAACAACCAATGGCCCAGCCAATCGAAAAGGGACTCTGAAGGTTTGGATCCAGATACTATCGCCAAAATTCATCAGCAGAGTCAAACTTGAGCAACACAATAAAGAAAGGAGAGAAAGAAAGAGGGAGGAAGAGTATAATAAACTTGAATTATCATTCATGGCCATAGCCACGGAGAAAACTGAACATGGAGGAGCACATGAAATTCAGGCAGAGAAAAGCTCTGCAAATTAGAGACAGAGAAAAGCTCTGCAAATTAGAGACAGAGAGGCAGGTAGTAACCTTGATGTTCTTCAGCCGGGCAGCAGCTTCAGTTCCTGGATTCGATTTGAAGTAGAAGAGAGGAACGGCCGGACTACCTTGCCTGCTTCCTACGAGGAGAGCGGACAACTGGCTGGCTACATACAGAGAGAGGGAGGGAGGGAGGGAGGGAGGCAGTAACCTTAATCTATGGCTGTGGAGCGAGAAACACATGGAGCTGTGGTTCTTGTGGCCTGCTGGGTGGCGTGGTGGTTGCGCGCGGTTGCCGTGTTGGATTCGCGGATGTTCTAATTGGAACGGAGAAGGAGAACGGAGCGTGTGAACTGTCAACAGAGGATAGCAAAACTCTAGTTTAATAATGCCGAGAAGAAAATAGTATGCGGTGCAGGTGCATCGTCAGCTTACTCAATTGCACGCTCAGAAAATGTGGCAAAATATAGCCACGTTTGTTTCCAGGATGTTTATAAACTGTTAAAACATAAATTTGGGACATTACCATGCATATGAGCATATTTGGCGCCACTCTGCTGTTTTTTCATACATTAGTACCACGTCTGCTTCCAGGATGTTTAAACTGTTAATACCAAGCTGTTGATACAAAAAAATCTTCATTTAAATCGAGGTATTGTGTGCACCAAGTGATGCAGAGACAGGGGTTTATGCTCCTTTCCGGAAAAAATCGTGACTCTGTTTGTCGTTGCGGTATTGAATTGTGGAAGTATACTAAAATTCAATACGTCATGTTTTCTCGAAGAGCCTCATCGATGCAAAAATACAGTATTTTCTAAAATCTCACAGCAAAGACAAGATTGGTACAGTACAGATCACTCTTGCTAGCTAATCAGATTCCAGGGCAACATGTAGCATAATTGCTATATATAAACCGGGACCTTAAACTAAGAGGATATACACTGGATGAGTTTTGCCGGGTTGGTTGGCGTTATCAACTTATCACCCTAGCCTTCGCATATACGTTACCTTTCGATGTGGCCATCTTTGTTTCTATCCTTGGTGCCTCATTTGCTTTCCATCTTAGGTCGTTGTTCTCTAGTCTTTGCTCCGAGTCTTTGCGCGATAGTTGTGGCCCTACATTTTTTTCTAGTCCTTATTAACAATAATTGCACTAGTCAATCCGTGTCAATCGTAGTGGTAGTGTGGTAGTGATAGTTTTTCTTGCTGGCCCCAGATTAATCAGCTTCAATTTTATCATCTCAACATGACTAGTACTGTGCATTTGAACCACTTGTAGGCACGGTATATTTTTTCTGTTTATTCAGGCTTTTTTCTGCATTTTGGAGAAAATTGTCCCAACTCCCAACTCTGGATGTAATGATTTTCGCTACTTCAATATGTGTAGTTTTAAACAGTTGGGTTACAAAAGTGGTGTATACGTGAATATAATTTTGGCTAGTTCGATTGGCACATGTTCAATAGACAACGATTTGTAACCGGTACTACTACGATCTACAGAACACCATATTAGACACGGGTGAACATCTTCGTCGGAAATGGACAAGCGACCCATCGGTTACAATCCTGTTACTGATGTGGGAAGCACGTTGGTAATGGAGGACGTCCCATTACGATGAGGTGCCTCAAAGCAAATGGGTGACCCATACACTGATACACCCTTTGCCGATGAGTACCCAACCTTTGAATCACCGTTTTCCTGGTGGTCACATGGCAACACGTTTTTGGTTTTGACCATTTCCAATATGCATCATGTGTTTAGTCCAATACATATTTCACATCACAATACACACACTTCACAACACAATATACACATTTCATAGCACAACACACAGACACAACACGATATCAACAACAACAACATTTTATTCATAATACAGACACCACCATGTACACCACACATCAACGTACTTTTTACACAAAACCACCATCTTCACAGCCCAAAATACACAATGTCATATTACAGAGTCCAAAAATACATAATACGTAAGTGAAACAACTCTAAAATTCTATGTTGAAAAGAAAGAAAATAATAAAATTATTGGTTGTGCCATTGCCTTCGCGATGTCTTTCCAAGACCCTAGGCCCGGACTAGCTCTACCAGTCTCACCTCAACTATTTGAGAGAAGGAATTAGTAGTCACAGGGTAAGATGCGATTCTCATAACATCCAACACCTTAGATTGTCTTAGCACTATAATTACAAAATGTATGAGAATAAGTTGATTTTCATAATTGTGAAAAAACTGAATTAGAAAGATTGCAATATATCAGCTGATCAAAGCCTTGATAGCAAGGTAATTTTTGTCAGCTCCGTCATTAGAGTCATGACACCAACATATTTTGTCGACAGCTTTATCATCAGTTCTGTTCAGATCATGCTCTAGGTAACTATATCTAATTCGCGGACAGGCCTTTTTGTGAGGTGTCACTAAACTAGAACATCTTAGCCGCTGTAATTTGTGGCCACACCGTACAAAACACTCTTAATAAAAAATGTCTTATAGGGTGCACCAAAGCATCACAATAACGATAGAGTGGAACAGGTGTAGCCCTCATAAGCCTATTTACACATAATGAGGAATCAATTCAGTTTTGTGGTAATATATGGTATATTGTTGTTGATGTTTTTATATGAATAGCTATACTCATTACCTGGAGCAATGGTGTGGCGGGGAGGCCTTCGCCAACTCTAACTCCACTCTCCTGCGCCACAACAAGGAGATAACCCACTTGCCAACTCCACTACCCGCAACAATATTTGGAGGAAGAAAACTTTTGCCAGCACCCTAAGGTGATGGGTAAAATGGAAGAGAGTTGGCTAACTCGCTATTCAAAGGTATGATGACATAGTATGGGAAATACCCATCACTTACCTCTTATTTATTGGTAATGTGGATGTCTCTGTAAATAGCAAAAGCTCTTTATGTGACAACATATCAGTAATAGAACTTTTTATACAATGTCACCGCCATAGTCTCATGTTTTTAAAGACTTCTGACTTAGCAATGCAAACTAGGATAAGAACCTAACCTACATAAGTTGATATAAGAATAAAAGAAATAGAGAGGGGACTATACCTATATTCAAAGAGAGAACACTAACAGAACAATACCACTAAAATTATAGACCTCATATAACATTGCGAACCTTATATGGTACATAGAATGCGTGCCAATATTTTTTTGAACCTTCAACGGTAGGGGAGTTCCCTACTGTTATAATATATTAAAAATGTTTGTGCTCTGGACGAGCCGAAGAACCAGAGCCCCCTCGATAAATTGGTAATCTCTCACCCGACGGCCATGATAACGCTGCAGTCCTTGTTGATAAATAGCTGATCTATTAAGGGAAAGTTCGCTCCTCTTTAAGAAAGTTTAGGTCATTTTGTCTAAGCCTTTTTTGCCTATTCTTCAACGTAAGCTACGAATCGAGGGGAATCATAAATGATTTGATTGGGTATGACTGCTTATGCTCCAAATTAGGAAGAAATGTGTATATCCAATCGATATATTGGGAGTCGTCGAAGGCTCCAGAGTACATAGGGTTATTCCTCAAGCCAACATCCAGGATTCCTTTTAAGGGGTGCCTCAAGGCGAGGTTTGATGCCGTATAAAGTAAGGCCATTGGCACGCGGCTTGGCCATTAGACTAGGGATGCGATATTGAAGCAATGTCGAGTCGGTTTGGCGTGAAACAGGTAAAATGCTCCCTGAGATATTTGTCTCGTTATCCGTGATAATGTTGTTGGGGACTACAGATCTACAAACATTATCCTTAATTAAAGAAATCAACATCAGTTTCATCGTCTTGCTTTTGAATAGGTTTGGCTTGCTACAAAAAGATGTGTCATACCTCATATGCTTTTTTGAATGGCCATCCATACCTAATCCCCAAACAACGAAGGGCCAGATAATAGGGACGGTTCTCTAGGCAATAGCTGGCATGTGTGGCTGTCTTCCATATTTCTGGCAGTCTATACTATAACACCCCGGCCCACCCCCGAGACGGGCCTTGTACTCACTCGTCCGCACCCGGGAAGGACTTCCCGGTCAGTCACCCATCCTGAAATTGCTCCGAGCCAAGCACACTTAACCTCCGAGTTCCTTCCAGATGAGCTTCCGGAAAAGAAGTTGCAACTTGTTGATATGAGTATTCTATCAATCCTATTAAGCCCTGATCCAGGATCTCACAAATACATTTATGAACAATGTATTCAGCATCAGCATGAGCAGAGAGCCAGATAATCCCATGTCGGGACGCCTTGGCAACAAGGTGTCGTGACGAGACGATGCATGATGGCCACACTCTCCGGAAAGGATTTCATTCAATATATGTATGTCATCTTCAGGATCCATACATGTTTTAAAGATACATGGTGTACTTCTTTTATATAGTTCCCGATTAATTATTGTATGACCTTTGGCGTGACGTTTAATTAATGTGCCGAGCTAACACTTCATCCTCGGTGAGTTCCTCGCTAACATATACACTAAATATGGTTGAGTCCAACCTAGATTGATTACCAAAGCCATATCTTGGTTTCGACACTTGGCTCCGACTCCTTAGAGTCGCACATTGGCGATTCGGCAGCCCCCGAGTCCTAGGACCCGGGCTCCGACTGCTTGGAAATGGTTAGCTTGTACATGTGTTGAAGGAAAATCCCTGGTGGAATCTTTTGCATGAGGACCAGACTCGAGCAAGTGAATCATAAAAGCCATTATTCTTGCGGTCATTATGGTCTAATTAGAAACCATCAAAATGATCACCGAGACGAGCGACCTCCACACGATAAGCGGCCGCATTATCCTTTTAGCTTTGTAAGTTCGTGAAACGTAATACACCACCAAATTCGAGTCGCCATATAACACATAATTCTGCAAACGCCCATTTCTTTCGCTAGACGGTGGTCATGCAATAGTGATTCATATTCTACGACATCATTCTTAGTCGTGAAATGAATCTGGAGGACATAATGAAACTTATCTCCGTTTTGGGGAGGTAGATCTAGGGCGTGAGGGTCCGCGACTTGACAAACACACACTACTGTCTAGAGTGCAAACGAGTCGCTCCAAATCCAATTGCTCTTCTTTCTGGGCCGTCCTAAGATATGGTGACATAAGAAAAGAAAAAACACCATAAATGAGTCTTGGTCACTTGGGATGGACCAATGTCGTTGAAGTTAGTTCAAATCCGAGATGTCACACTTTTGAAAATGAATTGCATAGACCCGTTGTGATTCTTGTATGTACAAATGAAGTACACTATAAGCAACAATAATGGGTTATAAAAAAGTAGGATAAACCATGATTCAGATGAATGTTTAGATTGGATTGTAGGCAGAAAAATATTGTTTGGCCGAGTTCAACGGTTGCTGTGAAGATCGAAGGAGTCCATAAACCTTGTCTAATTGAGTTCCAACGAGCACTCCTTTCCTTGTATCTGTCTCTGTCTCCTTATCTTTATTAGTTTTCTTGACACTGTGTACTAATTGAAGTGGTGGTCAAGTTGTGGGCTCCTAAATTGATTGGTAATGGCCAGGCTTGAATAGATGATTTAAAAATAAGATGATGTGCATGACAAAGGAGAGCATGACTGCATGGGTCCAGATCTGAGAAATGGGCATAACAACCATCGCTGTACTTGACGTGGACCTAGACTCGATAGCAAGTCAACAAGAAAATCACATCGGAAGAAAAAAAAGCTGCTTGTTACAGACAAGTATGCAACAAATGTAATAGCATGCCAGTGTAACCACATACAAGATGCGAAATTTGTTTAAAACTTTGGCTCTGCTTTATTATTTCTTGAATTAATCAGTCAGGATTCAGGCGTCAGCGTAATCTAAAAAAAAAACGTGCACGAAGATTGACCGGAGGTGGATGATATCTCATCATAGGAAGGTGACGTACTTACCATATGTTGCCTGTGGAAATGAATAACATGTTCAATCAATGCTTCCTAACAATTGCATGTTCTCTACGCACTCTGTTTCATTATTACTACAAGTTACTGCTTCTGGCAAAATGAGTTATACATAACTTTGTATTATTGTGCTCAAAATTATGTCGATAGCTCCACAGAGATCGGTATTTTAAAAGTTGAAAGTTCACAGTTTGATGTTATAAAAAATCAGAAAAAAAAATACCTAGGTGTAGATAACAATATAATCTAAAAGTGTGCAAATATTCAGTCAGAAATTCGTTATATTTTGGGATGGGAAAAAGTGACAAATGGGTGGACCTAGATCTGTAAACAGTACATATTTTGAAAAACTTAAAATTTTGTCAGATTTGTCATTTTTATGTAGTCTAAAATAATACAAATTTCACATTGAGATTTTGCACATAGTTAGATCTTGACACTTCTGCGCCTAGAATTTTTGTTTTGATTTCGAAACAGAAGAATACAGATTTCGAAATTTTAGATTACCGACCTCCGTGGAGCTCGGCCTCCGAATGCACTTTCCGTACTAGTTACAGAAACAATAATGCAACTGAATAAAATGAAACGATGGAGAAAGGTATGCTAAATGCCTACATTTATATATGCCTAATATAAAAGAAACGAGATCGATTGATCCAGAGTTTGCTGAGCCATCAATGCCTACATTTATATATGCCTAATATAAAAGAAACGAGATCGATTGATCCAGAGTTTGGTGAGCCATCAAAGAGCGACGTAAATGTTATCAAGATTCAATAGTGAATGCCTGTTGTCTTATCGGTTCACCTAGTGAAATTTCACGTGTGAACACTATTTAGAAACAATATTCCCTAATACCCATTGTTTCTTATATTAAAGTTCAACTTTTTATGGCACTCTACCACATTTTTTTGGTGGAGTAACATATCAGTATATGAGTTATGACATGCCTTAATATTTTTGTTCTAATATTTTTATGTCTAATTTACACATTTAGATAGGATAAGGAAATAACTAGCCTACAATGTAGTCAAATAGATTAACAAAAACTTAGATGGTAGATTTTGTGAAAAAATTTCAGGAAAACTTTCTTCTAAGAGATAACTTTCTCTTCCAAGGAAACGTCCAATTCGGCTGTTCCTCCAGAGATGACTTTTGGGCCGCTTTAAGTTTTGTGCAATGCATGTCCAAATTTCGGCCCAGACAAGAAACAGCCCGAATCGCACCCATGGGACCTGGATATAGGGTCTGTGACCTACCAAACACACCCTATATCACTAGCACTCTTCTCGTTTGGTCCATTTTGTTATGGATGCAACTTATCTATATTGATAAGCCCATAGGGCACATATATAGTACACATGACTTGGAATACAAGAAAGGAAATCTAGACTAATACGAACTCCTAGACCAATACTAATACTCCTTAACACCCCCCCCCCCCCCCCCCTCAAATGCAAAGCGTATGCAATAGCATTGCATTTGAAGAAGTGTAAAACTAGAAAAACAAATGATAATCCAAAATCCGCTTCTTGAGAGTGTCGTCGCAGCATGAAGAGTCTTCAAAACCTGTGGAGTCAAGCCAAACAATCGATCATAGAAGACCGACGGAAACCGATAGACGATCAGAAGAAAGATAGAGACCGAGAGACGATCAGAAGTAGAGCATGTCATAACAGATCATAGCACAAGGAACCAATGGCATAAGAAGCCCACGGCAAAAGAATGTGCGTAGATCAACAATGACAATGCGAAAGGAGGCCACAAAAATCCTACTAAGAGGACCAGGACCGGTAAAACGAGGCCACAAAGACCAAGAAAATGAGGCCACAAACGGACCGAGAAGAGGCCACAAACGGACCGAAAAGAAGAGGCCACAAAAAGGACCGAGGCCACAAACGGACCGAGAAAATGAGGCTAACAAATAAAGGTACGGTGGACTCTCATGACATGAAACACAAAAGAGAACAGCGGATCTGGTGGACGCAGCGGAAAATATAGAAAACTAGAAAACCGAAGATACTGATGGTAGTGGCAGCGGAAGTGAATCATGGCGGCGAGGGCCAGAACCAACCAGAGGACCCGTTCTGCACTCCTGGCTGCGACGAAGGTGGTGTCTCTGAGCTACAAGCAGCAAGACCGACATAACCTGTCGAGGAAGAACCTGAAGCCACAAGTTGACGTAGAAGTCGCACAATATCCTGCTCAGTCACGGACACTGTTGAAGGGGTCGGGGTAGGAGCACGCCCCCTGAAGGCTCTGACAAAGAACCACGTGACATGTCCCGCATCTTCTTGAAGCAGTCGGACTCAGTGTGACCAGGCTTGCCACAATAGTCACAGTGACGACGAGGACGGGCTCCACCGTTTGTGGGATATGGTATAGCAGCAGGAGCACTGAGGCAAGATGTATCAACTGCAGTAGTCGGTGTAGCAGGAGAGCGAGCAGCGAACACTGAGGGAACCTCCAACAGACCAGCGCCACGAAGACGAGTCTCCTCCGCACGAATCTCGGTGAGTGCCTCCAAAAGAGTGACACGAGGCACACGCGCAAAAAGTTGAGCACGTCGTGCCTCAAATTCCTTACGAAGCCGTGTCAAGAACTCATAAACACGCTGGTACTCCTGCTCAGCACGAAACGTCCGACAACACGGACAAGTACCACAACCAGAAGTGCGCAAAGCATCCAGTTGGCGCCAGACAGCAGAACTCTGAGCATAGAACTCGTCAACAGTCGCATCACCCTGCCGAAGTTCATGCTCCTGACGAACCACAGACTAATACAGAGCATCTCCAGAAGGCTGGTAACGCTGACGAAGGTGAGTCCACATCTGGAAGGCCGATGAGAGTCCCACAATCTCAGAAGAAAACTGAGGAAGGACACTAGCGACGAGGACAGCGGCGGCACGAGCATCATCATCAAACCACTGAGCATAGATGGCCAGTTCATCACGATAAGAGTCAAGAGCAGTCTGATAATCTGAAACCTTCTGCTCGTAGACAGCAAGCGGAACATCATCACGAGACATAGCAACAGCTGCAGTAGCTTTATCAACAGACGAGTCAACAACTGGTGGCACTGGTGGCGCCGGCTCTTGAGGAGCAACCGGCCGGGACGGACATGTGATCTCACCAGAAAGAACGCCCCAAAGATGAAGCCCACACATATGGATACGCATATGGGCGACAAAATCCGTGTAGTTGAGACCGTCGAAAACCATCGGGCAGCGAGGGATAGAGACGAAACCCGACGAAGACATCACGACCAGATTTTTTTTTATGGTCACGAATCACAAACGAATCTGGAAATTCTCACGTCCGATGGAAACTGCCAGCAACTCAACGGAGCTTGATCGCGAGAGCGGCCGGCCTGGAGACAGCGGCGCGTCAGGGGATGACAACGGGAAGGCAGACCGAAGGGCAGCGACGGATGACTGGAGTCAGCGGTGAAGCTGCGGCTGAGGCGTGCAGGGCTGCCGATCTGGGAGCCAGCTGGTTCGATCTGGCCTGCACCGTCGGAGAAACACAACGGCAAGCTGACCCAGATCGATCGGGGAGGCTGGCTATACTAGAATCGATAGGCAGTAGAGAAAAAAAATATAAGGAGACCACAATGGATCGAGAGACCACAACGGATCGGAATTGGAAGACCACGAACGGATCGGTAGATTTTCGATCGAGATGAGCACGAGTTGCGCGTGCAGAAAAAAAAAACCTGAACCTGAGGCTCTGATACCATGTTATGGATGCAATTTATCTATATTGATAAGCCCATAGGGCACATATATAGTACACATGACTTGGAATACAAGAAAGGAAATCTAGACTAATACGGACTCCTAGACCAATACTAATACTCCTTAACACATTTGACATCTTTTTCCGAAATGGGGGACTACCCGGTCTCTGCATCAAAACGACATACGACATGTTTTATTAATTTATTGCAAAGTAGTCAATGATTACAATTTTGAATCATGTTTTTGCTCCAGAAATACCTTTTGATATTCACCATAATGCGCCTGGACTAGACACTTTTCTTGCTCCAAGACCACTATTGGGGGTTGTTATCAGGGGTATCCATATAGCTCGGGTTCGAGATCAAAGAGAGAAAATCGTGGAACCGATCGTAGAGGTTGTGGGGAGATGCGACGTTGGAGTTGTCGAGGAATAGGATTGACACAAGAGAGTTTGCCCAGGTTCGGCCCCTCTAGAAGAGGTAAAAACCTACTCATGTTGTGTGTGTATAGTGTCGATTATGTGTTTTGCTTCAGACATTGTGATCCTGTCTCTCAGAGCTGTCTCTGTCTACTCCGGGATGTGCTTTATATACTAACAAGGCCGGGTTACAAATGAATTGGAGTTATCATCCACTAACCTATACATGATGGGAGTTAATTCTGCAGTGGCACCGACTCGTAACGCCTCAAATAAAAGGTGTAACACTTGTCTTGAGGGCTACTCCATCGTGCTTGACCTTCCGTCTTCACGCCTGTTGAGCTTCTTGCCCGAATCCTCTGGAGTCGACATGCCGAGTCGAGCCAAGGACTTTCCTAGTCCAGTCGACCTTTCAATAATCTTCGCTGGCCTCCTGGGCTTCTTAGGCTTGGTACTTCTTGGAATCAGTTCGATGGGCCTACCTGTTTCTGGCCCCCTCGTCAACCATCCTCACGGATCACAGAGGGTTAAAACATCAATCAGCCATCTGAAAATACACATCATGGTGACTGATTACGCACAAGTACATGGGATCTATCATAGTCATTTCGATAAAAAAGAGTGCCAAACCCAACGAGAAGCAGAAGATATTGATTAATGAATTTTAGCAAGGTTTCACTGTACACACTGCAAGATAATTTTATAAGTGGTTTAAAAGCAACAAGGAATTTCATATCAAGTAACTAAAAGCAAAATGTAAAGGTGCAGCAAGTGGCCCAATCCTTATTTGAGTTAAGGAGAAGTCGGTTGTGTTTCTTATATGGATTAAAACGTTCCAGATGACACACTGGAATGTTGCCAAGTTACTTTCATCAAGTTACATTGATATGTTTTGATAAGTGTTGTGTGGGTGAACCTATGCTAATGTAGCGCGCTTACTTTGACAACATACATTCTTATGATTACATTCCCTTCACAAACATCCGAAAATATAAGAGAGTAATTAAAATAAATCTAGCCATAACATTAAGGTTTAGAGCCCAAACATTCCCTCATGCAACAACTTGTAAAGTACGGTTAGCTATTCTGTCACTCATGCAACCCGTCATAAACAAACTAAATACAAATGCATTTCCCTAGTCTTGACGTTCACATAACACCACTAGAGAAACAACACCACAATTTAAATATACAAATATTAACACTCCATATATCAAGATTATTAGTGACAAGACTTCTCCCATATTCTAGAGAATTAAGCAAACTACACACAAGACATCATATGGATCATGATCAGAGGAGATCAGTATATGATTAAAAATCTAAACATGACAAGATTTCACCGATAAAAATTTTAAGCATCAACTATAAGAGGTAATCAACATCGAGAACTATCAACGACAGATACACGTTATACTTCCAAGATTGGATCGGCGGACGGAGTGGAGATTGCGGTGAAGATGGTGCTGGTGGAGGCTGAAAGGACAAGGATTTCACCTAGAGGGGGGGGGGGGGTGAATAGGCGATTTAAAACTTTTCCGGTTTAGGCTTGATAATTGCGGAATAAAACTAGGTGTTTAAATTAACAAGCCAACAACCTAAATATACTAGGCTCACCTATGTGCACCAACAACTTATGCTAAGAAAGACAAGTAACAAAGTGATAGAAATATATAAGACTTCAAGCAAGAAGGCTATCACAATGTAAACTGCATATGTAAAGAGCTTGGGTATAGAAATAACCGAGGCACGCGGAGACGAGGATGTATTCCCGAGTTCCTCCTTTTTAGGGGAGTACGTCTCGTTGGAGGGGTGTGAGTTTCAAACTCAAACGCCACAAATGGCCTCACCCTATTCTCCGAAGAACCTTGCCCAAAAGCTTGGTTCACCTTCCACTATTGATTTCCCTTTTGGGCGGAAATCGAGTCCCTTACAACAATCTTGAGGCACAACCCACAAAAGGATTGGGAGCTCCCAAGTGACCACAAAAGGTCTCAACCGCCACAACAGGCGTCTAGGGTCCAAAGACCCAAGAGTAACAAGCTCACGAACTTTCACTTCCACGAATCCTCGTGGAGAGCACAAACCGATGCACAAAAGTAATGGCAAGAACACAAGAAGTGCTCAAGTCCTTCACTCTCAAATCCCACCAAAAACAACTAATGCTTGTGGGGGGAGAAGAGAGGAAGAACAAAGAAGAACTCAACAAATGGAACTCCAAGATATAGATCCAAAGGATTCCCCTCACTTAGAGGAGAGATGGATTGGCAAAAATGTAGATCTAGATCTCCTCTCACTTTTCCCTCAAAGATATGCAAGAATCATAGCAGGAATTGAGAGAGGGACAAGTTTTCCAAGGTCAACAATGGTGGGATAGAGAGGGAAAATGTGCTTGCTGCAGGAGGGAGAAGGGGAGGGGTATTTATAGCCCCTCCCGAAATAGAGCCGTTGCAGCCACTAAAGTCGGAACATCCGGTGCCAGACCCGGTTCCAGATCCGGTAGGTGCCAGATCCGGAATTAAGACCGGAGTTAGGAAAATGCTACTGGAGTCGCCCGAAAGCGCCCGGTTCTTACCCGGAATTATTTCCAGACTGACCCGGTGCCAGACCCGGTGTAAATTCCGGAATGACCCGGAATAACAGGTTTTGGATAGAAATAGCAAAACGAAAACTGCGATAACTTTTTCATCCAGACTCTGATTTCGATGATCTTGGGCTCGTTGGAATCACAACGAAGAGCTCTTCAGGATCATGTAGAGAAACATCATAGTCCATCATGTGAGGAGGGAGTCACAAGGAGAGAGTTTGACCTCTCTTAGAAAAGGCAAACTGGCAAAACCTCCAACATAAAAAACGCAACAAGATATGCATATGAAATCCGTTTTTGATGAACTAGAGCTTGGTATGGAGATGAACACAAGCTCTAAATTCTCACATGTATAAAAGCCAAATAAGAACCAAGAAAGATGATGATGCCAAGTATGCAAAGATTTGAGCTCTCCACAAAGATGCGATCAAGTTACTCACTTGAGAGCCCCTCTTGATAGTACGCCGTCTATCCTATAACCCGGTCTCCCACTAACACCATGAGACCGGTAAAATAGAAACCCTATCAAGATCATACCTTTGCCTTGCGTATTCCACTTGAGCTAGATGATGACGATCTTGATCTCTTCAAGTGGACCACCTTTCTTGATTGCGCTTTGCTTGGTGAAGACTCACATAACGCTCCCCTATACACCAATATGGGAGAGCCTCTATAAGGCACATCTTCACTTGAACAATATATCCAAATGAGTGACAAGCATCAAGCATAGGATTTTTTCGATATGCTTCTCTTGAACTTGCACTTCATCTTCTTCTCTTAATATATATGATGACTTGAATATTAATTTGGTCATCACTTTATCTTCTTCTTTCAAGCTTGATACCAACACATGGTGTTCAAGCATTGCCAATGGATAAGCCCTACAAGGATATCTCAATGCAACCATTAGTCCATAGAGATTGTCATTAATTACCAAAACCACACATAAGAGCTCATGCACTTTCAATCTCCCCCATTTTGGTAATTGATGACAATCTCTTTCGAGAGGGTTTATAATATGGAATTTAATGAACAAGGAGCGATTGCACTAACATTAGATACTACAAAAGTATGTGATGTTAGTCCAACCACATATATAGTGCAAACTCCCCCACAATCTATGCACGTGTGTATGAACATAAATTCATTGCATATATTGTCAACCATTACCGGTGGTGGAGTTTCCACTATATACAAAACCAAGCAACGAATGCAAAGGCAAGAAAGGCAAATACATAATAACCAATAAAAGTACAAAGCCGAATTCCATAAACCCTCCAAAACTTCTCCCCCATTGGCACCAATTTCCGAAATGGGCAAAAAGTGCCGGAAGGCCAACATAGTGAGAGTTCCTTCACGAGTTAGCTTTTCTCATAAAAATGAGTATAATCAAGTGGACATTTCCACCGATCAATAAAAGGAGGAAATCAAACTATATTGAGAATCCAAAGATTGCAACAAAAATAGCAAAGGGAAAGATACCTCAACGAAAGAGGCAAGCAATCAAAGGATCCGAAAACCAATTGGACATAAGAAGATATTATGATAAGATCAACCAAGTGTTCTAAACAATCAAGAGAGAGCTCCCCAAGGTACGTGCACAAAGTAGGATATGCATTTCATTATGGAGTGCACAACATGGAATCCTCACTCCCTCCTAGATAATTTTGAACCCAAACAAGTGCAAGAAAGCATCGATGGAAATTGAAGCAAAGCAACTAGGTCCACAAGCTTATTAAGATGCAAAAAGGGATATCAAATGAAAAGCAAAGCTTGTGCTTTTTAGAATCCACCAAAGAATCAAAAACAATAAAAGGGTGGTCACTAACGAATTGGAAAATCAATTAAAGATGTAACTACTCCCATGTGTATAAGTTTCTAAGTAGACATCAATCATGAAGATATAAGTCCATAAAGAAACAGGCACACACAAAAAATACATACAAGGGTAAAGAACATGATATCCAAGAGGAAGTCATAAATATACCATTAAGATTTTTGCTTAAACGCATAACACAAAGCTCAATTTAATCTTAAAAGGATATAGATGAACTTCCAACACAGTCTCATCATAGCATCCAAAAATATCCACAAGGGAACAAAGTTAGTTGGGATGCTCCGAGAAAGATAACAAGTATCACAAAGAGCAAATGATTTTGCAAATTCATCAATATTGCACATGAGAGACTTTGAGTAGAATTGCTAGATTAGGTGAATCATGAAAATGATTATATAAATTTCCCTTGATATGTAACCATCCCGGCTTGCTCACATTTGCAATAAAGATGTTTTGATAAAAACTTTGAGAGAACCACATCAATTGCAACTATTCATGCCAAGATGTAACCTACACAAGGTTGAAAGCTAGAAAAGTATGCATGAGTTAGATACTCGTTACCGAGATAGCATTGGTGATGTAAAAGATATGAGTTCACGATCATCCAAGCTTGGCTCCAATAAGCACATGGTGGTAACACCTTCCTTGTAAATGAGACAAGCTTCCAATGCACCTCCGATGTACCTAAAATAAATTCAAGTACAAAATGGTACCCAAACTCATTGGGTCCAAAGTAGTTAGAGCAACTACAATACATAGGACACACTCCACATAAATATGTGCATATTGATATGAAATTGAATTTCGTGCACATGTTAGCCATTTAGGATTTGATGGAGTTTACCCTATATATTGGATCAACGAAAGTAAGCATGTCATAAGATATACATATAGTAAATATGCATGCACAAGACTTTCAAGAACCAAACGAGATACAAATTGGACAAAACACCAATTAAATCAAGAAAGCACACACAAGTGTGACAAGAAAAAGAATTGTCAAAATTATATCAAAACCCAAATCAACAATGATCGAAGATACCACTTGAAAAGATACCAAATGAAAGTAAGATATCAATTGAAGAAAATACCATCAAGGAATAAGCCAAGCCCTCTACACTTTTCATGATGGCACAAAGTACCAAGACGAAAAATGTTTGTCTTCCAAGGAGACACGTCATCGGAATCAAATACCAATTGAAGACAACTAATGTTCAAAAGCATATAGGATTGCTCCCCCAAGATTTTGCATTATTTATGATCTTGCATTTGAATACAAAATGCACACAAATGGGATCATCACTCTCCATACATATTATTCAAATACTAGTCATGATCAAGGAAAGCAATAAGATACAAAACCAATTTAAAGAAAGATGTTCTACTCAATGTAGGATTGCTTCCCCAAGAATAGTGCATTATCTAGAAGTATGACTTTGAATGTAAATGCACAAGAATGGGATCATTGCTTTTCCTAACACAAGAAAGAACAAAGCAAATTTTGAGTAGACCAACAAGGATCCAAAAGATACAAGGAAGATAAGAGAGTTAGATCAAAACAAATCATTGGCAATAAAATAAGGTAATTCAACGCAAGATCCAAAATGAAGATGGTCTACAAATTCCACCACAATTATGAGTATCACTCGTCATGGACAAGGAGTATATAGAGATATTTCTCGGTGGTAAAGGAATGACATGCAAGACCAACTTCACGACAAATAAGCATATGGCAGAAGATAGGATTTAAAGGCCAAAGCTTAAGAAGATAGATATTCTTGATAGCTTCAAGTATTCACACGATCATGCAAAGCCACTACAAAGAGTAGCTTGAAGCAATCGATTTCCCAAAAGGATATGCGAACATATTTGGGGAAAACCGTACCAAGAATGTCCATCACAAACAAGATCCAAAAGAGTGATTAAATAAAATCATTTTAGCACATATGGAACTTGTTTGAGCAACATGCCACACAGGAACAAGATTATTAACAAAATCAATTCTAGGTGGCAATACCTCACATGTTCATATTTCTAGGCTTGTAATATGCACATGGCTTATTACTTCCCCATAATGTGATAATCCAAATTTTCTTAACAAGAGGCAAATAAAACCAACTAGAGATAATTAATGGATATTATAGAATTTGAATTTCTCATGAGAATGACATACCACATAGAGACTAGATAATATTGATATATCAACACTAAGTGGTATTCCTCATGTATACACATTATTTAGGATTGTGAAGTGCACGAAGCATATCACTCCCCCAAAATGGGATCGTCCATTAATCTCTCAAAGAGAGCCAACAAGATAAGATAGTAAATAAAATCAATATGGCTCAAAACAAGTAAATGGTGTGCAAACCAACATACACATCTTGATTTCTCAAGATAAGTAAGTAGAGAGCACAACACATACAAACACTAGCAAGGTACAAAACCAAACACATGCCAGGGTGCAAGCAACTTTCAATGTATATGTGATATAAGCACAAGTTACCGCAAGGAGGAACATTGGATAAGAGATAGAACAATATAACCCAAATGACTTGACTTTAGAGAATAAACTTGATGAGGGTCCCTTAATTCTTCATGATGTAGCAAAGTCTCCAATGTCCTCCAACAACACCTATTGATCAAGTTTTAGCTTGTTGGTCCCCAACCAAGTTGGGTCCTAAGAGGTTAGTCACAATAGGCTTGGCAACCCAAATGGTGCTTTTCTTGACAACACTTTGAGTACCAACATATTTGGCAAACACATTGTCAACCTTATCTTTCCGAAGAGAATAAACACCATCAATAATAATGGGGTTGGATAAGGTACCATTAGTGCATGAAGAAGCAAAGTGGCCCTTCTCACGGCATAAGTAGCAACATTGGCTTTTTCCCTTCTTCTTAGTTGAAATCTCAACTTGAGGAGGAATAGCTTGATTCTTCTTGGGAAGTTATCGTTCTTCAACTTGAGGAACTTGAGTTTGAGCTTGAGGCCTCTTCCCTTGTTGCTTCTCACCAAGGGACTTCTTCTTCAAAGGGCATGATCTAACATGGTGCCCTTCAACTTTGCACTTGAAGCAAACAATTTTGGCCGAATATTTAACTTGTTCTTGGCCCATGTTCTTCTTGATAGACTTGGTCTTGTTCTTGTTATTGGAGTTGAATCCAAGTCCACTCTTGTCATTGGGACGTCTTTGAACACTCAACACATTGTCAAGTGTAGACCTCCCAACATGATGCTTTTCCAAGTCTTTCTTCAAAGAAGCGACTTGGGCCTTGAGCTCTTTTAATTCCTTTACATGGTTAGTATCAACAAAACACTAGAGGAAGTAGATGCTTCATTGTTAGAGCAACAAGGCATGGAAAGTAATTCATCACAAGATGTAGCAATATTGTGAGGGGATGAATCACAAGGACTAGCACAAGGCAATAAAGCATTTAGAGTAGAAGTAGTGCCATTGTCCACATGAGGCTCACAAGATGTTACCTTTGTAGTGATAGCCTCATGAGTTACCTTTAGCTTCGCATGGGATGCCAGAAGATGCTCATTAGAGCTAGAGAGCTTTTCATGGATTTCTTCCAATTTCCCATACTTTCTAGTTAGCAACTCAATTTGAGCTCTTAGTTCAACATTCTCCTTCAAAATAAATGCTTCACGAGAAGTGGAGTTAGTAGCACAAGCATCATTATCATTAGAAATGGAAGAAGACAACTTGGCAAGCTCATTATTCAACCTAGAATTTTCCTCAATAATATTAGCATGATGACATGACGGAGTAGAGGAACTAGGCACATCATATTTAGATAGTTCAGTTTGGGGTTGATCATTAGACTTGATAAGGAAAGAGTGTTCACTTTCTAAAGCCTTGTGAGCTTTGTCAAGTCTCTCTATGTCCTCAATTAGTCTTGCATTGCCAACACCAAATTCAACATTTTCCTGTCGTGTCTCGTTGCACGGACACCGGGAGTATAGGATACCCCCTTTTAGGTTCGGCACGGGGCGCGAAGGAGGCTGAGAATCGTCTTCTTGGGCGGAGTCTAGATCAAGCTCTCCTCTCCACGATCAAAGCATGCAACCAAAGGGACACAAGGAGCTACCCAGGTTCAGGCCGCCCGGAGGCTAAAAGCCCTACTCCTGCATGTCTGGATTGATGAGTTCTTCATAGTGTGGCTTACAATGGAACCTCCCGGACAGGGTACCCGGAAGGGTTTTGGCCCGAGGTAGAAGAAGGACAGATCCTGACCCGGAGGAGATCACCTTCCTCTCTACCTCCGCAGCCCTAGTCTAGTCTTGCTCTGGTTCTAGCTTGTCGTTCCTCCTCCTCCTCGTTTCTCCTCCCCTCCTCCGTGCCTTGGTCCTCCTTTTATAGGCTAAGGGGTTGCCACAGGGTCACGTGAGGGGCATGAGGGACCTTCGGGGTGAAGGACCCTCCTCATCTAGTTTAGGGGGAGACGTGGCCTCTCCTCAGCCTAGCGTCTCCCTTGGGTTAGGTGGGAGCGTCCGCCTTGGGGTGGACAGGAGCTGACACCACCACGGGACGTGCTTCCCGCCCGCGCTGCCTTCGCCTTGCTTCCCAAGTCTTCCGTGGTGAGGTGGAGTGCTTATCCACAGGAACGTAGGAAGTACCCGAGAGGGAGCCTGGCCTCCTGCCGGGAACTCGGGCTCTCGGGTCCTTCCTGGCCTTCTTGCTTGATTCGGGGACCCGGAAGGTCCCCAGGACCGGAGCCCTTAGTCGTCGTAGGCCATGCGTGTCTTGACGGTGAACCCGCCAGCTTGACTTGAGTCTTGGTCTTGTCCATCTTCATCTTGGGCCCACATGGGGTGGACCCACTTTGGCAGTACTAGGGGAACCCCATGTTCCACTGTTGCGACAGTAGCCCCCGGGCATGGTCCCGGCGGCTCTTGCTCCAGCTGCCGGGGCCATGGCCTAAAGATAGGTCAAAGTGGGTCCCGGGTACCTGGTCTTCTCAGCTCCGTTGGGGACCCGCCGAGGCGAGGTAGAGACGAGCCCCCGGGTCCTGTTGACTGAATCACGGCGAACGTTGCGATTCATACGGACCCCTTGCTTATCCTGGAATCCAACGGGCGAAACGCGCAGAAATCGGCACGCCCCCTCGATCCCCACGTCCGTCGGAGTAATGGGGCCGCGACGTGACGTGTGGGATGCCTTATAAGCCACGACTGGCTTCCACTGTAGCCGTTACCTCTCCAGATTCGCCGAAATCCCCAAATCGCCGCCTCCACCTTCGTCTTCCTGACTCTGCTCCGCCGCCTCCCCTTGTGCCATTGCACCAATTTCCCTTCTGCTCCAATGGCTCGAGAAAGTTCTCGCCGGAGGAAGAAGAGCGCGGAGGCCTCGCCCACCGAGAAGCCGCTGTCCCCAAAAACCAAGAGATCGCGGCGGAGATCGGCGCGCAACGCCGAGCGGGCCGAGCTCAAGAAACAGAAGGCCTTGTTTCCCAGCTGCTTCGCCGGTGACGGAGATGATGCGGAAAGCGGGGCACTTCGGGGTGATGGAGTCCGCTGGCGCCGATGGTGTCCCCCAGGAAAGCGTCGGAGGTCTTTCCGCCGTCGGCGACCAGGACACCCAAGCAGATCCCCATTTTGACAGCTTCATGTTGATGGGGCTCGTCCCCCCTTTCTCTGATTTCTTCATGGAGATCTTGCGCGCGTACAGCTGAAGCTCTTGCATCTGACGCCAGGCGCCATCCTCGACTTGGCGGTCTTCGCCTACACCTGCGAGGCGTTCGTCGGGGTGATGCCATCCGTGGCGCTGTTCCGCCACTTCTTCTACCCTCGCATTGGGGGCCAAGGCTGGATGGGAGGCAGTCACGTTCTGCTTCCGTCCGAACATCAAGTGGGCCTTCCCCCTCATGGAAACCAAATCCAGATGGGAAGAGTGGAGGGATCACTGGTTCTTGGTCGGGGTGCCAGAAGCTGATGCTCAGCTGGAGGAGCCGACGGAGCGTCCAGTGGATCTGGACACTTGGAGAAGTGTCAGCTTGCAGGATGAACAGTTCTCGGCGGTCGTGGCGCGCTTCAACTTCTTCGCGAGAAAGAAGTTTCCGGAGCCGCCATCGTCGCTCATTTCCTCCGCAATCGCCTCGCGCCGCTGCAGAAACGCCCGCACCCGGCCTGGAACTTCCAGGGCCCCGGGGATCCTTCTCGCCTGAGGTGTCCCGACATGGAGGAAAACCTTGTCCGGGATAACGTGAGAGGGACCTTCACTCCAGGGGTCAAGTACCAGCTGCCCAAGGGGTTTCTGCCCCTGTGCGACGACCCGGAGAAGGACAAGATCCTGGCGCAGATGCCGGTCTGCAACGCCTTTGGTATTGTAGGCCGGGCTGATCACGGGCCCAGACCTCCTGTGGTGAAGACCCGCAAGGTCAGGGCACCTTCCAGCCCTGAAGAAGGAGAATGCTGGGAGTCCAACGAGGAGAGCGAGGAGGAATCCGAAGAGGAATTCTCCGGCTCTGACGATGACGACGACGGAGGCGACGGGCGCGAGACCGACGCCTCCGACAGAGACGAAGATGCTGGCGACGACCCGGTTGCCAGCGATGACGATGATGAAGATGATGACGAGGAGGGGGCTGCTCCGCCCCCGCAGTCTGCCCTCGGGGTCGATGCTGCCCCAGACCCGAGTGTCCGCAGCCGTTCCCCGCCAGTCGTGGTGATGGGGAACGATGAAGACCATGTGGACGAAGAAGCGAGCGCCGCTGGCTTCGTCCGAGCCCCCCGCCGGAGAGCTTCCACCGCCTGTCACCCGTGGTGGAGCCACCTGCTGCCTTGGGAGAGACGCCAGCGAGCCCCCAGGCGTCTTCTGCTGCGTCGGCGATGTTCCCCCGTCAATGGGTACCAAGCGCACCCGAGAGTAAGCCTCTTCTTCACTTCTTTCTTGCACTTTGCATTCTTGCCTTCCCCAAGGAAAATGACCGAGTGTTGGTGCAGGGGTTCTCCTTCCTTGGGTACTGGCAAGAGACGGCGTGATACGGCGGAGGACGACACCGCCACTAGCCTTGGAGCCGGTGGAGGAGGGATGCTTCCTCCTCCCATAGCAGAACTTGAAGGCCGTCGGGGAGCGGAGTGGGGAGCGTGACGGCGACCTCCCTAGCTCACCCGGGAAAGCGCTCGACGCCCTGACGCCCGAGCAAGCAGGTAACCCAGAGCTTGCGGGTAACTTCGTTTTCTTGACGCACCAATGCTTTTCCTGACATCCTTTTGTTCCCAGATGCCTCAGTGGCCAACGTCTTTTCTCCCGGCGGCCTTCTGGGGGACTAGCCAGGAGAAACCACCTTCCCTCTCGCCTTCAGAGGGTCAAGAGGTGTCCAAGGGCGCCCCGAGTTCGCGGGCAATGGGAACGCAGACCGCGAACCCTGTTCCGGGTCCAGGCCTCGATTTGATAGAGAGCTCCTTGATGACTGGGACGGTGTTAACGACTTTTGCCTCTTTTTCCACTGATTCTGGCGCCAGCAAGGAGATGGCGGCGCTGATGAAGATCAAGGAGAGCCTGGCCGCCAACCGCAAGAAAAGTGTGCCTGCCCCGGGAGGTCCCCCGGCAGCTACTCCAGGGTTCACCATCAGTGGTGACGACGCGATGGATGCCATCATCCGCGGGATAGCTCAGCTGGGCAAAGACTGTGCGACCGTGAGGCCGCCGTTGTGGGACCATCGAGAGTGTCGAGGAACTGATCCAGAAGGGGATGGACAAGCTGAATCGCTTGGCAACCCAGATCACCACCTTGCTCCCGGCTCTTGAGAAGAAAGATGCAGACCGGAAGGCCGAAAGTGAGCGCCAAGGCAAGGTCCTCTTGGCGAAAGAGCGACAGCTAGCCTCCCGGGAGGCAGAACTGGCTGAGAAGGAGAAACCTTGGAGCTCCAGAAACTCCAGCAGGAGCAGCAGACTGAGAAACGCCTAAGGGAGGCAGAGGACCGCCACCGTGAAGAGCTCGAGGCCAAGGACAAGGACATCCAACTCTGGAAGTCCAAAGAGCAGGAGGCCGCCCAAACCATTGAAGATGTCAAGAATGCCCTCCATCAGGAGCAGGAGTCCGTCCGAGCTTTGCAGCAGCAGGCCAAGAATGACGGCCAGAAGATGTCCGAGCTGAAAGAATCCTTGGAGGCGCAAGGTAACGAGCTTGCAGCACTGAAGGAAGGCCATCAGAAGCTGATCCAGGCCAACTCCCAGGCATCTTCTGAGCTGTCCGAGCTTCGCCGTCTTAACCAGGAAGGTTTCGCCGAGGTTGAGGCCGCCTGCGACTTGGCGACGACGCGAGTGAAGCGGCTGAGTCTGCCCACTGAAGCCCCGGTGTTGGAGCCAAAGCGCCAGAGTCTGCCCCTCGTCGCGAGATTCATCAGAGAAGTAGTCGCTGATCTCCGGTCTTTCAAGAACAAGATGGTCACCCGGCTTGTGAATGACAAGCATGAGACAGCAAGGCGACGGCGGCCTTGGTGATGGCGTCCTTCAGAGAGGCCAATCCGGGCGTGGCCTTGCCGGACTTCTCGGCCTCGTCTCCTTCTGAGGCTTCTCTCCAGGCGGTGTCAGCTCCCGCGACTGCACTCGCCATGAGGAAGTTCCCGCCACTTAGTTGTCCTGCACCATGTTTGGGCACTTCGTGCCCCCGAATAAACTTTGCGTCAGATCTCATGTACCAGCATATTAAAACTTGCTTGTAATAGGCTAGAACTTGCTATGCTACTCTAGTTCTCGGGTTGCTTTTATTTGTCTTTAGCATGTTTTTACTTTTCTCCACGTCCTTGAGGAACTTCCTGGGATGTAAGCTTACCCGCGAGGCCCTGACAGGTCAGGCATGCGCTCGCGAGCCCTACCGATACCCAAAAAGCCGCTCACTCTGTTGGCACGCACGTCCCCGGGGTGTATCAGGTCTGTGCACCGCTTTTTACCCCCGGGAGAGTCGATACCCCATGAGTGCTCGCACGACGGTCGAGCCTTGCCTTTCTAGTTCCGCACATGTTCTGTTACCCGAGAAGTAGATAGCACGGACTGCAGAAACAGGTTTGAGGGTAACTTATCTTTTATTCATCATGGACGTTCTGAACGACAACTGGACACTTCAGGGTACATCTTGTGGCAACATGGCTCTTCCGGGTACACAACACGGATTGCTTCAACGATTCTTGCATGGAGGAAGGTTAGCAGCTTCTTCCATCCTGGCGCATCGGTTGGCTATGTCCCACAAGTTCTCCAGGGTATCCACAACACGGATACTCATCTTTTCACGCATCTTGAGGTTGCGGACGTTGACGTGGAACGCGGCGATGACGGAAGCCTCAGAGGTACTTCGGGATAATGCGGTCGACGACGCCCCGGAACCTCCAGATGTAGTGTCGCAATGTCTCCTCAGCTTCTTGCTCCAGGTGATAGAGGTCGGAGACGGTTGCAGGGTACGGCGTGCAGCAGGTCTTGAGGTGCTGGCTGGCCTGGCCTTCCATGTCCTCCCGCGAACGACGCCTGGGGTTGGAGCTCTGACCAGCACCTTCTTCAGGAAGTTCCATGGGCCGCTTGCCATGGGGGTCCTCAGGCTGTTCCTCCGCCGGAGGTAGTGGCTCGGGGACGGCAGCGCCGTGGTCGATGGTCGGGGCAGGACTCGTGGGAGCGTGGCATTGGAGAGCGTAGTCCAGCAGGTTTTCCAAGCTGTTGATCCATGCCTTCGCACGGGGATCACTCTTGCACTGATCTGGGGGAAAGGAGAGAAGCGCCCGGGCCACGCCCAGAGCTTCCTCTAGCCCCCAGCCTTTCCGCGATGCCTGGCACGCTTGCTCTCCAAAGACCTCCCGAGCTCCCGACATGACTTTTGCTTGTGACTGAGGCAGCTGCTTGCCTTGTCCCGAGGAGACGGCTGTTCCTGGAGCGGATCCGACCGCGGACGAGGTGCTCGAGGCAGATCTTGGCGATCTTGCCGTAGACCGCGAACCAGAAGAAGAACTTGACGACGAGCTTGTTTCCGAAGAAGAGGAGCCTGATGTAGACTCCGACGTTGTCGACGAAGAGCTTGCCGTCGCGGCTGATGTAGGCGAATCCAGCGCTTGCGCCCCCTACCTGGCGCGCCAGATGTCGTGTCTCGTTGCACGGACACCGGGAGTATAGGATACCCCCTTTTAGGTTCGGCACGGGGCGCGAAGGAGGCTGAGAATCGTCTTCTTGGGCGGAGTCTAGATCAAGCTCTCCTCTCCACGATCAAAGCATGCAACCAAAGGGACACAAGGAGCTACCCAGGTTCAGGCCGCCCGGAGGCTAAAAGCCCTACTCCTGCATGTCTGGATTGATGAGTTCTTCATAGTGTGGCTTACAATGGAACCTCCCGGACAGGGTACCCGGAAGGGTTTTGGCCCGAGGTAGAAGAAGGACAGATCCTGACCCGGAGGAGATCACCTTCCTCTCTACCTCCGCAGCCCTAGTCTAGTCTTGCTCTGGCTCTAGCTGTTCGTCCTCCTCCCTCCGTTTCTCCTCCCCTCCTCCCGTGCCTTGGTCCTCCTTTTATAGGCTAAGGGGTTGCCACAGGGTCACGAGAGGGGCACGAGGGACCTTCGGGGTGAAGGACCCTCCTCATCTAGTTTAGGGGGAGACGTGGCCTCTCCTCAGCCTAGCGTCTCCCTTGGGTTAGGTGGGAGCGTCCGCCTTTGGGTGGACAGGCGCTGACACCACCACGGGACGTGCTTCCCCCCGCGCTGCCTTCATCTTGCTGCCCAAGTCTTCGTGGTGAGGTGGAGTGCTTATCCACAGGAACGTAGGAAGTACCCGAGAGGGAGCCTGGCCTCCTGCCGGGAACTCGGGCTCTCGGGTCCTTCTTGGCCTCCTCGCTTGGTTCGGGGACCCGGAAGGTCCTCAGGACCGGAGCCCTTAGTCGTCGTAGGCCATGCGTGTCTTGACGGTGAACCCGCCAGCTTGACTTGAGTCTTGGTCTTGTCCATCTTCATCCTAGGCCCACATTGGGTGGACCCACTTTGGCAGTACTAGGGGAACCCCATGTTCCACTGTTGCGACATTTCCTTTTTAAGCACTTTATATTTAGCAATAGCATGATCTCTTTCCTTAATGATTTTAGCAAAAATAAGATCATTTGATTCATGATGAGATTCAAGTTTCTCTTCAAGAGACACTCGAAGCTCATGCTCTTCCTCAAGAGCATTTTCTAAGGAAGCTTTTTCATTAGCATCCTCTCTTTCGATCCTTCCCTTTTCTTCAATGATTTCCTTGCACTTAATAGCAAAAGTCAAAATTTCACACAAATAAGAGCAAGCTTTACTACCGTTAGGGAGAGCACCAAAAACCATCTCACTCTTCTCCTTTAAGGAGTCAATATCATTCTCTTTTAATCCATAATAATCCTCATCCTCATCATCACAAGATGTAGAGGGTTCCAAAGGTGAAGATACCTTTGAATCTCTAACCATAAGGCAAAAGTGAGTAATGGACGATGATGATGAAGAATTACTCGAAGCACCATTGAGGTCCATGTCTTGTTCCAACAAATGTTGGGTTTCCTATACATTGTTAGTCACACAAGTAATAGAGGATATGGAAGCATTATTTTCATGGCAACAAGACATAGAAAGCATATCATCATGAATATTAGTTGAGCAACTATTACGTGATATGCGAGGACTATCAACGCTAGCATGTAGGACCTTTGGAGCGCTAGAAGTGTTTAAGTCCAAAGATAGAACATTGCAATGAGATAGAGATGAAGTGTATTCAATGGAAGTGTCAGCATCAACAAAGCAATTTCTGTCACCACTCACCATATCATTACCTTGTGACAAATCACATGTAGGTGACGTGGATCAAGTTGTGAACTCGTCACGGGCGGAGGTGGAAGGAGAACAATCATCCTCAATAATGTTGGACACTTCATATTTACCTTGAAGCTTGGTCCAAAACTCATGAGCGTTCCGAAAAGGCATAGTTGAGCATCGAGATGAGAGTTTTCCTCATCCTCTAAAGATAATTCTTGGGAATCCTTTGGAGGAGAAAAACCCACATCTACAATTCTCTCAATATAATTTGGACCCATGTCCCTAAAAAGATTAAGCATGCGAATTTTCCAAACATCATAATTTGTGCCATCGAATATGAAAGTGGAATCGTGCACTAATTCTCTAAACGACATCTTTTACTCTCTAGGCGGTAAAGCCCAAAAAGAGAGCTAAGGCTCTGATACCAATTGAAAAGACAAGGATGTCGCCTAGAGGGGGGGGGGGGGTGAATAGGCGATTTAAAACTTTTCCGGTTTAGGCTTGATAATTGCGGAATAAAACTAGGTGTTTAAATTAACAAGCCAACAACCTAAATATACTAGGCTTACCTATGTGCACCAACAACTTATGCTAAGAAAGACAAGTAACAAAGTGATAGAAATATATAAGACTTCAAGCATGAAGGCTATCACAATGTAAAATGCATATGTAAAGAGCTCGGGTATAGAAATAACCGAGGCACACGGAGACGAGAATGTATTCCCGAGTTCCTCCTTTTTTGGGGAGTATGTCTCGTTGGAGGGGTGTGAGTTTCAAACTCAAACGCCACAAATGGCCCCACCCTATTCTCCGATGAATCTTGCCCAAAAGCTCGGTTCACCTTCCACTATTGATTTCCCTTTTGGGTGGAAATCGACTCCCTTACAACAATCTTGAGGCACAACTCACAAAGGGATTGGGAGCTCCCAAGTGACCACAAAAGGCCTCAACCGCCACAAAAGGCATCTAGGGTCCAAAGACCCAAGAGTAACAAGCTGACGAACTTTCACTTCCACGAATCCTCGTGGAGAGCACAAACCGATGCACAAAAGAGATGGATTGGTGGAAATGTAGATCTAGATCTCCTCTAACTTTTTCCTCAAAGATATGCAAGAATCATAGGAGGAATTGAGAGAGGGGCAAGTTTTTCAAGGTCAACAATGGTGGGATAGAGAGGGGAAAACGTGCTTGCTGCAGGAGGAAGAAGGGGAGGGGTATTTATAGCCCCTCCCGAAATAGAGCCGTTACAGCCACTAAAGTCGGAACATCCGGTGCCAGACCCGGTGCCAGATCCGGTATAAGACCCGGCGCCAGATCCGGAATTAAGACCGGATTTAGGAAAATGCTACTGGAGTCACCCGAAAGTGCCTGGTTCTTACCCGGAATTATTTTCGGACTGACCCGGTGCCAGACCCGGTGTAAATTCCAGAATGATCCGGAATAACAGTTTTGGATAGAAATAGCAAAACGAAAACTGCGATAACTTTTTCATCCGGACTCCGATTTTGATGATCTTGAGCTCGTTGGAATCGCAAAAAAGAGCTCTTCAACATCATGTAGAGAAACATCATAGTCCATCATGTGAGGAGGGAGCCACAAGAAGAGAGTTTGACCTCTCTTAGAAAAGGCAAACCGGGAAAACCTCCAACATAAAAAACGCAACAAGATATGCATCTGAAATCTGTTTTTGATGAACTAGAGCTTGGTATGGAGATGAACACAAGCTCTAAATTATCGCATGGATAAAAGCCAAATAAGAACCAAGAAAGATGATGATGCCAAGTATGCAAAGGTTTTAGCTCTCCACAAAGATGCGATCAAGTTACTCACTTGAGAGCCCCTCTTTATAGTACGCCATCTATCTTATAACCTGGTCTCCCACTAACACCATGATACCAGCAAAATAGAAACCCTATCAAGATCATACCTTTGCCTTGCGTATTCCACTTGAGCTAGATGATGACGATCTTGATCTCTTCAAGTGGACCACCTTTCTTGATTGCGCTTTGCTTGGTGAAGACTCACATAACGCTCCCCCATACACCAATATGCGAGAGCCTCTATAAGACACATCTTCACTTGACCAATATCTCCAAATGAGTGACAAGCTTCAAGCATAGGATTTCTTCGATATGCTTCTCTTGAACATGCACTTCATCTTCTTCTCTTAATATATATGATGACTTGAATATTAATTTGGTCATCACTTTATCTTCTTCTTTCAAGCTTGATACCAACACATGGTGTTCAAGCATTGCCTATGGACAAGTCCTATAAGGATATCTCAATGCAACCATTAGTCCATAGAGATTGTCATTAATTACCAAAACCACACATGAGGGCTCATGCAGTTTCAGAGGCGTTTATGGGGATGATGCTCCCGGCAATGCACGTCGTCATGACGATGGCCTCGATTTCCCCCTCCGGGAGGGAAGTTTCCCTGCCAGGATCTGGTCTGCCGAAGAGCTCTATCTATCTGTCTCGATACCGCCCTGAAATAGCGGCATAAAAATAATGTGAAGGCCACCCCAAGCGTCTTAGGTCAAGGAAGGGTTTTGGCCGAAGGGGCGACGGGAGGCTAGCCTCGTGGTGGGAGCGCGATCAAGTGGCTTTGCCGGAGGGTGGTTGTGCCCACCATCTGCGAGCCCACGTGGCACCTCCCCTCGGCCCCATCTTCTGTCTTCGGGCTTCTTTTTGCTTGTTAGAATTTTGTGATGTTTATCCGTATTTATTGAGCGATGAAAATTGGCTTTCTCTTTGGGTAGTTTTCCTCCCATGATCTTTGGGTAGTTTTCCTCCCATGATCTTTGCAAACAAACATGTGATAAAAAGATGTTGGATTGATTCATCCATGTCACAAAAACAACATTGTTTACACCCCATCTTGTTTTTTGTTGCCAAATTATCTTTTGTTGACAACACTTTCGTAAAGAAACCACATAAAAATCTTGATTTTCAGCACTAACTTTATTGTCCAAATATATTTACAAAGAAAACGTGTGTGGTCATTCACACAATCCATATACATAGACTTAACCGAGAACAAACCCAAATAGATTCCTTCCATAAATACATATATGGTTGATTCGACAAAGCAATATATATCAACCTATGAACTAAATGTTCCCACTGTGTCCATTTGTTACCGGTCAAAGCTCGTCTAAAATTTATATTTAGTGGCGTTTGTGCCCTAGCAGTTCCCACAAAACTTGTTTTCATTGGACATTGTTATACATAATTGGACAATGTTATACAAAGATGGATATTAATTAGATAATGGTTCATCGCCGAGCCAAATATTCTCTCCAAAAAATGAGTACTTATACCGTTACCAATTTGGAAGGAATCTCAAGTGAAAAAAAAAATCATGTTTGACTCTCATCAATTCTTTCCAAAAGGGAGAATCAGTTGGCCACGCCGTTACTTGGGATAAGATTTTCGAGCCTAGATATTTGTAATGTAACAACTCTTTCCACATACCTTACTCATTTAAAAGTTTCAAAAAGCATTTGCTACTTATACATCTATTTTTTATCAAAACCTCAGCTCCCAAACCTCCCTGATCCGCGGCTTGCATATGATGTTCCACTTAGTTAGTTGAGAAATAATTATTCTGATGTTCCACATAATGTTTTTTGAAAGATAAAAGAATTCAGAGATGCTACACTATTTTCGTAGCATAGGCACTAAAATCCTTATACCATAACACTCTTCTTCGTCGTTCAGTTCCACTTCAATATTATGTTCGTCAACCAGATATGCCAGACTGGCATGTAAACGCGCTACAATGTTCGAGGTAGTGATCAGAACATGGAGGTACTCCCTCCGTTCACTAATGTAAGACATTTTAACTTTTTCTTAATTCATATATATTTAGACTTATTTTGTACACACATTCACTCATTTTAGTATGTCTAGTCAAATAAAAATAGCTAAAGTGACTTAAGTAGTATTTACTTATCGTGATGCCGGAAACGTGTGAGTTGTGACACGCATCGTTTCCAAACAAAAAAAAAAAGGCCCCAAGTCCCAACCACTGGATCGATAACTAACCAGGTTTATTAGTTCTCTACATTATCGGTATTTTTTTAACTATAAATGGTCCTTTTCTTAACTTATCGCTAATTGTGACCTTTCAAATAACTTTCGGCCACATATAGGTCTTCCCCCAAAACGCCATAGTTTAAGATGTTCTGAAAATATCAGAGGCTCCCGAAATCTCAGAAAACATCATATACTTAGCGTACTTAGCGTATCCCGAGCCAGAAAAACGCCAAAATTTCTAATTCATTTGGGAAAAGTCATTTGATGCACCAGTCGTCGTTCCGTACGTGACACGTGGGCCTAGAGCGGGTACGCTTGAGCAGCATATGCGACGACTTCTTCTCTCCACTGTTAGGAGTACTTGCCAATGTCTCTGTCGGGCTGGGTCCACCTACGGGCCCGAGGCCACGTATGCACGACAGCTACCGCGCCTCGGCACCGGTCCGACGACGACGAGACGCCGACGCGCATAGTATGGTGCTGGCTATTGTTGTGGCAGCAGTTCTACTGGCACTGCCGCTAGGTCGGTGCGGAGAAGCAAAGGTAACCAGCCAACCACCGGTGAAGAAAAATTCCGTGTGCTGTGGGCATAGTGCTCCATGTCGGCAAGCGAGTCGACGTGGCTTTCTTGCCACGTTCGAGAGAAAAAGATGACCAATGCCACAGTAGTATCAGTCGAGTCCTGATTCTTTCGGTCCTGGTGACTGCGAGTTGTGACCATGTGAATATACACTGCTACCACCTCTTTAGGTGCTACACGCTTTAACATTAAAAATCCGTTTTAAATGTTTCAAAAAATTATAATTATATGAATAAGTTTGAGTGTTCACAAGACATGTGTCTTAAAACTTTTAGGTCTAAATTCGAAAGAAGCACTGGAAAAAAAAGGAAAATCTTGCGTGAATAGTGTTATTCTTGTATCCATTGATCCCACACCTCATATGATACCATGATACCACTTATAAAAATACAAAATTTGAATTCCAAAAAAATCCGATTTTTTTGTGTGTGTTCACAAGTTGTGCATTTAAGATTCCTAGAATTTCCAAAACCAAATTCAAAATATACGCATAGAAACAAAAATGACAAATCAAACATAAATAGTGTCACAAAAGCCAAAAATACAAAATGATACTATCCGCGTAGCAATTTGTCTATTTTATTTCTATGTTTGCATGTCAAATTTGGTTCTGAAATTTTTAGGAAATGTAAAGAACACCCACCATTTTTGCGGATTTTTTGACACTAGTAAATTTGAATTTTTAAGAATGGTACCATGTTATTATTTAAGGTCTAGTATCACTAGATATTTGTCCCGTCATTAGTGTCATAAGAGGACAAAAGCAGAAAATGACACTATTCATGCTAAATTCCTCATTTTTGTTCCCCAATACTCCTTTGGAATTTGGATCTGAAAAATTGCAGGCACTATACACATATCTTGTGAATTATCAAACTTTTTCGTTTTTTGGATTTAAATTACTTTTCATAATGGTAGTACGTTGAGCACCTAATGGGGTGGTAGCACTAAATAGTCTCTCAGTTATGACCGAGGAGAGCCATCGATGTAGAGGCGTGGAAAGCAACCCATGATGCAAGTTGTGCTATAAAATGTGGCAATTGAGCATCTCCAAGGGCACTCCAAAGCACCACAAAAGGGAGTCCGGACTAAAAAATCGGCCCTAGCGACACCCCATATGTTCGGATCAACCAAACATTGTCCGGCACCCCGAGGACAACCCCATACATGGGGCCTGCTCGGGGGCGTTGGACAACACTCAGAAAAGCAATCTGACACGCAGGTCCCGTGTGTCATACACACACGCTCGTCCATCCGTGATTAATGGCGATGCTGAGGAGTCCAGTCCTCGCGTAATGACGATCACTTCATCGGAGATTCCCCATGCGACACGACATGACGCGACACGACACAATAGAGTTTAGAGCTCACACACGTCGCATTCACGCCGACGCCACGTGACAAGACATCATTGCGCCTTCACCACACATAGCATTAACGCTGATGCCACCGCCTGTCGGCCTACCATGCGGTACCTTCATCTTGGTCGCCTCCCATTCTCTCCCCCATTCCCTTCCTCAAATGCTCTAGGTCTTCACGAGCAAGCAAGTTGATGCACCCCCACTAGTTTCATTTGAGAGCTTTTATACACTTGTTGCTCTAGAGCATTCGTTGTATGGCAATCACTACTCCTCTAACAGTTTCAATTATATGACTTCCTCTTGTCTAATGATCACTTACAATTGTTTGAGACTCTCTTGCTTTGGACTTCCAAACCTCACATAATCTTCTATATTTCCATAACCTCATGGTGCTAAACACCAAGGCACACATGTAAGAGTTGCATTAATATCGAAACAATTGACGTAGGGAGAGTATGTAAGATCCACCTGACTTAATCTTGGCTTTGACATGACAAGATTGCTGGATACCTAGTGAATAGAGTAATGCTTTTACATAGTGGAGACCGAATTTAGATTTTTTTCAGTTAAGAGTATGGCGTATAAGTCTCAATGGCATTGGCCCATGAATTTTTTTACCCTTGTTATTTATATTGTGTAATTATTGTTTGCTTAATGTCAATTATAGACAATTGCTTTGAATCATTTTATCTCAGTTTATATGCACTATATTACTTTATCAAGATCATGTGTGGTAGCATTCACCTCAAAATTATTTTGTTTGTCATTTACCTACTCGAGGACGAGCATGAATTAACCTTGGGGATGTTGATACGTCCAAAACGTATTTATATATTTTTTATTTTTTCATGCTACTTTTATATCATTGTTACATACTTATATCATGATTTGATATCATTTTGTTGCATTTTAATAAACTAACCTTTTAACAAGATGCCCAGTGCTAGTTCCTGTTTTCTGTGGTTTTTGTATTTTAGAAAAGTTGTTAAGGAAATATGCTCCGAATTGGACCATAATTTATGGAGACTATTTATCGGAGGAAACACACCACGAGACGAAATGATGATGCGAGGGGCCACCCGAGGTCCCCAGGCGGGTGCCAGTTGCGGGCCCATGGCCAGATGTGCTGGCCAACGGCCTGGGCGCCTCAGGCACCGCCCCGACCTCCGTCTTAACCTATAAAATTACCCTCGACGAGAAAATTAACCCTAGGCCCCCGGAGGATTTTTCTAGAAACAATGAGCGCCGCCGTCATCCGATACCCTATTTCGGGGTTTCCAAGGTCCTGTTCCGGCACCTTGCCAGGACGGGGATCCACCTTTGTAGTCATCTTCATCCACCGTGATGTCTCCTCGATTATGTGTGAGTAGTTCCCCCAAGGACTACAGGTTCGTATTAGTAGGTAGATGGTAGATGTTTTTATGCTACAACTATTGTGGATCATGAATATGAGAGTCACAGGAACACCTACACGCACGTGTAGAAACATTAACACTTACAAGTACCCTAGTCTTGTCTCTTGGACCAACTTATTGTTTGGTTGATGATCATGCTTTCCTGGCCATGAGCATATGTTTGCTGCATGGCATCAATAAGAGCACGTTGATGGCTAGTAAATGTGGCTGGGTAAACCCAGTTAGATGATTTACTATGAGATCCTTTTAAAATATCATTAATAGTATTATCACAGTAAGGTTAACGTAATGACATACCATGAGGCTATTTATGCTATACATGATGGGAAGATTACTCTAGGTTTGTTTAACGTCATTCATGAAGATGGGTGATTATAACGACAGGTTCTGGGTAAGACAAAGAACATGTATCAGCATAGATGTTCCGAGACTGGGAATTGCTCCTCCGTCAAAAGAGAGATACATCCTGGGCCCACTCGATATGACGATATCAAATATATTCTACAGACAACGCATGATAATCATCATGGTGATATCGGAATAAGGGAACGAGTAAAAGGGAACATATCGGTGATGAGGATAATGAAGATATTGTGATCAAGAGTTGCTTCACAAAGATATCAGAAATCTCATCTTCGGGTATTGTTAAGTATCGCGTAGCAATGGGAACCAGGTACAATAATCAAACAGGTTCAATCTGAGTTATAGGAATCAATGTGTGCGTCCACGGCTTCACTATTGATTATTGATCATAAAGTGTTGTGAGTCATGTCTACTTGTTATCAAACCTATAGGGTCACACGCTTAAGCTTTCTACGAGAATTATGGGCCAACAAATTTGTTCTGGGGTTGTCACGGCAGATGTTACCATAGGGTAACTTGAGTTGTAGGGAAAGGCGAAACTAGTGTCTGGTAGTTTGTTTAGCTCTGCGTGGACAAGGGATTTACCCAGGTTCGACCTCTCCATTGGAGATAAAGACCTACTTCCTGCTATGCTATTATTGATCTCAATCTCGATAACCTGGCTACGACAACAGAGCCGGATCTCGATCTAGGTTACAGGGTTCGCTTGATAGCGATGATTACTCTGATCTCTCTCTCTCTGGCTCTCACGTGTAAACTTGAATCGTAAGGCCTCTCTTGAGTCTCCCCTATCTATGACCTAGGAGCCCGCTTATATAGACAGCCGGGTCTCCTGGTTCTGTACATGGTAAGCCGGGCTCTACCCAGACTCGGAGTCCTACTCTAGGTCTTCTGGCCTTCGTATCCTCCAAGTCCTGCACCGCCTCCGGGTCTTCTAGAAGCTTTCCTCTATTAGCCGGGTGTCGTGTCTCGATGCACGGACACCGGGAGTATAGGATACCCCCTTTTAGGTTCGGCACGGGGCGCGAATGAGGCTCAGAATCGTCTTCTCGGGCGGAGTCTAGATCAAGCTCTCCTCTCCACGATCAAAGCATGCAACCAAAGGGACACAAGGAGCTACCCAGGTTCAGGCCGCCCGGAGGCTAAAAGCCCTACTCCTGCATGTCTGGATTGACGGGTTCTTCATAGTGTGGCTTACAATGGAACCTCCCGGATGGGGTACCCGGAAGGGTTTTGGCTGGAGGTAGAAGAAGGACAGATCCTGACCCGGAGGATATCACCTTCCCCTCTACCTTCGCAACCCTAGTCTAGTCATGCTCTGGTTCGACTTGTGCCTTGGTTCGACCTCCCCTTCCTCCGTGCCTTTGTCGGCCCAGTGAAATCCAGGGTGTGCTGGGCCTGTCCTCTACGGCCCTCGACACTTGATGGCAAATTTTCGCTAAGGACCAAGCCTACGGCTTGGAGAGCCGCGTGAGGCGGATTGCCTCGCGAGGACTTTTTAGGCAGCAGAGGCCTGCGGAGGCCCTCTCCACTGCTGCCCCTTCTTCAAGGAAATCTCCCCTGGAGAGAGGTCAACGCCGAATTATCTACAGGGCATCCAAGCCCTCGTGGAGATCGCTTCGCTGCAAAGCAACCTCTGCAGAGCGCACATGGGCTCTGCAGCGGCCGCAGAGTGACGCGCGCCCTGCGCGCGGTGACGACGACGCCACAGTTGCCATTTTGGTGATTAAAGGGGTCAACAAAGCTGTGCCATCCGCACCGGACTACAAGGGTTTCCTTTTTGGTGATAAGGGGACCGGCCGGCGCTACACTCCACGGCCAACGTCACCGTGGGCACCCCCACGTTCCTCTGCGGCCGCAGCTGGCCGTCCTGCATGGACGGTGGTCACTCTGCTACAGGAGTCAGCTTTACGCCCATGGACCGCGTCCATGGACAACCGGGCTGCGGTGCACCACGCTCTACCTTCTGCCGCCACGTGACAGCCCTACCATAGTGCAAGCGCAGGGAGGGAGCACGGGGCGCCTATAAAAGGAGGACGAGCAGCACCGTAGCAAGGGATCGCATTCTCATTCCAGCATAGCCACTTACGCGCAAGGAAGAAGAAGACCACTGCTTCCCTTCCTTGTGTACACCATTGCCAAAAGAGAGCCCTCGGCAAGCTCATTGTACTGTAACCTCTACAAGCAGTGCAATACAGACAAGCAGGAGTAGCGGTGTTACCTCCACACGAGGGCCGTGAACCTGGGTACGGGCTGGTGTTCATCTCTGTCGTGATGTCCCTCCGCTTGCTCGACGAGCACCGTCGCCGTGCAGGTTGAGGGTTGTTTGACCAACGTGTTCAGCCCCTTACACGAACTCTCTTCGTGAGCTTGACTATCCCTGTTTCGTGGGAGTCATTCTCCGACAATTGGCGCGCCAGGTAGGGGGCTGAGGCGCGTCTTCAACCTTCATCGACCTCTGCACCATGGCGGACACTCGCAGCTCGCGCCACCCGGCGGGCGTCAGGCAGGGCAACCACCGAGCCCGCTGCCAACACCACCAACCCTCGCGGCCGTCCCCGCGCCAGCCGTGCCACGGGGCGCAACACCGCTGAACCGCGTGTGGAGCACCCCGAGGACGACGACGGCCACCACGACGACCGCTTCGACGACGACGTCGACCACGGGCACGGCGAGGACGCTGAGTCCTCGCATCCGTCCCAGCGCCACAGCGCCTCCACTCTTGGGCGTCCAGCGCCCAGCCCAAACACCGCGCTGCTCATGGCCGCGGAACTCTTCCGCTACCGCCCCACAGCTGAGGCGCACGACAACTGGCTCGGCCGCCTCCAGCACCTCGTCGACATTGCGGCGCACCGCGCGCTGCTCCTGCGGCGTCGCGCTCTCTGGTGCACCACAACTCCGGACGCGCTGGAACCACCGCGCATGGCGCACCTCCGCCGCCGCCTCCGCCGGGTCCACCTCCGCTGCGGCGCACAAGGCCGCGTCCCCGCGTCTTCGCCGCGCGATTGCCAAATCGTGCAGCGAACACCCCCAGACGCGCGGGTGGAATGGAGCGCCAGAAGGACCTCCAGAAGCGCATCGTCGAGGAAATCGGCCAAGCAGGGCGACAGAACCGCCGTGCTCTTCAGGGTGGCATCGCCTCGTACGCCACAGGTTGCGCGGCCTTCACCCGCAACCTGCGTCGCGTCGTCTGGCCACAGAAGTTCAGGCCTGACCTACCCAAGGGCTACGACGGCACGAACAACCCCATCGAGTTCTTGCAGCTCTACACCACCTCCATCCAAGCTGCGGGGGGAGACGACAAGGTCATGGCCAACTGGTTCTCCCACGCTCTCAAGGATTCCGCCTTGTCGTGGCTCCTGAACCTTCCCGAGGATTCCATTGACTCGTGGGAGGAGCTCTGCCAGCAGTTCGTTGCGAACTTCAAGGGCACGTACGAGCGCGCCCTCACCTACAACGACCTGCGAGCTGTGCGCCAGAAGCCTGGCGAGACCCTCCGCAGGTACATCCAGCGCTTCAGCCAAGTCCGCAACAAGATCCCGAACATCCCGGACTCGCACGTCATTGCGGCCTTCAGAGAGGGCGTCACCAACCATAGGATGCTCGAGAAGCTCGGCATCCATGATACCCTCTCCTCCGTGGTGAAGCTCTTCGACATCGCAGACAAATGCGCCAAGGCAGAAGAAGGGCTCCTCTTCGTCAAGGTGGGCTCGACAGACGACCCTGTCGAGGGATCCAAGACCCAGAAGAGGCGTGACGAGATAAAGCGCAAGCCTACCGCAGTCCTGGCAGCTGAACCCGACGCCAAGCATGTTCGCGAGGACTCCCAGAGGCTGGCGAGAAAAAGGTGGACAACCGCCCGTTCTGCATCTACCACAACAGGCGCGGCCATGCGACGGAGAACTGCTATGACCTCAAGCAGCTGAGCAAGAAGCGTGAGCAAGAAGAAGGCAGCGGTGGCCGCGGCAGAGGCCGTGGTTACCGCAAAGGTGGACGCAAGGGCAACTTCCAGAGGCCCAGGGAACTCAGGCGAATGCCGCCGAGAAAAACAACAATCTTCCCGACGAAGAGCCTGGAGGCTACCAGGCCCCCAAGGGTGCCATGGCATGCATCCTCGGCGGATCCCAGGCGCCCAAGTCGAACAACCAGTTCAAGCAGTTCGCTCGCGAGCTCAACGCAGCGCTTCCCGGGGTCGAGACGTCCCGCCCCCTCAAGTGGTCCCAGTACACCATCGCCTTCGACGCCAAAGATCACCCCAAGTCTACAAAGACTGTGGGCACCCTCCCGTTGGTGTGCACCCCACCATCAACAACATCGCCGTCGGCAAGACGCTCATTGATGGGGGTGCAGGCCTGAACGTCATCTCTGTCGAGACCTTCGAGACGCTTCAAGTGCCCTACGAGTGGCTCATGCCCTCCAGGCCCTTCACCGGGGTCACCAGCGGCTCAATCTCGCCTCTGGGGCAAGTGAGGCTCGCGGTCACTTTGGCACGCAGGAGAACTACCGCACCGAGCTAATTGACTTCGACGTCGCGCACATTGGCCTGCCCTACAACGCCATCCTCGGCTACCCCGCCCTCGCGAAGTTCATGGCCGTCACGCACCACGCCTACAACATGGTCAAGATCCCTGGCAGCGGTGGCACCATCACCATACGTGGTCACGTACAGGACGCCACGCGCGCTGTCGAGATCGCCTACAAGGCCGCTGCCATGGCATTCCCCGCTGACGAGGACATGGAGCCTCTCGAGAGGCCCAAGAAGAAGAAACAGCTGTTCACTCAAGAGCAAGCATCTACAAAGAAGGTGTCGCTGAGCACCAGCGGCTCGGGGGCTGAGGGCTCGGGGGCTAGCGTCACCATAGGCGCTGGCTTGCCTCCCAAATAGGAAAGCGCGCTCGTCGCCTTCCTTCGGGCAAACTGACATGTTCGCATGGACTCCGTCAGAAATGTCCGGTGTACCAAGGGAGGTGATCGAGCACCACTTAGCCGTGTGTCCAGACGCACGCCCTGTAAAGCAAAAAGCGCGGAAACAAGCCCCCGAGAAGCAAGCGTTCATCATCAAAGAAGTAGAGAAGCTGAAAGCAGCAGACATCATTCGAGAAGTTGCCCACCCACTTGGCTCTCCAACGGTGTGGTTGTCCCAAAACCCAATGGAGGAGGCCGGCTCTGCATCGACTACACAGACGTAAACAAGGCTGCCCCAAGGATCCATACCCCATGCCAAGGATAGACCAGATTGTGGACTCCACCGCCGGCTGTGATCTCCTCTGTTTCCTGGATGCCTTCTCAGGCTACCACCAGATCAAAATGGCCAAGGAAGACGAGGAGAAAACAGCATTTCTCACCCCTTGTGGTGTGTATTGCTACACTTGCATGCCCTTTGGCCTAAAAATGCCGGCGCCACCTTCCAGAGGCTCATGAGGATCGCCTTGGGGGCTCAGATGGGAAGAAATGCAGAAGCTTATGTCGACGACATCGTGGTCAAGTCTCGCGAGGAGACACTCTCTTGAAGGATCTCGAGGAAACCTTTGCCAGCCTGCGCAAGGTGAACATCAAGTTAAACCCCGCCAAGTGCGTCTTCGGGGTGCCTTCAGGCAAGCTCCTCGGTTCCTCGTGTCCCACCGCGGCATAGAAGCAAACCCTGACAAGATCAAGGCTATAGAAGACATGCAGCCACCTCGCCGCCTCAAGGACATGCAGCGCCTAGCAGGATGCATGGCCAGCTTAGGCCGCTTCATCTCCAAGTTCGGCGAGAGAGCCTTGCCATTTTTCAAGATCATGAAGAAATCCGGCACCTTCAAGTGGACTCCAGAGGCCGACAAAGCCTTTGAGGACTTGAAGAAATACTTGGCTAGCTCACCGGTGCTGGGTTGACGAACTCAAAGACTACCTGCTGAAGGGAGTCCTTCCTGAAGAAGACGCGGAGGCAGAACGAGTGGCTCGACAAGCCAAGTCATACTACATCCTCGAGGAGACCTGTACCGCAAGCGCCCAAATGGAATTGCACTCAAGTGCGTCCCCCCCCGAGGAAGGCCGCATGCTGATCAGAGACATTCACAGTGGAGAGTGTGGCCACCATTCCTCTGCACGCACCCTAGCAGGCAAGGTCTTCAGGAGCGGCTTCTACTGGCCCCAAGTGCTCCAAGATGCCACCACCATCGTCCAGTCTTGCGATGCGTGCCAATTCCACGCCAAGCAAGTCCATCAGCCTGCACTGGGACTCCAAACCATCCCGCTCTCGTGGCCTTTCGCGGTCTGGGGGCTAGACATCTTGGGACCCTTCCCGAGATCGCAAGGGGGCTACCGCTTCCTCTTCGTGGCAGTCGACAAGTTCACCAAGTGGGCAGAAGTTGAAGCAGTGCGCAGCATACCGGCCAGGGCGGCAGTAAAATTCATCAGAGGCCTGGTCTGCTGCTTTGGTGTGCCTAATCGCATCATCACCGACAATGGCTCACAATTCACCAGCGGCATCTTCAGGGCCTACTGCGAGAGCCTCGGCACCAAGCTCTGCTTCGCCTCGGTGGCTCACCCACAGAGCAACGGCCAAAACCGAGCGAGCAAATGCTGAGGTCCTCAAGGGTCTCAAGACAAGAAGCTTCAATCGCCTGAAGGGCTACGGCAAGGGCTGGATAGACGAACTCCCGTCCGTGCTCTGGTCCATCCGCACGAACCCCACGAAGCCCACTGGTGAGACGCCATTTGCTCTCGTGTATGGAGCTGAAGCAGTCCTCCCCACAGAGATCAAGCATGGATCCGCACGGGTCCTTGCCTTCAACGAGGACGATCAAGCAGACCTCCACAGCGACGACCTGCTGCTCCTTGACGGGTTGCGCCGCCGTGCCGCCTCAGGGCAGCCAAGTACCAGCAAGACCTGCGACACTACCACAGCCGCCACATACGTCGCGCACCCTCGAGACAGGCGACCTCGTCCTCAGGAGAATCCTCTCCAGGCAAGGTCTCCACAAGCTCTCGCCAATGTGGGAAGGCCCCTACAGGGTCTCACACATCGCCAGGCTGGCGCGGTACGCCTCGAAACGGAGGACGGCATCCCGGTCAAGAATCCATGGAACTTCGCGCATCTACGCAAGTTCTACCGTGATCATAGTCACACCAGACATTTTTTGTCTCTAGAGGGAAGCACACAACTTCACCTCCAAGCTTCACAAAAGCTTCTCCTCCGAGGGCCAGCCCCTCCGAGCTCTCCTGATTACGTGCCGCCGCAGGCCGTGAAGAGTCTCAGCCACTGAATGTGGACCCCATGCCTCGACATGGAAAACTTTATCTTGGTCACACCTAGTGTAATGAACCAATTCGTTTCTCAATGAAACATTGCGCTGAGGCGCCGCTATGTAATATTTTGGTGGTGAGTTTTTACTTTTCATCATCTTAGTTCATTTCGCGCTCATATTCTTCCCCATGCGCACCTCGCGAGCGGGGGCTGAGTACGGTGACTGTGCCTCAAGAGCACCCCAACAGCACCGCAAAATCCAAAGGATCCGAGCTCTAACACGTGAGCACGCTCTCACGCCTGTTACCTCCACAAAGAGCTCTGGCCCATGGGCTTGCTCCAAAACACGCCACCTCACCAAAGGACCTTGGTACTTACTCTCCTCGCGAGATACTCATGAGGAAGCCTATAAGCGCGCATGAGTGTTTACTATCATGTGCATGCTTTGGGTTTGCCTCTCTAACGATACAGGGAACAAGAGTCCTCCCAAGGTCGAGAAGTCACGCTCCGACCCCTGGAGGGGAGCACACCATCAGGGAAGCCAACGCCCTCTACGAGGCCAAAGTCTCGCCAAGCTAAGTCTAGCGCTCGCGCCCCTCAGGAGTTTTTTTCTCCCTCTCACGATCACCTGTCGTCCTCGAGCGGGTTTCTTCTCTCTCACACTCCATGGACTGCTTGTGCGTCAAAGGGGGGCCCTCGAGCACCACGACTCGAGAGCCCTTACCTCTCCAAGCCTTAAACACCCCCGGCCTTGCCGAGTCACGCTCCGGCATACCGCAGTGGCGGTGTCATAGCGCAAAGAGATGGGTCCTGACGACGTAGAGCGAAGACATGGAACAGGGATAAAAGGCCCATCGAGGGGCGCACACACATGATTGCATACGATTAAAGTATCTTACAAGCCAGAATGGCTTAAAGCAAGTCTTAAAACAAAGATAAATTGCGCGTCAAGCGCATCTTGTTGCAGGAGGGGCCCAAGCAGAGGGTTCACCATCGCCGTCCTCCTCAGCCTTCTCTTCTTCGGCGCCTTCATCCTCCTCAGCGGCCTGGCGCTCTGCCTGGAGTGGCTCCAGGGTCTCTTGAGCCTCGCGAACCGCGCTCTCGCGGACCTCCTTGGCGAAGCGCAGCGCCTCCTCTCGCTGCGCCTGCATGGCCTCGTTGTCGTGGCGACGTTGCTCCACGACCTCGAAGAAGCGGGTCCATGCCCTCTCAAGTTCATCATACTCTCTGGCGAGCTCGGCCTCCTCGAGAGCGAGTTGGGCCTCGAGCCCATCCAGTGCGCCCCTCACCAGGCGGAAGGTAGAGCTGCAGCGAGCGCCGCTCTAGCTCTTGCCACCCAGGACCAGAGCCCGCGAACTCCCACGAGACATGGAGGCTCCCTCGTGCGCACTGGTTTCAAGGGTGGGAGCCTCCAAGCTTGGGCCCGGATTGACCCTGGCCTGGGGGCTGTGAAGCGAGCCCCTCCGTCATTGGGGCCATGGGCTCCGGCACCGTCGTCCTCCATCGGCGCCTCCTCTCGAGCTTCAGGGGCTGGGGAAGATTGCCCAGCCACCGTGAGGTCCGCCGCCGCCGAGCCCGCTGCGGCCTCAAAAGAAGCCGCCGCCCCCTCAGCATCTTCGTTAGGCAGGGGCGGCGGAGGGACGTTTTCCTCCATCGCGGCGTCGGTGCCTTGGGGCGGCGGACGAATGTTCTCCCCCATCTCAGCGTCGGTGCCTCCCTTCGCCGGCGAGCCGCTTCCCGCTTTCTCCGCGGCGATCTCCTCTTGCCGCTCTGGTGGAGTGACAGGGCGTGGTGGTGTTGGTGTCCGCACCACCGCCTCCTCCTCGGGGTGCACCTCCGCGGTAGAAGACGAGGTAGCTGCTCCGGTCAGAGGTGCAACCACCACATGCCCTGCGACATCCTCCGCCACAGGCTTCGTGGCCTCCTCCGCCACCGGCTCCGAGCCCTCAGTCACCACGGGCTTATCGATCTCTTCAGCTGAGGGCTCCACAGGCTCCTCGACGGTTGACGAGGCAAGGCCCGGACCTCCGCGGCCTTGCGGAGCCTCCGGCGTTTCGCCGTCACCAAATCCCTAACGAACAAACAATGAAGGCCATCAAGAGGGGAGCAGGAAAACTCTCGAAAGATGCGAAAACAGGGGCCAATGCTTACCCAGATGACTTGGCGCGTGAGTCGACCCACATCGTAGTGGACGACCGCCACGACCTCGACAAAGTAGCTCCAGAGCCGGGCCCCTCAGGAGCAGTCTCAGCTTTCCTCTTGAGAGGGGTGCCCACTGGGCTCTTGGCGGCCCTGTCGTGAAAAGCCTTGGAGCGAGGATCGCAGCGTCCCGCTACGGCCTCCTCATCGCTGTCTTCCTCCCCCTCCACGACCTGGCGCGAAGGGGCCACCAGGGAATCCTCGTCCCCGCTGGACAAAATCTCCAAAACTTCTCCCTCGGGAGGAGCAGGTCTCGAAGAGCTCGCCTCCCCTGCCGAGGGATTCGCCCCTCCACAGGTGACGCCCAGATCGGCGTCAGATGCGGCGGGTGACTCCGAGGCCCAGTCCTCTTCCACCACGGGCACCGCGTCCTCCTTCTTCTCCTCCCCAGCCAGGCCCTGAGGGGTGAACTCCGGCATCAGCTCCAGGATCGCGAGGCGCTTCTTCGGAGTAATCTGATGGAGTGGTTTCGCGAGCTCAGTGCGCGGCACAGGAACCTCCGGGGCGGTGAAGAGGATGCCCATTATGGAAGCTACGACGTCGGGGAGGTGGGAGCTGCAGTGCAGCCGCATTGCGTCCGCCGGGCCTGAATACATCCACATCGGCTTTGTGCGCTTCTGGAGAGGAGCGATACGACGCCTCACGAAGTCTTCAGCAATCATCTGCCCGTGAGGCCAGCATCGCGGACGAGCTTCATGCGTGCGACCAAGTCAGCAATCTTCGGGCTCTGAAAGGTTGCACTCGACCAGTTCGAGTTCTTCAGCGGCGGCGCCTCAGGGACGTCGAAGAAGGAATTCTGCGTCTTGGCGTCCACGAGGAACCACCGCTGGCGGAAATCGTCCACCTTCTTCGTCACCCGTGTGACGGGTTTGTCGCCGTCCCAGGACATGGGGATGTAGATGCCTCCCATCCCATCCGCGATGCGGAAGGACACACAACCAGACGCTCGCCAGGCGCCGTGGAGCGGAGCGCGTAGAAGCTCCGGAAGAAGGCCATGGATGGCAACACCCCCAAATACGCCTCGCAAAGATATGCGAAGATTGCGAGGATCAAGATGGAGTTGGGATGCAGATGCAGAAGTTGGATCTGATAGAAGGCCAGAACCTCCTCCAGGAAGGGGAAAATGGCGGCACCAAACCAGCGAAAATGGTCTGGAAGAAAATGGGGTACAGCCCCGCCGCGAGCTTGCCAAAGCGCGCCGCCTTGAGAACAGTGGCGCCGTGCTCGTTGTTCTTGCCTGCGGCCATCTGCCGGATCTTGTCCAGCGCCTCCGCCGTGTGGATGCGAGTCCCCACCAGCGCCGGCGCGAACTCGTCTTCCTGCTGCGCCTCGGCCGGCGCGTTCGTCATTGCCGCCTTGTCCTTCTTGGGGCCCATGGTCGAAGAAAGAAGGGCGGCGGAGAAGCTCGATGAAGAAGGAGGAGCGCCGGGGACGCGGAGCGCAGAAGTTAGGAGCGAGGAGACGGGCGCGCAAATGATGCAGTAACTGCTGCCTGAACCGGCGCAGCAGGCTTTATTCCCCTCAGAGCAGTTACCGAGACGTGGTGGGTCCCCCCACTACGCCCGTCATCTCCGAAGAGAACGTGTCGACGCGGCGTAACTGCCCTACACGTGTCTCAGGCCAGCCGGACGATTTGGGCCCATGACGATTCGCCTGCGTCCATCGGACTACATCGTGCCCATCATGGGCCCGGGGGCTACTGTCGGCCCAGTGAAATCCAGGGTGTGCTGGGCCTGTCCTCTACGGCCCTCGACACTTGATGGCAAATTTTCGCTAAGGACCAAGCCTACGGCTTGGAGAGCCTCGCGAGGCGGATTGCCTCGCGAGGGCTTTTGAGGCAGCAGAGGCCTGCGGAGGCCCTCTCCACTGCTGCCCCCTCTTCAAGGAAATCTCCCCTGGAGAGAGGTCAACGCCGAATTCTCTACAGGGCATCCAAGCCCTCGTGGAGATCGCTTCGCTGCAAAGCAACCTCTGCAGAGCGCACATGGGCTCTGCAGCGGCCGCAGAGTGACGCGCGCCCTGCGCGCGGTGACGACGACGCCGCAGTTGCCATTTTGGTGATTAAAGGGGTCAACAAAGCTGTGCCATCCGCACCGGACTACAAGGGTTTCCTCTTTGGTGATAAGGGGACCGGCCGGCGCTACACTCCACGGCCAACGTCACCGTGGGCACCCCCACGTTCCTCTGCGGCCCCAGCTGGCCGTCCTGCATGGACGGTGGTTACTCTGCTACAGGAGTCAGCTTTACGCCCATGGACCGCGTCCATGGACAACCGGGCTGCGGTGCACCACGCTCTACCTTCTGCGCCACGTGACAGCCCTACCATAGTGCAAGCGCAGGGAGGGAGCACGGGGCGCCTATAAAAGGAGGACGAGCAGCACCGTAGCAAGGGATCGCATTCTCATTCCAGCATAGCCACTTACGCGCAAGGAAGAAGAAGACCACTGCTTCCCTTCCTTGTGTACACCATTGCCAAAAGAGAGCCCTCGGCAAGCTCATTGTACTGTAACCTCTACAAGCAGTGCAATACAGACAAGCAGGAGTAGCGGTGTTACCTCCACACGAGGGCCGTGAACCTGGGTACGGGCTGGTGTTCATCTCTGTCGTGATGTCCCTCCACTTGCTCGACGAGCACCGTCGCCGTGCAGGTTGAGGGTTGTTTGACCAACGTGTTCAGCCCCTTACACGAACTCTCTTCGTGAGCTTGACTATCCCTGTTTCGTGGGAGTCATTCTCCGACAGCCTTGGTCCTCCTTTTATAGGCTAAGGGGTTGCCACAGGGTCACGTGAGGGGCAGGGGGAAAGGACCCTCCTCATCTAGTTTATGGGGAGACGTGGCCTCTCCTCAGCCTAGCGTCTCCTTTGGGTTAGGTGGGAGCGTCCGCCTTGGGGTGGACAGGGGATGACACCACCACGGGTTGTGCTTCCCGCCCGCGCTGCCTTCGCCTTGCTTCCAAGTCTTCTGAGGTCTTCCAGCGTGAGGTGGAGAGCTTATCCACAGTGACGTGGGGAAGTACCCGAGAGGGAAGCCTGGCCTCCTGCGGGAACTCGGGCTCTCGGGTCCTTCCTTGCCTTCTTGCTTGATTCGGGGACCCGGCAGGCCCCCAGGACCGGAGCCCTTTGTCGACGTAGGCCTTGCGTGTCCTGACGGTGAACCCGCCAGCTTGACTTGAGTCTTGGTCTTGTCCATCTTCATCTTGGGCCCACATGGGTGGACCACTTTGGCAGCACTAGGGGAACCCCGTGTTGCACTGCTGCGACAGTAGCCCCCGGGAATGGTCCCGGCGGCTCTTGCTCCAGCTGCCGGGGCTATGGCCTAAAGATAGGTCAAAGTGGGTCCCGGGCACTGGTCTTCCTTGCTCTGCTTCATTAATGGTCTTGAAGGTCTTGGAGTTACTCCGCTTGGGGGAGTAACTGCGATGGCTCCCTCGATTCCTAGTAACGGAAGAACCGAGTAGACGCCTGACAGAGGTGCCGCCGCGGCTATAAAAGCGAGGCGCGCCCCTGGCGCTTTTGTTCATCTCTTCCTCAGTCCAACTCCAGGCCTCCCACAAGCTGCCAGCGCCAATGGCGAGAGTGAGGAGAGGAGTTGGGCGCCCTCGTTCTTCTTCAGCTGCTGCGGATAGTGGCCCCTCCACTCGTGGTCGAGCTGTTCCGCGAGGTCGTGGGATTCGCGGTCGCGGCGGCCGTGGAGGCCGCGGCACCGTTGCTCCCCCTCCTAGGAGCATGGTTCATACCAGCTTCGCGCCGTTCGAGTTCATCGTGGATCTGAACCACAGGCTTCGCAGCCGGCATTCCTGCCAGATTCCTTCGCGATAGCGACGGAGGACATCGGACCCTCCGGCTTCTGGCTGCAAGTGGAAGGCTGCCCCAATGGCCCCTCCTGGGCCATGGCGGAGCGCACCACTGAAGGCGCCATGCTTCTAGGTCCGGGGTGGAAGTCGTTCTCCGTGCCCGCGGCCTGTCCCGGGGGCAATGCTTGGCGTTCCGGTACGACGGAGATGCGACGCTCTCCGTGAAGATCTTCGGTGTCGATGGCGGACGTGTGGAGTGCTGCATGGAGAGCAGCAGGGCAGTTCGAGCTCCTACGACGAGGATGAAGATGAGGAAAACTCATCTGACATCAAGGTCGAGGGGAGCTCGTCTTCTTGAAGGTGAGGAGCTTCGGACGGGCACCATGGAGATCTTGTTGACCTTCTCCCGGCGGCCTTGACGACGTATTTCTGGAAGTAGCGTCTTCCATTGTACGGCGGTGCTCCTTGCTCGATGAGAGCCATCCTTTTTGTTGTAAAAAAGATCGTCCCCTTGTAGTCCTTGTAAATGAAGAAGATCTTGTTTCCTCCTTGTCTCGTGTCGCGCTTGTGTGAATGATAACGAGTTTTTTGCAAAACGCGCTCCCATTACTGCAGCAGCCGTAGCGCCAAGGGGTAGGTGGGAGCGTGGGAGGCCTATAAAAGACCCTCCAGACTCCAACTCCCTTGACACATCTTCTCGCCTTGCTCCGCTCCTTTCTTCCTTTGCCTCTCCACGCCCCGCAGAACAATGTCTGGCGAAGCAGAGATGGCCTTGTCCGACGTCGGCGGGGAGTCCGTCTTCCGAGGTCGCGGCGGAGGAATCTTCCGTCTCTTTGGCCCTGGACGCCCTGGTCGGCAGAAGGGGGTCGAGCTCTTTGACGCGCTGACAAGATCCTGCACGCGTGTTATCCTTTCATCCAGGTGTCCCCGGAAGAAAAGAGTGCACCCGGCAGGCAATAAAACAGAAGACATAGGCTTAGTAGCATAGGCTAGATATGTATCCAGGGAAAGCTTCGACTAAATGTAACTCAGAATTGTAAATTCAGAATGTAAGTTCAGATGAATGCAACCCTAGGGCTCAACTCCCGGGTCATTTTCCAAACCTCCCCTTGCACTAACGCGCCTTCAATTTTTCTGAGGAGATCTCTTAGGTGACAAGTACTCTAACCGCCTGTACCGGTAGCAGTACCCCTAAGAGCACTATGCCTTCCGGGAGTCCACTCCACAGCCACGGGTACTAGGCAGAAGGGAATCTGACCGTTCGCCGAGGAGGACGCATTACCCCCGCAAAGGTTCTCATCAACTGTCAAGCATGCGCAGGTTGGTGGTATATTGACTCGACGAGATATTATGCCTAGAATGCAAGATGCACATGCAAAGACTTAGTGACTTTTGCCGTGCTCTTGATCTGCTCTGTCCTTCCCGGGTATCCAGCTCCTGAGCCGCTCTTCAGCATCCATTCCTGTCCCGGAGAGGCGCTACACATAACAAACTTTCAGTAGGAAAAGAATGGACCCCCCTTACATGTCGTGAAAGTGTTTCATCCGAAGCAACCCACAAGCAAAGTTGAATGTGCATTTCTGTGTTTATGTTCTTTAAAACACAGCACTGCCCGTTCCATTCTTACCGCGGCAGTACGGCACGATCAGGTGGCAGGCCTACTGATAGGCTACTCGCACTCGACCTGTCAGCCACCGGCACCATGTCAGCCCCCTGCTTGGGGGTTGTTACGGATAACACACTTCACGACAACAAGAGAGGCTCACGGAATTGAAAAACTTATCTTTTACTCCTTGGCGACGATTCTTACACCCTTATACAGAACACTAGCCCCTTGGGCATGCTTAGTTGACTCAAACTATCTGCGATTCATGTTCGTATTCAGGGTAGAATTTCCGAAGATTCTCGTTGTTCTAGGCATTGCCCTCCGGCCTGCCTTTCTCTTCCTCCAGATAAACAGCTCCGGGTCTGGGTATGCGTCACTGATAAGGTCCTTCCGACTTGGACGACAACTTGTTCATGTTATCAAGTTTCTGCTTCTTGCGGAGAACAGGTCTCCGGGTTCCAGTACCCGTGAACGGATATGGCGATCATGATAGCGACGGAGCCCTTGCTGGTATCGAGCAGATCGTAAAGAAGCTCGACACCGCACCTCTTCCAGGAAGTTGATGTCATCAATCCTCCTCTCAGCTTGTGCGTCTTCATCATAGGCAAGCACCCGGGGAGATCCATGCCTGAGCTTGTTGGCAAGACGGCTTCGGGCTCCATAGACAAGAAGAATGGTGTTTCTTGAGTGGCTCTGCTTGGTGTGGTTCTGAGGTGTAACACCCTGAAAATTCAAACCTAATTTTAGTGGTGTTTTCTGAACACCTGAAAAACTTTTTTCTTCTTATCCTAAATGTTTCTTCAAATCTCTGGGGATGAATTGACTTGGGAATTGCTCTCTCAAAATTTCCCGGTGATCCACGAACCACTCCGTCAGCCGGGATAATTTTGATGCTTAGGTTTTCCCCCGAAAAACCCTAGCCCTAATTATCGAACCATTAAAAACCCTTTTCTCCACCTACTAAAGGGAAGCTTATGTCCATAGCTCTAAAAATTCCACTAAAAATACCAGAGGACCCATATCCAAAAAAAGACAACCATGCAAAAAATATTGCATACTCAATGCAATATTTCCAAGATGAGGATTAATTTCAAACTGCCATTTCTGATCCAGAAATGTTTGAGTCAAGCTATGCATCTCCATAAATTCTGATAAATTCAGGGGATGAATATTTTTTACATTTCCTACACTTCATCTTTTGGAGCCAAACCCATTTGAGCAACTTTGGACCTACTTCCTTTGTAAGGCCATTTTTATGCCTATTTGAGATCTTCAAGCAAACCTATACCTAGACAAATCCTATGACCATGAGACTTGGTCACCTTGACCACCTGGTCCATAGACACCCAAATCCAGAAGATCACTCCAAGGTGAAGTGTGAAAAATCACTTTGCCTTGATCATGCCAATATGCCAATTTTTGGACATCTTGCAAAACCCAATTTACCAATGTCCATTTGAGCTCAAACTCCATAGACATCCTCCTTATGCCACAAATACTCAGTGGGAATTTTTGGGGATTTTCTGAGATGTGCAAGGCCCCTATCATTTCATCGAGCACCTTCGGTGTTTTTGGTTTTCTGAAATCCTATTCTACAAATTTTGGAGTTTTCGAGGGTGGCCTAGTTAGTTGCTTTTGTCTTGTCCTTGTAACCCAGTGTGTGAAACCATTTTCTGTTTGGAGCACTGGTTTCGGGAACGCGCCCATGCCGCTCTGGGCGCCAGGACGCGCACGCCGGCAACCAGCACCACTCTGCCCCTCTGGCCCCCTTGCTGTCCTTGGCTCCGACGAGTCGAGCGGTGGCCAGACCCCCCTCCCCTCTTGCTCGACCCTCCGCCACGCTCGACAGCTCCCCCTCCACCGTGCGCCGCCAAGCAGCTAGCCGCGGCAGCATGTACAGTGCGACGCCAAGCGCAACCCGACGCACCAACGAAGAAGTACTCCTCGTGTCTCCC